>CM068991.1:29870888-31070888 GCA_035357415.1 Ophraella communa | reverse complement strand
TAGATACTTCACCGACTCCTCCATGCGAATTTTCTTCCCCTTCACCATCACCCTAACTTCCCTCGTCTTGCTTCGTTCCTTTACGAGCAATCCCACCGTCTTATCTTCCGCCACTTCCAATCCGCATCGTTCTATCTTCCCCACAATCTTCCTACACATCTTCTCCGCCTTTCCTTCTATCTCCGTTTCTCCATTTGCCGTACCCCACATCGAAAAACACTAGTAGTACCAGCTTCTTGTTTCTCCAGCTGCCCTCCCTAGCCTTTTTCGCCAAATCCACCACCCTACCTAGCGCAGAGATACAATGACTTACTTAGAGAAAATACACAATGATTACCAGTCATAATTCTCGCTTGAATTTCTTCCTTCAGATATGGTTTCCAGGTGAATATTGTACCTAAATATCTTTCTGCTTCTGCGAAATTATATGTTCTTTATTCTGCGGTTCCAGATATTGTCCTTGTAAGTATTGTCGGTCTGTCCATTCCATATATTTGGTCCTATGTATATTCCTTTCTTGATTTTGCTTCTAACCTTCTGGCTATTTCTTTCAATTCTTGTTTATTTAAAAAACTGAAAAAGTGCCTGCACCCAGGTTAAGGAAACTTAACAGTTTCTATACCAAGCTTAACCGTTTTCTATGAAAAAACAACTACTTCCTGGGTTATATGCCCCAACGGACATTGAATGACATTCTAATAGAAAACGTGATGGCGACCGACTTCGTCGATACTTAAAACCATCTCTATCGATTTGCAAATCAACGGGAAGAACACTACTCATAGACCGGTTTCGACATTATTGTGTCATCATCAGTACGAGGTAAGTAGTTCTTCTCATCCCGCAGAGCAGGATGCAGAATGATTCTTTTACGCCAATACATAAACCGTGAATCCACGATTCAATGATAAAGTCGTGCTGGATCCTCTTCTGAAACCACATTCAACCAACGCAACATTTAGTGATTATGTTATAAACTTTTGTCGTCTTTTTTGTGAACTTGGCACAGTGTCGCTTCGGTCTATTCTTTTGGTATGTGTTCATACCATTAATAATGATTTTTGTAGGAGTCAAGACCTGTACCTGACTGATGCAAAAAGGTTGAAGCACATGGCAGATAAAGAGACTGACATTATTAAACAATGCATGTTGTACCTAGAAGCCGTACTATTTTTCTTGTTAACTGGAAATGCCATGGAACATGAAAAAGTTACAGAAAAAGCTGCCTTTACCATGTACAAAGATACACTATCATTAATCAAGTAAGTTTTTTTTTTAGTTTGACCATAAATTTATTAGCATTTGAGTTAATTGACTTTCTTATTTCTTTTTCTTGTTTAAAAAAGTGTGTAAGATGTATTATTTTTCAGTAATGTCATTAACTAAATTGTCTTTATAAAATATGATTATTATGTACAGTCGGCTTTAAAATAGCATAATATACATGTTAAAAGTGAATTTCCTTTACCTACCGAAGTTGTAAAAACGCCCTGCTTCTATAACATAGGAGTGGCAATTTTTAAAACGTCTACATTAAATGGTTTTTAAGGATTAAGTTTATTTACAAGGGTCGGTCATGTCCCGAATAAATAGGTCTATCTACAAATTCACACAAAATAATAATATCTACACATTTTCACACCTAGGCGTATTTTTTTACGTGTACTTTCTTGTATAACTAAAGCGAATCCAAAAACATTTCTAGGCATAATAAATTATAATTATAAAAAAAAAACAAGTCTGTTGTTTATAAAAAATAATTTATTTTACACAAAGAACAATAAATCAACAATAAAACAACATAAATATTTGATTATTATATCTATGTTTATTAGATATTTATTACATTTTTCACACTGTCTTTGACAGCTCATTTTTAAAATGTATTGCTACATTTTGATTTTTACCACCCTATTTATTTACTAAATAAAATATAAAATAAATAAATGTAGGGTCTCGTGTAGGGTCATTTGGATCCGAACGTAACAGAAAAACGTTAACAAAAATTCTTTTAGAATATTAAATTCAACATAAAAACAATTAATGTTAGTACCATCAAGATTGATTAGAAACTGTTGCAGATTCAAAAATAAATATTTTTATATTTTATCTTTCATTTTATGGAATGTTGTTTATTATTTCTAACAACCTACCTAAAAGAAGGAAATAAAAAAAATGTTTTGAAAAGGGATTTTAATCCCGAACAAACATTTATTATCAAGGCAATTTGTCAATAAAATACCTAATGCTACAAACATTAGATATGGGCGTGGACAACTGTTTAACTGATTTCAAATTTACTATAATTTAAACCATGATTGGTTATACACAATAAATTGGCCATCCTTAAAATTAATTCAATGCAAGCGATTTGAGTTTGAAAATGTATAAATATGCTATTCTGAAGCCGATAGTACATATGTATATGTATTTCTGTACATGTGTACCATAATAATCACAACAAAATTAATCCGTATACTTGTATTTTGTTTCTTTAAAAAAGTATTAAATATCAAAAGATTTATTTTGGCTTTTGTGGACAATCGAGAAATTTTTCGCACTTGTAACACAATATACTATTATACCTTACTGGCGTGGATTACTTATTTGTTGTACGAAGTATAATTTTTATGTCAGTTAAGATATTTGCTTTGATCTTAGCCTGTTCTGTGATTTAATAGAGTGTTGTTTATTTCAGATATATTTGGTCTAACTTTAGAAATCAGCAAAATGCCTCCCCTGTACATAATATACTTGCTGTTTTAAGGTGAGCTATTTTTTAACTTTTGAAAACTCAAATTAAATACTAATCACATTATAAATTTTAGTTACCGGTGCCAAGCTCTCCTATTTTATAAATTATTTAAAATGAAAACGAAAGAATCCAAGGAACATCAAAAAACTATCAGTGATTATTGTAATAAGGTAAGTTGTGTGACCCAGTTACATTTTTTTAAGCATATTTACATTTACCAAACAAAAACCCCAAAGTCTATGTCAGAATTTTATAAATTATGATGGACAAACAATATTCGCGACTACTTTCGGCCTAACATTGAGGTTATCATCAGGAAAAAAATAATCATGTTTTAGCAAATTAAAAATAAATACAAATATAAAGTTGGCACAATTAACTCAAAGAACTCAAATAACACTTGCAAGCATTGTTAAAGGGGTCAGTAAAAACAGATAAATCATGAACTAAGAAAAAGTGGAATATAACAAAAAAATTTAAAAACCAACAGATTAAAATTAAATAAAAGTGTATTTAATTCTTAAAAATTATATATACATTTTGTGCATTCAACAACCTAAATCAATATGATATGTCTTATACGACGATTTATATTAAATGAAAACTTACAGAACCCAGGTGCTCTCATAAACCAAGATCCTCAGAACCAGCAGCAAGGCCAAGGAACCCCTTCGCCACTATCTCCGACTCCCTCTCCGGCAGGCTCCGTAGGTTCAGTAGGCAGTCAATCATCAGGATATAACAGTGGAGAATTGGCTAGTAGAGGCAATGTACCTGTTAACACTCATTCTCAGAATGCCGGGCTGTGGGTACCCCTTAATGTCTATACTGCCATAACCAAGCAGAACCAGCAATTTACATATCTTCTTTCTTACCAAGAGCTCTGGGATATGGCCGACTCCCTCGTCGTTAAAGGAAAGCATATTGGTAAGTTTTAAATATTTTTTTTTAATTCGATTTGCCAAATTTTGTAAATATATAATAAATATACCTTGTCCAGTATAAATATAGGTGCACGTCATCAAAGTGAACAAATCGCTCTGTTCTTTTGACTTTCTTCGTTCGTTTGCTACTGTCAATCCGTATCTTTTTTCACTGTAAATTTGCTAAACATTGAAATTCGTAGGTTGCAAGTTATTACAAAAAATAAATAAATGCTTTAAGAAAGATTTCATAATTAATTTTGTATCACCTTTATTGCCAATAAAATCTGCCCCTTTCAACTTGATATTTTTATAATTAACAGGTAAATTTTTTACACTTAGGTACAATTTTCTCAGTAAAATATAAAATTTTATTACAATTACAATTAGTTTATTCGTTTATTTTTAATGATTTTTTAAAACCCTTAAACACCCCCTTTTAATATATTGAAAAATAGGCACTGATCTTATAAATGTTTTTGTCAATATTTGTTTTAATCTGATATCTATTTCTTTTTTTAAAAACAAATATTTCGGAACGACACCAAAGAACTGGTTACGCCACCACCTCTTCCAAGTGTTTTTTCTTCTTATTATTTTTTATTCCTTAGTGAAGTAAGTAATTGTAGGCGTTTTAAAAATTGCCACTCCTATTTTGTTGAAGCAGGGCGTTTTTATAACTTCGGTAGGTAAACGAAATTCACATTTAACATGTATATGCTATTCTAAAGCCGACTGTACATATAATATTGCAACAACTGGATGTCACATTATGCAAACAAATCTAAATTTGAATCTGTAATTGTAAATTGCTTTTTTAAACTCAGTGACAGCCGTTTCGCTATACAACTAGTGACAGCCGTTTCGCTATACAACTAGCATCGTCAGATTGACATATTGAACTTCAAATGTAACACAAATACATCAGCTTATTGTTAAGATTAGCATGATATAGTTTTTTCCGGGCTCTTCTATATAATTAGAAAGTTAAACTGATCTTAGGGGAACTTATTTCCAAAATAATATCTTAGGACCAATAATATCTAATAATAATATGTCAATCTGGCTATGAATATTTTTAAAAACAGCTGTCATTGAAACAAAAAAGTTAATTTTTCCAACTAAATTGTGGAAGTTTCACATTGGGCCGGTTGCATAAACGCTTGTTAAACCTATGTTAACTTTTGTGCAACCACAGCGCGCGCGCGGACATTTAAAATTTATTGATTTTTAGATGAAGTTGACGGTGTGGTGTTGTCGGCTTAAATAATAAAACGAACCTTAATATTTATAAATTAATGGACTATAAATAATAAATTATTCTCATGTTTTAATGGTAATCTGGGATTTTAATTTTTTAATATGGTTTCAAATGAATAAAAAATATAAACTACTATAATAAATACTTAGATAATTAAAACACAGTATTAAAAATAAAAATAAAAGTGGTTTGTTTTCTATATTCAAATTATATATTTAGTAAATATTAAAATCTTTTGTTTTAATGGTAATTTGTAATTTTGAACTGTCATTTACTCATAAGGTCAAAACCAAGAAACCGTTAAAATAATTTACATCTCTTTCAATATCATCAGGTCAAAGATCTAGTTACAAAATATAAGCAACGAAGTCTGTTTAAATTACAAAACATATACAATGTTTGTCTTTCCAAAGTCTAGTCTACTTATTCACTCCAAGAAATGTGACACCGTAGCCTAATAATGAATTTTTCATATCTCATCCACTAATCAAATTATTCTTCAAAATTCAAATAGCCGCATGCACCTCAGGGGGTTATTACCTAAAATACACTTTTACCAATTTAACATAGAGTTAACAAGTTGTTAAGTAACAGAGATTTGACAAGCGTTTATGCTACCGGCCCATTATGTTTTAACTTCGTACCGCACGTCCGACGTCATTTTCAGGACACTGAAAAACAAGGTTTTGTTTTTCAATTATAAATCATGTATAAGGAACAAATTAAAATTGTTTTTGTGGTATTAAATTTAATTAATCAATCTATATCCTTTGCCAGGATTTAGTTTTACATGTGCATTACTTATACAAAAAAATAACCCTATATGTTAGAAATCTTGAAACTGTAGAAAAGTGTCTTTTCCACCATGTTGCACACTATACTTTTTCTACGGCTGCATATTAATAATAAAAATAAAAAAATGAATTCATAACATTTTATTATTGTTATTGGTTATGAAATAAACGGCACATACTTAATACAAAAAAAACTAATTTGATTAATATTGTAATTAATTGTTACATTACTGCAATTTTGTATTGAGATTCCTGGCGTTTCATTTTTTCGTAACGTATAGCTATAAACTGTGGGAAAAGACCTGTGAGGTAAATTTTTTCCCACAGTTGATAGCAATACGTTACTTTGTAATTCTGTCAAAAGTGTCAAAAGCACCACAATCCATAGCAGCCGTAGAAAAATATATTTTTCAAATCGTTATTTGTAATACTAAGGAGGAATTATTTTACAAAATAATGAAGTTCTTAATATTTCTGTTACAGATTTTTTTATCGAATTGGACAGACAGTGCAAACCCCTCACCATGCATAGTTCTCTCATCGATTTAGTACGCTATGTTCGTGAAGGTATTAGAAGATTGAAGGCAGACAGGAGTTAGAATTGGGTTTACACTTAATCTGTACATATAACTTGGACTTGTAAATAGTAAATATTATAAAACTAAAAATATAAAATACCAAAGAACGCACCACGTCAATTGTTTCGTCAATAAAATCGCCTCTCTCAGTAACAAAGGATAATATAAAGTGTGTATTTTCGTGAACAATATATAAATAGTGATAGTGAGTCCTGTTAAAAACTCTTCATCAATTTCGAGACAACTATTTGCTACATGAGAAGTTTTTTTGTTTTATATGGAGCAAACTTTTATTTTACATTGTGTTAAAGACATCTTTGTTGATGATTAAAATTGTGTTATTATTTGGGCTGCCAAATTAAGCATTGTCTAGATTTTGATGAACAAACATATCCCTTAGCGGACCTTCGCAACCCCAAGTAAGGTAATTTTTTTACCAGTGATCTCCCATAAAAATTAGTATATGTTTATATTGGGGTAATTCATAGTTTCAATCCCCAAATTTTACACTTTCATCAAAACTATTTTTTATGCACCCTTTGCATTATTTTATCAAGGAGATTTTAAAATAAATAAATAAGCAGTTAATTCTGTCCCTAAAATTACCTCCTATATTCGATTTGCCTATGGCTACATTCAATCCATTAAAAAAATTCGTAAATATTTAGCATAAAAATATGCTTTTTTTGCATTCGAATTATATAAATTATAGGGGTTTTGAATTATTCATATGCAAGTCGTTGTGAAATATGCCAAATTTTTGTTGTTCATAGTAGTATTTTTGAATAATGAGTATAATAATTTCTGTTATATATTATATAAACATATACGGATTTTTTTAGGAGGATGTAAATCTGGAGTTAAAACCATCTCATGAACAAAAAATACTGAATAAACTATTTGGGTGCAGTATAATTATTTTTACATAGTAAAATTCCAAGTACATAGTGTATATTTTTTTGTAAATATTGTATGCTAAAAATTATATATTTACATCTTGCTATATTTGTACAATGCTATAGGCCTATAGAAATCAAACGCGCTACATCTCAAATCGGTTGTGATAGGTGGATGTAGCTTAAATAAAAAAATTTGTAAGAACAGTTCGCAGATATTTTTAAATTGAGAATGCTCTAGATTTCACCCTATAGTAAAATATTTAATTAAATAAATTGTATTTCTGTGGACTGTTTTAGACATCTTTGTTATTTTTGCATATAAATATATAATATATTCTAGAAAATAAGCGTGCATATATTGTATGTATATCATGTATATTTTATTCGTTTTAAATTATTTTTATTTTTAATGTAGTTATTTTTCTTAAAGCCGTTTACAGCAGAATAAAAATCAAATTGATAACAACCTTTTTTATATTTGTTATGATAATGTAATGGCAAAAACTTAACTGTTGACTTTACTTATAAAAAAAATTGTAATTTGAGGTTGTCTGGATTATACAGGATCGTTACAATAAATGCGACAATCATGTTTAAATAGAGTTTTTTTTAGAAGCAAACGGATTTCATTATTTTGGCAAGCTTTCCAAATTCTTAATCGTATTTAAATTTTAAGTAATTTAAATGATTAATAATTTTAAGTATTTTGTGTAATTGTGTAGGAGAGCTAAATTTTAATTTATTCTGTTACATGTTTGAAAAATATTTTAATGGAATTTAATATTTTAAAGTAATTAGTTAAACTTGAGTAATCCACAAAAGCTCTTTCTTATGCCATGCAATAGTTATGAATCAAAGTATCTAAATTCATATTAAAAAAATCTTTTACTTCTTATTTCAAGATATAATTTTAGAAAAATTTAAAATTTATATGAAACATTAAATTTAAAAATTTTTGTTATATTTACTCATAAATAAGTAAATATTTTCCATTAGTTTGTTGGTAGCAATTTTTTATATAAATTAATTAATGCTTTGAAAAACTTTGCAATGGAAATTTGAAATAGCAAAAGTCACTTCAAGTCATCTTCATGTTGGTATATTATGTTTCAAGAATATTAGTGGCTGAATTTTATATAAAAGCTTAAATGTGACATTCACATTTTTATTTATTTTTTTTACCGTTACTTATTTGTAGGGGAGAGTAGGGAGACTTGATCCCATTTTTTGTATAATTTCGTTAAAAAAAATTCTTCATATTTCTGTTAGTATCAATATGATGTCCTGTTTATGAAGCGAACTCTAAGTACATTAGACTTAGAAGAAAAACATATTTATTCGGGTCATTGGCTTTTGAGTTTCACCCTGCAATAGGGATCAAGTCTCCTACCTTAAGGGAGACTTGATCCCTCGTGTGGGGACACATGATTACCTTGATCGTATTTCTCTTTACCAATACTTTTATGGTAATATTGCTAATTTTTGCAACCGATTATTATTAATAATTCTTTGCAAAAACTTTATTGTTCTATCTTAAAAAAAAAACAATGGAACAAATGAATCATCCTATCTAAAAGTCAAAAAACTAATTTAACCAATGGTACCTAATATTATTAGGAAATTTAATTTTAAAGTTAAAATATCCACGTCTTATTTCAGGTCTTGGCAACACTTTTCTTACACTCTCTCTTGACAGGAGTCCCTCATCTTTAATTGTGGGCCAATAGAAGTGCTTTTTATGTATTGTTAAAAAATTCACTTAAAATATCATTTTCGGTCACCTCTCCCACCAAATATGATTTTAATTTTTTCGTTTGAAATTCTACCAACACAAAGTCTTTAATTTTTGGGCAGCATATTTCAAAAAACCCGTCCTCACTTATGTTTGAGCAGTCACTTTCTTCAGCCCTGAGATCAATATCATCCAAACTGTCGCCGGTATCTTTCCAAAAACTCAGCGTATTCTGAACTATCACTGTCAATTTTCTTCTCTTTTCTCTTTTTTTGCTTTTATTTACTTCAATCTTTTCTGCTCTTCTAGCAAAACTTCTTTTTACACTCGAAGCCTTTTTTTCTCGTTCTTCGCGCTCTGCTTCTAAGTCCTGCTTCTCCGGCGTTTCAGTTATAACCCTACAACGACCTCTTTTACGTCCTTTTGATAAAGAATTTTCTGACCTTGGAGGTGCCTTTGGGAATGGTCAAACTTCCTCTGGTGTCTTTGCCGTCGAAGCTAAATATATCACTTCCGACTGGAGTGAGAATCCCGAAGGGCCTGCAGGTGGTAAAATTGGTGTTTGTTCACAGCAGTTACCCTCTCCTTCTGGATCTGGTCTGTCAGTCACCAAGCTAGTGTAAAACTCATCCTCTCTACAAATTTTGAAATTCAATGGTGAAATCCCTGACACGCGAAAGCCACTTAAAATGTTTGCTGAAGAAGATGCCTTTGGATAAGATTGTCCAAGAAGGCCTGGCATTTCATAAATACTCAGATTTTTTCCTGCATTATTTGTCATCCAATCAGATGCTGCGGTATTAAAATAAGTTTTTAGCGGACCAAACACTGTACGGTCTAACGGCTGCAGTTTATGTGACATGTGTGGCGGCAGCGTTAACAAAATCAAACCATTATCTCTTCCCAAATTGATCACTTCAAGATTTACGTGACTGTCATGATTGTCAAGGATAACGAGATGCTTGTTATCAGAGCTACAATTGGAATATTTTTTGAAGTGTTCTAAATACTTTAAAAAATTTTCTTTTGTCATCCACCCAGATGGATGACATGCTGCTGCCGAACCCGGAGGTGCCCCTAACACCATGCGATCTTGCCAGTTAGTTCGAGGAAAAATAAGAAATGGAGGAATATGGTTTCCACATGCATTCACTCCAGAACAAACAGTTACAAGCTGCCCTCTTTCACCTCTTTCACCCGATGTCACCTTCGAAACTTGTTTCATGTCTTTCTGTCCAATAATTTTAGATGGCTTGTGCACTGTTGTCACCCCCGTTTCATCGACGTTCCATATTTTTTCAGGTGTAAACTGGTTTTTCTGAATCGTAGGTCTTACTTTCCCAAAAAATGTGCCAACAGTGTGTCGTTAAACGCTGTGCTACGTGCTAAGCTAGTTGGCTCAGGTCTTCTAAGAGATAACTCGGTGTTTCTGCGCATGAAGTTGCGAACCCAATCCCGACCTGCCATTTTTTTCTCATCCCAAAATGACGGAACTTTTTTACTGTTTGCAACTGCAAACTCATATGCCAATTGTCTTAACTTAAGAATGGGTAGACCATAATTTAGGCGGGATGCATGTAGTAGGTAATCTGTAAGCTGTTTTTCTTCTGCGCTAGTAAAAATGAGTGATTTTTGAAACCCAGGTAGATGATCATCCCCCCTACGGATCACTCGTTTTAAGGTCATAACATTAATATGGTACTTTTTTGCAGTGTTTTTATAGGAAGCCCCATTTTTAACTTCTGCAACCGCTGCTGCAACGGTTTCGGCATCAGGCAGTACTCTTGGTGTTGCTCCTTCCTTTGGTTTATAAATTTTTGGCATCTGTAATACCTAACAAATAAATAAATAAGAACGTCCCTCTTAACATCAATCAAAAAAATATTCATAGGGTAGACTTGATCCCGGGATCATGTCTGACTCTACCAACAGGGATCAACACTCCCCGAAATGCATTTAATTTTAAGATTGGTGACACCCAAAACATAACCTCTTAAACCAGGTTTCCAAATATATCAAAATGTTTGTAAGAAAGCATCAAAACTAGCCGCAAACCACAATCTCCACTCAAGCAATTTCCTGATAAACTAAAACAAACATAAAACTTACCGTAAAGTATGTTTCACACCCGAAAAATCACAAACTTTTTACACCATGCGTACAATCGGCGCTAACATGTGGTCGTGGTCTGTTCTATACAATGTTGCCAACATTCTCGCAAAAAAGTCATTTGAGCGCGAAATTTTAATGGGGGATCAAGTCTCCCATGGGATCAAGTGTACCTACTCTCCCCTACATTTTATTTAGATTTGGTTTTTGAATTGAATTTATATAAACAATGATAACAATATCGAGTTGTGCCAAAATTTACTAATCAAATTACCGACCAATTTTTTACTTTATACATATATTTTTGGCAAATAAACTTGGTAAATCAAAATGTAGGAAATCCGATAAAACTTTATTTAAAACTGTAGCGATTTTGTATTCGATAAGGAAAAGACTAATGTTTGGTTACTAAGAAATAGTAAAAAATGGTTTGATTATAGTAATAATAAACGCAAAAATATAACTACTAAAAATCCCAATTAAAAACGTTGAAAAGCAAAAACATATTTTTATAATTTTGAAATATTTATCAATATGGTAGGCTGGACGGGACCAAAAAGAGAAATTAGGAACGTGTATACGATTGTGGTGATATGGTGAAAATCTGTAATTGATATCAATGATATTTTTGTAATTTTTCTAGCTGGCCTACCTGAAATCAATTAATCTTGTTTAGGATGTTTTCGTTCAATATAACGTTTTTAAATTTAATAATAATGTAATTACTGAAAAAGTGTCAAATAAAATGGATAAAAGGCTCCATTTGTGGTTGCCTTATCCAGCAAATAATTTTATGAAAAAATTATATTAAATATAAAAACTAAATCTATTGCATAAAACCATTTTTGCTTCAAAAACAGATATTTGAAAACTACCAGTTCATATAAAAGTTAGCAACATATAAATTTTTTGCAATGCCAAACATCTCTCAGATTTGTCAGTTTTGTTAGGTTTTTCTTTATTTTTTTATTATCTTAATAAATTCTAGACATATTAGTTAAAGTCAGAATGTTTTTTGTTTTGAAATATACTTTATTTTATATCTTGTTTTTTATTTAATGACTTTTTTACTTGTTAACTTGGTAGGTAACCAAACGTGGTCTATCTCCTTTCTATGTTTGACAAAGTAATCGACGTGACAAACAAAGATAATGAAAATATGCCTTTAAATATTTTTAGATAAATACAAAGTGCAATTAAAAATACTTTAGCAATCATCTAATTTATTTGCAACTATTGTAGATGTAATTTTTCTAATTCCATGCTTCTCTAATATACCTTTTATTTGAAATGGATTAGGCAAAAAATAAGAAAAATTTTGTTATTTCTAATAGACTTCCTAAACAAGCTCATAGTTCCTATCAACATATGGTTATCATACACTTCATGTTGACCAGCCTTATCATATGCAATATATTTTTATCCAAGCGTACGTATTTTCTACTGGGATCGCTTTATCTAATACTCATTCTTTTTAGGTTCACCTAAATTTCATTGTAAAATAAAAAAGAAACTGTTTGCCACGTTGATGCGACGTCTATTTGTAAAAAAAAATGTTCATAGTTGACTCCAAAATTAACTTAAAGTGACCTTGACTAGATCATAATAGAAAAATACATCAGTACCTTGTACATATTTATACATAAAGTTTAAGATCAGTTATACTTTTTTGAGGTGATGTGTAACAAAAGGACCGAAAATTTTCTTTCAAATATATTATTACAGCATATAAATTTTGTTTTTATCAATCTAGATTTTTTTGGACAGATAAATAAAGATCTCACGATGTCTACAGATGACTTAAGCACGCAACCATTTATATAAAAAAATTAAGCCTGCTTTCAGCGTAAAACCATGGACATCCGTACATGACGCTGAATCTACTGTATCGACTGTTGCAATCAGTTCCTCGATAGGATGTATGGAACAGTCCTAAATCGCGGTGCGAATGGGAAGTATACACTCGCATTCAAAAAAGCTAAACTTATAATGAAATTAGCTTTAATATTGCATTTTAATGGCGATTTTCGTGTTCTACGTTATCGAAATAGTGGTCCTAAACCATTTTTATGATAATTAAAATTTTGTTGAATTTTGACCAAAATCCAAGACTATAGCCTTGCTCGTTTTTTTGACAAAAACATTTTTGGATTTAGAATTGCTTGAAATTATGGAAAACAGTGTGTTTTGTAACGCTGAATCGACTGGCGCAATCAGTTTCTCGCTAGGATGTAAGGAACATCCTTAAATCGCGGTACGAATGGGAAGTAAACACTCGCATTCAAAAAAACGAAACTTTTAATGAAATAAGCTTTAATATTGCATTTTAATGGCGATTTTCGTGTTCTACGTTATCGAAATAGTGGTCCTAAACCATTTTTATGATAATTAAAATTTTGTTGAATTTTGACCAAAATCCAAGACTATATAGCCTTGCTCGTTTTTTTGACAAAAACACTTTTGGATTTAGAATTGCTTGAAATTATGGGAAACAGTGTTTTTTGTAACGCTGAATCGACTGGCGCAATCAGTTTCTCGCTAGGATGTAAGGAACATCCTTAAATCGCCGTGCGAATGGGAAGTATACACTCGCATTCAAAAAAACTAAACTTTTAATGAAATTAGCTTTAATATTGCATTTTAATGGCGATTTTCGTGTTCTACGTTATCGAAATAGTGGTCCTAAACCATTTTTATGATAATTAAAATTTTGTTGAATTTTGGAAGTATACACTCGCATTCAAAAAAACTAAACTTTTAATGAAATTAGCTTTAATATTGCATTTTAATGGCGATTTTCGTGTTCTACGTTATCGAAATAGTGGTCCTAAACCATTTTTATGATTATCTAAATTTTGTTGAATTTTGACCAAAATCCAAGACTATAGCCTTGCTCATTTTTTTGACAAAAACACTTTTGGATTTAGAATTGCTTGAAATTATGGGAAACAGTGTTTTTTGTAACGCTGAATCGACTGGCGCAATCAGTTTCTCGCTAGGATGTAAGGAACATCCTTAAATCGCGGTACGAATGGGAAGTAAACACTCGCATTCAAAAAAACGAAACTTTTAATGAAATTAGCTTTAATATTGCATTTTAATGGCGATTTTCGTGTTCTACGTTATCGAAATAGTGGTCCTAAACCGATTTTATAATAATCAAAATTTTGTTGAATTTTAACCAAAATCCAAGACTATAGCCTTGCTCGTTTTTTTGACAAAAACACTTTTGGATTTAGAATTGCTTGAAATTATGGAAAACAGTGTTTTTTGTAACGCTGAATCGACTGGCGCAATCAGTTTCTCGCTAGGATGTAAGGAACATCCTTAAATCGCGGTACGAATGGGAAGTAAACACTCGCATTCAAAAAAACTAAACTTTTAATGAAATTAGCTTTAATATTGCATTTTAATGGCGATTTTCGTGTTCTACGTTATCGAAATAGTGGTTCTAAACCATTTTTATGATAATTAAAATTTTGTTGAATTTTGACCAAAATCCAAGACTATAGCCTTGCTCATTTTTTTGACAAAAACACTTTTGGATTTAGAATTGCTTGAAATTATGGGAAACAGTGTTTTTTGTGACGCTGAATCGACTGGCGCAATCAGTTTCTCGCTAGGATGTAAGGAACATCCTTAAATCGCGGTACGAATGGGAAGTAAACACTCGCATTCAAAAAAACTAAACTTTTAATGAAATTAGCTTTAATATTGCATTTTAATGGCGATTTTCGTGTTCTACGTTATCGAAATAGTGGTCCTAAACCATTTTTATGATAATTAAAATTTTGTTGAATTTTGACCAAAATCCAAGACTATAGCCTTGCTCGTTTTTTTGACAAAAACACTTTTGGATTTAGAATTGCTTGAAATTATGGGAAACAGTGTTTTTTGTAACGCTGAATCGACTGGCGCAATCAGTTTCTCGCTAGGATGTAAGGAACATCCTTAAATCGCCGTGCGAATGGGAAGTATACACTCGCATTCAAAAAAACTAAACTTTTAATGAAATTAGCTTTAATATTGCATTTTAATGGCGATTTTTGTGTTCTACGTTATCGAAATAGTGGTCCTAAACCATTTTTATGATTATCTAAATTTTGTTGAATTTTGACCAAAATCCAAGACTATAGCCTTGCTCATTTTTTTGACAAAAACACTTTTGGATTTAGAATTGCTTGAAATTATGGGAAACAGTGTTTTTTGTGACGCTGAATCGACTGGCGCAATCAGTTTCTCGCTAGGATGTAAGGAACATCCTTAAATCGCCGTGCGAATGGGAAGTATACACTCGCATTCAAAAAAACTAAACTTTTAATGAAATTAGCTTTAATATTGCATTTTAATGGCGATTTTCGTGTTCTACGTTATCGAAATAGTGGTCCTAAACCATTTTTATGATTATCTAAATTTTGTTGAATTTTGACCAAAATCCAAGACTATAGCCTTGCTCATTTTTTTGACAAAAACACTTTTGGATTTAGAATTGCTTGAAATTATGGGAAACAGTGTTTTTTGTAACGCTGAATCGACTGGCGCAATCAGTTTCTCGCTAGGATGTAAGGAACATCCTTAAATCGCGGTACGAATGGGAAGTAAACACTCGCATTCAAAAAAACGAAACTTTTAATGAAATAAGCTTTAATATTGCATTTTAATGGCGATTTTCGTGTTCTACGTTATCGAAATAGTGGTCCTAAACCATTTTTATGATAATTAAAATTTTGTTGAATTTTGACCAAAATCCAAGACTATAGCCTTGCTCATTTTTTGACAAAAACACTTTTGGATTTAGAATTGCTTGAAATTATGGGAAACAGTGTTTTTTGTGACGCTGAATCGACTGGCGCAATCAGTTTCTCGCTAGGATGTAAGGAACATCCTTAAATCGCCGTGCGAATGGGAAGTATACACTCGCATTCAAAAAAACTAAACTTTTAATGAAATTAGCTTTAATATTGCATTTTAATGGCGATTTTCGTGTTCTACGTTATCGAAATAGTGGTCCTAAACCATTTTTGTGATAATCAAAATTTTGTTGAATTTTGACCAAAATCCAAGACTATAGCCTTGCTCGTTTTTTTGACAAAAACACTTTTGGATTTAGAATTGCTTGAAATTATGGAAAACAGTGTTTTTTGTAACGCTGAATCGACTGGCGCAATCAGTTTCTCGCTAGGATGTAAGGAACATCCTTAAATCGCCGTGCGAATGAGAAGTATACACTCGCATTCAAAAAAACTAAACTTTTAATGAAATTAGCTTTAATATTGCATTTTAATGGCGATTTTCGTGTTCTACGTTATCGAAATAGTGGTCCTAAACCATTTTTATGATTATCTAAATTTTGTTAAATTTTGACCAAAATCCAAGACTATAGCCTTGCTCATTTTTTTGACAAAAACACTTTTGGATTTAGAATTGCTTGAAATTATGGGAAACAGTGTTTTTTGTGACGCTGAATCGACTGGCGCAATCAGTTTCTCGCTAGGATGTAAGGAACATCCTTAAATCGCCGTGCGAATGGGAAGTATACACTCGCATTCAAAAAAACTAAACATTTAATGAAATTAGCTTTAATATTGCATTTTAATGGCGATTTTCGTGTTCTACGTTGTCGAAATAGTGGTCCTAAACCATTTTTATGATTATCTAAATTTTGTTGAATTTTGACCAAAATCCAAGACTATAGCCTTGCTCATTTTTTTGACAAAAACACTTTTGGATTTAGAATTGCTTGAAATTATGGGAAACAGTGTTTTTTGTAACGCTAAATCGACTGGCGCAATCAGTTTCTCGCCAGGATGTAAGGAACATCCTTAAATCGCGGTACGAATGGGAAGTAAACACTCGCGTTCAAAAAAACTAAACTTTTAATGAAATTAGCTTTAATATTGCATTTTAATGGCGATTTTCGTGTTCTACGTTATCGAAATAGTGGTCCTAAACCATTTTTGTGATAATCAAAATTTTGTTGAATTTTGACCAAAATCCAAGACTATAGCCTTGCTCATTTTTTTGACAAAAACACTTTTGGATTTAGAATTGCTTGAAATTATGGGAAACAGTGTTTTTTGTGACGCTGAATCGACTGGCGCAATCAGTTTCTCGCTAGGATGTAAGGAACATCCTTAAATCGCGGTACGAATGGGAAGTAAACACTCGCATTCAAAAAAACTAAACTTTTAATGAAATTAGCTTTAATATTGCATTTTAATGGCGATTTTCGTGTTCTACGTTATCGAAATAGTGGTCCTAAACCATTTTTATGATAATTAAAATTTTGTTGAATTTTGACCAAAATCCAAGACTATAGCCTTGCTCGTTTTTTTGACAAAAACACTTTTGGATTTGGAATTGCTTGAAATTATGGGAAACAGTGTTTTTGTAACGCTGAATCGACTGGCGCAATCAGTTTCTCGCTAGGATGTAAGGAACATCCTTAAATCGCCGTGCGAATGGGAAGTATACACTCGCATTCAAAAAAACTAAACTTTTAATGAAATTAGCTTTAATATTGCATTTTAATGGCGATTTTCGTGTTCTACGTTATCGAAATAGTGGTCCTAAACCATTTTTATGATTATCTAAATTTTGTTGAATTTTGACCAAAATCCAAGACTATAGCCTTGCTCATTTTTTTGACAAAAACACTTTTGGATTTAGAATTGCTTGAAATTATGGGAAACAGTGTTTTTTGTGACGCTGAATCGACTGGCGCAATCAGTTTCTCGCTAGGATGTAAGGAACATCCTTAAATCGCCGTGCGAATGGAAGTATACACTCGCATTCAAAAAAACTAAACTTTTAATGAAATTAGCTTTAATATTGCATTTTAATGGCGATTTTCGTGTTCTACGTTATCGAAATAGTGGTCCTAAACCATTTTTGTGATAATCAAAATTTTGTTGAATTTTGACCAAAATCCAAGACTATAGCCTTGCTCGTTTTTTTGACAAAAACACTTTTGGATTTAGAATTGCTTGAAATTATGGAAAACAGTGTTTTTTGTAACGCTGAATCGACTGGCGCAATCAGTTTCTCGCTAGGATGTAAGGAACATCCTTAAATCGCCGTGCGAATGAGAAGTATACACTCGCATTCAAAAAAACTAAACTTTTAATGAAATTAGCTTTAATATTGCATTTTAATGGCGATTTTCGTGTTCTACGTTATCGAAATAGTGGTCCTAAACCATTTTTATGATTATCTAAATTTTGTTAAATTTTGACCAAAATCCAAGACTATAGCCTTGCTCATTTTTTTGACAAAAACACTTTTGGATTTAGAATTGCTTGAAATTATGGGAAACAGTGTTTTTTGTGACGCTGAATCGACTGGCGCAATCAGTTTCTCGCTAGGATGTAAGGAACATCCTTAAATCGCCGTGCGAATGGGAAGTATACACTCGCATTCAAAAAAACTAAACATTTAATGAAATTAGCTTTAATATTGCATTTTAATGGCGATTTTCGTGTTCTACGTTGTCGAAATAGTGGTCCTAAACCATTTTTATGATTATCTAAATTTTGTTGAATTTTGACCAAAATCCAAGACTATAGCCTTGCTCATTTTTTGACAAAAACACTTTTGGATTTAGAATTGCTTGAAATTATGGGAAACAGTGTTTTTGTAACGCTAAATCGACTGGCGCAATCAGTTTCTCGCCAGGATGTAAGGAACATCCTTAAATCGCGGTACGAATGGGAAGTAAACACTCGCATTCAAAAAAACTAAACTTTTAATGAAATTAGCTTTAATATTGCATTTTAATGGCGATTTTCGTGTTCTACGTTATCGAAATAGTGGTCCTAAACCATTTTTATGATAATCAAAATTTTGTTGAATTTTGACCAAAATCCAAGACTATAGCCTTGCTCATTTTTTGACAAAAACACTTTTGGATTTAGAATTGCTTGATATTATGGGTCCCTTTGTTTTTTGTGACGCTGAATCGACTGGCGCAATCAGTTTCTCGCTAGGATGTAAGGAACATCCTTAAATCGCGGTACGAATGGGAAGTAAACACTCGCATTCAAAAAAACTAAACTTTTAATGAAATTAGCTTTAATATTGCATTTTAATGGCGATTTTCGTGTTCTACGTTATCGAAATAGTGGTCCTAAACCATTTTTATGATAATTAAAATTTTGTTGAATTTTGACCAAAATCCAAGACTATAGCCTTGCTCGTTTCTTTGACAAAAACACTTTTGGATTTAGAATTGCTTGAAATTATGGGAAACAGTGTTTTTTGTGACGCTGAATCGACTGGCGCAATCAGTTTCTCGCTAGGATGTAAGGAACATCCTTAAATCGCGGTACGAATGGGAAGTAAACACTCGCATTCAAAAAAACTAAACTTTTAATGAAATTAGCTTTAATATTGCATTTTAATGGCGATTTTCGTGTTCTACGTTATCGAAATAGTGGTCCTAAACCATTTTTATGATAATTAAAATTTTGTTGAATTTTGACCAAAATCCAAGACTATAGCCTTGCTCGTTTCTTTGACAAAAACACTTTTGGATTTAGAATTGCTTGAAATTATGGGAAACAGTGTTTTTTGTAACGCTGAATCGACTGGCGCAATCAGTTTCTCGCTAGGATGTAAGGAACATCCTTAAATCGCCGTGCGAATGGGAAGTATACACTCGCATTCAAAAAAACTAAACTTTTAATGAAATTAGCTTTAATATTGCATTTTAATGGCGATTTTCGTGTTCTACGTTATCGAAATAGTGGTCCTAAACCATTTTTGTGATAATCAAAATTTTGTTGAATTTTGACCAAAATCCAAGACTATAGCCTTGCTCATTTTTTTGACAAAAACACTTTTGGATTTAGAATTGCTTGAAATTATGGGAAACAGTGTTTTTTGTGACGCTGAATCGACTGGCGCAATCAGTTTCTCGCTAGGATGTAAGGAACATCCTTAAATCGCGGTACGAATGGGAAGTAAACACTCGCATTCAAAAAAACTAAACTTTTAATGAAATTAGCTTTAATATTGCATTTTAATGGCGATTTTCGTGTTCTACGTTATCGAAATAGTGGTCCTAAACCATTTTTATGATAATTAAAATTTTGTTGAATTTTGACCAAAATCCAAGACTATAGCCTTGCTCGTTTCTTTGACAAAAACACTT
The DNA here is from genome assembly GCA_035357415.1 of Ophraella communa. Lineage (NCBI taxonomy): Eukaryota > Metazoa > Arthropoda > Insecta > Coleoptera > Chrysomelidae > Ophraella > Ophraella communa. The sequence goes on along the minus strand of CM068991.1, from coordinate 31,050,686 downwards.
TTGGATTTAGAATTGCTTGAAATTATGGGAAACAGTGTTTTTTGTAACGCTGAATCGACTGGCGCAATCAGTTTCTCGCTAGGATGTAAGGAACATCCTTAAATCGCCGTGCGAATGGGAAGTATACACTCGCATTCAAAAAAACTAAACTTTTAATGAAATTAGCTTTAATATTGCATTTTAATGGCGATTTTCGTGTTCTACGTTATCGAAATAGTGGTCCTAAACCATTTTTATGATTATCTAAATTTTGTTGAATTTTGACCAAAATCCAAGACTATAGCCTTGCTCATTTTTTTGACAAAAACACTTTTGGATTTAGAATTGCTTGAAATTATGGGAAACAGTGTTTTTTGTAACGCTGAATCGACTGGCGCAATCAGTTTCTCGCTAGGATGTATGGGACAGTCTTAAATCGCCGTGCGAATGGGAAGTATACACTGGCATTCAAAAAAACTAAACTTTTAATTAAATTAGCTTTAATATTGCATTTTAATGGCGATTTTCGTGTTCTACGTTATCGAAATAGTGGTCCTAAACCATTTTTATGATAATCAAAATTTTGTTGAATTTTGACCAAAATCCAAGACTATAGCCTTGCTCATTTTTTTGACAAAAACACTTTTGGATTTAGAATTGCTTGAAATTATGGGAAACAGTGTTTTTTGTAACGCTGAATCGACTGGCGCAATCAGTTTCTCGCTAGGATGTAAGGAACATCCTTAAATCGCGGTACGAATGGGAAGTAAACACTCGCATTCAAAAAAACGAAACTTTTAATGAAATTAGCTTTAATATTGCATTTTAATGGCGATTTTCGTGTTCTACGTTATCGAAATAGTGGTCCTAAACCGATTTTATAATAATCAAAATTTTGTTGAATTTTAACCAAAATCCAAGACTATATAACGCTGAATCGACTGGCGCAATCAGTTTCTCGCTAGGATGTAAGGAACATCCTTAAATCGCGGTACGAATGGGAAGTAAACACTCGCATTCAAAAAAACTAAACTTTTAATGAAATTAGCTTTAATATTGCATTTTAATGGCGATTTTCGTGTTCTACGTTATCGAAATAGTGGTTCTAAACCATTTTTATGATAATTAAAATTTTGTTAAATTTTTACCAAAATCCAAGACTATAGCCTTGCTCATTTTTTTGACAAAAACACTTTTGGATTTAGAATTGCTTGAAATTATGGGAAACAGTGTTTTTTGTAACGCTAAATCGACTGGCGCAATCAGTTTCTCGCTAGGATGTATGGGACAATCTTAAATCGCCGTGCGAATGGGAAGTATACACTCGCATTCAAAAAAACTAAACTTTTAATGAAATTAGCTTTAATATTGCATTTTAATGGCGATTTTCGTGTTCTACGTTATCGAAATAGTGGTTCTAAACCATTTTTATGATAATTAAAATTTTGTTAAATTTTTACCAAAATCCAAGACTATAGCCTTGCTCATTTTTTTGACAAAAACACTTTTGGATTTAGAATTGCTTGAAATTATGGGAAACAGTGTTTTTTGTGACGCTGAATCGACTGGCGCAATCAGTTTCTCGCTAGGATGTAAGGAACATCCTTAAATCGCCGTGCGAATGGGAAGTATACACTCGCATTCAAAAAAACTAAACTTTTAATGAAATTAGCTTTAATATTGCATTTTAATGGCGATTTTCGTGTTCTACGTTATCGAAATAGTGGTCCTAAACCATTTTTATGATTATCTAAATTTTGTTGAATTTTGACCAAAATCCAAGACTATAGCCTTGCTCATTTTTTTGACAAAAACACTTTTGGATTTAGAATTGCTTGAAATTATGGGAAACAGTGTTTTTTGTAACGCTGAATCGACTGGCGCAATCAGTTTCTCGCTAGGATGTAAGGAACATCCTTAAATCGCCGTGCGAATGGGAAGTATACACTCGCATTCAAAAAAACTAAACATTTAATGAAATTAGCTTTAATATTGCATTTTAATGGCGATTTTCGTGTTCTACGTTGTCGAAATAGTGGTCCTAAACCATTTTTATGATTATCTAAATTTTGTTGAATTTTGACCAAAATCCAAGACTATAGCCTTGCTCATTTTTTTGACAAAAACACTTTTGGATTTAGAATTGCTTGAAATTATGGGAAACAGTGTTTTTTGTAACGCTAAATCGACTGGCGCAATCAGTTTCTCGCCAGGATGTAAGGAACATCCTTAAATCGCGGTACGAATGGGAAGTAAACACTCGCATTCAAAAAAACTAAACTTTTAATGAAATTAGCTTTAATATTGCATTTTAATGGCGATTTTCGTGTTCTACGTTATCGAAATAGTGGTCCTAAACCATTTTTGTGATAATCAAAATTTTGTTGAATTTTGACCAAAATCCAAGACTATAGCCTTGCTCATTTTTTTGACAAAAACACTTTTGGATTTAGAATTGCTTGAAATTATGGGAAACAGTGTTTTTTGTAACGCTGAATCGACTGGCGCAATCAGTTTCTCGCTAGGATGTAAGGAACATCCTTAAATCGCGGTACGAATGGGAAGTAAACACTCGCATTCAAAAAAACTAAACTTTTAATGAAATTAGCTTTAATATTGCATTTTAATGGCGATTTTCGTGTTCTACGTTATCGAAATAGTGGTCCTAAACCATTTTTATGATAATTAAAATTTTGTTGAATTTTGACCAAAATCCAAGACTATAGCCTTGCTCGTTTTTTTGACAAAAACACTTTTGGATTTAGAATTGCTTGAAATTATGGGAAACAGTGTTTTTTGTGACGCTGAATCGACTGGCGCAATCAGTTTCTCGCTAGGATGTAAGGAACATCCTTAAATCGCCGTGCGAATGGGAAGTATACACTCGCATTCAAAAAAACTAAACTTTTAATGAAATTAGCTTTAATATTGCATTTTAATGGCGATTTTCGTGTTCTACGTTATCGAAATAGTGGTCCTAAACCATTTTTATGATAATCAAAATTTTGTTGAATTTTGACCAAAATCCAAGACTATAGCCTTGCTCATTTTTTTGACAAAAACACTTTTGGATTTAGAATTGCTTGAAATTATGGGAAACAGTGTTTTTTGTAACGCTGAATCGACTGGCGCAATCAGTTTCTCGCTAGGATGTAAGGAACATCCTTAAATCGCGGTACGAATGGGAAGTAAACACTCGCATTCAAAAAAACTAAACTTTTAATGAAATTAGCTTTAATATTGCATTTTAATGGCGATTTTCGTGTTCTACGTTATCGAAATAGTGGTCCTAAACCATTTTTATGATAATTAAAATTTTGTTGAATTTTGACCAAAATCCAAGACTATAGCCTTGCTCGTTTCTTTGACAAAAACACTTTTGGATTTAGAATTGCTTGAAATTATGGGAAACAGTGTTTTTTGTAACGCTGAATCGACTGGCGCAATCAGTTTCTCGCTAGGATGTAAGGAACATCCTTAAATCGCCGTGCGAATGGGAAGTATACACTCGCATTCAAAAAAACTAAACTTTTAATGAAATTAGCTTTAATATTGCATTTTAATGGCGATTTTCGTGTTCTACGTTATCGAAATAGTGGTCCTAAACCATTTTTGTGATAATCAAAATTTTGTTGAATTTTGACCAAAATCCAAGACTATAGCCTTGCTCATTTTTTTGACAAAAACACTTTTGGATTTAGAATTGCTTGAAATTATGGGAAACAGTGTTGTTTGTAACGCTGAATCGACTGGCGCAATCAGTTTCTCGCTAGGATGTAAGGAACATCCTTAAATCGCGGTACGAATGGGAAGTAAACACTCGCATTCAAAAAAACTAAACTTTTAATGAAATTAGCTTTAATATTGCATTTTAATGGCGATTTTCGTGTTCTACGTTATCGAAATAGTGGTCCTAAACCATTTTTATGATAATTAAAATTTTGTTGAATTTTGACCAAAATCCAAGACTATAGCCTTGCTCGTTTCTTTGACAAAAACACTTTTGGATTTAGAATTGCTTGAAATTATGGGAAACAGTGTTTTTTGTAACGCTGAATCGACTGGCGCAATCAGTTTCTCGCTAGGATGTAAGGAACATCCTTAAATCGCGGTACGAATGGGAAGTATACACTCGCATTCAAAAAAACTAAACTTTTAATGAAATTAGCTTTAATATTGCATTTTAATGGCGATTTTCGTGTTCTACGTTATCGAAATAGTGGTCCTAAACCATTTTTATGATAATCAAAATTTTGTTGAATTTTGACCAAAATCCAAGATTATAGCCTTGCTCATTTTTTTGACAAAAACACTTTTGGATTTAGAATTGCTTGAAATTATGGGAAACGGTGTTTTTTGTAACGCTGAATCGACTGGCGCAATCAGTTTCTCGCTAGGATGTATGGGACAGTCTTAAATCGCCGTGCGAATGGGAAGTATACACTGGCATTCAAAAAAACTAAACTTTTAATTAAATTAGCTTTAATATTGCATTTTAATGGCGATTTTCGTGTTCTACGTTATCGAAATAGTGGTCCTAAACCGATTTTATAATAATCAAAATTTTGTTGAATTTTAACCAAAATCCAAGACTATAGCCTTGCTCGTTTCTTTGACAAAAACACTTTTGGATTTAGAATTGCTTGAAATTATGGGAAACAGTGTTTTTTGTAACGCTGAATCGACTGGCGCAATCAGTTTCTCGCTAGGATGTAAGGAACATCCTTAAATCGCCGTGCGAATGGGAAGTATACACTCGCATTCAAAAAAACTAAACTTTTAATGAAATTAGCTTTAATATTGCATTTTAATGGCGATTTTCGTGTTCTACGTTATCGAAATAGTGGTCCTAAACCATTTTTATGATTATCTAAATTTTGTTGAATTTTGACCAAAATCCAAGACTATAGCCTTGCTCATTTTTTTGACAAAAACACTTTTGGATTTAGAATTGCTTGAAATTATGGGAAACGGTGTTTTTTGTAACGCTGAATCGACTGGCGCAATCAGTTTCTCGCTAGGATGTATGGGACAGTCTTAAATCGCGGTACGAATGGGAAGTATACACGCGCATCCAACAAAACTAACCTTTTAATGAAATTAGCCTTAATCTTGCATTTTAATGGCGATTTTCGTGTTCTACGTTATCGAAATAGTGGTCCTAAACCATTTTTGTGATAATCAAAATTTTGTTGAATTTTGACCAAAATCCAAGACTATAGCCTTGCTCATTTTTTGACAAAAACACTTTTGGATTTAGAATTGCTTGAAATTATGGGAAACAGTGTTTTTTGTAACGCTGAATCGACTGGCGCAATCAGTTTCTCGCTAGGATGTAAGGAACATCCTTAAATCGCGGTACGAATGGGAAGTAAACACTCGCATTCAAAAAAACGAAACTTTTAATGAAATTAGCTTTAATATTGCATTTTAATGGCGATTTTCGTGTTCTACGTTATCGAAATAGTGGTCCTAAACCGATTTTATAATAATCAAAATTTTGTTGAATTTTGACCAAAATCCAAGACTATAGCCTTGCTCATTTTTTTGACAAAAACACTTTTGGATTTAGAATTGCTTGAAATTATGGGAAACAGTGTTTTTTGTAACGCTGAATCGACTGGCGCAATCAGTTTCTCGCTAGGATGTAAGGAACATCCTTAAATCGCGGTACGAATGGGAAGTAAACACTCGCATTCAAAAAAACTAAACTTTTAATGAAATTAGCTTTAATATTGCATTTTAATGGCGATTTTCGTGTTCTACGTTATCGAAATAGTGGTCCTAAACCATTTTTATGATAATTAAAATTTTGTTAAATTTTGACCAAAATCCAAGACTATAGCCTTGCTCATTTTTTTGACAAAAACACTTTTGGATTTAGAATTGCTTGAAATTATGGGAAACAGTGTTTTTTGTAACGCTAAATCGACTGGCGCAATCAGTTTCTCGCTAGGATGTATGGGACAATCTTAAATCGCCGTGCGAATGGGAAGTATACACTCGCATTCAAAAAAACTAAACTTTTAATGAAATTAGCTTTAATATTGCATTTTAATGGCGATTTTCGTGTTCTACGTTATCGAAATAGTGGTCCTAAACCATTTTTATGATAATTAAAATTTTGTTAAATTTTGACCAAAATCCAAGACTATAGCCTTGCTCATTTTTTTGACAAAAACACTTTTGGATTTAGAATTGCTTGAAATTATGGGAAACAGTGTTTTTTGTAACGCTGAATCGACTGGCGCAATCAGTTTCTCGCTAGGATGTAAGGAACATCCTTAAATCGCAGTACGAATGGGAAGTAAACACTCGCATTCAAAAAACTAAACTTTTAATGAAATTAGCTTTAATATTGCATTTTAATGGCGATTTTCGTGTTCTACGTTATCGAAATAGTGGTCCTAAACCATTTTTATGATAATTAAAATTTTGTTGATTTTTGACCAAAATCCAAGACTATAGCCTTGCTTTTTTTTTGACAAAAACACTTTTGGATTTAGAATTGCTTGAAATTATGGAAAACGGTGTTTTTTGTAACGCTAAATCGACTGGCGCAATCAGTTTCTCGCTAGGATGTAAGGAACATCCTTAAATCGCAGTACGAATGGGAAGTAAACACTCGCATTCAAAAAAACTAAACTTTTAATGAAATTAGCTTTAATATTGCATTTTAATGGCGATTTTCGTGTTCTACGTTATCGAAATAGTGGTCCTAAACCATTTTTATGATAATTAAAATTTTGTTGAATTTTGACCAAAATCCAAGACTATAGCCTTGCTCATTTTTTTGACAAAAACACTTTTGGATTTAGAATTGCTTGAAATTATGGGAAACAGTGTTTTTTGTAACGCTGAATCGACTGGCGCAATCAGTTTCTCGCTAGGATGTATGGGACATTCTTAAATCGCGGTACGAATGGGAAGTATACACTCGCATTCAAAAAAACTAAACTTTTAATGAAATTAGCTTTAATATTGCATTTTAATGGCGATTTTCGTGTTCTACGTTATCGAAATAGTGGTCCTAAACCATTTTTATGATTATCTAAATTTTGTTGAATTTTGACCAAAATCCAAGACTATTGCCTGGCAAATTTTTTGACAAAAACACTTTTGGATTTAGAATTGCTTGAAATTATGGGAAACAGTGTTTTTGTAACGCTGAATCGACTGGCGCAATCAGTTTCTCGCTAGGATGTAAGGAACATCCTTAAATCGCCGTACGAATGGGATGTATACACTCGCATTCAAAAAAACTAAACATTTAATGAAATTAGCTTTAATATTGCATTTTAATGGCGATTTTCGTGTTCTACGTTATCGAAATAGTGGTCCTAAACCATTTTTATGATTATCTAAATTTTGTTGAATTTTGACCAAAATCCAAGACTATAGCCTTGCTCATTTTTTTGACAAAAACACTTTTGGATTTAGAATTGCTTGAAATTATAGGAAACAGTGTTTTTTGTAACGCTGAATCGACTGGCGCAATCAGTTTCTCGCTAGGATGTAAGGAACATCCTTAAATCGCGGTACGAATGGGAAGTAAACACTCGCATTCAAAAAAACTAAACTTTTAATGAAATTAGCTTTAATATTGCATTTTAATGGCGATTTTCGTGTTCTACGTTATCGAAATAGTGGTCCTAAACCATTTTTATGATAATCAAAATTTTGTTGAATTTTGACCAAAATCCAAGACTATAGCCTTGCTCATTTTTTGACAAAAACACTTTTGGATTTAGAATTGCTTGAAATTATGGGAAACAGTGTTTTTGTAACGCTGAATCGACTGGCGCAATCAGTTTCTCGCTAGGATGTAAGGAACATCCTTAAATCGCGGTACGAATGGGAAGTAAACACTCGCATTCAAAAAAACTAAACTTTTAATGAAATTAGCTTTAATATTGCATTTTAATGGCGATTTTCGTGTTCTACGTTATCGAAATAGTGGTCCTAAACCATTTTTATGATAATTAAAATTTTGTTGAATTTTGACCAAAATCCAAGACTATAGCCTTGCTCGTTTCTTTGACAAAAACACTTTTGGATTTAGAATTGCTTGAAATTATGGGAAACAGTGTTTTTTGTAACGCTGAATCGACTGGCGCAATCAGTTTCTCGCTAGGATGTAAGGAACATCCTTAAATCGCCGTGCGAATGGGAAGTATACACTCGCATTCAAAAAAACTAAACTTTTAATGAAATTAGCTTTAATATTGCATTTTAATGGCGATTTTCGTGTTCTACGTTATCGAAATAGTGGTCCTAAACCATTTTTATGATTATCTAAATTTTGTTGAATTTTGACCAAAATCCAAGACTATAGCCTTGCTCATTTTTTTGACAAAAACACTTTTGGATTTAGAATTGCTTGAAATTATGGGAAACAGTGTTTTTTGTAACGCTGAATCGACTGGCGCAATCAGTTTCTCGCTAGGATGTATGGGACAGTCTTAAATCGCCGTGCGAATGGGAAGTATACACTGGCATTCAAAAAAACTAAACTTTTAATGAAATTAGCTTTAATATTGCATTTTAATGGCGATTTTCGTGTTCTACGTTATCGAAATAGTGGTCCTAAACCATTTTTATGATAATCAAAATTTTGTTGAATTTTGACCAAAATCCAAGACTATAGCCTTGCTCATTTTTTGACAAAAACACTTTTGAATTTAGAATTGCTTGAAATTATGGGAAACAGTGTTTTTTGTAACGCTGAATCGACTGGCGCAATCAGTTTCTCGCTAGGATGTAAGGAACATCCTTAAATCGCGGTACGAATGGGAAGTAAACACTCGCATTCAAAAAAACGAAACTTTTAATGAAATAAGCTTTAATATTGCATTTTAATGGCGATTTTCGTGTTCTACGTTATCGAAATAGTGGTCCTAAACCATTTTTATGATAATTAAAATTTTGTTGAATTTTGACCAAAATCCAAGACTATAGCCTTGCTCGTTTTTTTTGACAAAAACACTTTTGGATTTAGAATTGCTTGAAATTATGGGAAACAGTGTTTTTTGTAACGCTGAATCGACTGGCGCAATCAGTTTCTCGCTAGGATGTAAGGAACATCCTTAAATCGCGGTACGAATGGGAAGTAAACACTCGCATTCAAAAAAACTAAACTTTTAATGAAATTAGCTTTAATATTGCATTTTAATGGCGATTTTCGTGTTCTACGTTATCGAAATAGTGGTCCTAAACCATTTTTATGATAATTAAAATTTTGTTGAATTTTGACCAAAATCCAAGACTATAGCCTTGCTTTTTTTTTGACAAAAACACTTTTGGATTTAGAATTGCTTGAAATTATGGGAAACAGTGTTTTTTGTAACGCTAAATCGACTGGCGCAATCAGTTTCTCGCTAGGATGTATGGGACAATCTTAAATCGCCGTGCGAATGGGAAGTATACACTCGCATTCAAAAAAACTAAACTTTTAATGAAATTAGCTTTAATATTGCATTTTAATGGCGATTTTCGTGTTCTACGTTATCGAAATAGTGGTCCTAAACCATTTTTATGATAATTAAAATTTTGTTAAATTTTGACCAAAATCCAAGACTATAGCCTTGCTCATTTTTTTGACAAAAACACTTTTGGATTTAGAATTGCTTGAAATTATGGGAAACAGTGTTTTTTGTGACGCTGAATCGACTGGCGCAATCAGTTTCTCGCTAGGATGTAAGGAACATCCTTAAATCGCCGTGCGAATGGGAAGTATACACTCGCATTCAAAAAAACTAAACTTTTAATGAAATTAGCTTTAATATTGCATTTTAATGGCGATTTTCGTGTTCTACGTTATCGAAATAGTGGTCCTAAACCATTTTTATGATAATTAAAATTTTGTTGAATTTTGACCAAAATCCAAGACTATAGCCTTGCTCGTTTTTTTGACAAAAACACTTTTGGATTTAGAATTGCTTGAAATTATGGAAAACAGTGTTTTTTGTAACGCTGAATCGACTGGCGCAATCAGTTTCTCGCTAGGATGTAAGGAACATCCTTAAATCGCGGTACGAATGGGAAGTAAACACTCGCATTCAAAAAAACGAAACTTTTAATGAAATAAGCTTTAATATTGCATTTTAATGGCGATTTTCGTGTTCTACGTTATCGAAATAGTGGTCCTAAACCATTTTTATGATAATTAAAATTTTGTTGAATTTTGACCAAAATCCAAGACTATAGCCTTGCTCATTTTTTTGACAAAAACACTTTTGGATTTAGAATTGCTTGAAATTATGGGAAACAGTGTTTTTTGTAACGCTGAATCGACTGGCGCAATCAGTTTCTCGCTAGGATGTATGGGACAATCTTAAATCGCCGTGCGAATGGGAAGTATACACTCGCATTCAAAAAAACTAAACTTTTAATGAAATTAGCTTTAATATTGCATTTTAATGGCGATTTTCGTGTTCTACGTTATCGAAATAGTGGTCCTAAACCATTTTTATGATTATCTAAATTTTGTTGAATTTTGACCAAAATCCAAGACTATAGCCTTGCTCATTTTTTTGACAAAAACACTTTTGGATTTAGAATTGCTTGAAATTATGGGAAACAGTGTTTTTTGTAACGCTGAATCGACTGGCGCAATCAGTTTCTCGCTAGGATGTATGGGACAGTCTTAAATCGCCGTGCGAATGGGAAGTATACACTGGCATTCAAAAAAACTAAACTTTTAATTAAATTAGCTTTAATATTGCATTTTAATGGCGATTTTCGTGTTCTACGTTATCGAAATAGTGGTCCTAAACCATTTTTGTGATAATCAAAATTTTGTTGAATTTTGACCAAAATCCAAGACTATAGCCTTGCTCATTTTTTTGACAAAAACACTTTTGGATTTAGAATTGCTTGAAATTATGGGAAACAGTGTTTTTTGTAACGCTGAATCGACTGGCGCAATCAGTTTCTCGCTAGGATGTAAGGAACATCCTTAAATCGCGGTACGAATGGGAAGTAAACACTCGCATTCAAAAAAACGAAACTTTTAATGAAATTAGCTTTAATATTGCATTTTAATGGCGATTTTCGTGTTCTACGTTATCGAAATAGTGGTCCTAAACCGATTTTATAATAATCAAAATTTTGTTGAATTTTAACCAAAATCCAAGACTATATAACGCTGAATCGACTGGCGCAATCAGTTTCTCGCTAGGATGTAAGGAACATCCTTAAATCGCGGTACGAATGGGAAGTAAACACTCGCATTCAAAAAAACTAAACTTTTAATGAAATTAGCTTTAATATTGCATTTTAATGGCGATTTTCGTGTTCTACGTTATCGAAATAGTGGTCCTAAACCATTTTTATGATAATTAAAATTTTGTTGAATTTTGACCAAAATCCAAGACTATAGCCTTGCTCATTTTTTTGACAAAAACACTTTTGGATTTAGAATTGCTTGAAATTATGGGAAACAGTGTTTTTTGTAACGCTGAATCGACTGGCGCAATCAGTTTCTCGCTAGGATGTATGGGACAATCTTAAATCGCCGTGCGAATGGGAAGTATACACTCGCATTCAAAAAAACTAAACTTTTAATGAAATTAGCTTTAATATTGCATTTTAATGGCGATTTTCGTGTTCTACGTTATCGAAATAGTGGTCCTAAACCATTTTTATGATAATTAAAATTTTGTTGAATTTTGACCAAAATCCAAGACTATAGCCTTGCTCATTTTTTTGACAAAAACACTTTTGGATTTAGAATTGCTTGAAATTATGGGAAACAGTGTTTATTGTGACGCTGAATCGACTGGCGCAATCAGTTTCTCGCTAGGATGTAAGGAACATCCTTAAATCGCCGTGCGAATGGGAAGTATACACTCGCATTCAAAAAAACTAAACTTTTAATGAAATTAGCTTTAATATTGCATTTTAATGGCGATTTTCGTGTTCTACGTTATCGAAATAGTGGTCCTAAACCATTTTTATGATAATTAAAATTTTGTTGAATTTTGACCAAAATCCAAGACTATAGCCTTGCTCATTTTTTTGACAAAAACACTTTTGGATTTAGAATTGCTTGAAATTATGGGAAACAGTGTTTTTTGTAACGCTGAATCGACTGGCGCAATCAGTTTCTCGCTAGGATGTAAGGAACATCCTTAAATCGCGGTACGAATGGAAAGTAAACACTCGCATTCAAAAAAACTAAACTTTTAATGAAATTAGCTTTAATATTGCATTTTAATGGCGATTTTCGTGTTCTACGTTATCGAAATAGAGGTCCTAAACCATTTTTGTGATAATCAAAATTTTGTTGAATTTTGACCAAAATCCAAGACTATAGCCTTGCTCGTTTTTTTGACAAAAACACTTTTGGATTTAGAATTGCTTAAAATTATGGGAAGCAGTGTTTTTTGTAACGCTGAATCGACTGGCGCAATCAGTTTCTCGCTAGGATGTAAGGAACATTCTTAAATCGCGGTACGAATGGGAAGTATACACTCGCATTCAAAAAAACTAAACTTTTAATGAAATTAGCTTTAATATTGCATTTTAATGGCGATTTTCGTGTTCTACGTTATCGAAATAGTGGTCCTAAACCATTTTTATGATAATCAAAATTTTGTTAAATTTTGACCAAAATCCAAGACTATATATAGCCTTGCTCGTTTTTTTGACAAAAACACTTTTGGATTTAGAATTGCTTGAAATTATTGGAAACAGTGTTTTTTGTAACGCTGAATCGACTGGCGCAATCAGTTTCTCGCTAGGATGTAAGGAACATCCTTAAATCGCGGTACGAATGGGAAGTAAACACTCGCATTCAAAAAAACTAAACTTTTAATGAAATTAGCTTTAATATTGCATTTTAATGGCGATTTTCGTGTTCTACGTTATCGAAATAGTGGTCCTAAACCATTTTTATGATAATTAAAATTTTGTTAAATTTTGACCAAAATCCAAGACTATAGCCTTGCTCATTTTTTTGACAAAAACACTTTTGGATTTAGAATTGCTTGAAATTATGGGAAACAGTGTTTTTTGTAACGCTGAATCGACTGGCGCAATCAGTTTCTCGCTAGGATGTAAGGAACATCCTTAAATCGCCGTGCGAATGGGAAGTATACACTCGCATTCAAAAAAACTAAACTTTTAATGAAATTAGCTTTAATATTGCATTTTAATGGCGATTTTCGTGTTCTACGTTATCGAAATAGTGGTCCTAAACCATTTTTATGATAATTAAAATTTTGTTGAATTTTGACCAAAATCCAAGACTATAGCCTTGCTCGTTTTTTTGACAAAAACACTTTTGGATTTAGAATTGCTTGAAATTATGGGAAACAGTGTTTTTTGTAACGCTGAATCGACTGGCGCAATCAGTTTCTCGCTAGGATGTATGGGACAATCTTAAATCGCCGTGCGAATGGGAAGTATACACTCGCATTCAAAAAAACTAAACTTTTAATGAAATTAGCTTTAATATTGCATTTTAATGGCGATTTTCGTGTTCTACGTTATCGAAATAGTGGTCCTAAACCATTTTTATGATAATTAAAATTTTGTTGAATTTTGACCAAAATCCAAGACTATAGCCTTGCTCATTTTTTTGACAAAAACACTTTTGGATTTAGAATTGCTTGAAATTATGGGAAACAGTGTTTTTTGTAACGCTGAATCGACTGGCGCAATCAGTTTCTCGCTAGGATGTAAGGAACATTCTTAAATCGCGGTACGAATGGAAAGTAAACACTCGCATTCAAAAAAACTAAACTTTTAATGAAATTAGCTTTAATATTGCATTTTAATGGCGATTTTCGTGTTCTACGTTATCGAAATAGTGGTCCTAAACCATTTTTATGATAATCAAAATTTTGTTGAATTTTGACCAAAATCCAAGACTATAGCCTTGCTCATTTTTTTGACAAAAACACTTTTGGATTTAGAATTGCTTGAAATTATGGGAAACGGTGTTTTTTGTAACGCTGAATCGACTGGCGCAATCAGTTTCTCGCTAGGATGTAAGGAACATCCTTAAATCGCGGTACGAATGGGAAGTATACACTCGCATTCAAAAAAACTAAACTTTTAATGAAATTAGCTTTAATATTGCATTTTAATGGCGATTTTCGTGTTCTACGTTATCGAAATAGTGGTCCTAAACCATTTTTATGATAATCAAAATTTTGTTGAATTTTGACCAAAATCCAAGACTATAGCCTTGCTCGTTTTTTTGACAAAAACACTTTTGGATTTAGAATTGCTTGAAATTATGGGAAACAGTGTTTTTTGTAACGCTGAATCGACTGGCGCAATCAGTTTCTCGCTAGGATGTAAGGAACATCCTTAAATCGCGGTACGAATGGGAAGTAAACACTCGCATTCAAAAAAACTAAACTTTTAATGAAATTTGCTTTAATATTGCATTTTAATGGTGATTTTCGTGTTCTACGTTATCGAAATAGTGGTCCTAAACCATTTTTATGATAAGTAAAATTTTGTTAAATTTTGACCAAAATCCAAGACTATAGCCTTGCGCATTTTTTTGACAAAAACACTTTTGGATTTAGAATTGCTTGAAATTATGGGAAACAGTGTTTTTTGTAACGCTAAATCGACTGGCGCAATCAGTTTCTCGCTAGAATGTAGGGAACAATCTTAAATCGCCGTGCGAATGGGAAGTATACACTCGCATTCAAAAAAACTAAACTTTTAATGAAATTAGCTATAATATTGCATTTTAATGGCGATTTTCGTGTTCTACGTTATCGAAATAGTGGTCCTAAACCATTTTTATGATAATTATAATTTTGTTGAATTTTGACCAAAATCCAAGACTATAGCCTTGCTCGTTTTTTTGACAAAAACACTTTTGGATTTAGAATTGCTTGAAATTATGGGAAACAGTGTTTTTTGTGACGCTGAATCGACTGGCGCAATCAGTTTCTCGCTAGGATGTAAGGAACATCCTTAAATCGCCGTGCGAATGGGAAGTATACACTCGCATTCAAAAAAACTAAACTTTTAATGAAATTAGCTTTAATATTGCATTTTAATGGCGATTTTCGTGTTCTACGTTATCGAAATAGTGGTCCTAAACCATTTTTATGATAATTAAAATTTTGTTGAATTTTGACCAAAATCCAAGACTATAGCCTTGCTCGTTTTTTTGACAAAAACACTTTTGGATTTAGAATTGCTTGAAATTATGGGAAACAGTGTTTTTTGTAACGCTGAATCGACTGGCGCAATCAGTTTCTCGCTAGGATGTAAGGAACATCCTTAAATCGCGGTACGAATGGGAAGTAAACACTCGCATTCAAAAAAACTAAACTTTTAATGAAATTAGCTTTAATATTGCATTTTAATGGCGATTTTCGTGTTCTACGTTATCGAAATAGTGGTCCTAAACCATTTTTATGATAATTAAAATTTTGTTGATTTTTGACCAAAATCCAAGACTATAGCCTTGCTTTTTTTTTGACAAAAACACTTTTGGATTTAGAATTGCTTGAAATTATGGAAAACGGTGTTTTTTGTAACGCTAAATCGACTGGCGCAATCAGTTTCTCGCTAGGATGTAAGGAACATCCTTAAATCGCAGTACGAATGGGAAGTAAACACTCGCATTCAAAAAAACTAAACTTTTAATGAAATTAGCTTTAATATTGCATTTTAATGGCGATTTTCGTGTTCTACGTTATCGAAATAGTGGTCCTAAACCATTTTTATGATAATTAAAATTTTGTTGAATTTTGACCAAAATCCAAGACTATAGCCTTGCTTTTTTTTTGACAAAAACACTTTTGGATTTAGAATTGCTTGAAATTATGGGAAACAGTGTTTTTTGTAACGCTGAATCGACTGGCGCAATCAGTTTCTCGCTAGGATGTAAGGAACATCCTTAAATCGCCGTGCGAATGGGAAGTATACACTCGCATTCAAAAAAACTAAACTTTTAATGAAATTAGCTTTAATATTGCATTTTAATGGCGATTTTCGTGTTCTACGTTATCGAAATAGTGGTCCTAAACCATTTTTATGATAATTAAAATTTTGTTGAATTTTGACCAAAATCCAAGACTATAGCCTTGCTTTTTTTTTGACAAAAACACTTTTGGATTTAGAATTGCTTGAAATTATGGGAAACAGTGTTTTTTGTAACGCTGAATCGACTGGCGCAATCAGTTTCTCGCTAGGATGTAAGGAACATCCTTAAATCGCGGTACGAATGGGAAGTAAACACTCGCATTCAAAAAAACTAAACTTTTAATGAAATTAGCTTTAATATTGCATTTTAATGGCGATTTTCGTGTTCTACGTTATCGAAATAGTGGTCCTAAACCATTTTTATGATAATTAAAATTTTGTTGAATTTTGACCAAAATCCAAGACTATAGCCTTGCTTTTTTTTTGACAAAAACACTTTTGGATTTAGAATTGCTTGAAATTATGGGAAACAGTGTTTTTATTAACGCTGAATCGACTGGCGCAATCAGTTTCTCGCTAGGATGTAAGGAACATCCTTAAATCGCGGTACGAATGGGAAGTATACACTCGCATTCAAAAAAACTAAACTTTTAATGAAATTAGCTTTAATATTGCATTTTAATGGCGATTTTCGTGTTCTACGTTATCGAAATAGTGGTCCTAAACCATTTTTATGATAATTAAAATTTTGTTGAATTTTGACCAAAATCCAAGACTATAGCCTTGCTCGTTTTTTTTGACAAAAACACTTTTGGATTTAGAATTGCTTGAAATTATGGGAAACAGTGTTTTTTGTAACGCTGAATCGACTGGCGCAATCAGTTTATCGCTAGGATGTAAGGAACATCCTTAAATCGCGGTACGAATGGGAAGTAAACACTCGCATTCAAAAAAACTAAACTTTTAATGAAATTAGCTTTAATATTGCATTTTAATGGCGATTTTCGTGTTCTACGTTATCGAAATAGTGGTCCTAAACCATTTTTATGATAATTAAAAATTTGTTGAATTTTGACCAAAATCCAAGACTATAGCCTTGCTCATTTTTTTGACAAAAACACTTTTGGATTTAGAATTGCTTGAAATTATGGGAAACAGTGTTTTTTGTAACGCTGAATCGACTGGCGCAATCAGTTTCTCGCTAGGATGTAAGGAACATCCTTAAATCGCGGTACGAATGGAAAGTAAACACTCGCATTCAAAAAAACTAAACTTTTAATGAAATTAGCTTTAATATTGCATTTTAATGGCGATTTTCGTGTTCTACGTTATCGAAATAGTGGTCCTAAACCATTTTTATGATAATCAAAATTTTGTTGAATTTTGACCAAAATCCAAGACTATAGCCTTGCTCGTTTTTTTTGACAAAAACACTTTTGGATTTAGAATTGCTTAAAATTATGGGAAACAGTGTTTTTTGTAACGCTGAATCGACTGGCGCAATCAGTTTCTCGCTAGGATGTAAGGAACATCCTTAAATCGCGGTACGAATGGGAAGTATACACTCGCATTCAAAAAAACTAAACTTTTAATGAAATTAGCTTTAATATTGCATTTTAATGGCGATTTTCGTGTTCTACGTTATCGAAATAGTGGTCCTAAACCATTTTTATGATAATCAAAATTTTGTTGAATTTTGACCAAAATCCAAGACTATAGCCTTGCTCATTTTTTTGACAAAAACACTTTTGGATTTAGAATTGCTTGAAATTATGGGAAACAGTGTTTTTTGTAACGCTGAATCGACTGGCGCAATCAGTTTCTCGCTAGGATGTAAGGAACATCCTTAAATCGCGGTACGAATGGGAAGTAAACACTCGCATTCAAAAAAACTAAACTTTTAATGAAATTAGCTTTAATATTGCATTTTAATGGCGATTTTCGTGTTCTACGTTATCGAAATAGTGGTCCTAAACCATTTTTATGATAATTAAAATTTTGTTGAATTTTGACCAAAATCCAAGACTATAGCCTTGCTCATTTTTTTGACAAAAACACTTTTGGATTTAGAATTGCTTGAAATTATGGGAAACAGTGTTTTTTGTAACGCTGAATCGACTGGCGCAATCAGTTTCTCGCTAGGATGTAAGGAACATCCTTAAATCGCGGTACGAATGGGAAGTATACACTCGCATTCAAAAAAACTAAACTTTTAATGAAATTAGCTTTAATATTGCATTTTAATGGCGATTTTCGTGTTCTACGTTATCGAAATAGTGGTCCTAAACCATTTTTATGATTATCTAAATTTTGTTGAATTTTGACCAAAATCCAAGACTATAGCCTTGCTCGTTTTTTTGACAAAAACACTTTTGGATTTAGAATTGCTTGAAATTATGGGAAACAGTGTTTTTTGTAACGCTGAATCGACTGGCGCAATCAGTTTCTCGCTAGGATGTATGGGACAATCTTAAATCGCGGTACGAATGGGAAGTATACACTCGCATTCAAAAAAACTAAACTTTTAATGAAATTAGCTTTAATATTGCATTTTAATGGCGATTTTCGTGTTCTACGTTATCGAAATAGTGGTCCTAAACCATTTTTATGATAATCAAAATTTTGTTGAATTTTGACCAAAATCCAAGACTATAGCCTTGCTCATTTTTTTGACAAAAACACTTTTGGATTTAGAATTGCTTGAAATTATGGGAAACAGTGTTTTTTGTAACGCTGAATCGACTGGCGCAATCAGTTTCTCGCTAGGATGTAAGGAACATCCTTAAATCGCGGTACGAATGGGAAGTATACACTCGCATTCAAAAAACTAAACTTTTAATGAAATTAGCTTTAATATTGCATTTTAATGGCGATTTTCGTGTTCTACGTTATCGAAATAGTGGTCCTAAACCATTTTTATGATAATTAAAATTTTGTTGAATTTTGACCAAAATCCAAGACTATAGCCTTGCTTTTTTTTTGACAAAAACACTTTTGGATTTAGAATTGCTTGAAATTATGGGAAACAGTGTTTTTTGTAACGCTGAATCGACTGGCGCAATCAGTTTCTCGCTAGGATGTAAGGAACATCCTTAAATCGCGGTACGAATGGGAAGTAAACACTCGCATTCAAAAAAACTAAACTTTTAATGAAATTAGCTTTAATATTGCATTTTAATGGCGATTTTCGTGTTCTACGTTATCGAAATAGTGGTCCTAAACCATTTTTATGATAATCAAAATTTTGTTGAATTTTGACCAAAATCCAAGACTATAGCCTTGCTCATTTTTTTGACAAAAACACTTTTGGATTTAGAATTGCTTGAAATTATGGGAAACAGTGTTTTTTGTAACGCTGAATCGACTGGCGCAATCAGTTTCTCGCTAGGATGTAAGGAACATCCTTAAATCGCGGTACGAATGGAAAGTAAACACTCGCATTCAAAAAAACTAAACTTTTAATGAAATTAGCTTTAATATTGCATTTTAATGGCGATTTTCGTGTTCTACGTTATCGAAATAGTGGTCCTAAACCATTTTTGTGATAATCAAAATTTTGTTGAATTTTGACCAAAATCCAAGACTATAGCCTTGCTCATTTTTTTGACAAAAACACTTTTGGATTTAGAATTGCTTGAAATTATGGGAAACAGTGTTTTTTGTAACGCTGAATCGACTGGCGCAATCAGTTTCTCGCTAGGATGTAAGGAACATTCTTAAATCGCGGTACGAATGGGAAGTATACACTCGCATTCAAAAAAACTAAACTTTTAATGAAATTAGCTTTAATATTGCATTTTAATCGCGATTTTCGTGTTCTACGTTATCGAAATAGTGGTCCTAAACCATTTTTATGATTATCTAAATTTTGTTGAATTTTGACCAAAATCCAAGACTATAGCCTTGCTCATTTTTTTGACAAAAACACTTTTGGATTTAGAATTGCTTAAAATTATGGGAAACAGTGTTTTTTGTAACGCTGAATCGACTGGCGCAATCAGTTTCTCGCTAGGATGTATGGGACAATCTTAAATCGCCGTGCGAATGGGAAGTATACACTCGCATTCAAAAAAACTAAACTTTTAATGAAATTAGCTTTAATATTGCATTTTAATGGCGATTTTCGTGTTCTACGTTATCGAAATAGTGGTCCTAAACCATTTTTATGATAATCAAAATTTTGTTAAATTTTGACCAAAATCCAAGACTATAGCCTTGCTCATTTTTTTGACAAAAACACTTTTGGATTTAGAATTGCTTGAAATTATGGGAAACAGTGTTTTTTGTAACGCTGAATCGACTGGCGCAATCAGTTTCTCGCTAGGATGTAAGGAACATCCTTAAATCGCGGTACGAATGGGAAGTATACACTCGCATTCAAAAAAACTAAACTTTTAATGAAATTAGCTTTAATATTGCATTTTAATGGCGATTTTCGTGTTCTACGTTATCGAAATAGTGGTCCTAAACCATTTTTATGATAATTAAAATTTTGTTGAATTTTGACCAAAATCCAAGACTATAGCCTTGCTCGTTTTTTTTGACAAAAACACTTTTGGATTTAGAATTGCTTGAAATTATGGGAAACAGTGTTTTTTGTAACGCTGAATCGACTGGCGCAATCAGTTTCTCGCTAGGATGTAAGGAACATCCTTAAATCGCGGTACGAATGGGAAGTAAACACTCGCATTAAAAAAAACGAAACTTTTAATGAAATTAGCTTTAATATTGCATTTTAATGGCGATTTTCGTGTTCTACGTTATCGAAATAGTGGTCCTAAACCATTTTTATGATAATTAAAATTTTGTTGAATTTTGACCAAAATCCAAGACTATAGCCTTGCTCGTTTTTTTGACAAAAACACTTTTGGATTTAGAATTGCTTGAAATTATGGGAAACAGTGTTTTTTGTAACGCTGAATCGACTGGCGCAATCAGTTTCTCGCTAGGATGTAAGGAACATCCTTAAATCGCGGTACGAATGGGAAGTAAACACTCGCATTCAAAAAAACTAAACTTTTAATGAAATTAGCTTTAATATTGCATTTTAATGGCGATTTTCGTGTTCTACGTTATCGAAATAGTGGTCCTAAACCATTTTTATGATAATTAAAATTTTGTTGAATTTTGACCAAAATCCAAGACTATAGCCTTGCTTTTTTTTTGACAAAAACACTTTTGGATTTAGAATTGCTTGAAATTATGGGAAACGGTGTTTTTTGTAACGCTGAATCGACTGGCGCAATCAGTTTCTCGCTAGGATGTAAGGAACATCCTTAAATCGCGGTACGAATGGAAAGTAAACACTCGCATTCAAAAAAACTAAACTTTTAATGAAATTAGCTTTAATATTGCATTTTAATGGCGATTTTCGTGTTCTACGTTATCGAAATAGTGGTCCTAAACCATTTTTATTATAATCAAAATTTTGTTGAATTTTGACCAAAATCCAAGATTTAGAATTGCTTGAAATTATGGGAAACAGTGTTTTTTGTAACGCTGAATCGACTGGCGCAATCAGTTTCTCGCTAGGATGTAAGGAACATCCTTAAATCGCGGTACGAATGGGAAGTAAACACTCGCATTCAAAAAAACTAAACTTTTAATGAAATTAGCTTTAATATTGCATTTTAATGGCGATTTTCGTGTTCTACGTTATCGAAATAGTGGTCCTAAACCATTTTTATGATAATCAAAATTTTGTTGAATTTTGACCAAAATCCAAGACTATAGCCTTGCTCATTTTTTTGACAAAAACACTTTTGGATTTAGAATTGCTTGAAATTATGGGAAACAGTGTTTTTTGTAACGCTGAATCGACTGGCGCAATCAGTTTCTCGCTAGGATGTAAGGAACATCCTTAAATCGCGGTACGAATGGGAAGTATACACTCGCATTCAAAAAAACTAAACTTTTAATGAAATTAGCTTTAATATTGCATTTTAATGGCGATTTTCGTGTTCTACGTTATCGAAATAGTGGTCCTAAACCATTTTTATGATAATTAAAATTTTGTTGAATTTTGACCAAAATCCAAGACTATAGCCTTGCTCGTTTTTTTTGACAAAAACACTTTTGGATTTAGAATTGCTTGAAATTATGAAAAATAGTGTTTTTTGTAACGCTGAATCGACTGGCGCAATCAGTTTCTCGCTAGGATGTAAGGAACATCCTTAAATCGCGGTACGAATGGGAAGTAAACACTCGCATTCAAAAAAACGAAACTTTTAATGAAATAAGCTTTAATATTGCATTTTAATGGCAATTTTCGTGTTCTATGTTATCGAAATAGTGATCCTAAACCATTTTTATGATAATTAAAATTTTGTTGAATTTTGACCAAAATCCAAGACTAGCCTTGCTCGTTTTTTTTGACAAAAACACTTTTGGATTTAGAATTGCTTGAAATTATGGGAAACAGTGTTTTTTGTAACGCTGAATCGACTGGCGCAATCAGTTTCTCGCTAGGATGTAAGGAACATCCTTAAATCGCGGTACGAATGGGAAGTAAACACTCGCATTCAAAAAAACTAAACTTTTAATGAAATTAGCTTTAATATTGCATTTTAATGGCGATTTTCGTGTTCTACGTTATCGAAATAGTGGTCCTAAACCATTTTTATGATTATCTAAATTTTGTTGAATTTTGACCAAAATCCAAGACTATAGCCTTGCTTTTTTTTTGACAAAAACACTTTTGGATTTAGAATTGCTTGAAATTATGGGAAACGGTGTTTTTTGTAACGCTGAATCGACTGGCGCAATCAGTTTCTCGCTAGGATGTATGGGACAGTCTTAAATCGCAGTGCGAATGGGAAGTATACACTCGCATTCAAAAAAACTAAACTTTTAATGAAATTAGCTTTAATATTGCATTTTAATGGCGATTTTCTCTTGTTCTACGTTATCGAAATAGTGGTCCTAAACCATTTTTATGATAATCAAAATTTTGTTGAATTTTGACCAAAATCCAAGACTATAGCCTTGCTCATTTTTTTGACAAAAACACTTTTGGATTTAGAATTGCTTGAAATTATGGGAAACAGTGTTTTTTGTAACGCTGAATCGACTGGCGCAATCAGTTTCTCGCTAGGATGTAAGGAACATCCTTAAATCGCGGTACGAATGGGAAGTAAACACTCGCATTCAAAAAAACTAAACTTTTAATGAAATTAGCTTTAATATTGCATTTTAATGGCGATTTTCGTGTTCTACGTTATCGAAATAGTGGTCCTAAACCATTTTTATGATAATTAAAATTTTGTTGAATTTTGACCAAAATCCAAGACTATAGCCTTGCTTTTTTTTTGACAAAAACACTTTTGGATTTAGAATTGCTTGAAATTATGGGAAACAGTGTTTTTTGTAACGCTGAATCGACTGGCGCAATCAGTTTCTCGCTAGGATGTAAGGAACATCCTTAAATCGCGGTACGAATGGGAAGTAAACACTCGCATTCAAAAAACTAAACTTTTAATGAAATTAGCTTTAATATTGCATTTTAATGGCGATTTTCGTGTTCTACGTTATCGAAATAGTGGTCCTAAACCATTTTTATGATAATTAAAAATTTGTTGAATTTTGACCAAAATCCAAGACTATAGCCTTGCTCATTTTTTTGACAAAAACACTTTTGGATTTAGAATTGCTTGAAATTATGGGAAACAGTGTTTTTTGTAACGCTGAATCGACTGGCGCAATCAGTTTCTCGCTAGGATGTAAGGAACATCCTTAAATCGCGGTACGAATGGAAAGTAAACACTCGCATTCAAAAAAACTAAACTTTTAATGAAATTAGCTTTAATATTGCATTTTAATGGCGATTTTCGTGTTCTACGTTATCGAAATAGTGGTCCTAAACCATTTTTATGATAATTAAAATTTTGTTGAATTTTGACCAAAATCCAAGACTATAGCCTTGCTCGTTTTTTTTGACAAAAACACTTTTGGATTTAGAATTGCTTGAAATTATGGGAAACAGTATTTTTTGTAACGCTGAATCGACTGGCGCAATCAGTTTATCGCTAGGATGTAAGGAACATCCTTAAATCGCGGTACGAATGGGAAGTAAACACTCGCATTCAAAAAAACTAAACTTTTAATGAAATTAGCTTTAATATTGCATTTTAATGGCGATTTTCGTGTTCTACGTTATCGAAATAGTGGTCCTAAACCATTTTTATGATAATTAAAATTTTGTTGAATTTTGACCAAAATCCAAGACTATAGCCTTGCTTTTTTTTGACAAAAACACTTTTGGATTTAGAATTGCTTGAAATTATGGGAAACGGTGTTTTTTGTAACGCTGAATCGACTGGCGCAATCAGTTTCTCGCTAGGATGTAAGGAACATCCTTAAATCGCGGTACGAATGGGAAGTAAACACTCGCATTCAAAAAAACTAAACTTTTAATGAAATTAGCTTTAATATTGCATTTTAATGGCGATTTTCGTGTTCTACGTTATCGAAATAGTGGTCCTAAACCATTTTTATGATAATTAAAATTTTGTTGAATTTTGACCAAAATCCAAGACTATAGCCTTGCTCGTTTTTGACAAAAACACTTTTGGATTTAGAATTGCTTGAAATTATGGGAAACAGTGTTTTTGTAACGCTGAATCGACTGGCGCAATCAGTTTCTCGCTAGGATGTAAGGAACATCCTTAAATCGCGGTACGAATGGGAAGTAAACACTCGCATTCAAAAAAACTAAACTTTTAATGAAATTAGCTTTAATATTGCATTTTAATGGCGATTTTCGTGTTCTACGTTATCGAAATAGTGGTCCTAAACCATTTTTATGATAATTAAAATTTTGTTGAATTTTGACCAAAATCCAAGACTATAGCCTTGCTCTTTTTTTGACAAAAACACTTTTGGATTTAGAATTGCTTGAAATTATGGGAAACAGTGTTTTTGTAACGCTGAATCGACTGGCGCAATCAGTTTCTCGCTAGGATGTAAGGAACATCCTTAAATCGCGGTACGAATGGGAAGTAAACACTCGCATTCAAAAAAACGGAACTTTTAATGAAATTAGCTTTAATATTGCATTTTAATGGCGATTTTCGTGTTCTACGTTATCGAAATAGTGGTCCTAAACCATTTTTATGATTATCTAAATTTTGTTGAATTTTGACCAAAATCCAAGACTATAGCCTTGCTCATTTTTTTGACAAAAACACTTTTGGATTTAGAATTGCTTGAAATTATGGGAAACAGTGTTTTTTGTAACGCTAAATCGACTGGCGCAATCAGTTTCTCGCTAGGATGTATGGGACATTCTTAAATCGCGGTACGAATGGGAAGTATACACTCGCATTCAAAAAAACTAAACTTTTAATGAAATTAGCTTTAATATTGCATTTTAATGGCGATTTTCGTGTTCTACGTTATCGAAATAGTGGTCCTAAACCATTTTTATGATAATCAAAATTTTGTTGAATTTTGACCAAAATCCAAGACTATAGCCTTGCTCATTTTTTGACAAAAACACTTTTGGATTTAGAATTGCTTGAAATTATGGGAAACAGTGTTTTTTGTAACGCTGAATCGACTGGCGCAATCAGTTTCTCGCTAGGATGTAAGGAACATCCTTAAATCGCGGTACGAATGGGAAGTAAACACTCGCATTCAAAAAAACTAAACTTTTAATGAAATTAGCTTTAATATTGCATTTTAATGGCGATTTTCGTGTTCTACGTTATCGAAATAGTGGTCCTAAACCATTTTTATGATAATTAAAATTTTGTTGAATTTTGACCAAAATCCAAGACTATAGCCTTGCTCGTTTTTTTGACAAAAACACTTTTGGATTTAGAATTGCTTGAAATTATGGGAAACAGTGTTTTTTGTAACGCTGAATCGACTGGCGCAATCAGTTTCTCGCTAGGATGTAAGGAACATCCTTAAATCGCGGTACGAATGGGAAGTAAACACTCGCATTCAAAAAAACTAAACTTTTAATGAAATTAGCTTTAATATTGCATTTTAATGGCGATTTTCGTGTTCTACGTTATCGAAATAGTGGTCCTAAACCATTTTTATGATAATTAAAATTTTGTTGAATTTTGACCAAAATCCAAGACTATAGCCTTGCTTTTTTTTTGACAAAAACACTTTTGGATTTAGAATTGCTTGAAATTATGGGAAACAGTGTTTTTGTAACGCTGAATCGACTGGCGCAATCAGTTTCTCGCTAGGATGTAAGGAACATCCTTAAATCGCGGTACGAATGGGAAGTAAACACTCGCATTCAAAAAAACTAAACTTTTAATGAAATTAGCTTTAATATTGCATTTTAATGGCGATTTTCGTGTTCTACGTTATCGAAATAGTGGTCCTAAACCATTTTTATGATAATAAAAATTTTGTTGAATTTTGACCAAAATCCAAGACTATAGCCTTGCTCATTTTTTTGACAAAAACACTTTTGGATTTAGAATTGCTTGAAATTATGGGAAACAGTGTTTTTTGTAACGCTGAATCGACTGGCGCAATCAGTTTCTCGCTAGGATGTAAGGAACATCCTTAAATCGCGGTACGAATGGGAAGTAAACACTCGCATTCAAAAAAACTAAACTTTTAATGAAATTAGCTTTAATATTGCATTTTAATGGCGATTTTCGTGTTCTACGTTATCGAAATAGTGGTCCTAAACCATTTTTATGATAATCAAAATTTTGTTGAATTTTGACCAAAATCCAAGACTATAGCCTTGCTCATTTTTTTGACAAAAACACTTTTGGATTTAGAATTGCTTGAAATTATGGGAAACAGTGTTTTTTGTAACGCTGAATCGACTGGCGCAATCAGTTTCTCGCTAGGATGTAAGGAACATCCTTAAATCGCGGTACGAATGGGAAGTATACACTCGCATTCAAAAAAACTAAACTTTTAATGAAATTAGCTTTAATATTGCATTTTAATGGCGATTTTCGTGTTCTACGTTATCGAAATAGTGGTCCTAAACCATTTTTATGATAATTAAAATTTTGTTGAATTTTGACCAAAATCCAAGACTATAGCCTTGCTCATTTTTTTGACAAAAACACTTTTGGATTTAGAATTGCTTGAAATTATAGGAAACAGTGTTTTTTGTAACGCTGAATCGACTGGCGCAATCAGTTTCTCGCTAGGATGTAAGGAACATCCTTAAATCGCGGTACGAATGGGAAGTATACACTCGCATTGAAAAAAACTAAACTTTTAATGAAACTAGCTTTAATATTGCATTTTAATGGCGATTTTCGTGTTCTACGTTATCGAAATAGTGGTCCTAAACCATTTTTATGATAATTAAAATTTTGTTGAATTTTGACCAAAATCCAAGACTATAGCCTTGCTCATTTTTTTGACAAAAACACTTTTGGATTTAGAATTGCTTGAAATTATAGGAAACAGTGTTTTTTGTAACGCTGAATCGACTGGCGCAATCAGTTTCTCGCTAGGATGTAAGGAACATCCTTAAATCGCGGTACGAATGGGAAGTATACACTCGCATTCAAAAAAACTAAACTTTTAATGAAATTAGCTTTAATATTGCATTTTAATGGCGATTTTCGTGTTCTACGTTATCGAAATAGTGGTCCTAAACCATTTTTATGATAATCAAAATTTTGTTGAATTTTGACCAAAATCCAAGACTATAGCCTTGCTCATTTTTTTGACAAAAACACTTTTGGATTTAGAATTGCTTGAAATTATGGGAAACAGTGTTTTTTGTAACGCTGAATCGACTGGCGCAATCAGTTTCTCGCTAGGATGTAAGGAACATCCTTAAATCGCGGTACGAATGGGAAGTAAACACTCGCATTCAAAAAAACTAAACTTTTAATGAAATTAGCTTTAATATTGCATTTTAATGGCGATTTTCGTGTTCTACGTTATCGAAATAGTGGTCCTAAACCATTTTTATGATAATTAAAATTTTGTTGAATTTTGACCAAAATCCAAGACTATAGCCTTGCTCATTTTTTTGACAAAAACACTTTTGGATTTAGAATTGCTTGAAATTATGGGAAACAGTGTTTTTTGTAACGCTAAATCGACTGGCGCAATCAGTTTCTCGCTAGGATGTATGGGACAATCTTAAATCGCGGTACGAATGGGAAGTAAACACTCGCATTCAAAAAAACTAAACTTTTAATGAAATTAGCTTTAATATTGCATTTTAATGGCGATTTTCGTGTTCTACGTTATCGAAATAGTGGTCCTAAACCATTTTTATGATAATTAAAATTTTGTTGAATTTTGACCAAAATCCAAGACTATAGCCTTGCTCATTTTTTTGACAAAAACACTTTTGGATTTAGAATTGCTTGAAATTATAGGAAACAGTGTTTTTTGTAACGCTGAATCGACTGGCGCAATCAGTTTCTCGCTAGGATGTAAGGAACATCCTTAAATCGCGGTACGAATGGGAAGTATACACTCGCATTCAAAAAAACTAAACTTTTAATGAAATTAGCTTTAATATTGCATTTTAATGGCGATTTTCGTGTTCTACGTTATCGAAATAGTGGTCCTAAACCATTTTTATGATAATTAAAATTTTGTTGAATTTTGACCAAAATCCAAGACTATAGCCTTGCTTTTTTTTTGACAAAAACACTTTTGGATTTAGAATTGCTTGAAATTATGGGAAACAGTGTTTTTTGTAACGCTGAATCGACTGGCGCAATCAGTTTCTCGCTAGGATGTAAGGAACATCCTTAAATCGCGGTACGAATGGGAAGTAAACACTCGCATTCAAAAAAACTAAACTTTTAATGAAATTAGCTTTAATATTGCATTTTAATGGCGATTTTCGTGTTCTACGTTATCGAAATAGTGGTCCTAAACCATTTTTATGATAATTAAAATTTTGTTGAATTTTGACCAAAATCCAAGACTATAGCCTTGACAAAAACACTTTTGGATTTAGAATTGCTTGAAATTATGGGAAGCAGTGTTTTTTGTAACGCTGAATCGACTGGCGCAATCAGTTTCTCGCTAGGATGTAAGGAACATCCTTAAATCGCAGTACGAATGGGAAGTAAACACTCGCATTCAAAAAAACTAAACTTTTAATGAAATTAGCTTTAATATTGCATTTTAATGGCGATTTTCGTGTTCTACGTTATCGAAATAGTGGTCCTAAACCATTTTTATGATAATTAAAATTTTGTTGAATTTTGACCAAAATCCAAGACTATAGCCTTGCTTTTTTTTTGACAAAAACACTTTTGGATTTAGAATTGCTTGAAATTATGGGAAACAGTGTTTTTTGTAACGCTGAATCGACTGGCGCAATCAGTTTCTCGCTAGGATGTAAGGAACATCCTTAAATCGCGGTACGAATGGGAAGTAAACACTCGCATTCAAAAAAACTAAACTTTTAATGAAATTAGCTTTAATATTGCATTTTAATGGCGATTTTCGTGTTCTACGTTATCGAAATAGTGGTCCTAAACCATTTTTATGATAATTAAAATTTTGTTGAATTTTGACCAAAATCCAAGACTATAGCCTTGCTCGTTTTTTTGACAAAAACACTTTTGGATTTAGAATTGCTTGAAATTATGGGAAACAGTGTTTTTTGTAACGCTGAATCGACTGGCGCAATCAGTTTCTCGCTAGGATGTAAGGAACATCCTTAAATCGCGGTACGAATGGGAAGTATACACTCGCATTCAAAAAAACTAAACTTTTAATGAAATTAGCTTTAATATTGCATTTTAATGGCGATTTTCGTGTTCTACGTTATCGAAATAGTGGTCCTAAACCATTTTTATGATAATTAAAATTTTGTTGAATTTTGACCAAAATCCAAGACTATAGCCTTGCTCATTTTTTTGACAAAAACACTTTTGGATTTAGAATTGCTTGAAATTATGGGAAACAGTGTTTTTTGTAACGCTGAATCGACTGGCGCAATCAGTTTCTCGCTAGGATGTAAGGAACATCCTTAAATCGCGGTACGAATGGGAAGTAAACACTCGCATTCAAAAAAACTAAACTTTTAATGAAATTAGCTTTAATATTGCATTTTAATGGCGATTTTCGTGTTCTACGTTATCGAAATAGTGGTCCTAAACCATTTTTATGATAATTAAAATTTTGTTGAATTTTGACCAAAATCCAAGACTATAGCCTTGCTTTTTTTTGACAAAAACACTTTTGGATTTAGAATTGCTTGAAATTATAGGAAACAGTGTTTTTTTGTAACGCTGAATCGACTGGCGCAATCAGTTTCTCGCTAGGATGTAAGGAACATCCTTAAATCGCGGTACGAATGGGAAGTATACACTCGCATTCAAAAAAACTAAACTTTTAATGAAATTAGCTTTAATATTGCATTTTAATGGCGATTTTCGTGTTCTACGTTATCGAAATAGTGGTCCTAAACCATTTTTATGATAATTAAAATTTTGTTGAATTTTGACCAAAATCCAAGACTATATCCTTGCTCATTTTTTTGACAAAAACACTTTTGGATTTAGAATTGCTTGAAATTTTTGGACAGTGTTTTTTTTGTAACGCTGAATCGACTGGCGCAATCAGTTTCTCGCTAGGATGTAAGGAACATCCTTAAATCGCGGTACGAATGGGAAGTATACACTCGCATTCAAAAAAACTAAACTTTTAATGAAATTAGCTTTAATATTGCATTTTAATGGCGATTTTCGTGTTCTACGTTATCGAAATAGTGGTCCTAAACCATTTTTATGATAATTAAAATTTTGTTGAATTTTGACCAAAATCCAAGACTATAGCCTTGCTTTTTTTTTGACAAAAACACTTTTGGTTTTAGAATTGCTTTATATTATGGGAAACAGTGTTTTTGTAACGCTGAATCGACTGGCGCAATCAGTTTCTCGCTAGGATGTAAGGAACATCCTTAAATCGCGGTACGAATGGGAAGTATACACTCGCATTCAAAAAAACTAAACTTTTAATGAAATTAGCTTTAATATTGCATTTTAATGGCGATTTTCGTGTTCTACGTTATCGAAATAGTGGTCCTAAACCATTTTTATGATAATTAAAATTTTGTTGAATTTTGACCAAAATCCAAGACTATAGCCTTGCTCATTTTTTTGACAAAAACACTTTTGGATTTAGAATTGCTTGAAATTATGGGAAACAGTGTTTTTTGTAACGCTGAATCGACTGGCGCAATCAGTTTCTCGCTAGGATGTAAGGAACATCCTTAAATCGCGGTACGAATGGGAAGTATACACTCGCATTCAAAAAAACTAAACTTTTAATGAAATTAGCTTTAATATTGCATTTTAATGGCGATTTTCGTGTTCTACGTTATCGAAATAGTGGTCCTAAACCATTTTTATGATAATTAAAATTTTGTTGAATTTTGACCAAAATCCAAGACTATAGCCTTGCTCATTTTTTTGACAAAAACACTTTTGGATTTAGAATTGCTTGAAATTATGGGAAACAGTGTTTTTTGTAACGCTGAATCGACTGGCGCAATCAGTTTCTCGCTAGGATGTAAGGAACATCCTTAAATCGCGGTACGAATGGGAAGTAAACACTCGCATTCAAAAAAACTAAACTTTTAATGAAATTAGCTTTAATATTGCATTTTAATGGCGATTTTCGTGTTCTACGTTATCGAAATAGTGGTCCTAAACCATTTTTATGATAATTAAAATTTTGTTGAATTTTGACCAAAATCCAAGACTATAGCCTTGCTTTTTTTTTGACAAAAACACTTTTGGATTTAGAATTGCTTGAAATTATGGGAAACAGTGTTTTTTGTAACGCTGAATCGACTGGCGCAATCAGTTTCTCGCTAGGATGTAAGGAACATCCTTAAATCGCGGTACGAATGGGAAGTAAACACTCGCATTCAAAAAAACTAAACTTTTAATGAAATTAGCTTTAATATTGCATTTTAATGGCGATTTTCGTGTTCTACGTTATCGAAATAGTGGTCCTAAACCATTTTTATGATAATCAAAATTTTGTTGAATTTTGACCAAAATCCAAGACTATAGCCTTGCTCATTTTTTGTCAAAAACACTTTTGGATTTAGAATTGCTTGAAATTATGGGAAACAGTGTTTTTGTAACGCTGAATCGACTGGCGCAATCAGTTTCTCGCTAGGATGTAAGGAACATCCTTAAATTGCGGTACGAATGGGAAGTAAACACTCGCATTCAAAAAACTAAACTTTTAATGAAATTAGCTTTAATATTGCATTTTAATGGCGATTTTCGTGTTCTACGTTATCGAAATAGTGGTCCTAAACCATTTTTATGATAATTAAAATTTTGTTGAATTTTGACCAAAATCCAAGACTATAGCCTTGCTCATTTTTTTGACAAAAACACTTTTGGATTTAGAATTGCTTGAAATTATGGGAAACAGTGTTTTTTGTAACGCTGAATCGACTGGCGCAATCAGTTTCTCGCTAGGATGTAAGGAACATCCTTAAATCGCGGTACGAATGGGAAGTAAACACTCGCATTCAAAAAAACTAAACTTTTAATGAAATTAGCTTTAATATTGCATTTTAATGGCGATTTTCGTGTTCTACGTTATCGAAATAGTGGTCCTAAACCATTTTTATGATAATTAAAATTTTGTTGAATTTTGACCAAAATCCAAGACTATAGCCTTGCTTTTTTTTTGACAAAAACACTTTTGGATTTAGAATTGCTTGAAATTATGGGAAGCAGTGTTTTTTGTAACGCTGAATCGACTGGCGCAATCAGTTTCTCGCTAGGATGTAAGGAACATCCTTAAATCGCGGTACGAATGGGAAGTATACACTCGCATTCAAAAAAACTAAACTTTTAATGAAATTAGCTTTAATATTGCATTTTAATGGCGATTTTCGTGTTCTACGTTATCGAAATAGTGGTCCTAAACCATTTTTATGATAATTAAAATTTTGTTGAATTTTGACCAAAATCCAAGACTATAGCCTTGCTCATTTTTTGACAAAAACACTTTTGGATTTAGAATTGCTTGAAATTATGGGAAACAGTGTTTTTGTAACGCTGAATCGACTGGCGCAATCAGTTTCTCGCTAGGATGTAAGGAACATCCTTAAATCGCGGTACGAATGGGAAGTAAACACTCGCATTCAAAAAAACTAAACTTTTAATGAAATTAGCTTTAATATTGCATTTTAATGGCGATTTTCGTGTTCTACGTTATCGAAATAGTGGTCCTAAACCATTTTTATGATAATTAAAATTTTGTTGAATTTTGACCAAAATCCAAGACTATAGCCTTGCTCTTTTTTTTGACAAAAACACTTTTGGATTTAGAATTGCTTGAAATTATGGGAAACAGTGTTTTTTGTAACGCTGAATCGACTGGCGCAATCAGTTTCTCGCTAGGATGTAAGGAACATCCTTAAATCGCGGTACGAATGGGAAGTATACACTCGCATTCAAAAAAACTAAACTTTTAATGAAATTAGCTTTAATATTGCATTTTAATGGCGATTTTCGTGTTCTACGTTATCGAAATAGTGGTCCTAAACCATTTTTATGATAATTAAAATTTTGTTGAATTTTGACCAAAATCCAAGACTATAGCCTTGCTCATTTTTTTGACAAAAACACTTTTGGATTTAGAATTGCTTGAAATTATGGGAAACAGTGTTTTTTGTAACGCTGAATCGACTGGCGCAATCAGTTTCTCGCTAGGATGTATGGGACAGTCTTAAATCGCAGTGCGAATGGGAAGTATACACTCGCATTCAAAAAAACTAAACTTTTAATGAAATTAGCTTTAATATTGCATTTTAATGGCGATTTTCGTGTTCTACGTTATCGAAATAGTGGTCCTAAACCATTTTTATGATAATCAAAATTTTGTTGAATTTTGACCAAAATCCAAGACTATAGCCTTGCTCATTTTTTTGACAAAAACACTTTTGGATTTAGAATTGCTTGAAATTATGGGAAACAGTGTTTTTTGTAACGCTGAATCGACTGGCGCAATCAGTTTCTCGCTAGGATGTAAGGAACATCCTTAAATCGCGGTACGAATGGGAAGTAAACACTCGCATTCAAAAAAACTAAACTTTTAATGAAATTAGCTTTAATATTGCATTTTAATGGCGATTTTCGTGTTCTACGTTATCGAAATAGTGGTCCTAAACCATTTTTATGATAATTAAAATTTTGTTGAATTTTGACCAAAATCCAAGACTATAGCCTTGCTTTTTTTTTGACAAAAACACTTTTGGATTTAGAATTGCTTGAAATTATGGGAAACAGTGTTTTTTGTAACGCTAAATCGACTGGCGCAATCAGTTTCTCGCTAGGATGTATGGGACAATCTTAAATCGCGGTACGAATGGGAAGTAAACACTCGCATTCAAAAAAACGGAACTTTTAATGAAATTAGCTTTAATATTGCATTTTAATGGCGATTTTCGTGTTCTACGTTATCGAAATAGTGGTCCTAAACCATTTTTATGATTATCTAAATTTTGTTGAATTTTGACCAAAATCCAAGACTATAGCCTTGCTTTTTTTTTGACAAAAACACTTTTGGATTTAGAATTGCTTGAAATTATGGGAAACAGTGTTTTTTGTAACGCTGAATCGACTGGCGCAATCAGTTTCTCGCTAGGATGTAAGGAACATCCTTAAATCGCGGTACGAATGGGAAGTAAACACTCGCATTCAAAAAAACTAAACTTTTAATGAAATTAGCTTTAATATTGCATTTTAATGGCGATTTTCGTGTTCTACGTTATCGAAATAGTGGTCCTAAACCATTTTTATGATAATTAAAATTTTGTTGAATTTTGACCAAAATCCAAGACTTTAGAATTGCTTGAAATTATGGGAAGCAGTGTTTTTTGTAACGCTGAATCGACTGGCGCAATCAGTTTCTCGCTAGGATGTAAGGAACATCCTTAAATCGCAGTACGAATGGGAAGTAAACACTCGCATTCAAAAAAACTAAACTTTTAATGAAATTAGCTTTAATATTGCATTTTAATGGCGATTTTCGTGTTCTACGTTATCGAAATAGTGGTCCTAAACCATTTTTATGATAATCAAAATTTTGTTGAATTTTGACCAAAATCCAAGACTATAGCCTTGCTCATTTTTTTGACAAAAACACTTTTGGATTTAGAATTGCTTGAAATTATGGGAAACAGTGTTTGTTGTAACGCTGAATCGACTGGCGCAATCAGTTTCTCGCTAGGATGTATGGGACAATCTTAAATCGCGGTACGAATGGGAAGTATACACTCGCATTCAAAAAAACTAAACTTTTAATGAAATTAGCTTTAATATTGCATTTTAATGGCGATTTTCGTGTTCTACGTTATCGAAATAGTGGTCCTAAACCATTTTTATGATAATCAAAATTTTGTTGAATTTTGACCAAAATCCAAGACTATAGCCTTGCTCATTTTTTTGACAAAAACACTTTTGGATTTAGAATTGCTTGAAATTATGGGAAACAGTGTTTTTTGTAACGCTGAATCGACTGGCGCAATCAGTTTCTCGCTAGGATGTAAGGAACATCCTTAAATCGCGGTACGAATGGGAAGTAAACACTCGCATTCAAAAAAACTAAACTTTTAATGAAATTAGCTTTAATATTGCATTTTAATCGCGATTTTCGTGTTCTACGTTATCGAAATAGTGGTCCTAAACCATTTTTATGATTATCTAAATTTTGTTGAATTTTGACCAAAATCCAAGACTATAGCCTTGCTCATTTTTTTGACAAAAACACTTTTGGATTTAGAATTGCTTAAAATTATGGAAAACAGTGTTTTTTGTAACGCATAATCGACTGGCGCAATCAGTTTCTCGCTAGGATGTATGGGACAATCTTAAATCGCGGTACGAATTGGAAGTAAACACTCGCATTCAAAAAAACGAAACTTTTAATGAAATTAGCTTTAATATTGCATTTTAATGGCGATTTTCGTGTTCTACATTATCGAAATAGTGGTCCTAAACCATTTTTATGATAATTAAAATTTTGTTGAATTTTGACCAAAATCCAAGACTATAGCCTTGCTCGTTTTTTTTTGACAAAAACACTTTTGGATTTAGAATTGCTTGAAATTATGGGAAACAGTGTTTTTTGTAAAGCTGAATCGACTGGCGCAATCAGTTTCTCGCTAGGATGTAAGGAACATCCTTAAATCGCGGTACGAATGGGAAGTAAACACTCGCATTCAAAAAAACTAAACTTTTAATGAAATTAGCTTTAATATTGCATTTTAATGGCGATTTTCGTGTTCTACGTTATCGAAATAGTGGTCCTAAACCATTTTTATGTTAATAAAAATTTTGTTGAATTTTGACCAAAATCCAAGACTATAGCCTTGCTCGTTTTTTTGACAAAAACACTTTTGGATTTAGAATTGCTTGAAATTATGGGAAACAGTGTTTTTTTTAACGCTGAATCGACTGGCGCAATTAGTTTCTCGCTAGGATGTAAGGAACATCCTTAAATCGCGATACGAATGGGAAGTATACACTCGTATTCAAAAAAACTAAACTTTTAATGAAATTAGCTATAATATTGCATTTTAATGGCGATTTTCGTGTTCTACATTATCGAAATAGTGGTCCTAAACCATTTTTATGATAATTAAAATTTTGTTGAATTTTGACCAAAATCCAAGACTATAGCCTTGCTCATTTTTTTGACAAAAACACTTTTGGATTTAGAATTGCTTGAAATTATGGGAAACAGTGTTTTTTTTAACGCTGAATCGACTGGCGCAATTAGTTTCTCGCTAGGATGTAAGGAACATCCTTAAATCGCGATACGAATGGGAAGTATACACTCGCATTCAAAAAAACGAAACTTTTAATGAAATTAGCTTTAATATTGCATTTTAATGGCGATTTTCGTGTTCTACGTTATCGAAATAGTGGTCCTAAACCATTTTTATGATAATTAAAATTTTGTTGAATTTTGACCAAAATCCAAGACTATAGCCTTGCTCGTTTTTTTGACAAAAACACTTTTGGATTTAGAATTGCTTGAAATTATGGGAAACAGTGTTTTTTGTAACGCTAAATCGACTGGCGCAATCAGTTTCTCGCTAGGATGTAAGGAACATTCTTAAATCGCGGTACGAATGGGAAGTATACACTCGCATTCAAAAAAACTAAACTTTTAATGAAATTAGCTTTAATATTGCATTTTAATGGCGATTTTCGTGTTCTACGTTATCGAAATAGTGGTCCTAAACCATTTTTATGATAATTAAAATTTTGTTGAATTTTGACCAAAATCCAAGACTATAGCCTTGCTTTTTTTTTGACAAAAACACTTTTGGATTTAGAATTGCTTGAAATTATGGGAAACGGTGTTTTTTGTAACGCTGAATCGACTGGCGCAATCAGTTTCTCGCTAGGATGTATGGGACAGTCTTAAATCGCAGTGCGAATGGAAAGTATACACTCGCATTCAAAAAAACTAAACTTTTAATGAAATTAGCTTTAATATTGCATTTTAATGGCGATTTTCGTGTTCTACGTTATCGAAATAGTGGTCCTAAACCATTTTTATGATAATCAAAATTTTGTTGAATTTTGAACAAAATCCAAGACTATAGCCTTGCTCATTTTTTTGACAAAAACACTTTTGGATTTAGAATTGCTTGAAATTATGGGAAAGAGTGTTTTTTGTAACGCCGAATCGACTGGCGCAATCAGTTTCTCGCTAGGATGTAAGGAACATCCTTAAATCGCGGTACGAATGGGAAGTAAACACTTGCATTCAAAAAAACTAAACTTTTAATGAAATTAGCTTTAATATTGCATTTTAATGGCGATTTTCATGTTCTACGTTATCGAAATAGTGGTCCTAAACCATTTTTATGATAATTAAAATTTTGTTGAATTTTGACCAAAATCCAAGACTATAGCCTTGCTCATTTTTTTGACAAAAACACTTTTGGATTTAGAATTGCTTGAAATTATGGGAAACAGTGTTTTTTGTAACGCTAAATCGACTGGCGCAATCAGTTTCTCGCTAGGATGTATGGGACAATCTTAAATCGCGGTACGA
This sequence comes from Ophraella communa, assembly GCA_035357415.1. NCBI lineage: Eukaryota > Metazoa > Arthropoda > Insecta > Coleoptera > Chrysomelidae > Ophraella > Ophraella communa. Next base: position 31,012,778 of record CM068991.1, on the reverse strand, counting down.
ATGGGAAGTAAACACTCGCATTCAAAAAAACGAAACTTTTAATGAAATTAGCTTTAATATTGCATTTTAATGGCGATTTTCGTGTTCTACGTTATCGAAATAGTGGTCCTAAACCATTTTTATGATAATAAAAATTTTGTTGAATTTTGACCAAAATCCAAGACTATAGCCTTGCTCGTTTTTTTGACAAAAACACTTTTGGATTTAGAATTGCTTAAAATTATGGGAAACAGTGTTTTTTGTAACGCTGAATCGACTGGCGCAATCAGTTTCTCGCTAGGATGTAAGGAACATCCTTAAATCGCGGTACGAATGGGAAGTAAACACTCGCATTCAAAAAAACTAAACTTTTAATGAAATTAGCTTTAATATTGCATTTTAATGGCGATTTTCGTGTTCTACGTTATCGAAATAGTGGTCCTAAACCATTTTTATGATAATTAAAATTTTGTTGAATTTTGACCAAAATCCAAGACTATAGCCTTGCTCATTTTTTTGACAAAAACACTTTTGGATTTAGAATTGCTTGAAATTATGGGAAGCAGTGTTTTTTGTAACGCTGAATCGACTGGCGCAATCAGTTTCTCGCTAGGATGTAAGGAACATCCTTAAATCGCGGTACGAATGGGAAGTAAACACTCGCATTCAAAAAAACTAAACTTTTAATGAAATTAGCTTTAATATTGCATTTTAATGGCGATTTTCGTGTTCTACGTTATCGAAATAGTGGTCCTAAACCATTTTTATGATAATCAAAATTTTGTTGAATTTTGACCAAAATCCAAGACTATAGCCTTGCTCATTTTTTTGACAAAAACACTTTTGGATTTAGAATTGCTTGAAATTATGGGAAACAGTGTTTTTTGTAACGCTGAATCGACTGGCGCAATCAGTTTCTCGCTAGGATGTATGGGACAATCTTAAATCGCCGTGCGAATGGAAAGTATACACTCGCATTCAAAAAAACTAAACTTTTAATGAAATTAGCTTTAATATTGCATTTTAATGGCGATTTTCGTGTTCTACGTTATCGAAATAGTGGTCCTAAACCATTTTTATGATAATCAAAATTTTGTTGAATTTTGACCAAAATCCAAGACTATAGCCTTGCTCGTTTTTTTTGACAAAAACACTTTTGGATTTAGAATTGCTTGAAATTATGGGAAACAGTGTTTTTTGTAACGCTGAATCGACTGGCGCAATTAGTTTCTCGCTAGGATGTAAGAAACATCCTTAAATCGCGGTACGAATGGGAAGTAAACACTCGCATTCAAAAAAACTAAACTTTTAATGAAATTAGCTTTAATATTGCATTTTAATGGCGATTTTCGTGTTCTACGTTATCGAAATAGTGGTCCTAAACCATTTTTATGATAATTAAAATTTTGTTGAATTTTGACCAAAATCCAAGACTATAGCCTTGCTTTTTTTTGACAAAAACACTTTTGGATTTAGAATTGCTTAAAATTATCGAAAACGGTGTTTTTTGTAACGCTGAATCGACTGGCGCAATCAGTTTCTCGCTAGGATGTATGGGACAATCTTAAATCGCGGTACGAATGGGAAGTAAACACTCGCATTCAAAAAAAACGGAACTTTTAATGAAATTAGCTTTAATATTGCATTTTAATGGCGATTTTCGTGTTCTACGTTATCGAAATAGTGGTCCTAAACCATTTTTATGATAATTAAAATTTTGTTGAATTTTGACCAAAATCCAAGACTATAGCCTTGCTCGTTTTTTTGACAAAAACACTTTTGGATTTAGAATTGCTTGAAATTATGGGAAACAGTGTTTTTTGTAACGCTGAATCGACTGGCGCAATCAGTTTCTCGCTAGGATGTAAGGAACATCCTTAAATCGCGGTACGAATGGGAAGTAAACACTCGCATTCAAAAAAACTAAACTTTTAATGAAATTAGCTTTAATATTGCATTTTAATGGCGATTTTCGTGTTCTACGTTATCGAAATAGTGGTCCTAAACCATTTTTATGATAATCAAAATTTTGTTGAATTTTGACCAAAATCCAAGACTATAGCCTTGCTCGTTTTTTTGACAAAAACACTTTTGGATTTAGAATTGCTTGAAATTATGGGACACAGTGTTTTTTGTAACGCTGAATCGACTGGCGCAATTAGTTTCTCGCTAGGATGTAAGAAACATCCTTAAATCGCGGTACGAATGGGAAGTATACACTCGCATTCAAAAAAACTAAACTTTTAATGAAATTAGCTTTAATATTGCATTTTAATCGCGATTTTCGTGTTCTACGTTATCGAAATAGTGGTCCTAAACCATTTTTATGATAATCAAAATTTTGTTGAATTTTGACCAAAATCCAAGACTATAGCCTTGCTCATTTTTTTGACAAAAACACTTTTGGATTTAGAATTGCTTGAAATTATGGGAAACAGTGTTTTTTGTAACGCTGAATCGACTGGCGCAATCAGTTTCTCGCTAGGATGTAAGGAACATCCTTAAATCGCGGTACGAATGAGAAGTAAACACTCGCATTCAAAAAAACTAAACTTTTAATGAAATTAGCTTTAATATTGCATTTTAATCGCAATTTTCGTGTTCTACGTTATCGAAATAGTGGTCCTAAACCATTTTTATGATTATCTAAATTTTGTTGAATTTTGACAAAAACACTTTTGGATTTAGAATTGCTTAAAATTATAGGAAACAGTGTTTTTTGTAACGCTGAATCGACTGGCGCAATCAGTTTCTTGCTAGGATGTAAGGAACATCCTTAAATCGCGGTACGAATGGGAAGTATACACTCGCATTCAAAAAAACTAAACTTTTAATGAAATTAGCTTTAATATTGCATTTTAATGGCGATTTTCGTGTTCTACGTTATCGAAATAGTGGTCCTAAACCATTTTTATGATAATTAAAATTTTGTTGAATTTTGACCAAAATCCAAGACTATAGCCTTGCTCATTTTTTTGACAAAAACACTTTTGGATTTAGAATTGCCTGAAATTATAGGAAACAGTGTTTTTTGTAACGCTGAATCGACTGGCGCAATCAGTTTCTCGCTAGGATGTAAGAAACATCCTTAAATCGCGGTACGAATGAGAAGTAAACACTCGCATTCAAAAAAACTAAACTTTTAATGAAATCAGCTTTAATATTGCATTTTAATCGCGATTTTCGTGTTCTACGTTATTGAATTAGTGGTCCTAAACCATTTTTATGATTATCTTAATTTTGAGAATTTTGACCAAAATCCAAGACTATAGCCTTGCTCATTTTTTTGACAAAAACACTTTTGGATTTAGAATTGCTTAAAATTATGGAAAACAGTGTTTTTTGTAACGCATAATCGACTGGCGCAATCAGTTTCTCGCTAGGATGTATGGGACAATCTTAAATCGCGGTACGAATTGGAAGTAAACACTCGCATTCAAAAAAACGAAACTTTTAATGAAATTAGCTTTAATATTGCATTTTAATGGCGATTTTCGTGTTCTACGTTATCGAAATAGTGGTCCTAAACCATTTTTATGATAATTAAAATTTTGTTGAATTTTGACCAAAATCCAAGACTATAGCCTTGCTCGTTTTTTTTGACAAAAACACTTTTGGATTTAGAATTGCTTGAAATTATGGGAAACAGTGTTTTTTGTAACGCTGAATCGACTGGCGCAATCAGTTTCTCGCTAGGATGTAAGGAACATCCTTAAATCGCGGTACGAATGGGAAGTAAACACTCGCATTCAAAAAAACTAAACTTTTAATGAAATTAGCTTTAATATTGCATTTTAATGGCGATTTTCGTGTTCTACGTTATCGAAATAGTGGTCCTAAACCATTTTTATGTTAATAAAAATTTTGTTGAATTTTGACCAAAATCCAAGACTATAGCCTTGCTCGTTTTTTTGACAAAAACACTTTTGGATTTAGAATTGCTTGAAATTATGGGAAACAGTGTTTTTTTTAACGCTGAATCGACTGGCGCAATTAGTTTCTCGCTAGGATGTAAGGAACATCCTTAAATCGCGATACGAATGGGAAGTATACACTCGCATTCAAAAAAACTAAACTTTTAATGAAATTAGCTTTAATATTGCATTTTAATCGCGATTTTCGTGTTCTACGTTATCGAAATAGTGGTCCTAAACCATTTTTATGATAATCAAAATTTTGTTGAATTTTGACCAAAATCCAAGACTATAGCCTTGCTCATTTTTTTGACAAAAACAATTTTGGATTTAGAATTGCTTGAAATTATGGGAAACAGTGTTTTTTGTAACGCTGAATCGACTGGCGCAATCAGTTTCTCGCTAGGATGTAAGGAACATCCTTAAATCGCGGTACGAATGAGAAGTAAACACTCGCATTCAAAAAAACTAAACTTTTAATGAAATTAGCTTTAATATTGCATTTTAATCGCAATTTTCGTGTTCTACGTTATCGAAATAGTGGTCCTAAACCATTTTTATGATTATCTAAATTTTGTTGATTTTTGACAAAAACACTTTTGGATTTAGAATTGCTTGAAATTATAGGAAACAGTGTTTTTTGTAACGCTGAATCGACTGGCGCAATCAGTTTCTTGCTAGGATGTAAGGAACATCCTTAAATCGCGGTACGAATGGGAAGTATACACTCGCATTCAAAAAAACTAAACTTTTAATGAAATTAGCTTTAATATTGCATTTTAATGGCGATTTTCGTGTTCTACGTTATCGAAATAGTGGTCCTAAACCATTTTTATGATAATTAAAATTTTGTTGAATTTTGACCAAAATCCAAGACTATAGCCTTGCTCATTTTTTTGACAAAAACACTTTTGGATTTAGAATTGCCTGAAATTATAGGAAACAGTGTTTTTTGTAACGCTGAATCGACTGGCGCAATCAGTTTCTCGCTAGGATGTAAGGAACATCCTTAAATCGCGGTACGAATGGGAAGTATACACTCGCATTGAAAAAAACTAAACTTTTAATGAAATTAGCTTTAATATTGCATTTTAATAGCGATTTTCGTGTTCTACGTTATCGAAATAGTGGTCCTAAACCATTTTTATGATAATTAAAATTTTGTTGAATTTTGACCAAAATCCAAGACTATAGCCTTGCTCATTTTTTTGACAAAAACACTTTTGGATTTAGAATTGCTTGAAATTATGGGAAACAGTGTTTTTTGTAACGCTAAATCGACTGGCGCAATCAGTTTCTCGCTAGGATGTAAGGAACATTCTTAAATCGCGGTACGAATGGGAAGTATACACTCGCATTCAAAAAAACTAAACTTTTAATGAAATTAGCTTTAATATTGCATTTTAATGGCGATTTTCGTGTTCTACGTTATCAAAATAGTGGTCCTAAACCATTTTTATGATAATTAAAATTTTGTTGAATTTTGACCAAAATCCAAGACTATAGCCTTGCTCGTTTTTTTTGACAAAAACACTTTTGGATTTAGAATTGCTTGAAATTATGGGAAACAGTGTTTTTTGTAACGCTGAATCGACTGGCGCAATCAGTTTCTCGCTAGGATGTAAGGAACATCCTTAAATCGCGGTACGAATGAGAAATAAACACTCGCATTCAAAAAAACTAAACTTTTAATGAAATTAGCTTTAATATTGCATTTTAATAGCGATTTTCGTGTTCTACGTTATCGAAATAGTGGTCCTAAACCATTTTTATGATAATTAAAATTTTGTTGAATTTTGACCAAAATCCAAGACTATAGCCTTGCTTTTTTTTTGACAAAAACACTTTTGGATTTAGAATTGCTTGAAATTATGGGAAACAGTGTTTTTTGTAACGCTAAATCGACTGGCGCAATCAGTTTCTCGCTAGGATGTAAGGAACATTCTTAAATCGCGGTACGAATGGGAAGTATACACTCGCATTCAAAAAAACTAAACTTTTAATGAAATTAGCTTTAATATTGCATTTTAATGGCGATTTTCGTGTTCTACGTTATCGAAATAGTGGTCCTAAACCATTTTTATGATAATTAAAATTTTGTTGAATTTTGACCAAAATCCAAGACTATAGCCTTGCTCATTTTTTTGACAAAAACACTTTTGGATTTAGAATTGCTTGAAATTATGGGAAACAGTGTTTTTTGTAACGCTGAATCGACTGGCGCAATCAGTTTCTCGCTAGGATGTAAGGAACATCCTTAAATCGCGGTACGAATGAGAAATAAACACTCGCATTCAAAAAACTAAACTTTTAATGAAATTAGCTTTAATATTGCATTTTAATAGCGATTTTCGTGTTCTACGTTATCGAAATAGTGGTCCTAAACCATTTTTATGATAATTAAAATTTTGTTGAATTTTGACCAAAATCCAAGACTATAGCCTTGCTCATTTTTTTGACAAAAACACTTTTGGATTTAGAATTGCTTGAAATTATGGGAAACAGTGTTTTTTGTAACGCTAAATCGACTGGCGCAATCAGTTTCTCGCTAGGATGTAAGGAACATTCTTAAATCGCGGTACGAATGGGAAGTATACACTCGCATTCAAAAAAACTAAACTTTTAATGAAATTAGCTTTAATATTGCATTTTAATGGCGATTTTCGTGTTCTACGTTATCGAAATAGTGGTCCTAAACCATTTTTATGATAATTAAAATTTTGTTAAATTTTGACCAAAATCCAAGACTATAGCCTTGCTCATTTTTTTGACAAAAACACTTTTGGATTTAGAATTGCTTGAAATTATGGGAAACAGAGTTATTTGTAACGCTGAATCGACTGGCGCAATCAGTTTCTCGCTAGGATGTAAGGAACATCCTTAAATCGCGGTACGAATGGGAAGTAAACACTCGCATTCAAAAAAACTAAACTTTTAATGAAATTAGCTTTAATATTGCATTTTAATGGCGATTTTCGTATTCTACGTTATCGAAATAGTGGTCCTAAACCATTTTTATGATAATTAAAATTTTGTTGAATTTTGACCAAAATCCAAGACTATAGCCTTGCTCGTTTTTTTGACAAAAACACTTTTGGATTTAGAATTGCTTGAAATTATGGGAAGCAGTGTTTTTTGTAACGCTGAATCGACTGGCGCAATCAGTTTCTCGCTAGGATGTAAGGAACATCCTTAAATCGCGGTACGAATGGGAAGTAAACACTCGCATTCAAAAAAACTAAACTTTTAATGAAATTAGCTTTAATATTGCATTTTAATGGCGATTTTCGTGTTCTACGTTATAGAAATAGTGGTCCTAAACCATTTTTATGATAATTAAAATTTTGTTGAATTTTGACCAAAATCCAAGACTATAGCCTTGCTCGTTTTTGACAAAAACACTTTTGGATTTAGAATTGCTTGAAATTATGGGAAACAGTGTTTTTTGTAACGCTGAATCGACTGGCGTAATCAGTTTCTCGCTAGGATGTAAGGAACATCCTTAAATCGCGGTACGAATGGGAAGTAAACACTCGCATTCAAAAAAACTAAACTTTTAATGAAATTAGCTTTAATATTGCATTTTAATGGCGATTTTCGTGTTCTACGTTATCGAAATAGTGGTCCTAAACCATTTTTATGATAATCAAAATTTTGTTGAATTTTGACCAAAATCCAAGACTATAGCCTTGCTCGTTTTTTTGACAAAAACACTTTTGGATTTAGAATTGCTTGAAATTATGGGAAACAGTGTTTTTTATAACGCTGAATCGACTGGCGCAATCAGTTTCTCGCTAGGATGTAAGGAACATCCTTAAATCGCGGTAGGAATGGGAAGTAAACACTCGCATTCAAAAAAACTAAACTTTTAATGAAATTAGCTTTAATATTGCATTTTAATGGCGATTTTCGTGTTCTACGTTATCGAAATAGTGGTCCTAAACCATTTTTATGATAATTAAAATTTTGTTGAATTTTGACCAAAATCCAAGACTATAGCCTTGCTCGTTTTTTTGACAAAAACACTTTTGGATTTAGAATTGCTTGAAATTATGGGAAACAGTGTTTTTTGTAAAGCTGAATCGACTGGCGCAATCAGTTTCTCGCTAGGATGTAAGGAACATCCTTAAATCGCGGTACGAATGGGAAGTAAACACTCGCATTCAAAAAAACTAAACTTTTAATGAAATTAGCTTTAATATTGCATTTTAATGGCGATTTTCGTGTTCTACGTTATCGAAATAGTGGTCCTATACCATTTTTATGATAATTAAAATTTTGTTGAATTTTGACCAAAATCCAAGACTATAGCCTTGCTCGTTTTTTTGACAAAAACACTTTTGGATTTAGAATTGCTTAAAATTATGGGAAACAGTGTTTTTGTAACGCTGAATCGACTGGCGCAATCAGTTTCTCTCTAGGATGTAAGGAACATCCTTAAATCGCGGTACGAATGGGAAGTAAACACTCGCATTCAAAAAAACTAAACTTTTAATGAAATTAGCTTTAATATTGCATTTTAATGGCGATTTTCGTGTTCTACGTTATCGAAATAGTGGTCCTAAACCATTTTTATGATAATTAAAATTTTGTTGAATTTTGACCAAAATCCAAGACTATAGCCTTGCTCATTTTTTTGACAAAAACACTTTTGGATTTAGAATTGCTTGAAATTATGGGAAACAGTGTTTTTTGTAACGCTGAATCGACTGGCGCAATCAGTTTCTCTCTAGGATGTAAGGAACATCCTTAAATCGCGGTACGAATGGGAAGTAAACACTCGCATTCAAAAAAACTAAACTTTTAATGAAATTAGCTTTAATATTGCATTTTAATAGCGATTTTCGTGTTCTACGTTATCGAAATAGTGGTCCTAAACCATTTTTATGATAATTAAAATTTTGTTGAATTTTGACCAAAATCCAAGACTATAGCCTTGCTCATTTTTTTGACAAAAACACTTTTGGATTTAGAATTGCTTGAAATTATGGGAAACAGTGTTTTTTGTAACGCTAAATCGACTGGCGCAATCAGTTTCTCGCTAGGATGTAAGGAACATTCTTAAATCGCGGTACGAATGGGAAGTATACACTCGCATTCAAAAAAACTAAACTTTTAATGAAATTAGCTTTAATATTGCATTTTAATGGCGATTTTCGTGTTCTACGTTATCGAAATAGTGGTCCTAAACCATTTTTATGATAATTAAAATTTTGTTGAATTTTGACCAAAATCCAAGACTATAGCCTTGCTCATTTTTTTGACAAAAACACTTTTGGATTTAGAATTGCTTGAAATTATGGGAAACAGTGTTTTTTGTAACGCTGAATCGACTGGCGCAATCAGTTTCTCGCTAGGATGTAAGGAACATCCTTAAATCGCGGTACGAATGAGAAATAAACACTCGCATTCAAAAAAACTAAACTTTTAATAAAATTAGCTTTAATATTGCATTTTAATAGCAATTTTCGTGTTCTACGTTATCGAAATAGTGGTCCTAAACCATTTTTATGATAATTAAAATTTTGTTGAATTTTGACCAAAATCCAAGACTATAGCCTTGCTCATTTTTTTGACAAAAACACTTTTGGATTTAGAATTGCTTGAAATTATGGGAAACAGTGTTTTTTGTAACGCTAAATCGACTGGCGCAATCAGTTTCTCGCTAGGATGTAAGGAACATTCTTAAATCGCGGTACGAATGGGAAGTATACACTCGCATTCAAAAAAACTAAACTTTTAATGAAATTAGCTTTAATATTGCATTTTAATGGCGATTTTCGTGTTCTACGTTATCGAAATAGTGGTCCTAAACCATTTTTATGATAATTAAAATTTTGTTAAATTTTGACCAAAATCCAAGACTATAGCCTTGCTCATTTTTTTGACAAAAACACTTTTGGATTTAGAATTGCTTGAAATTATGGGAAACAGTGTTTTTTGTAACGCTGAATCGACTGGCGCAATCAGTTTCTCGCTAGGATGTAAGGAACATCCTTAAATCGCGGTACGAATGGGAAGTAAACACTCGCATTCAAAAAAACTAAACTTTTAATGAAATTAGCTTTAATATTGCATTTTAATGGCGATTTTCGTATTCTACGTTATCGAAATAGTGGTCCTAAACCATTTTTATGATAATTAAAATTTTGTTGAATTTTGACCAAAATCCAAGACTATAGCCTTGCTCGTTTTTTTGACAAAAACACTTTTGGATTTAGAATTGCTTGAAATTATGGGAAGCAGTGTTTTTTGTAACGCTGAATCGACTGGCGCAATCAGTTTCTCGCTAGGATGTAAGGAACATCCTTAAATCGCGGTACGAATGGGAAGTAAACACTCGCATTCAAAAAAACTAAACTTTTAATGAAATTAGCTTTAATATTGCATTTTAATGGCGATTTTCGTGTTCTACGTTATAGAAATAGTGGTCCTAAACCATTTTTATGATAATTAAAATTTTGTTGAATTTTGACCAAAATCCAAGACTATAGCCTTGCTCGTTTTTTTGACAAAAACACTTTTGGATTTAGAATTGCTTGAAATTATGGGAAACAGTGTTTTTTATAACGCTGAATCGACTGGCGCAATCAGTTTCTCGCTAGGATGTAAGGAACATCCTTAAATCGCGGTAGGAATGGGAAGTAAACACTCGCATTCAAAAAAACTAAACTTTTAATGAAATTAGCTTTAATATTGCATTTTAATGGCGATTTTCGTGTTCTACGTTATCGAAATAGTGGTCCTAAACCATTTTTATGATAATTAAAATTTTGTTGAATTTTGACCAAAATCCAAGACTATAGCCTTGCTCGTTTTTTTGACAAAAACACTTTTGGATTTAGAATTGCTTGAAATTATGGGAAACAGTGTTTGTGTAAAGCTGAATCGACTGGCGCAATCAGTTTCTCGCTAGGATGTAAGGAACATCCTTAAATCGCGGTACGAATGGGAAGTAAACACTCGCATTCAAAAAAACTAAACTTTTAATGAAATTAGCTTTAATATTGCATTTTAATGGCGATTTTCGTGTTCTACGTTATCGAAATAGTGGTCCTATACCATTTTTATGATAATTAAAATTTTGTTGAATTTTGACCAAAATCCAAGACTATAGCCTTGCTCGTTTTTTTGACAAAAACACTTTTGGATTTAGAATTGCTTAAAATTATGGGAAACAGTGTTTTTTGTAACGCTGAATCGACTGGCGCAATCAGTTTCTCTCTAGGATGTAAGGAACATCCTTAAATCGCGGTACGAATGGGAAGTAAACACTCGCATTCAAAAAAACTAAACTTTTAATGAAATTAGCTTTAATATTGCATTTTAATGGCGATTTTCGTGTTCTACGTTATCGAAATAGTGGTCCTAAACCATTTTTATGATAATTAAAATTTTGTTGAATTTTGACCAAAATCCAAGACTATAGCCTTGCTCATTTTTTTGACAAAAACACTTTTGGATTTAGAATTGCTTGAAATTATGGGAAACAGTGTTTTTTGTAACGCTAAATCGACTGGCGCAATCAGTTTCTCGCTAGGATGTAAGGAACATTCTTAAATCGCGGTACGAATGGGAAGTATACACTCGCATTCAAAAAAACTAAACTTTTAATGAAATTAGCTTTAATATTGCATTTTAATGGCGATTTTCGTGTTCTACGTTATCGAAATAGTGGTCCTAAACCATTTTTATGATAATTAAAATTTTGTTGAATTTTGACCAAAATCCAAGACTATAGCCTTGCTCATTTTTTTGACAAAAACACTTTTGGATTTAGAATTGCTTGAAATTATGGGAAACAGTGTTTTTTGTAACGCTGAATCGACTGGCGCAATCAGTTTCTCGCTAGGATGTAAGGAACATCCTTAAATCGCGGTACGAATGAGAAATAAACACTCGCATTCAAAAAAACTAAACTTTTAATGAAATTAGCTTTAATATTGCATTTTAATAGCGATTTTCGTGTTCTACGTTATCGAAATAGTGGTCCTAAACCATTTTTATGATAATTAAAATTTTGTTGAATTTTGACCAAAATCCAAGACTATAGCCTTGCTCATTTTTTTGACAAAAACACTTTTGGATTTAGAATTGCTTGAAATTATGGGAAACAGTGTTTTTTGTAACGCTAAATCGACTGGCGCAATCAGTTTCTCGCTAGGATGTAAGGAACATTCTTAAATCGCGGTACGAATGGGAAGTATACACTCGCATTCAAAAAAACTAAACTTTTAATGAAATTAGCTTTAATATTGCATTTTAATGGCGATTTTCGTGTTCTACGTTATCGAAATAGTGGTCCTAAACCATTTTTATGATAATTAAAATTTTGTTAAATTTTGACCAAAATCCAAGACTATAGCCTTGCTCATTTTTTTGACAAAAACACTTTTGGATTTAGAATTGCTTGAAATTATGGGAAACAGTGTTTTTTGTAACGCTGAATCGACTGGCGCAATCAGTTTCTCGCTAGGATGTAAGGAACATCCTTAAATCGCGGTACGAATGGGAAGTAAACACTCGCATTCAAAAAACTAAACTTTTAATGAAATTAGCTTTAATATTGCATTTTAATGGCGATTTTCGTATTCTACGTTATCGAAATAGTGGTCCTAAACCATTTTTATGATAATTAAAATTTTGTTGAATTTTGACCAAAATCCAAGACTATAGCCTTGCTCGTTTTTTTGACAAAAACACTTTTGGATTTAGAATTGCTTGAAATTATGGGAAGCAGTGTTTTTTGTAACGCTGAATCGACTGGCGCAATCAGTTTCTCGCTAGGATGTAAGGAACATCCTTAAATCGCGGTACGAATGGGAAGTAAACACTCACATCCAAAAACACTAAACTTTTAATGAAATTAGCTTTAATATTGCATTTTAATGGCGATTTTCGTGTTCTACGTTATAGAAATAGTGGTCCTAAACCATTTTTATGATAATTAAAATTTTGTTGAATTTTGACCAAAATCCAAGACTATAGCCTTGCTCGTTTTTTTGACAAAAACACTTTTGGATTTAGAATTGCTTGAAATTATGGGAAACAGTGTTTTTTGTAACGCTGAATCGACTGGCGTAATCAGTTTCTCGCTAGGATGTAAGGAACATCCTTAAATCGCGGTACGAATGGGAAGTAAACACTCGCATTCAAAAAAACTAAACTTTTAATGAAATTAGCTTTAATATTGCATTTTAATGGCGATTTTCGTGTTCTACGTTATCGAAATAGTGGTCCTAAACCATTTTTATGATAATCAAAATTTTGTTGAATTTTGACCAAAATCCAAGACTATAGCCTTGCTCGTTTTTTTGACAAAAACACTTTTGGATTTAGAATTGCTTGAAATTATGGGAAACAGTGTTTTTTATAACGCTGAATCGACTGGCGCAATCAGTTTCTCGCTAGGATGTAAGGAACATCCTTAAATCGCGGTAGGAATGGGAAGTAAACACTCGCATTCAAAAAAACTAAACTTTTAATGAAATTAGCTTTAATATTGCAATTTAATGGCGATTTTCGTGTTCTACGTTATCGAAATAGTGGTCCTAAACCATTTTTATGATAATTAAAATTTTGTTGAATTTTGACCAAAATCCAAGACTATAGCCTTGCTCGTTTTTTTGACAAAAACACTTTTGGATTTAGAATTGCTTGAAATTATGGGAAACAGTGTTTTTTGTAAAGCTGAATCGACTGGCGCAATCAGTTTCTCGCTAGGATGTAAGGAACATCCTTAAATCGCGGTACGAATGGGAAGTAAACACTCGCATTCAAAAAAACTAAACTTTTAATGAAATTAGCTTTAATATTGCATTTTAATGGCGATTTTCGTGTTCTACGTTATCGAAATAGTGGTCCTATACCATTTTTATGATAATTAAAATTTTGTTGAATTTTGACCAAAATCCAAGACTATAGCCTTGCTCGTTTTTTTGACAAAAACACTTTTGGATTTAGAATTGCTTAAAATTATGGGAAACAGTGTTTTTTGTAACGCTGAATCGACTGGCGCAATCAGTTTCTCTCTAGGATGTAAGGAACATCCTTAAATCGCGGTACGAATGGGAAGTAAACACTCGCATTCAAAAAAACTAAACTTTTAATGAAATTAGCTTTAATATTGCATTTTAATGGCGATTTTCGTGTTCTACGTTATCGAAATAGTGGTCCTAAACCATTTTTATGATAATAAAAATTTTGTTGAATTTTGACCAAAATCCAAGACTATATATAGCCTTGCTCGTTTTTTTGACAAAAACACTTTTGGATTTAGAATTGCTTGAAATTATGGGAAAAAGTGTTTTTTGTAACGCTGAATCGACTGGCGCAATCAGTTTCTCGCTAGGATGTAAGGAACATCCTTAAATCGCGGTACGAATGGGAAGTATACACTCGCATTCAAAAAAACTAAACTTTTAATGAAATTAGCTTTAATATTGCATTTTAATGGCGATTTTCGTGTTCTACGTTATCGAAATAGTGGTCCTAAACCATTTTTATGATAATCAAAATTTTGTTGAATTTTGACCAAAATCCAAGACTATATATAGCCTTGCTCATTTTTTTGACAAAAACACTTTTGGATTTAGAATTGCTTGAAATTATGGGAAACGGTGTTTTTTGTAACGCTGAATCGACTGGCGCAATCAGTTTCTCGCTAGGATGTAAGGAACATCCTTAAATCGCGGTACGAATGGGAAGTAAACACTCGCATTCAAAAAAACTAAACTTTTAATGAAATTAGCTTTAATATTGCATTTTAATGGCGATTTTCGTATTCTACGTTATCGAAATAGTGGTCCTAAACCATTTTTATGATAATTAAAATTTTGTTGAATTTTGACCAAAATCCAAGACTATAGCCTTGCTCGTTTTTTTGACAAAAACACTTTTGGATTTAGAATTGCTTGAAATTATGGGAAGCAGTGTTTTTTGTAACGCTGAATCGACTGGCGCAATCAGTTTCTCGCTAGGATGTAAGGAACATCCTTAAATCGCGGTACGAATGGGAAGTAAACACTCGCATTCAAAAAAACTAAACTTTTAATGAAATTAGCTTTAATATTGCATTTTAATGGCGATTTTCGTGTTCTACGTTATAGAAATAGTGGTCCTAAACCATTTTTATGATAATTAAAATTTTGTTGAATTTTGACCAAAATCCAAGACTATAGCCTTGCTCGTTTTTTTGACAAAAACACTTTTGGATTTAGAATTGCTTGAAATTATGGGAAACAGTGTTTTTTGTAACGCTGAATCGACTGGCGTAATCAGTTTCTCGCTAGGATGTAAGGAACATCCTTAAATCGCGGTAGGAATGGGAAGTAAACACTCGCATTCAAAAAAACTAAACTTTTAATGAAATTAGCTTTAATATTGCATTTTAATGGCGATTTTCGTGTTCTACGTTATCGAAATAGTGGTCCTAAACCATTTTTATGATAATCAAAATTTTGTTGAATTTTGACCAAAATCCAAGACTATAGCCTTGCTCGTTTTTTTGACAAAAACACTTTTGGATTTAGAATTGCTTGAAATTATGGGAAACAGTGTTTTTTATAACGCTGAATCGACTGGCGCAATCAGTTTCTCGCTAGGATGTAAGGAACATCCTTAAATCGCGGTAGGAATGGGAAGTAAACACTCGCATTCAAAAAAACTAAACTTTTAATGAAATTAGCTTTAATATTGCATTTTAATGGCGATTTTCGTGTTCTACGTTATCGAAATAGTGGTCCTAAACCATTTTTATGATAATTAAAATTTTGTTGAATTTTGACCAAAATCAAAGAGCCTTGCTCGTTTTTTTGACAAAAACACTTTTGGATTTAGAATTGCTTGAAATTATGGGAAACAGTGTTTTTTGTAAAGCTGAATCGACTGGCGCAATCAGTTTCTCGCTAGGATGTAAGGAACATCCTTAAATCGCGGTACGAATGGGAAGTAAACACTCGCATTCAAAAAAACTAAACTTTTAATGAAATTAGCTTTAATATTGCATTTTAATGGCGATTTTCGTGTTCTACGTTATCGAAATAGTGGTCCTATACCATTTTTATGATAATTAAAATTTTGTTGAATTTTGACCAAAATCCAAGACTATAGCCTTGCTCGTTTTTTTGACAAAAACACTTTTGGATTTAGAATTGCTTAAAATTATGGGAAACAGTGTTTTTTGTAACGCTGAATCGACTGGCGCAATCAGTTTCTCTCTAGGATGTAAGGAACATCCTTAAATCGCGGTACGAATGGGAAGTAAACACTCGCATTCAAAAAAACTAAACTTTTAATGAAATTAGCTTTAATATTGCATTTTAATGGCGATTTTCGTGTTCTACGTTATCGAAATAGTGGTCCTAAACCATTTTTATGATAATAAAAATTTTGTTGAATTTTGACCAAAATCCAAGACTATATATAGCCTTGCTCGTTTTTTTGACAAAAACACTTTTGGATTTAGAATTGCTTGAAATTATGGGAAACAGTGTTTTTTGTAAAGCTGAATCGACTGGCGCAATCAGTTTCTCGCTAGGATGTAAGGAACATCCTTAAATCGCGGTACGAATGGGAAGTAAACACTCGCATTCAAAAAAACTAAACTTTTAATGAAATTAGCTTTAATATTGCATTTTAATGGCGATTTTCGTGTTCTACGTTATCGAAATAGTGGTCCTATACCATTTTTATGATAATTAAAATTTTGTTGAATTTTGACCAAAATCCAAGACTATAGCCTTGCTCGTTTTTTTGACAAAAACACTTTTGGATTTAGAATTGCTTAAAATTATGGGAAACAGTGTTTTTTGTAACGCTGAATCGACTGGCGCAATCAGTTTCTCTCTAGGATGTAAGGAACATCCTTAAATCGCGGTACGAATGGGAAGTAAACACTCGCATTCAAAAAAACTAAACTTTTAATGAAATTAGCTTTAATATTGCATTTTAATGGCGATTTTCGTGTTCTACGTTATCGAAATAGTGGTCCTAAACCATTTTTATGATAATAAAAATTTTGTTGAATTTTGACCAAAATCCAAGACTATATATAGCCTTGCTCGTTTTTTTGACAAAAACACTTTTGGATTTAGAATTGCTTGAAATTATGGGAAAAAGTGTTTTTTGTAACGCTGAATCGACTGGCGCAATCAGTTTCTCGCTAGGATGTAAGGAACATCCTTAAATCGCGGTACGAATGGGAAGTATACACTCGCATTCAAAAAAACTAAACTTTTAATGAAATTGTTGCAAAGACATTGTATATTTATATTTAAAAACGGAGGGCATCAAGGTTATAGTTGCTACGCAAAAAATTATTATGTTATTGATTGATTTATAAACTGTCAGTTTTTGAAAGGCAATTAAATATTTTGCTATTGTTCCACTAAGTTTTCTTTAACGATCTTCATCTACGTCCGTATATTTCGGGTAGAAGTATCCGTACGTTACATTTTTTGGAGGCCCCGGCGAGATTTGCTTGTAGAAGATGGAGAGATTAAGAAAATCTTTGGATGTTCACAAGAACACTCTCTTGCGAATTTATGTAGATGTGGAAAAAGAGCTTACAAAGGATGATTCAAATTTATTAGAGATTCAAAGCGAGATCCGAGTATTAGATCAGAAGATAGAAGTGGTGAATAATCTGAGTCGGCAGATGGTTGATTTGATGTTGGATTCTGAGATTGCGGAAGAGGACATTGAAGAACAGGTATCGGAAACCGATAATCTCTTTATGAAATATAATAAACTGAAGTTACAGTTAGAAAAAAAGTTAACGAAATCTGCGGGTTCTGAAGTAAGTTCTAGTTCAATTTGTACTAATAGATATAAACTACCTAAAATTGAATTTAAAAAATATGGGGGAGAAATTGAAAATTGGATATTTTTTTGGAACCAGTTTAGAAAAATTCATGAGGATAATACTATCGATGGTAGTGACAAAATTCATTATTTGGTTCAATCTACTATTCCTAATTCTAAGGCTAGAAAAATTGTTGAAAGTTTCCCACCGAGTGATGAAAATTACCCAAAAGTTATAGAACGTTTAAAATCTCGTTTAGGTAGGGATGATTTACTCATAGAATACTACATAAGACAACTATTAAAATTGGTTATCAATAATATAGAAAACAAAATTAAGCTTAGTTCACTTTTCGATTCGATTGAGACACAATTAAAATCATTAGAAACACTGGGTGTAACCAGCGATAAATATGCAGCGATGTTATATCCGTTAGTAGAGTCCTGTTTGTCTGAAGACATTTTAAGAGTCTGGAATCGCAGTTCCAATTATGACAGTGACAGTAATTTAAAGGTTCGTCTTGATGGATTAATGCGATTTTTAGAAAATGAAGTAAATAATGAAGAAAAAATTTCATTGGCTACATCTGGTTTTGGGGTTTATAAAAAGAATAAAGATATTTATTATAAAAACCAACATATTCCCACCGCTAACGAATTACTTATATCTCATAAGCCTACATTAAAATGTGTATTTTGCAAAGGGGATCATTTTAGTTCTGCTTGTAATGAAGCTAAAAATATGACAGTACCCGAAAAGATAAAAATTTTGACACAAAACGGTTGTTGCCATTCTTGTTTGAAATTCGGGCACGTATCAAAAAGGTGTTTTGTTAGGCTTGTTTGTGATAAATGTAAAGGTAAACATGTAACAATTATGTGTCCTAAAATTTCAGAAAATCAATCTAATTTAAAAGTTACAGATAATGAAACAGATGTTGTAGAGTCTTTGTCAAATACTTCATATAATGAAGTTTTCATGCAAACTTTAGTTATTAATTTAATAGGTAATGGTAAAACTCGTAAAGTCAGAGCAATAGTTGACACTGGTTCGCAAAGATCCTATATTACTAATATCGCAGCGGAAGAAATGTCTTATGTACCTGTTAGAGATGAAACTGTGTTACATTCACTTTTTGGAGGAATACACACAGAGGCAGTTACACATTCTGTGTATAAAATATCCTTAGGAAATTCAAAAAAGAGGTACACGTGTAATTTTGATGCTCTGGGTCAATCAGTTATCTGTGAAAATGTGATCTCTATAAAAGAAGGTGAGTGGATGCATGAGTTAAAGCAGTTAGGTATAGAAATAACTGATGTGCACAATGGACCAGTGGAAGTGTTGATAGGTGCTGATGTAGCCGGCAGATTATTTACAGGTAAAAAGCAAGTATTGAGTTCTGGTTTAGTAGCATTGGAAACATTCCTAGGATGGACTCTTTCAGGAAAAGTTCCGAATCATGACCCCGTTTTAACGTTTTCGAAAACGAATTCCATGGTAGTAACTAGTTTGTATGTTAGGTCTGATCGGTTATCTGAGTTATGGAGTCTTGACGCTATAGGTATTTCTGATCCAGTAGAACAAAGATCCAGAAAAGAAATAGAAGATGAGATTTTAAAAAAATTTTTAGCTACAGTAATGGTTAATAATGAGGGTAGATATGAAGTTAACCTAACTTGGCGTGAAGGCCATCCACCTTTAGGAAATAATTTTGATTCGGCATTAAGGAGGTTGGTTAGTTTACGTAAGAAGCTAGAAACCGATAATTATTACAGTAGTTATAATAAGGTGTTTGAGGAGTGGGTTCAAGAAGGTATAATTGAGGAAGTAAATGATGTTAATACGATGAGTGGACATTTTTTACCCCATCGGCATGTTGTTAAAGAGAATAGTTCCACAACAAAATTGAGACCTGTATTTGATGCATCTGCAAAAGAGAAAAATTTTCCTTCCATTAATCAGTGTTTAGACAAAGGGATTAACTTATTGGAATTAATACCGACAATTCTCATAGGTTTTCGTATGTCACGAATTGGTGTGGTTTCCGATATTTGCAAAGCTTTCCTCCAAATAAGTTTAAAGTCTGAGGAGAGAAAATTTTTAAGGTTTCTTTGGTTTGATCAAGATGATAATTTGAGAATTTTTCAACATGCTAGAGTCGTATTCGGTTTAACCTGTAGTCCATTTTTACTTGGAGCAGTTATTGACTTTCACTTAAGTAAAATTTTAGATGAAATTTCAATAGGCAATTCTTCTTTTAATCCATCTATAGTTTTAAAACTTAGAAAGAGTTTTTACGTTGACAATTGTGTTACAAGTGTGGACTCGGAGGAAGAATTACAAGAATTTATTCAGGAATCTGTTGATATTATGGCTCAGGGTAAATTTTGGCTTAGGTGTTGGGAAAATTCGATTGTAAATAAAGACTCTACAGATAATAATGATGTTTCACAAGTACTTGGAATGATGTGGGATAAGAGAGAAGATGTTTTAAAATTAAATTGTGAATGGTTAAAACATTTTGATGTAGGTGTTGTAACGAAGAGAAAAATTTTGTCTACTGCACATAGGTTATTTGACCCTATTGGTTTTACAATTCCTGTTCAACTTTGTCCAAGAATTTTACTACAGAGAACTTGGACACGAAATTTAAAATGGGATGAAGAAGTACCTGAAGATATTAAACAGGAATTTTTAAAATGGTTAAGTGATATGTCTATTTTGACATTTATAAAGATTCCTAGGTGGTTTTTGAAATCTACAGGTACATTTAATTGGAGTTTGCATTTATTTTGTGACAGCAGTATTCATGCTTATTCGTGTTGTATTTATTTACGAACCGAATCAAATGAGGGTGTAAATGTTCAGTTAGTTCAAGCAAGGAATAGAATAGTTCCTCTAAAGAAAATAACGATTCCTCGACTAGAACTTCTTGCTGCTACAATAGGTGCACGTCAGTTGCATTCTATTAAAGAGAAATTTTTTGGCGTGAAAGTTTATTGCTGGAGCGATTCCACCACAGTGTTGGGTTGGATACATCAAGAAGAGAATTGGAAAACATTTGTTTGTAACAGAGTAAAGGAAATTAAAGTTTTAACCAACAAAGATGATTGGTGTTATGTTCCTACGGGAAAAAATCCTGCAGATATAGCATCACGAGGGTGTTCTGCTAGTAAACTTTTAGATTCTCGTTGGTGGGAGGGTCCTGCATGGCTTTTACTGAGTAAAGAAGAATGGCCTGCACAGACTTATAGTATATGTGCAGAAGATGTAAATTTGGAGAAAAAATGCGAAGTTTCTTCACTTTTATCGAATAAATCAGATTTAAAAATATTTTATAATTACTTTTCTGGATATAAAAAGAATGTTAATATGATTGGGTGGATGTTACGTTTTGTTGATAACTGTCGTTCTAAACAAAGTATAGAATCTTTGCTAACTGTTCGCGAAATTGAACGTGCTGAAAAAATTTTAATCCGGATAGTTCAACGAGAAAGTTTCAGTGGAGTATCTGACAATAAACTTAGATGTTTGTGTCCATTTAAGGATAATTTTGAAATTATTAGAATTAAAACAAAAATTACTCAAAGAGATGATAATTATGATTTTATTTACCCCATGATTTTACCTACAAAACATCCGATTGTAAGTAA
The DNA here is from genome assembly GCA_035357415.1 of Ophraella communa. Taxonomy (NCBI): domain Eukaryota; kingdom Metazoa; phylum Arthropoda; class Insecta; order Coleoptera; family Chrysomelidae; genus Ophraella; species Ophraella communa. The sequence continues at coordinate 30,991,425 of CM068991.1, read as the reverse complement.
ATTAATTCGTGATTGTCACTTAGATAACTGTCATGTTGGTGTACAGGGATTGTTACGAATGCTAAGGGAGAAATATTGGATTGTAAATAGTAGACGAGCTATAAAATCAGTAATTAATAAATGTCAAGTTTGCATGAGGTATAAATCAAAAAGATTAGAAAGCCCACCGATTGATCTTCCTGAAAATCGTGTAAGAAATGCAAAGATTTTTGAAATTATAGGGGTAGATTTGGCGGGACCACTTTTTTTACGTAATAATGTTAAGGTATGGGTTTGTCTCTTTACATGTGCAGTGTATAGAGCTGTTCATTTAGAACTAGTCACTTCTTTGACATCTGAGGGATTTTTGCAAGCTCTTAAAAGGTTTGTTTCTAGAAGGGGTAGACCTAGTATCATATATTCGGATAACGGTGGAAATTTCGTTGGTTCTGAAAATTTATTGTCAAAATTAGACTGGGAACAAATTTCAAAAATTAGTACTGCTCAGCGAATTCGGTGGATCTTTAACGCTCCACTAGCTCCTTGGTGGGGAGGATTTTGGGAAAGATTAATAAGAATCATGAAAGACCTACTTAGAAGAGTTCTAGGAACTACGTCGTTAACTTATGAAGAACTTTTTACTGTTATTTGTAGTGTGGAAGCTGTAATTAATTCACGTCCGCTTACCTACATATCTGAAGACAGCGATGAATTAATAGCTTTAACACCTGCTATGTTTTTACATGAAATAAGAGAAGTAGGAACACCTGATTTAGACCAAATTGATAGAAATACTTTAAATAAACATTTAAGATATCAATTAAAGCTAAGAGAAGACTTAAAAAACAGATTTAGAACAGAATATTTAAGTAATTTGCTACTAAGACAAAAGAAAATATCAGCGACGAACATTCAAATCGGCGATGTATATTTGATTGAAAGTGAAAAGTTGAAGAGATTGAATTGGCCTTTGGGAATAGTAGAAGAAGTTATAAAGGGACGAGATAATAATGTTAGGCTTATAAGGCTTAAAACTTCAAATGGTAGTCTACTTCGCCCAATTCAGAAACTTTTTCCAGTTGAAATTGATACGGAAGTTAAAACTAAACTTACTTCAGAACTTACACATCTTCAGGAACAAACAAAAATCAAAGAACTAGCTAATAACGTTGAAGAACCATCTAAAGAAGCGAAGAAAGAGAAAAAAGAAGAATTGAAAATGTCAAGGTACGGCCGAAAAATTAAAAGACCTGCAAGATATTCTCCAGCAGTAGAGTAACTTTAGTTCCATTTACCAAAACAGGAACTGCAGGTGGGAGTATGTTGCAAAGACATTGTATATTTATATTTAAAAACGGAGGGCATCAAGGTTATAGTTGCTACGCAAAAAATTATTATGTTATTGATTGATTTATAAACTGTCAGTTTTTGAAAGGCAATTAAATATTTTGCTATTGTTCCACTAAGTTTTCTTTAACGATCTTCATCTACGTCCGTATATTTCGGGTAGAAGTATCCGTACGTTACAGAAATTAGCTTTAATATTGCATTTTAATGGCGATTTTCGTGTTCTACGTTATCGAAATAGTGGTTCTAAACCATTTTTATGATAATTAAAATTTTGTTGAATTTTGACCAAAATCCAAGACTATAGCCTTGCTCATTTTTTTGACAAAAACACTTTTGGATTTAGAATTGCTTGAAATTATGGGAAGCAGTGTTTTTTGTAACGCTGAATCGACTGGCGCAATCAGTTTCTCGCTAGGATGTATGGGACAATCTTAAATTGCGGTACGAATGGGAAGTAAACACTCGCATTCAAAAAAACGAAACTTTTAATGAAATTAGCTTTAATATTGCATTTTAATGGCGATTTTCGTGTTCTACGTTATCGAAATAGTGGTCCTAAACCATTTTTATGATTATCTTAATTTTGTTGAATTTTGACCAAAATCCAAGACTATAGCCTTGCTCATTTTTTTGACAAAAACACTTTTGGATTTAGAATTGCTTAAAATTATGGGAAACAGTGTTTTTTGTAACGCTGAATCGACTGGCGCAATCAGTTTCTCGCTAGGATGTATGGGACAATCTTAAATCGCCGTGCGAATGGGAAGTATACACTCGCATTCAAAAAAACTAAACTTTTAATGAAATTAGCTTTAATATTGCATTTTAATGGCGATTTTAGTGTTCTACGTTATCGAAATAGTGGTCCTAAACCATTTTTATGATAATCAAAATTTTGAGAATTTTGACCAAAATCCAAGACTATAGCCTTGCTCATTTTTTTGACAAAAACACTTTTGGATTTAGAATTGCTTGAAATTATGGGAAACGGTGTTTTTTGTAACGCTGAATCGACTGGCGCAATAAGTTTCTCGCTAGGATGTATGGGACAGTCTTAAATCGCAGTGCGAATGGGAAGTATACACTCGCATTCAAAAAAACTAAACTTTTAATGAAATTAGCTTTAATATTGCATTTTAATGGCGATTTTAGTGTTCTACGTTATCGAAATAGTGGTCCTAAACCATTTTTATGATAATCAAAATTTTGAGAATTTTGACCAAAATCCAAGACTATAGCCTTGCTCATTTTTTTGACAAAAACACTTTTGGATTTAGAATTGCTTAAAATTATGGGAAACAGTGTTTTTTGTAACGCTGAATCGACTGGCGAAATCAGTTTCTCGCTAGGATGTATGGGACAGTCTTAAATCGCAGTGCGAATGGGAAGTATACACTCGCATTCAAAAAAACTAAACTTTTAATGAAATTAGCTTTAATATTGCATTTTAATGGCGATTTTTGTGTTTCACGTTATCGAAATAGTGGTCCTAAACCATTTTTATGATAATTAAAATTTTGTTGAATTTTGACCAAAATCCAAGACTATAGCCTTGCTCTTTTTTTGACAAAAACACTTTTGGATTTAGAATTGCTTGAAATTATGGGAAACGGTGTTTTTTGTAACGCTGAATCGACTGGCGCAATAAGTTTCTCGCTAGGATGTAAGAAACATCCTTAAATCGCGGTACGAATGGGAAGTATACACTCGCATTCAAAAAAACTAAACTTTTAATGAAATTAGCTTTAATATTGCATTTTAATCGCGATTTTCGTGTTCTACGTTATCGAAATAGTGGTCCTAAACCATTTTTATGATAATCAAAATTTTGTTGAATTTTGACCAAAATCCAAGACTATAGCCTTGCTCATTTTTTTGACAAAAACACTTTTGGATTTAGAATTGCTTGAAATTATGGGAAACAGTGTTTTTTGTAACGCTGAATCGACTGGCGCAATCAGTTTCTCGCTAGGATGTAAGGAACATCCTTAAGTCGCGGTACGAATGGGAAGAATACACTCGCATTCAAAAAAACTAAACTTTTAATGAAATTAGCTTTAATATTGCATTTTAATGGCGATTTTCGTCTTCTACGTTATCGAAATAGTGGTCCTAAACCTTTTTTATGATAATCAAAATTTTGTTGAATTTTGACCAAAATCCAAGACTATAGCCTTGCTCATTTTTTTGACAAAAACACTTTTGGATTTAGAATTGCTTGAAATTATGGAAAACATTGTTTTTTGTAACGCTTAATCGACTGGCGCAATCAGTTTCTCGCTAGGATGTATGGGACAATCTTAAATCGCGGAACGAATGGGAAGTAAACAATCGCATTCAAAAAAACGAAACTTTTAATGAAATTAGCTTTAATATTGCATTTTAATGGCGATTTTCGTGTTCTACGTTATCGAAATAGTGGTCCTAAACCATTTTTATGATTATCTAAATTTTGTTGAATTTTGACCAAAATCCAAGACTATAGCCTTGCTCATTTTTTTGACAAAAACACTTTTGGATTTAGAATTGCTTAAAATTATGGGAAACAGTGTTTTTTGTAACGCTGAATCGACTGGCGCAATCAGTTTCTCGCTAGGATGTATGGGACAATCTTAAATCGCCGTGCGAATGGGAAGTATACACTCGCATTCAAAAAAACTAAACTTTTAATGAAATTAGCTTTAATATTGCATTTTAATGGCGATTTTCGTGTTCTACGTTATCAAAATAGTGGTCCTAAACCATTTTTATGATAATCAAAATTTTGAGAATTTTGACCAAAATCCAAGACTATAGCCTTGCTCATTTTTTTGACAAAAACACTTTTGGATTTAGAATTGCTTGAAATTATGGGAAACAGTGTTTTTTGTAACGCTGAATCGACTGGCGCAATCAGTTTCTCGCTAGGATGTAAGAAACATCCTTAAATCGCGGTACGAATGAGAAGTAAACACTCGCATTCAAAAAAACTAAACTTTTAATGAAATCAGCTTTAATATTGCATTTTAATCGCGATTTTCGTGTTCTACGTTATTGAATTAGTGGTCCTAAACCATTTTTATGATTATCTTAATTTTGTTGAATTTTGACCAAAATCCAAGACTATAGCCTTGCTCATTTTTTTGACAAAAACACTTTTGGATTTAGAATTGCTTGAAATTATGGGAAACAGTGTTTTTTGTAACGCTGAATCGACTGGCGCAATCAGTTTCTCGCTAGGATGTATGGGACAATCTTAAATCGCGGTACGAATTGGAAGTAAACACTCGCATTCAAAAAAACGAAACTTTTAATGAAATTAGCTTTAATATTGCATTTTAATGGCGATTTTCGTCTTCTACGTTATCGAAATAGTGGTCCTAAACCTTTTTTATGATAATCAAAATTTTGTTGAATTTTGACCAAAATCCAAGACTATAGCCTTGCTCATTTTTTTGACAAAAACACTTTTGGATTTAGAATTGCTTGAAATTATGGAAAACATTGTTTTTTGTAACGCTTAATCGACTGGCGCAATCAGTTTCTCGCTAGGATGTATGGGACAATCTTAAATCGCGGAACGAATGGGAAGTAAACAATCGCATTCAAAAAAACGAAACTTTTAATGAAATTAGCTTTAATATTGCATTTTAATGGCGATTTTCGTGTTCTACGTTATCGAAATAGTGGTCCTAAACCATTTTTATGATTATCTAAATTTTGTTGAATTTTGACCAAAATCCAAGACTATAGCCTTGCTCATTTTTTTGACAAAAACACTTTTGGATTTAGAATTGCTTAAAATTATGGGAAACAGTGTTTTTTGTAACGCTGAATCGACTGGCGCAATCAGTTTCTCGCTAGGATGTATGGGACAATCTTAAATCGCCGTGCGAATGGGAAGTATACACTCGCATTCAAAAAAACTAAACTTTTAATGAAATTAGCTTTAATATTGCATTTTAATGGCGATTTTCGTGTTCTACGTTATCAAAATAGTGGTCCTAAACCATTTTTATGATAATCAAAATTTTGAGAATTTTGACCAAAATCCAAGACTATAGCCTTGCTCATTTTTTTGACAAAAACACTTTTGGATTTAGAATTGCTTGAAATTATGGGAAACAGTGTTTTTTGTAACGCTGAATCGACTGGCGCAATCAGTTTCTCGCTAGGATGTAAGAAACATCCTTAAATCGCGGTACGAATGAGAAGTAAACACTCGCATTCAAAAAAACTAAACTTTTAATGAAATCAGCTTTAATATTGCATTTTAATCGCGATTTTCGTGTTCTACGTTATTGAATTAGTGGTCCTAAACCATTTTTATGATTATCTTAATTTTGTTGAATTTTGACCAAAATCCAAGACTATAGCCTTGCTCATTTTTTTGACAAAAACACTTTTGGATTTAGAATTGCTTGAAATTATGGGAAACAGTGTTTTTTGTAACGCTGAATCGACTGGCGCAATCAGTTTCTCGCTAGGATGTATGGGACAATCTTAAATCGCGGTACGAATTGGAAGTAAACACTCGCATTCAAAAAAACGAAACTTTTAATGAAATTAGCTTTAATATTGCATTTTAATGGCGATTTTCGTGTTCTACGTTATCGAAATAGTGGTCCTAAACCATTTTTATGTTAATTAAAATTTTGTTGAATTTTGACCAAAATCCAAGACTATAGCCTTGCTCGTTTTTTTGACAAAAACACTTTTGGATTTAGAATTGCTTGAAATTATGGGAAACAGTGTTTTTTTTAACGCTGAATCGACTGGCGCAATTAGTTTCTCGCTAGGATGTAAGGAACATCCTTAAATCGCGGTACGAATTGGAAGTAAACACTCGCATTCAAAAAAACTAAACTTTTTATGAAATTAGCTTTAATATTGCATTTTAATGGCGATTTTCGTGTTCTACGTTATCGAAATAGTGGTCCTAAACCATTTTTATGATAATTAAAATTTTGTTGAATTTTGACCAAAATCCAAGATTGCTCGTTTTTTTGACAAAAACACTTTTGGATTTAGAATTGCTTGAAATTATGGGAAACAGTGTTTTTTTTAACGCTGAATCGACTGGCGCAATAAGTTTCTCGCTAGGATGTAAGGAACATCCTTAAATCGCGGTACGAATGGTAAGTAAACACTCGCATTCAAAAAAACTAAACTTTTAATGAAATTAGCTTTAATATTGCATTTTAATGGCGATTTTCGTGTTCTACATTATCGAAATAGTGGTCCTAAACCATTTTTATGATAATTAAAATTTTGTTGAATTTTGACCAAAATCAAAGAGCCTTGCTCGTTTTTTTGACAAAAACACTTTTGGATTTAGAATTGCTTGAAATTATGGGAAACAGTGTTTTTTGTAACGCTGAATCGACTGGCGCAATCAGTTTCTCGCTAGGATGTAAGGAACATCCTTAAATCGCGGTACGAATGGTAAGTAAACACTCGCATTCAAAAAAACTAAACTTTTAATGAAATTAGCTTTAATATTGCATTTTAATGGCGATTTTCGTGTTCTACGTTATCGAAATAGTGGTCCTAAACCATTTTTATGTTAATTAAAATTTTGTTGAATTTTGACCAAAATCCAAGACTATAGCCTTGCTCATTTTTTTGACAAAAACACTTTTGGATTTAGAATTGCTTGAAATTATGGGAAACAGTGTTTTTTGTAACGCTGAATCGACTGGCGCAATCAGTTTCTCGCTAGGATGTAAGGAACATCCTTAAATCGCGGTACGAATGAGAAGTAAACACTCGCATTCAAAAAAACTAAACTTTTAATGAAATTAGCTTTAATATTGCATTTTAATCGCGATTTTCGTGTTCTACGTTATCGAAATAGTGGTCCTAAACCATTTTTATGATTATCTAAATTTTGTTGAATTTTGACCAAAATCCAAGACTATAGCCTTGCTCATTTTTTTGACAAAAACACTTTTGGATTTAGAATTGCTTAAAATTATAGGAAACAGTGTTTTTTGTAACGCTGAATCGACTGGCGCAATCAGTTTCTTGCTAGGATGTAAGGAACATCCTTAAATCGCGGTACGAATGGGAAGTATACACTCGCATTCAAAAAAACTAAACTTTTAATGAAATTAGCTTTAATATTGCATTTTAATGGCGATTTTCGTGTTCTACGTTATCGAAATAGTGGTCCTAAACCATTTTTATGATAATTAAAATTTTGTTGAATTTTGACCAAAATCCAAGACTATAGCCTTGCTCATTTTTTTGACAAAAACACTTTTGGATTTAGAATTGCCTGAAATTATAGGAAACAGTGTTTTTTGTAACGCTGAATCGACTGGCGCAATCAGTTTCACGCTAGGATGTAAGGAACATCCTTAAATCGCGGTACGAATGGGAAGTATACACTCGCATTGAAAAAAACTAAACTTTTAATGAAATTAGCTTTAATATTGCATTTTAATAGCGATTTTCGTGTTCTACGTTATCGAAATAGTGGTCCTAAACCATTTTTATGATAATTAAAATTTTGTTGAATTTTGACCAAAATCCAAGACTATAGCCTTGCTCATTTTTTTGACAAAAACACTTTTGGATTTAGAATTGCTTGAAATTATGGGAAACAGTGTTTTTTGTAACGCTCAATCGACTGGCGCAATCAGTTTCTCGCTAGGATGTAAGGAACATCCTTAAATCGCGGTACGAATGGGAAGTAAACACTCGCATTCAAAAAAACTAAACTTTTAATGAAATTAGCTTTAATATTGCATTTTAATGGCGATTTTCGTGTTCTACGTTATCGAAATAGTGGTCCTAAATCATTTTTATGATAATCAAAAATTTTGTTGAATTTTGACCAAAATCCAAGACTATAGCCTTGCTCATTTTTTTGACAAAAACACTTTTGGATTTAGAATTGCTTGAAATTATGGGAAACAGTGTTTTTTGTAACGCTAAATCGACTGGCGCAATCAGTTTCTCGCTAGGATGTAAGGAACATTCTTAAATCGCGGTACGAATGGGAAGTATACACTCGCATTCAAAAAAACTAAACTTTTAATGAAATTAGCTTTAATATTGCATTTTAATGGCGATTTTCGTGTTCTACGTTATCGAAATAGTGGTCCTAAACCATTTTTATAATAATCAAAATTTTGTTAAATTTTGACCAAAATCCAAGACTATAGCCTTGCTCATTTTTTTGACAAAAACACTTTTGAATTTAGAATTGCTTGAAATTATGGAAAACAGTGTTTTTTGTAACGCTAAATCGACTGGCGCAATCAGTTTTTTGCTAGGATGTATGGGACAGTCTTAAATCGCAGTGCGAATGGGAAGTAAACACTCGCATTCAAAAAAACTAAACTTTTAATGAAATTAGCTTTAATATTGCATTTTAATGGCGATTTTGGTGTTCTACGTTATCGAAATAGTGGTCCTAAACCATTTTTATAATAATCAAAATTTTGTTGAATTTTGAATTGCTTGAAATTATGGGAAAGAGTGTTTTTTGTAACGCTGAATCGACTGGCGCAATCAGTTTCTCGCTAGGATGTAAGGAACATCCTTAAATCGCGGTACGAATGGGAAGTAAACACTTGCATTCAAAAAAACTAAACTTTTAAGGAAATTAGCTTTAATATTGCATTTTAATGTCGATTTTCATGTTCTACGTTATCGAAATAGTGGTCCTAAACCATTTTTATGATAATTAAAATTTTGTTAAATTTTGACCAAAATCCAAGATTATAGCCTTGCTCATTTTTTTGACAAAAACACTTTTGGATTTAGAATTGCTTGAAATTATGGGACACAGTGTTTTTTGTAACGCTAAATCGACTGGCGCAATCAGTTTCTCGCTAGGATGTAAGGAACATCCTTAAATCGGGGTACGAATGGGAAGTAAACACTTGCATTCAAAAAAACTAAACTTTTAATGAAATTAGCTTTAATATTGCATTTTAATGGCGATTTTCATGTTCTACGTTATCGAAATAGTGGTCCTAAACCATTTTTATGATAATAAAAATTTTGTTGAATTTTGACCAAAATCCAAGACTATAGCCTTGCTCGTTTTTTTGACAAAAACACTTTTGGATTTAGAATTGCTTAAAATTATGGAAAACAGTGTTTTTTGTAACGCTGAATCGACTGGCGCAATCAGTTTCTCGCTAGGATGTAAGGAACATCCTTAAATCGCGGTACGAATGGGAAGTAAACACTCGCATTCAAAAAAACTAAACTTTTAATGAAATTAGCTTTAAAATTGCATTTTAATGGCGATTTTCGTGTTCTACGTTATCGAAATGGTGGTCCTAAACCATTTTTATGATAATTAAAATTTTGTTGAATTTTGACCAAAATCCAAGACTATAGCCTTGCTCGTTTTTTTGACAAAAACACTTTTGGATTTAGAATTGCTTGAAATTATGGGAAAGAGTGTTTTTTGTAACGCTGAATCGACTGGCGCAATCAGTTTCTCGCTAGGATGTAAGGAACATCCTTAAATCGCGGTACGAATGGGAAGTAAACACTTGCATTCAAAAAAACTAAACTTTTAAGGAAATTAGCTTTAATATTGCATTTTAATGTCGATTTTCATGTTCTACGTTATCGAAATAGTGGTCCTAAACCATTTTTATGATAATTAAAATTTTGTTAAATTTTGACCAAAATCCAAGATTATAGCCTTGCTCATTTTTTTGACAAAAACACTTTTGGATTTAGAATTGCTTGAAATTATGGGACACAGTGTTTTTTGTAACGCTAAATCGACTGGCGCAATCAGTTTCTCGCTAGGATGTAAGGAACATCCTTAAATCGCGGTACGAATGGGAAGTAAACACTCGCATTCAAAAAAACTAAACTTTTAATGAAATTAGCTTTAATATTGCATTTTAATGGCGATTTTCGTGTTCTACGTTATCGAAATAGTGGTCCTAAACCATTTTTATGATAATCAAAATTTTGTTGAATTTTGACCAAAATCCAAGACTATAGCCTTGCTCATTTTTTTGACAAAAACACTTTTGGATTTAGAATTGCTTGAAATTATGGAAAACAGTGTTTTTTATAACGCTGAATCGACTGGCGCAATCAGTTTTTCGCTAGGATGTAAGGAACATCCTTAAATCGCGGTACGAATGGGAAGTAAACACTCGCATTCAAAAAAACGAAACTTTTAATGAAATAAGCTTTAATATTGCATTTTAATGGCGATTTTCGTGTTCTACGTTATCGAAATAGTGGTCCTAAACCATTTTTATGATAATTAAAATTTTGTTGAATTTTGACCAAAAATCCAAGACTATAGCCTTGCTCATTTTTTTGACAAAAACACTTTTGGATTTAGAATTGCTTAAAATTATGGGAAACGGTGTTTTTTGTAACGCTGAATCGACTGGCGCAATCAGTTTTTTGCTAGGATGTATGGGACAGTCTTAAATCGCAGTGCGAATGGGAAGTATACACTCGCATTCAAAAAAACTAAACTTTTAATGAAATTAGCTTTAATATTGCATTTTAATGGCGATTTTCGTGTTCTACGTTATCGAAATAGTGGTCCTAAACCATTTTTATGATAATTAAAATTTTGTTGAATTTTGACAAAAACACTTTTGGATTTAGAATTGCTTGAAATTATGGGAAACAGTGTTTTTTGTAACGCTGAATCGACACTGGCGCAATCAGTTTCTCGCTAGGATGTAAGGAACATCCTTAAATCGCGGTACGAATGGGAAGTAAACACTTGCATTCAAAAAAACTAAACTTTTAATGAAATTAGCTTTAATATTGCATTTTAATGGCGATTTTCATGTTCTACGTTATCGAAATAGTGGTCCTAAACCATTTTTATGATAATAAAAATTTTGTTGAATTTTGACAAAAACACTTTTGGATTTAGAATTGCTTAAAATTATGGGAAACAGTGTTTTTTGTAACGCTGAATCGACTGGAGCAATCAGTTTCTCGCTAGGATGTAAGGAACATCCTTAAATCGCGGTACGAATGGGAAGTAAACACTCGCATTCAAAAAAACTAAACTTTTAATGAAATTAGCTTTAAAATTGCATTTTAATGGCGATTTTCGTGTTCTACGTTATCGAAATAGTGGTCCTAAACCATTTTTATGATAATTAAAATTTTGTTGAATTTTGACCAAAATCCAAGACTATAGCCTTGCTCGTTTTTTTGACAAAAACACTTTTGGATTTAGAATTGCTTGAAATTATGGGAAGCAGTGTTTTTTGTAACGCTGAATCGACTGGCACAATCAGTTTCTCGCTAGGATGTAAGGAACATCCTTAAATCGCGGTACGAATGGGAAGTAAACACTCGCATTCAAAAAAACTAAACTTTTAATGAAATTAGCTTTAATATTGCATTTTAATGGCGATTTTCGTGTTTTACGTTATCAAAATAGTGGTCCTAAACCATTTTTATGATAATTAAAATTTTGTTGAATTTTGACCAAAATCCAAGACTATAGCCTTGCTCGTTTTTTTGACAAAAACACTTTTGGATTTAGAATTGCTTGAAATTATGGGAAACAGTGTTTTTTGTAACGCTGAATCGACTGGCGTAATCAGTTTCTCGCTAGGATGTAAGGAACATCCTTAAATCGCGGTACGAATGGGAAGTAAACACTCGCATTCAAAAAAACTAAACTTTTAATGAAATTAGCTTTAATATTGCATTTTAATGGCGATTTTCGTGTTCTACGTTATCGAAATAGTGGTCCTAAACCATTTTTATGATAATTAAAATTTTGTTGAATTTTGACCAAAATCCAAGACAGCCTTGCTCGTTTTTTTGACAAAAACACTTTTGGATTTAGAATTGCTTAAAATTATGGGAAACAGTGTTTTTTGTAACGCTAAATCGACTGGCGCAATCAGTTTCTCGCTAGGATGTAAGGAACATCCTTAAATCGCGGTACGAATGGGAAGTAAACACTCGCATTCAAAAAAACGAAACTTTTAATGAAATTAGCTTTAATATTGCATTTTAATGGCGATTTTCGTGTTTTACGTTATCGAAATAGTGGTCCTAAACCATTTTTATGATAATAAAAATTTTGTTGAATTTTGACCAAAATCCAAGACTATAGCCTTGCTCGTTTTTTTGACAAAAACACTTTTGGATTTAGAATTGCTTGAAATTATGGGAAACAGTGTTTTTTGTAACGCTGAATCGACTGGCGCAATCAGTTTCTCGCTAGGATGTAAGGAACATCCTTAAATCGCGGTACGAATGGGAAGTATACACTCGCATTCAAAAAAACTAAACTTTTAATGAAATTAGCTTTAATATTGCATTTTAATGGCGATTTTCGTGTTCTACGTTATCGAAATAGTGGTTCTAAACCATTTTTATGATAATTAAAATTTTGTTGAATTTTGACCAAAATCCAAGACTATAGCCTTGCTCATTTTTTGACAAAAACACTTTTGGATTTAGAATTGCTTGAAATTATGGGAAACAGTGTTTTTTGTAACGCTGAATCGACTGGCGCAATCAGTTTCTCGCTAGGATGTAAGGAACATCCTTAAATCGCGGTACGAATGGGAAGTATACACTCGCATTCAAAAAAACTAAACTTTTAATGAAATTAGCTTTAATATTGCATTTTAATGGCGATTTTCGTGTTCTACGTTATCGAAATAGTGGTTCTAAACCATTTTTATGATAATTAAAATTTTGTTGAATTTTGACCAAAATCCAAGACTATAGCCTTGCTCGTTTTTTTGACAAAAACACTTTTGGATTTAGAATTGCTTGAAATTATGGGAAACAGTGTTTTTTGTAACGCTGAATCGACTGGCGCAATCAGTTTCTCGCTAGGATGTAAGGAACATCCTTAAATCGCGGTACGAATGGGAAGTATACACTCGCATTCAAAAAAACTAAACTTTTAATGAAATTAGCTTTAATATTGCATTTTAATGGCGATTTTCGTGTTCTACGTTATCGAAATAGTGGTTCTAAACCATTTTTATGATAATTAAAATTTTGTTGAATTTTGACCAAAATCCAAGACTATAGCCTTGCTCGTTTTTTTGACAAAAACACTTTTGGATTTAGAATTGCTTGAAATTATGGGAAACAGTGTTTTTTGTAACGCTGAATCGACTGGCGCAATCAGTTTCTCGCTAGGATGTAAGGAACATCCTTAAATCGCGGTACGAATGGGAAGTAAACACTCGCATTCAAAAAAACTAAACTTTTAATGAAATTAGCTTTAATATTGCATTTTAATGGCGATTTTCGTGTTTTACGTTATCGAAATAGTGGTTCTAAACCATTTTTATGATAATTAAAATTTTGTTGAATTTTGACCAAAATCCAAGACTATAGCCTTGCTCGTTTTTTTTGACAAAAACACTTTTGGATTTAGAATTGCTTGAAATTATGGGAAACAGTGTTTTTTGTAACGCTGAATCGACTGGCGCAATCAGTTTCTCGCTAGGATGTAAGGAACATCCTTAAATCGCGGTACGAATGGGAAGTAAACACTCGCATTCAAAAAAACTAAACTTTTAATGAAATTAGCTTTAATATTGCATTTTAATGGCGATTTTCGTGTTCTACGTTATCGAAATAGTGGTCCTAAACCATTTTTATGATAATTAAAATTTTGTTGAATTTTGACCAAAATCCAAGACAGCCTTGCTCGTTTTTTTGACAAAAACACTTTTGGATTTAGAATTGCTTAAAATTATGGGAAACAGTGTTTTTTGTAACGCTAAATCGACTGGCGCAATCAGTTTCTCGCTAGGATGTAAGGAACATCCTTAAATCGCGGTACGAATGGGAAGTAAACACTCGCATTCAAAAAAACGAAACTTTTAATGAAATTAGCTTTAATATTGCATTTTAATGGCGATTTTCGTGTTTTACGTTATCGAAATAGTGGTCCTAAACCATTTTTATGATAATTAAAATTTTGTTGAATTTTGACCAAAATCCAAGACTAGCCTTGCTCGTTTTTTTTGACAAAAACACTTTTGGATTTAGAATTGCTTGAAATTATGGGAAACAGTGTTTTTTGTAACGCTGAATCGACTGGCGCAATCAGTTTCTCGCTAGGATGTAAGGAACATCCTTAAATCGCGGTACGAATGGGAAGTAAACAGTCTCATTCAAAAAAACTAAACTTTTAATGAAATTAGCTTTAATATTGCATTTTAATGGCGATTTTCGTGTTCTACGTTATCGAAATAGTGGTCCTAAACCATTTTTATGATAATCAAAATTTTGTTGAATTTTGACCAAAATCCAAGACTATAGCCTTGCTCATTTTTTTGACAAAAACACTTTTGGATTTAGAATTGCTTAAAATTATAGGAAACAGTGTTTTTTGTAACGCTGAATCGACTGGCGCAATCAGTTTCTCGCTAGAATGTATGGGACAATCTTAAATCGCCGTGCGAATGGGAAGTATACACTCGCATTCAAAAAAACTAAACTTTTAATGAAATTAGCTTTAATATTGCATTTTAATGGCGATTTTCGTGTTTTACGTTATCGAAATAGTGGTCCTAAACCATTTTTATGATAATCAAAATTTTGAGAATTTTGACCAAAATCCAAGACTATAGCCTTGCTCATTTTTTTGACAAAAACACTTTTGGATTTAGAATTGCTTAAAATTATGGGAAACAGTGTTTTTTGTAACGCTGAATCGACTGGCGCAATTAGTTTCTCGCTAGGATGTATGGGACAATCTTAAATCGCCGTGCGAATGGCAAGTATACACTCGCATTCAAAAAAACTAAACTTTTAATGAAATTAGCTTTAATATTGCATTTTAATCGCGATTTTTGTGTTCTACGTTATTGAATTAGTGGTCCTAAACCATTTTTATGATTATCTAAATTTTGTTGAATTTTGACCAAAATCCAAGACTATAGCCTTGCTCATTTTTTTGACAAAAACACTTTTGGATTTAGAATTGCTTGAAATTATGGGAAACAGTGTTTTTTGTAACGCTAAATCGACTGGCGCAATCAGTTTCTCGCTAGGATGTATGGGACAGTCTTAAATCGCAGTGCGAATGGGAAGTATACACTCGCATTCAAAAAAACTAAACTTTTAATGAAATTAGCTTTAATATTGCATTTTAATGGCGATTTTCGTGTTTCACGTTATCGAAATAGTGGTCCTAAACCATTTTTATGATAATTAAAATTTTGTTGAATTTTGACCAAAATCCAAGACTATAGCCTTGCTCTTTTTTTTGACAAAAACACTTTTGGATTTAGAATTGCTTAAAATTGTGGGAAACGGTGTTTTTTGTAACGCTGAATCGACTGGCGCAATCAGTTTCTCGCTAGGATGTATGGGACAGTCTTAAATCGCAGTGCGAATGGGAAGTATACACTCGCATTCAAAAAAACTAAACTTTTAATGAAATTAGCTTTAATATTGCATTTTAATGGCGATTTTCGTGTTCTACGTTATCAAAATAGTGGTCCTAAACCATTTTTATGATAATCAAAATTTTGTTGAATTTTGACCAAAATCCAAGACTATAGCCTTGCTCATTTTTTTGACAAAAACACTTTTGGATTTAGAATTGCTTGAAATTATGGGAAACAGTGTTTTTTGTAACGCTAAATCGACTGGCGCAATCAGTTTCTCGCTAGGATGTAAGGAACATCCTTAAATCGCGGTACGAATGGGAAGTAAACACTCGCATTCAAAAAAACTAAACTTTTAATGAAATTAGCTTTAATATTGCATTTTAATGGCGATTTTCGTGTTCTACGTTATCGAAATAGTGGTCCTAAACCATTTTTATGATAATTAAAATTTTGTTAAATTTTGACCAAAATCCAAGACTATAGCCTTGCTCATTTTTTTGACAAAAACACTTTTGGATTTAGAATTGCTTGAAATTATGGGAAACAGTGTTTTTTGTAACGCTGAATCGACTGGCGCAATCAGTTTCTCGCTAGGATGTAAGGAACATCCTTAAATCGCGGTACGAATGGGAAGTAAACACTCGCATTCAAAAAAACTAAACTTTTAATGAAATTAGCTTTAATATTGCATTTTAATGGCGATTTTCGTGTTCTACGTTATCGAAATAGTGGTCCTAAACCATTTTTATGATAATCAAAATTTTGTTGAATTTTGACCAAATTCCAAGACTATAGCATTGCTCATTTTTTTGACAAAAACACTTTTGGATTTAGATTTGCTTAAAATTATGGGAAACAGTGTTTTTTTTAACGCTGAATCGACTGGCGCAATCAGTTTCTCGCTAGGATGTATGGGACAGTCTTAAATCGCAGTGCGAGTGGGAAGTATACACTCGCATTCAAAAAAACTAAACTTTTAATGAAATTAGCTTTAATATTGCATTTTAATGGCGATTTTCGTGTTCTACGTTATCGAAATAGTGGTCCTAAACCATTTTTATAATAATCAAAATTTTGTTGAATTTTGACCAAAATCCAAGACGCCTTGCTCATTTTTTTGACAAAAACACTTTTGGATTTAGAATTGCTTGAAATTATGGGAAACAGTGTTTTTTGTAACGCTGGATCGACTGGCGCAATCAGTTTCTCGCTAGGATGTAAGGAACATCCTTAAATCGCGGTACGAATGGGAAGTAAACACTCGCATTCAAAAAAACTAAACTTTTAATGAAATTAGCTTTATTATTGCATTTTAATGGCGATTTTCGTGTTCTACGTTATCGAAATAGTGGTCCTAAACCATTTTTATGATAATTAAAATTTTGTTGAATTTTGACCAAAATCCTTGCTCATTTTTTTGACAAAAACACTTTTGGATTTAGATTTGCTTGAAATTATGGGAAACAGTGTTTTTTGTAACGCTAAATCGACTGGCGCAATCAGTTTCTTGCTAGGATGTATGGGACAATCTTAAATCGCCGTGCGAATGGGAAGTATACACTCGCATTCAAAAAAACTAAACTTTTAATGAAATTAGCTTTAATATTGCATTTTAAAGGCGATTTTCGTGTTCTACGTTATCGAAATAGTGGTCCTAAACCATTTTTATGATTATCTAAATTTTGTTGAATTTCGACCAAAATCCAAGACTATATATAGCCTTGCTCATTTTTTTGACAAAAACACTTTTGGATTTAGAATTGCTTGAAATTATGGAAAACGGTGTTTTTTGTAACGCTGAATCGACTGGCGCAATCAGTTTCTCGCTAGGATGTATGAAACATCCTTAAATCACGGTGCGAATAGAAAGTGTATACATTTGCATTCAAAAAAACTAAACCTTTAATGAAATTAGCTTTAATATTGCATTTTAATGGCGATTTTCGTGTTCTACGTTATCGAAATAGTGTTCCTAAACCATTTTTATGATAATCAAATTTTTGTTAAATTTTGACCAAAATCCAAGACTATAGCCTTGCTCATTTTTTTGACAAAAACACTTTTGGATTTAGAATTGCTTGAAATTATGGGAAACGGTGTTTTTTGTAACGCTGAATCGACTGGCGCAATCAGTTTTTTGCTAGGATGTATGGGACAGTCTTAAATCGCAGTGCGAATGGGAAGTATACACTCGCATTCAAAAAAACTAAACTTTTAATAAAATTAGCTTTAATATTGCATTTTAATGGCGATTTTCGTGTTTTACGTTATCGAAATAGTGGTCCTAAACCATTTTTATGATAATCAAAATTTTGTTGAATTTTGACCAAATTCCAAGACTATAGCCTTGCTCATTTTTTTGACAAAAACACTTTTGGATTTAGAATTGCTTAAAATTATGGGAAACGGTGTTTTTTGTAACGCTGAATCGACTGGCGCAATCAGTTTGTTGGTAGGATGTATGGGACAGCCTCAAATCGCGGTGCGAATGGGAAGTATACACTCGCATTCAAAAAAACAAATTTTTTAATAAGATTGGCATTAATATTGCATTTTAATAGCGATTTTTGTGTTTTACGTTATTGAAATAGTGTTCCTAAACCATTTTTATGATAATCAAATTTTTGTTAAATTTTTTCCCAGATCCAAGACTATAACCTAGCTCATTTTTTTGACAAAAACACTTTTGGATTTAGAATTGCTTGAAGATATAAAAAACGGTGTTTTTTGTGACGCTGAATCGACTGGCGCAATCATTTTCTGGCTAGGATGTATGGAACATCCTTAAATCGCGGTGCGAATAGGAAGTATACACTAGCATTCAAAAAAACTAAACTTTTAATGAAATTGGCTTTAATATTGCATTTTAATGGCGATTTTCGTGTTCTACGTTAACGAAATAGTGTTCCTAAACCATTTTTATGATAATCAAATTTTTGTTAAATTTTGACCAAAAATCCATGACTATAGCCTTGCTCATTTTTTTGACAAAAACACTTTTGGATTTAGAATTGCTTAAAATTATGGAAAACGGTGTTTTTTGTGACGCTGAATCGACTGGCGCAATCAGTTTCTCGCTAGGATGTATGGGACAGCCTTAAATCGCGGTGCGAATGGGAAGTATACACTCGCATTCAAAAAAACTAAACTTTTAATGAAATTAGCTTTAATATTGCATTTTAATGGCGATTTTCGTGTTCTACGTTATCAAAATAGTGGTCCTAAACCATTTTTATGATAATCAAAATTTTGTTGAATTTTGACCAAAATCCAAGACTATAGCCTTGCTCATTTTTTTGACACAAACACTTTTGGATTTAGAATTGCTTAAAATTATGGGAAACGGTGTTTTTTGTGACGCTGAATAGACTGGCGCAATCAGTTTCTCGCTAGGATGTATGGAACATCCTTAAATCGCGGTGCGAATGGGAAGTATACAATCGCATTCAAAAAAACTAAACTTTTAATGAAATTAGCTTTAATATTGAATTTTAATGGCGATTTTCGTGTTCTACGTTATCGAAATAGTGGTCCTAAACCATTTTTATGATAATCAAAATTTTGTTGAATTTTGACAAAATTCCAAGACTATAGCCTTGCTCATTTTTTTGACAAAAACACTTTTGGATTTAGAATTGCTTGAAATTATGGGAAACGGTGTTTTTTGTGACGCTGAATTGACTGGCGCAATCAGTTTCTCGCTAGGATGTATGGGACAGCCTTAAATCGCGGTGCGAATGGGAAGTATACAATCGCATTCAAAAAAACTAAACTTTTAATGAAATTAGCTTTAATATTTCATTTTAATCGCGATTTTCGTGTTCTACGTTATCGAAATAGTGGTCCTAAACCATTTTTATGATAATCAAATTTTTGTTAAATTTTGACCAAAATCCAAGACTATAGCCTTGCTCATATTTTTGACAAAAACACTTTTGGATTTAGAATTGCTTGAAATTATGGGAAACGGTGTTTTTTGTGACGCTGAATTGACTGGCGCAATCAGTTTCTCGCTAGGATGTATGGGACAGCCTTAAATCGCGGTGCGAATGGGAAGTATACACTCGCATTCCAAAAAACTAAACTTATAAAAAAATTGCCTTTAATATTGCATTTTAATAGCGATTTTCGTGTTCTACGTTATCGAAATAGTGTTTCTAAACCATTTTTATGATAATCAAAATTTTGTTGAATTTTGACCAAAATCCAAGACTATAGCCTTGCTCATATTTTTGACAAAAACACTTTTGGATTTAGAATTGCTTGAAATTATGGAAAACGGTGTTTTTTGTAACGCTGAATCGACTGGCGCAATCAGTTTCTCGCTAGGATGTATGGGACAGTCTTAAATCGCAGTGCGAATGGGAAGTAAACACTCGCATTCAAAAAAACTAAACTTTTAATGAAATTAGCTTTAATATTGCATTTTATGTGTGTTTGTGTGTCAATTGAGATTTATTAAATAGTTCCAATAAAGAAGTTTTATGGTAAATTCATCATTTAAAAAAAATACTTCAAACTTATATCCTTTTTTTTATAATTTATCACAATCTTATATTATATTTTGGGTAAGTTATACTTATTATTATTTTAAAACATTACAATATATATAAAAAAGTACCTACTTAATACAAAGTAACAGGTATCGGTTTAATACCCGAAGTACGCACTCCTTGTTGCTCGAAATACCCATTACTTTTGTACCCATACTTGTTTGACAAAATCAAACAGAAAACGTGTACGTATTACGTACAATTAGTTCAAGCAATTTTAATTTTCTGCTTAAAATTTTGTTTCGTCTGATTATACTGCTGTTTTAGATTTTTTGTTTTGTTTTTTTTATGAATAAAGGGAAGTTATGTTTTTGATTTATGTTTGCTGAATGTTTATATAAAAATAAAAAAATGAACAAAAATAAAATTTATATTAAAATATAGGTACTTTTCTAAATACCTACCTATTTTAACAATATGAAAAATCTACTACCACCGAGTACGAGAACAAAGTAAATGTATTTGATAATAAAAGTAGTTTTTAAAAGTAACGAAATTTTACATCAAAATACTTTAGTAATCTAAAATTTGAAAATTAAAAGTACCCAATCCCAAGTAATAGTAATGGGTATTGATGCTCAAAGTAACTAATGGGTACAAGTATTTAAAAGTAACGATAGTTTACATCACTAATATATTTATAATTGAAGATAGTCTCGGCTGACAGAAAAATAAATTACATCACATTATTTTGCATATTAAATTATCTAATATGTATTTATATTGCTATATTCTTCAAGTATTGTTTGGAAATAACACCATAAAAGATGTGGGTGTATATTTAACGTGCAATGTGTATTGCAGAAATTATCAATAAACTTAAGAAATAATTAATTTTTTGAATTTTGTAGGGCACTACTTTAGGTCCAAGATATGAAGGAGGATGCCCTTTTCAACAATTTGATGACAATAATTTGAGAGGTTGTAACTAAATTACTCTCCAAAGGAGATCCCGGCTAAGAGACCCTCTCCAGGGGGTGGTTTGACTCCAAGTTAACGCTCACTATAGGAAGGATTGGGATGTATAAGTAATGAGGGCGCCACTATCTTTTGAACGCTATCGATTAAGCAAACAAACTATACAAAAACTAAGGTGAGAAAGATAGAAACACCTTGTAATTACTTTAATTAAACAAATAAAGAAACTACTTGAAGACCGCCAATGCTACACCCTTAAGACTTATAGTCTAAGGTATATAAATGAAACGGTTTTTAAAACTATTGTTTATTTATTGAAACTGTAAGTACTTGCTGATAATGAACTGGAGTTGTAAAAAGTGGACTTAACTTTAGGTTTCTGTGCTGTCTAGAGGGGCGGCTTCAGCTTCTTCGTGGAGAGGTGAAAGTTTCTTTAATGGTTCTGGCTGCTCGGGATGAAATAGTACTCTTAGCTCAGAAGTGGTTTGAAGGACTGTCTACACATAAGCGGTAACTGGGCTCTAAATTTAGGGGTATCTTGGCGGTAACTTGACTCCAACTTAGAGTTATGCCAGGCTCCAACTTAGCGGTATCTTCACTCCAACTTAGAGATAATTTGATTCCAGCTTAGAGGTATCTTGACTTCAACTTAGAGGGTTGTATCTTTCAACAACCAGAAAGGAAGTTCTCAAGACGAAATACTGGAACGTTTTTCTTTCGACTCTTCAGTCGGCGTGTTGGATCAGAAAAGGGGATAGAATTGTCTTGCTGGCCTTTTATAGGCTAGCTCAATGCGTGTTCATGTCATTTGTCAGAAGAAATGCGTTCGTTATTTAATTGCAAGCGAGGGACGCGTTCTTTGATTGGCCTTGTTAAAACAGATAAATAGTTAACTTCTATAAGGGGTGTCTCGAGTACAGTAGCATTAACAGTGAATCGGGGTCGGTTTTAACGGTAATAATAGCGGTATCGTTTACGGTCAGTAATAGTGCAAGGTGACATGGCGATAGACATGTTACAAGGTCTTTTAAAAACAGTCTTACCAAATAATCCAGATGAAATAGAAGTGACGATTTTTGAAAGAAGTGATGATGCTAATATAGCATGTAGTATTTTTTTAAATACGGTGTATACAGTCTTAACACAACAGTATTTAAACAAGAATATAACTTTTAATAGTCCCACTGATTATTACATGCAATTAAGAAATCAACTTACTGGGGAAAGGTGAATGAAACAAGAAATTATAAATAATTAACTTATTTATTTGTGATAATTTATTTAAATGTGCAATTTTTATTAGGATAAAAATATGTTTTTATTATTTGATTATATATATTTATGGTATAACAAATGAAATTTAACAACTAAATTTTTTAAAATATTCCAATAATAACAAATGGATATTTATTAAATGTTACGCTCAAACATTTTTAAAATAAAATTATATATATTTAAATTGTTGTCTAAAGTATAAAATATTTAAAAACATTATTTTCAATACGAATATTAACAAACATCCTATAATTATATTTGAGTTTTATGCGCGGCTAAAACAATACAATATATCACACGTTTTTGATTGAGTTGAAATTTTAATTGTAATATTAAAATTTCGTTAATAAATATAATATTTGCCCAATAATACACAATCAGAGAATTGAAGTAATTTACAACCAAAAAAAGTTCTATGATTTAATGTTTATGAAATTCTAATTTCAAATCCAATAAATAAAAATTTAACTTCAGCTCTCAGATTGGATTGTGAAAACCTACGATTCTATTAACATGCAACTTGTGAACATCACAGTGAATACATTTGATACAATGTGTTTTAATTTTTTTTCTGACTGAAAAAATATATAATTTTGTTAATAACATGATATGGTCTAAACTTTTTAAAACACTATTGTATCAGTGATTTTTAACTTCCAGTCTATTAAAAATACTGAAAAAGTTTAATATTTATTGTATTTAAAAATGTGTATGCTATAATAATTAGTATACAGTGTGGGCCACAGAAAACAGTCCACCTCGATATTTGGCAGTATTTATTAGATTTTAAGAAAATGAGAAAACAGGTCGATTTTTGTTCCAAGGGGGACACATTTTTACGATACACACATCTGTCATTTGTCAACCCCCTCCCTTCCACTTCCCCAACCCCTTATTTTTTAATAGGGAATATACCATGTGCGGCATATCATTAGAAAGGTATTTAAATGGAGTATTCAGACATAACGATATTTTACGATTTTTTTTTTGATATTTCCACCGTTTTTGCAAAAAAAAGCTTAATTCATTCAAAGTACACCTCTTAAAAATGTAACGTAACCCCTATGGTCAGTCATTTTTTTTGTTATATCAGAAGTAAATGGATTGGAAGGAGAGGCTCTATTGAATGGCCTGCAAGATGCCCCGAGTTAACACCCCTGGATTTTTTTCTGTGGGGTTATTTAAAGACCAAAATTTATAAAACCGAACCCGCTTCATTGGAAGAACTAAGACGACGAATGCAGCCCCTAATAACCTCTTAAATCCCAAGTAACATTTTCATATCTTAGGAATGTACAGGAAATGTTCGGCATGGTCCAAAGTACATTCCAAGAATGTACATAAATTGCATTATGTATATCCCTGGAACTTGCTAGGGTAGTGTATTTTTTAAGTCACATCAAGTACCTGGTATGTACCGAATATGTCACTTTGGGAATATGTGTATCATAGGTGACAAAATAAGAATACCAAATTAGGTATCACATTGTATTTTTTCCAAAGTACTATGAATATCACAGGTACATCCATGAATAAATATAAACTACCAGTATTTACGTGTACATATTATGCACTTTTTCCAACATTCCATGGATGTCACTGGTATATCCTTGAATGGATATTCCCTGCGTGTAATTCCTATTACATTGTTGGTACATTGTGAAGGGGATATACCATCTAAGATGTTAAACAATATATTGGGAATGTACCCACTAAATTTGATATATCTTTTGAACATTATGAATATGCTAGGAATATGCTTTGTAAATTGAATGCTACTTGGGATGCTTCAAAACGTTCGACGTAATTTCGAGCAGCGGCTCTACAATTGTATGGAAGTCGATGGACACCATTTTGAACATCTAATTAAATAATTTAATATTAATTTAAGTAAATTGTTTAATGTGTTATAACTTCTAATTTATTTAATTTTCCTACATTACAATTCATTTATTGCTTTTGCAATATTTGTTTGTTTTTATTTACTTCTGATGTGACAGAAAAAATGACAAACCATAGGCGTTACGTTACATTTTTAGGAGGTGTTGTACTTTAAATGAATTAAGAATTTTTTTGCCAAAACGGTGCAAATATCTAAAAAAAATCGTAAAAGATTTTTATGTCTGAATACTTCATCTAAATACATTTCTAATGATAGGCCGCACTTGGTACATTCCCTTTTAAAAATAAGGGGTTGGGGAAGTGGAAGGGAGGGGGTTGACAAATGACAGATGGGTGTATCGTAAAAGTGTGTCCCCCTTATTGGAACAAAAATCGACCTGTTTTCTTATTTTCTTAAAATCTAATAATCACTGCCAAATATCGAGGTAGACTGTTTTCTGTGGCCCACACTGTATATAGTAACAGTGAACAATGTTATAATAAACAGGACCTTTTAAATCATTAGTAATGTGTTACTCTAGATACAAAACTATAATTAAGACTATTTTATACACTTAATAAAACTCGGCAACACGCTTTATAATGTAGGCTAATTTTAAAATGTAGCTTGGCAAATTATGAACATTCTTAGATAGTTACTGGTATATAATTGTATCTAATGTAGCTTTTTTGTGTTTTAAGGAAAACAAATTGTTTCCTTTTTTTATAGTTTTTTTATAATATATTTTTTTAATAGTACATAGTTTCTTTAGTTTGACTCCAAACAAAAAATAAAGGGGAAATGTGGATATGTCGGCATACTTGATATGATAGCACCCTTTTGAAATTCGTGCTTATTATTTGAATTAACTATACCCGGCACGTACACGCACGTCAAACAAACTGCAATAGTGTTGCTATGCCATTTAGTCCAATAAAATGAACATTTAAACTACCATTCAAAACGAAAGCCTGCATTTTTGAATGTAGGTTCGTTTTGACATAAAATTGAAGTATACATAGTTAAAAACTGTTGAATTCTATTTAGGGGGCGAAAACCAATTAAAAACTACCCCCAAAATCACATTTCGCAGCAAATCTTGTTTTGCATGGGAAGTTTAATGGGTCCTGTTTTAGACTTTCCAGATTGTACATAACAGTTTAAATTTTCCTTGTGCTGCTTGTGTTTTGGTATTTTTGAAATTTAATTCATTGAGGCCTGTACGATAAAATAATCGAATCCACATTCCGGTCCTTTATTGTATGCTCTGAAATCATGCAATTGTTCGGCAATGGGTTGCCGAAACTCTTACTGTGATAATTTAGAGCGGGTCACAGTTATTATGCAGCGTGGCCGGCATAGGCCAATGTAAATCTTATGGGCGAATATTCAACACTGTTGCCGCTTTGGTTACGGCTTGAACCACAATTAACTCAGCCAATTTATTTTCGTAGAAACGTTTTATTATGAATTTTGCAAAACAGATGTATTCTATATAATAAATATTATTAAAAAATGGAATTCAAATCTATTTATGTAGATTGTAATGAGTATATACCTGATCACTTGATGGATTATTTAGGTCTCTACTAAATCTTTCAGACAAATCCTAATCCTATTGCCAGTGAAAATATTATTTAATTACAAAGATGCTAATTATTTTTACCTGTATGATCCCTTGATCCTCGTAAACCGTTATGTAATATTCCTGGAATGTAGAGGTAAGTAAATGTACAGGTAAGTAATAACATAGGCAGGTACCTATCTGTTTCTGCTGGTAAACGAAAGGGCATTATTGAAACAACAGCCATGCAGGTAGCAGCACCGTTTGAAAAATTTAAACAAGGTGAAAATCTTCATCGTCAAACCAAGAGGCTTTTATTGAATATTTTAACGTACGTTGAATACAAAAGATGACAAAAGTGTGACAGCGAAAATAGAACTGATTTCTGAAATGACTGGCCTTAGTGTGAGAACAGTGTATAATCTGAAAAGCGAAGTCGCTACTGGACCTTTGACATCGCCAAAAAAACGAAGACGGAACAGCAACCAGTCGAATTCAAGACTGATCACCTACGATGAAGGTATCCAATCGCAAATACGAAAAGCTGTGCATGAATTCTACTCCGAAAATATTCCACCAACACTGGCAAAAGTTCTTGCTAAAATAAATTCAGACGAAAATGTACCAAATTTTTCTAAAAGTACGCTAAGACGCTTGCTTAACGATATGGGGTTTGTTTATGGAAAGAGAGGAAGAGACTCGATTCTAATAGAAAGAGCTGATATAATCGCCTGGAGGCACAAATATTTAAGATCAGTGAAGAAGTTCCGCGAAGAAGGATATAACGTAATATATCTGGACGAGTCATGGATTAATGTGGGCCACAGTGTAAATTTTGAATGGAAAGACACTACCATAAAAAATGCCCGAGATGCATTTGTCAAAGGACTGACAACAGGACTGAAGGCTCCAAGTCAACGAGAACCAAGATTTGTTCTTCTTCATGCAGGCTGGAAAGACGGTTTTCTTGAGGGTGCAGAAAAAACTTTTCTGGCTAAGAAAGGTGCAGACGATTACCACGACGAAATGGACGCAGAAGGCTTTGGGGCCTGGTTTAAAGATCAATTGATCCCTAATTTGCCGAAAAACGGATCAAAGAATGTTGTAGTGTTGGACAATGCGTCATACCATTCGGCGAAGTTACCTTTTCCAAAGACAACTTGGAATAAGGAACAAATAAAGTACTGGCTAGTGGAAAAAGAGATTTACTTCGAGGATGATTATTTAAAAATATAATAATTGGATACTGCAAACGCGTTTAGAGAGCAGTACGACCTAAGAAAAATAGACGACATTGCCATGGAACATAATATAACAGTCCTACGATTACCACCTTATCATTGCGAATTAAATCCTATTGAAATGGTGTGGAGCCAAGTGAAAGGATATGTGGCTCGTAATAATAGTACTTTTAAAAAAGAGGATGTGGAAAAACTTATAAAAACAGCGTATTCGCAAGTAACCAAAATGCAGTGGTTTAATTATGAAAAAAAGGTAGAGAAGACAGAGGAAAAGATGTGGCAAACAAATCATTTAATGGAAGACATTGAGCCAATAATAATAAATCTAAATGAAGACGATGAAGATGAAGACTTGGATGACGATGAAGATCAGTAATATATTTCTTAACCCTTAAATGTTCCATTCAATTTTCATTTATTTTAGTTATTACCTGGTAATCATTGTCATTTTTAAAGTTTAATTTTAATTCAAGTTAAAATACGTAATTATTAATTCATTTACTTATTCTATATTTTGTTTGTTACAACCCGCCAGAAGAAGAAAAATCCTCGGAAAAATCATCGAAACGTCGGCAAGATTTCATTAGCTTTTCTCTGTTAATCGTTCTCCCTTAAAATTTAGATGACAGCTGACTTTTTTACCACTCGTCTTGTAATTTATGTATATATTATTATTATTGACATATTTTTAGTATTAATTATATTATTATATTATTATTTCATAATTTGACAAAGGTCTTTTGTAAGGCCGCTGTATTTATTTATTTCTTTATACGTGATAATTAAACGTATAAAATTTGAATATTTTAGCGGATTTACAATATTTTCCTTTAAACGCGTAAAATTTATCTAAAAGCATAATTATAAATATTCTTAATTACTCACTAAACGATTTTCAAATGAATAATTTAGTCAACATTTAAATCATAATAGTAACACAATGGCAAGTTATATTCCCGCGCCAGTTGGAACCAAATTCGAAGAACATGCCGATATGGCAACGCCGTCGTCTGCTGCATAATAACTGTGACCCGCTCTATAGCAATGTCCACTATTGTCCTACGGAAGAGTAGGAGGTTTTCCATAAATTCGACTCTCACGTGCCCGTAATTTCTGGATGCATGGCGTACAATGGGTGTACATTATGCGACAGATAAGAGAGGGTAAAAGGCGAGTTTCTGACTCCTTAAAACTGAAACATTCCGAAACCTATAGAAATACTGGTCCTCCAGGTCTGAGGGTTTAAGCAATGCACCACATCATCAGTAAAAAATCTTACTTAGAAGCCTCAGATACATCGAACATTCAAGGTCTCAATACAAAGGAAAGAGAAGTTTGTGAGGACATGAAAAGGACGATAGTGGATGTCTGCGTGCTGACGGAAAGATTTAAAAAGGGAAGATGTAATGAAGAAATAGGAAAGAGTCAAAGAGCTAAAATATCTCTATACTCATCCTTCAGAGATATTGACAAGATAATCATGAAGTTATAACTACCCAAGAATGCACATGACATCATGATGTTAGGATTGTATTCACCTACAGACGATGCAGATGCTGATGACATGGAAGAATACTATACTAAACTAACTTCGACGATACCTGATATTAATTCTCGAAAAGAAATAATTTTGATGGGTGGCTGCAATAATAGAAAAACAGGAACGCAAACAGATTTCCAGTAGGGAATTGGCTTGCTACACTCTCATATCAAAGCTACGATTGCTGTATTAAATCTAAACGAATGTAGAATAACAAAAATAAATAATCAACAATTTATCAACACAGGATCGTATGACAAAATATTTGTTGTTGTTGAATCATCATAAATTTACTTCTGCCCACTTTTTGCTATCACCATAAGTCGGATTTTTTTGAGTTGATATACTATTCAAAACTTTGATATATTTGAAAGATCTATCAATAGGTACAATATTTATTAAAAACAAATAACAAAATCTATATATTTTTTATTAGGTAGGTAATTATGTCTGCTTGGGTTTAAGGGGTTTTAATACCAATTAATATGTTTACTTTCATTAAAAAACCAAAATGATCTATTGGTATTAATTTTTCCAAAATATTTGTATAGTAATCTTAGAACAAAAAGAAACAGGAAGGAGTATATGCAAAATGACCTTGAGTCCAGAAAGGAGCTTGCATATGGCGGCCAATTGCCAATTTTAATTTCCGTTTCCATTGACGTACCGAAAAAAAAAAATAAAAATTATATAAAGTTTTTTATTTTGAATAAAATTCAACGATTCAAGTGTGTGAATATAAGTGTTGAAAATCATTTTGTGTTTATAAGAACCAAATATTGCTTTCACAGTATACAGTAAACATAAACAATACGTTATACAGGAAGGTTCAAGATGGCCGACTTCCGTCGTAAATTTTCCTTACAATTAATACATGACAGACTTCTTCCTTTTTCTCTTTTTTCTAAGATTGTAATTTTACAACACCATATTGACAGTGGATTTTGGGGAATAATTTTTAGCTTAGAGAAAAAAATAGCATTTAAATTAGCAGTACATCTGTATCTGTTAGATATAATGTTATGTTACTTCGGAAGATATAAACTTGTCTATAGAGCGGGTCACAGTTATTATGCAGCGTGGCCGGCATAGGCCAATGTAAATCTTATTGGCGAATATTCAACACTGTTGCCGCTTTGGTTACGGCTTGAACCACAATTAACTCAGCCAATTTATTTTCGTAGAAACGTTTTATTATGAATTTTGCAAAACAGATGTATTCTATATAATAAATATTATTAAAAAATGGAATTCAAATCTATTTATGTAGATTGTAATCAGTATATACCTGATCACTTGATGGATTATTTATAACTCTTCTAAATCTTTCAGACAAATCCTAATCCTATTGCCAGTGAAAATATTATTTAATAACAAAGATGCTAATTATTTTTACCTGTATGATCCCTTGATCCTCGTAAACCGTTATGTAATATTCCTGGAAAGTAGAGGTAAATAAATGTACAGGTAAGTAATAACATAGACAGGTACCTATCTGTTTCTGCTGATAAACGAAAGGGCATTATTGAAACAACAGCCATGCAGTTAGCAGCCCCGTTTGAAAAATTTAAACTAGGTGAAAATCTTCATCGTCAAACCAAGAGGCTTTTATTGAATATTTTAACGTATACGTTGAATACAAAAGATGACAAAAGTGTGACAGCGAAAATAGAACTGATTTCTGAAATGACTGGCCTTAGTGTGAGAACAGTGTATAATCTGAAAAGCGAAGCCGCTACTGGACCTTTGACATCGCCAAAAAAACGAAGACGGAACAGCAGCCAGTCGAATTCAAGACTGATCACCTACGATGAAGGTATCCAATCGCAAATACGAAAAGCTGTGGAATTCTACTCCGAAAATATTCCACCAACACTGGCAAAAATTCTTGCTAAAATAAATTCAGACGAAAATGTACCAAATTTTTCTAAAAGTACGCTAAGACGCTTGCTTAACGATATGGGGTTTGTTTATGGAAAGAGAGGAAGAGACTCGATTCTAAAAGAAAGAGCTGATATAATCGCCTGGAGGTACAAATATTTAGGATCAGTGAAGAAGTTCCGCGAAGAAGGATATAACGTAATATATCTGGACGAGTCATGGATTAATGTGGGCCACAGTGTAAATTTTGAATGGAAAGACACTACCATAAAAATGCCCGAGATGCATTTGTCAAAGGACTGACAACAGGACTGAAGGCTCCAAGTCAACGAGGACCGAGATTTGTTCTTCATGCAAGCTGGAAAGACGGTTTTCTTGAGGGTCCAGAAAAAACTTTTCTGGCAAAGAAAGGTGCAGACGATTACCACGACGAAATGGACGCAGAAGGCTTTGAGGCCTGGTTTAAAGATCAATTGATCCCTAATTTGCCGAAAAACGGATCAAAGAATGTTGTAGTGTTGGACAATGCGTCATACCATTCGGCGAAGTTACCTTTTCCAAAGACAACTTGGAATAAGGAACAAATAAAGTACTGGCTACTGGAAAAAGAGATTTACTTCGAGGATGATTATTTAAAAACAGAATTATTGGCTACTGCAAATGCGTTTAGAGAGCAGTACGACCTAAGAAAAATAGACGACATTGCCACGGAACATAATATAACAGTCCTACGATTACCACCTTATCATTGCGAATTAAATCCTATTGAAATGGTGTGGAGCCAAGTGAAAGGATATGTGGCTCGTAATAATAGTACTTTTAAAAAAGAGGATGTGGAAAAACTTATAAAAACAGCGTATTCGCAAGTAACCCCAATGCAGTGGTCTAATTATGAAAAAATGGTAGAGAAGACAGAGGAATAGATGTGGCAAACAGATCATTTAATGGAAGACATTGAGCCAATAATAATAAATCTAAATGTAGACGATGAAGATGAAGACTTGGATGACGATGAAGATCAGTAATATATTTCTTAACCCTCAAATGTTCCATTCAAATTTCATTTATTTTAGTTATTACCTGCTAATCATTGTCATTTTTAAAGTTTCATTTTAATTCAAGTTAAAATACGTAATTATTAATTCATTTATTTATTCTATATTTTATTTGTTACAACAACTCGCCAGAAGAAGAAAAATCCTCGGAAAAATAATCCAAACGTGGGGAAGATTTCATTAGCTGTTCTCTGTTAATCGTCCTCCCTTAAAATTTAGATGACAGCTGACTTTTTTACCACTCGTCTTGTAATTTACGTATATATTATTATTATTGACATATTTTTATTATTTATTATATTATTATTTCATAATTTGACAAAGGTCTTTTGTAAAGCCGCTGTATTTATTTCTTTATACGTGATAATTAAACGTATAAAATTTGAATATTTTAGCGGATTTACAATATTTTCCTTTAAACGCGTAAAATTTATCTAAAAGCATAATTATAAATATTCTTAATTACTCACTAAACGATTTTGAAATAAATAATTGAGTCAACATTTAAATCATAATAGTAACACAATGGCAAGTTATATTCCCGCGCCAGTTGGAACCAAATTCGAAGAACATGCCGATATGGCAACGCCGTCGTCCATAAACGCAATGCTGCATAATAACTGTGACCCGCTCTATAGTAGTTTTTATAATTAAACTTCAAAAAATGCTTTTTATTGGCTTTCCACTATTTCAAATGAAACTTTTAATATTTTTATTTTACAAATTTTTTATCGACCTACCTCGTTTATAAGCAATATAATGAATAAAACCGTTTTTACCTTATTGCTAAAAGTAGATACTTAAACTAACATATTATACTTTTAAGCTCCGATTATCTTTTTCACTGTGTAACCAGGTATTGAGTAAAAGAATAATAATATAATAAATGCCAGAGCTGCGATTATAAACAACTTTAGAATTGTATATTTGTAGTTGTGCCATAATATATAACGAAGAGACTTCAAGGGATTCATGAACCAGATAAATGAAGAATCAGGTCGGCTAGAAAAAAAACAGTTTCATTACTTTAATAAACAAAATACATCTTTAAGTACATTTTTAAGAATATTTCGAGAACTGGCAACACTAATGTCCATAACTAAAATCTGACACCATAATAAAGATTAATATTTTTCTTTGAAATTCAAATTTGAGCTTTTTAAACATAAATTTAAATGTACAGGGTATAACAAGCAAGTTTGGTATATTTTTAATGAAACACCCCGTATATTTTTATGATTTTAAAAGCTCCTTAACAACACGATGTTAACGAACTATAGGTACCATGTAGGGTCTATTATGAATTGTACTTGGTGAAATTTTGAAATTATTTATAATTTTGTTCAAGATAGTAAATACATAAAATACTTGACTTAATTGATTTTTTTCATTAAAACAAATGCTCAAAATGTTCTCCACCTTGTTGTTGGCAACAACACAGTCTCACAGTTCGTCCGGAACTTTCTTTAAAGTTTGAGGTGAAATAGCCCGTATTTCTGTAGTTATCCTTTCTTTGAGGTATGCAACGCTAGTTGACTTTGTTGCATATACATTATTCTGGAGATAACCCCACAGAAAAAAATCCAAGGGTGTAAGGTCCGGCGATGTAGCTGACAACACAAGAGCAAGAGCCCGTGAACCCCAGACCTTCGTTATTTTATAAAAGCTGAAAGTTTGTCAGCACATGCTCCCAAAAGAGGTAAGAACTATGGACTATTTTGAAGTTTGGGTCACCGTGGCTTTGGCAGGTAAACGGTACTAAAGATAGACGTATCTCGCCATCTCACTCGCACCCACCGTACATATACTGTCTCGCGCTCGCTCCTACAGCGGCCCTAAGTATTATATATAAAAATCAGCTTTTATACTATAACATAAGTAGAATTATAATTTCATGAACATTAGGGGTGTCTGGCAAGGGGTTGCCACGATGTAAAGTGTATGGCAATCGTGATTTTTAATAATATTTTGAAGGTAATACCAAAAAATCACACTTTATCATTTGATGAATTTAAATCGGTATTTTACACACCTTTAGTACCGTTTACCTGCCAAAGTCACGGTGACCCAAACTTCATAATAGTCCATTGTTCTTACCTCTTTTGGGAGCATGCGCTGACAAACTTTCAGCTTTTATAAAATAACGAAGGTCTGGGGTTCACGGGCTCTTAGACTAATAGTACCTCTTCGTCAAATACATTTATTGGGGAAAATTTCATTCAAGTAATTTCTTACAATTAAAGCATAATGAGGTGTTGGACCAATATCTACAGTTTGTTTACTTCCCCGTTAAATATGAATGTTGATTAATCGGAAAAAAGAAATGTACCAACAGCTATTCCATTTCTATTTAATTTATTCATAATTCTTTCGCAGAAATCCATTCTACGATCTGAATCATCTTCTATTAGTTCTTGCACATATGGATGAAGTTTTTCTTTATGGAAACACCTTAGGACAGTTGTGTGACACACAGTATTTTGACGAGAAATTTGACGTGAACTTAACGTTGGATTCTCCACGACACTTAACATAATATCCACTTTCACATCATCTTCAACGAAGTGCGGTTTTCTCTTTAATG
Source organism: Ophraella communa (assembly GCA_035357415.1). Taxonomy (NCBI): domain Eukaryota; kingdom Metazoa; phylum Arthropoda; class Insecta; order Coleoptera; family Chrysomelidae; genus Ophraella; species Ophraella communa. The sequence continues at coordinate 30,957,273 of CM068991.1, read as the reverse complement.
GTTTGACATATCCAAGTTCTCTGAATTGTGCATGAATTTTTGACACAGTACCTTGTGAAATATTAGGAAACTGAGTATACCTCTGATTAAATAACTTTTCCACTTCAACTTAACTTCTGCAATTATCGCCGTAACCAATCACCACTAAAATTTCAATCCGGTGAGTTTCAGTTAAATATTTCATTATTACTTCGCAAGAAATAAGTTTTGATTAAGAATTGACAACTACGATATTTAAATGTCAACACATCAACAACTGACAGACATTATTTACCGATGTAGTTTAATTATATTTTCAAATCTATACAGTTTTTACCGATTCGTGACCAAAAATGTTAACAAAACCCAAAATATTGATACTTAGTGAAGAAATTTGAGGTCTACATTCAGCTAATTAAATATAAAACCATTATGTAAAGTGTGAAACATTATTATTTTCACAATTTTATGTATTTACTATCTTGAAAAAAATTATAAATAATTTCAAAATTTCACCAAGTAGGTACAATTCATACTAGACACTACGTTAAGATCGTATTGTTAAAAACATACAGGGTGATTCATTAAAATATAGATCATGGACGATGCCAGACTTGCGTGTATGACCCTGTACATTTAAAGTGGTTTCCACACTGTATATATGAACTATGAAATCGGTTTTTCGTGATTTTTTCCTAAAATTTGAGAGAGAGAGAGAGAGAGAGAGAGAGAGATATCGTTTAATTAGCACTCTGGCTATTAAAAAATATAAATACAAAAGAAAACTCTACAGATTAAACTTGTTAAATAAAATTAAGATTAAAAAATTTACATTTTGTAATAACTATTTTAAATTAAATTGATTGTACTAACCCTTACTTTTTGGAAGTCCATCTTATTAAGGATAATAAAAAACTCTTCGTTTTAACAAAACTTCCAATATTTATTAAAAAATTGCTTTTTTAAAGGCTCAATGACAGCTGTTTCGCTATGAAGCATCGTCAGATTGACATTTAAGTTACATTTTGTTTGTTTGTAGCTAGGTACCTGATGTTTAGGTAGTATTAAGGTTAGACCAAGTATGGAAGTAATAAGACATAACAATATTAAAGCCTAGATGTTATTAGCCCTAAGGGATTATCCTGGATGTATTTCCCTCTAAGATCAGTATAACTGTGCAATGATATAGAAAAACCAGGAAAAAACTATATCATGCTGATCTTTACAATAACTTAATATATTTGTGTTACAATTACGTCTTATCTATGTATAAAAGTGTTTGCTTTGATTGAGTCTTCATTTTATACATAGATAAGACGTAATTGTAACACAAATATATTAAGTTATTGTAAAGATCAGCATGATATAGTTTTTTCCTGGTTTTTCTATATCATTGCACAGTTATACTGATCTTAGAGGGAAATACATCCAGGATAATCCCTTAGGGCTAATAACATCTAGGCTTTAATATTGTTATGTCTTATTACTTCCATACTTGGTCTAACCTTAATACTACCTAAACATCAGGTACCTAGCTACAAACAAACAAAATGTAACTTAAATGTCAATCTGACGATGCTTCATAGCGAAACAGCTGTCATTGAGCCTTTAAAAAAGCAATTTTTTAATAAATATTGGAAGTTTTGTTAAAACGAAGAGTTTTTTATTATCCTTAACTATTTTAAAAATCACTAAAAACACTTAAAAACACTTAAAGACAGTAGCAACAGTAGTAAGACTTCAAAGACAACACTGACAAATAGATAAAGATAATATTACATCACAATTAATATTACATCGCCAAAGTTCTAAAACTTAATCTTGAAGAAAACATTTTAATCTTTTCGTAAAAATATTTACATTTTCTGAATGTTTAATATACTCAGGTAGGTTATTATATTCTGTCATTCCTTTATCATAAATGTTTTGTTTGGTTTTCATTAATAAAGTAGGATAGATCTGAACATGGTTATTTTGTCTAGTATTATAAGTGTGAATATCTTTCCTGTACTTAATATTTTCACTCAAATACGAGGGTAACAAATTATTTAAAATTTTATATATGAAAATTAAAGTTCTAAATTTAACATAATCTTTAATTGAAAACCAGTTTAGTGTTAGTTGCATTAAAATTATGCTGGTATATCTATTCGCTTTTAACACGAACCTCATACAACGATTTTGTAACAACTGAAGCTTGTTTAGGTCAATTTCATTGCACATATATAATATAGATGTACAATAATCAAAATGTGGTTTAATAATCGTATTATATATTAACTGTCTGGAAAATAAAGTTAAATTCTGACCTACACTATAAGCGAAACCAAGTTTTTTAGATATTTTCTTGCAAATAAAATCGATGTGTTGTGAAAATGTCAATTTCTGGTCAATAATGATGCCTAAGTACTTAGTAACATCTACTTTCTCCAGATCTACGTTGTCAAACTTCACCTTAAGATTAATGTTTTCAGTTAAATATTTATTGTTACCAATTATCATATATTTAGATTTAGTAGGGTTTACCAATAACCTGTTTATATCAATCCATTTTTTTATTTTAATTAGAATTTTATTAAGTTTTTCTATAACTGAAAGTATACTTGTACCAGAAACATACAAAATAGTATCATCAGCAAAAAGATGTATTTGGCAGTCCTCTAGGTCTAAATGAAAAATATCATTAATAAATAATATGAATACCAGTGGCCCAAGTACACTACCTTGTGGTACCCCTGTATCCACTTTCAATTTTGTAGAATATTTTTCACCAATTTTTGTTTGTTGATATCTATTTTGAAGATATGATTTAAACCAATTGTATGTTGAATCACTAAATCCAAAATATTTTTTTAATTTTAAAAGCAAAATTTTTCTATTAACTACTTCAAAAGCCCTTTTCAGATCTAAAAAAACTACCACAGAATATATGTTCTATATAAAATCAACATTTTTTTGTTATCTACAACTGTATTAAGTGTTTTTTGCTAAGAGGTCGTTTCCTCCAAAGAAAACCTTTATTTACAAGCATGCGTAAAACAACACTTTCCAGCGCACATTTTAATTAAGAAAATATCCCTTTCCCACCAAGCATTTTTTTATTAAATAAATATGTCCTCCGATAACCTTTCTAACAAATTATTTGATAAGTACCTTTATCTTGTTTGAGTACATACAAATGGTAAAATAAGATTATTTTACATAAAAATATGGATTTTTAAAATGTTTTTTTTTTCTTTAAAAAAATCACACTTTATTAAAACACCTCTTTAAACCTTATTCAAAGCAACAACAAACTCACCTGTTTAAGTAGGGTTGCTGTTTAGGTATATCTGAATAATGTCGACGTGATTTTTAAAGTTTTGCATAAAAAAAAAATTAAATGTGATGAATACCCAGTATTTTGGAACTCCTTTCTTCGATTTCCAAACAAAAGCAAACTCAAATTTTTATTCAGTACCGTCAGCTTTTAAAAAAAATCTGAATCTTACTAAGTGCTCCACCTCAGGGTAAAAGGTAAAATTTAATATTTAGGACATACCTAGATTGGATTATGTAGGGACTGTGTAGCTATGCGCCTTTTCCCACCTCGACCTTTTCAGATCTATTGTGGTAGTCACCCTAACTTCTAGCCGTAGGTTTTTCTTCACCTACAGTCAGAAATATCTGTCATGAAAGACCTTTACATTCACAAAGAATGTGTTTAGAGGTTTCCTCTTCTTTCTAATATAATATACATAAAGGGCTACCTATCAGTTTTAGGGCGTGCATGTGCTTATTGAGCCTGTTATGCCCTGTTAAAAGACCTATACGTATTCTTGTATTGTGTCTTTTATGCTTTAACAAATATTCTATTACTTTCAACGTTGGACCTGTCTCATGACTTCGCCTGTCTCATTCCTGATGACCTTGTTCATCATTCCTGAGACATCGTTGTTGCCCATTTATTCATGTGCAACTTTATAGTTGATTTTGTTAAGCCACAGAAGGTTTCTGGTCCGCTAAGCGGCTTCTCAGCTCCTTATCGGGATAGTAGGTCCGCCTTTTCGTTCCTTTTGTGTCCACTTTAACTCGGTACCCACGCAATTGTGAGTTTGTTGTTGTTGCTCATTTCTACCAAGGCTTCTAGGCAGTCCCACACCAGCCTTGAATTGACATCCGCTGTGTTTGACGCTTTGATGGCCATTTGCCTGTCTGAGCATTTCGAATATTGGGTCGCTGTCCAACTTCTTTTGCAACTCGATATATTTGGATCCAAGTACTTATATTACAAGTACTTATATCTTAATTTAATTGAAATTAGTGATAAGCATTTTTTCTGAATCCTTCTCATTCAGTCAGAACTCCATAAAATGATTTAAAAGTTGGTGACATTATTTCCTACAAATTATTTTGTTCGTTTTTTTTTCAATTATGTGCATTCATAGTTATATTTTATTACAGTTTTCTAGAATTTACAATACTGAATGGCAGCTTATAATAATTAGTAGTTGTTGATTTACGGATATAACTAGATTCATTACCAACCCACAAACTGTTGAACAATAAATTTACTAAAAATATGACTTTTATTTTGATTGTACATAGAATTCGGAGGGAAAATTTACTAATTTGGCTTTTGGGCAATTGAATGTATTCATGAGAACATATTTAACAGTGTTACATATATTTCATTATTTTTTTAAATTTCCTACGGAAGAGGCTGCCATTAATAGCTACTGTCAAATACGTAATTGTTAGTTTAAAATGGAGGGGCTAGAAAAGGTTATTAGAATCAAATATGTGTTCCTCTATCTATACTAACTGACATAAAAATCCAAACACCCAGTTTTAATGATTTTACTTTAATAAAATTAAGTGAATTTATTTATTATAATAAAATAAACAATTGATAAAATTTTCAGCCTTATCAGTTGAAGATTTCGGTTTTTATACTGCTTTTTTTGAAATCCACTAACAATCCAAATAGAATATTGTAGCCGTAGTAAAGATGCCTAGAGCACGGAGACCTGTATGATTTCGTCAACTTAGTGAGTTTGATAAGGGTTGTATTTTTAAGGGCCGTTAGATCAATCGATTGGTAAAGTGGTTGGTAAAAATAACCTCTTGGTAATTGTCAAAATCGTTATATCAATGTACTGGTATAATTTACCAAGGAAATAAATGGCTTTACCAAGAAGTTAAGCTACCAGCCACTTTTTTTTATTGTTACTTATATACCAAGAGATTCATAACCTTAATATCTAATAATTGAGACATTTTTTGAATTTCAAAAAAATTGAAATGGATATTATCCAAGATATTAACATTTTCGATAGCGATATTGACGATGTTTGCGGTCCTTTTAAGAAAGCCATACACTGTAAGAGATAGACCGGATCATAATATGAATTTTTGGGATCACAGTGAATTTAAATTTAGGCTTAGATTAAGCAAAAAAAGTGCAAATGCTCTACTGCAATTAATTGAAAATACTGTAGGCTTTCCTACAAGAAGGTAATACTGATTTATGTGTGATATTTTAAAAATCTTTTTTTGTTTTTTGTAATTACAGAAACAATTGCTTAACCCCACTTCAACAGTTATTAATTACACTACGGTTTTATGCCACTGGCAATATGTTAATGGCAGTTGGAGATTTTGGAGGGGTACATGCAACCACTATGACAAATGTTATAAGAAGAGTTGCCTAAGCCATATGTTTATTAAGAGAACACTACATTAAAATTCCCCAAGATGACGAAATTCCGATAATTCCAGGAGTATTGATAGTGATAGATGGGACTCACATTCGTATACAATCTCCTGAGGAGATCAAGCAGAAAATTTTAGAAACAGAAAAGGGTGGTTTTCTTTAAATGTGCAAGTGGCAAGTGATAGAAACTTCAGAATAAGAAATGTAGTAGCAAGGTGGCCAGGTTCTACCCACGATAGTACAATATTTCTAAAGTCAGCCTTAAAGAGAAGATTTGATGAAGGAATGGGCAATTCATTAATTATAGGTTATAGTGGTTATCCAACACTAAAATACCTAATGACTCCTTTAGAAAATCCAATCTTACGAAAAGAGCAGCTATATAATGAGTCCCTGACTAGAACACGAAATTGCATAGAGAAATGAAGGTTTCCAGTTCTAACATTGGGATACCGTGTTTTCTTGCCTGTAGTTCAAGATATTATAGTAGCAACAGCTGTTGTACATAATCTTGCTGTAGAACTGCAGGAGGAGGAATTATATGTAGATGAAGAAATTGAAAATCTGATCAACGAGGTGGTTCCAATTGCCAATCAAGAACAGATAGGGGAGAACGTGTCACATCGAGACGAAATTATAAATAACCATTTTGATTTTTTATAAGGTCTTTATTTAAAAAAAATAATATTTATGTAATTCAAACATCTATGTTAATTAACTAAAAAATAGAACTGAAAAAAAAATTAAAAAATGAAATAACACAAAATTAAAATTGCACTTCGTTTTGTTGCAAGAGTTTTTTTTTAATTTCTAATTTGATACGTTTTATTTCAACGTCCATATCTGCTCCTTTTAAATCATCTTGCAGCTTCTGCAATTTTAGTTCGTACTCTTTGTCCTTGAACACCATTTCTTTCTTAACAGCCTCCACTTGTAGGTCAATTAATTATTTTTTCGACTGTGCCAGCACTGTAACATTTTCCACAGTTTCGAGATTTTTTTTTCTTTTTCTAACTGCTATAAGGCTATATATTTTCTCTTTATTTGAAATAAGGTCTGTTTTTGGGCAAGGACCACCCCCTGTCTTAAATTTATTTTTATTTTTGTCTCGCTATTATTTCCTTAAATCTTTTTTAAAACCATCGTATTGTGTTTTTAAACTTTTTAAAGGTCTGAAACTTTTTACGGTTTTGCCAGCACGCCGCTTTCTGCTTCCAAGTTAAAGCATCCGTTTTTTTATTTTCAATAATGTCTGAATATTTAAACAATAATTTGAACTCTTTTTCTTTTTTTCAATATTTTCCATTATTAATTACAATAGGTGAATATTTTGAATTTTGACAACACTCTCAGCATAAAACACAAAACACATACAAAACAGAATTGCCAACATTTAATTTTGATAGAAATTATGTCACGTCGTACCAAAAGGATAAACATAGAATGATCTAACAAATTCGATTTTAACAGAAGCTTACCAAAGAGATTAAATTTAACCCCTTGGTATTTTATGATTAACTTACCAAGAGATTGATCTAGCGGCCCTAAATCACTTAAATTGGGTGTTCGGATTTTTATGTCACTTAGTATAATTTTATACACAATACGAGAACTTACTTTGGTTTTTCTAAGGGATCAGGTTCGCTTCTTCCTAGACCTGCAGGTGCCTTTTCAGCTTCTTCACTCGTCAATAAATGAATTTCAGCTTCTACTTTGCCTGTCAGTTCCATTTCTTCGTTGTCTTTTTTAACAAAAAATGGCCACCACCCTTTGATTCGTTTTTGTTTGAAAATACTTATCATAGGTACGGATCCATCTGTATTTAACATATCTAAGGTGCACAGTTTGGAAGATTTAGCACCTCGAGGGAATCTGTTAAGATCAAGAGTTATTGCTCCTAAAAAAAGACAAAAAGCTTGTGTAAAGTTACAAATAAATTTTAATAAAATTAAATTATAGAGCTATTGAACAAAGTTTATCGAAGTTGGTTAGTTTTTTCTGATTTATAAAATAACAACAAATATTCTTACCTAGAAAGTCGTCGGCTGAAAAATGATCGGCATCAAATACTTGCAATTCCAGTCGTGCTGGAATTTTGGATTCGGTTTCGTCCCAAGAAAAAAGTGATTCCTTTTTCGTAATGACAATTTTTTGTTCCGCTACCAAATAGTCGAAGGGGTAGATGAATCTCCAGTTGAAGTTTCCTTCGCCGGTCAAAGAACGATAGTGGATATCTGTACATTGGCAGTCTTCTTGTCCCTTTAACCATCTAAAAATAGTAAACAAATAATAGATTAGATTTGTTTTAGGTCATATAATTCCATCGAAGTCGAACAGCTTTCTAGATGGCATATTCCTAATTTGGCGGAAATCAGAGCAACTCCAAGGAATTTAAGCCGTTTGAAGAAGAATGGCGCTTTCGTAGAAACATTTTCCGCTCTGCGATTTTGAGGTGATACCCCAAATGGCAGTGTCCAGTGAGAAGAACTACTGTCAATTTTTTATCTTTTTTACTCTTTTTAAGAAGGCATTTTGCTGTTTCAGGTGATATATCTACAAATTTTTTAGCTTGCCTTAGCCTGGCGTATTCTTCCAGTGAGATCGCAGCATTTACTAGGGAAAAATAACAAAGTAACCTTACTTTGGGCACCTGGGCATACCGGGCTTGAAGGGGACAAAAAAGTCGACCTTCTAGACAGAAAAGGTGCTGAAGGAATATTTATAGAGTCATTCCTAGGCATAGCGATTAGCGTAGCCAGAGGAGCAATATAGAACTGGGTAGATCGGAGTACACGTTCTCACTGGTTCGAGCTAGAGGGTTTAAGACACTCAAAGACATTTGTAGGAGTCTCTATAAAAAGAGGTCTCAAGAGGACTACTGACTGGACACAGTCACCTTAATGGGCATATGAAAACAATTGGACTGTCAGAGATTGCGGACTGCAGATACTGTCAGGCGAAGGATGAAACGGCGGAGCATATCTTGTGTATTTTTCGAGAGCTCAAGAGACTAAAGATCAATAAATTTGGTCTGCATCAACTCGAGCCCAAGGACTTCATGAAAGTATCGCCAACGACTCTGATGAGCTTCATCAGTGGCATAGAGCTGGTAGGACGACTTTAACGTAGGGGTGAGCTACAATAGATCTTTCAGGTCACATGGAACCTAACCTAACCTAACCTAACCTAACCTAACCTAACCTAAGCTAACCTAAACTAACCTAACTTAACCTAAACTAACCTAAACTAACCTAAACTTACCTAAACTAACCTAAACTAACCTAAACTAACCTAAACTAACCTAAACTAACCTTAACTAACCTAACCTAATAGTAAACATTCCTAAATATACTAATTTATGTTGTTATTGTTTTCAGAAAAGTATGATAAAAAATATCTACTACCATTAACACAAAATTGATATCTTTTAGAATGTCATAATTATACCGCATTAGTGTTGTAATTGTAATTTTAAGAAAACGCACGCAAAAAGTAAGACATTTTTTTAACTAGAATTTTATGCAAACATTTATATTTAAGATGATAAATATGTTTGACCTTAGCTACGAAAGTTGAAAAATATGTCATCACTTAATTTTTGATTTTTAAATCAAAATGAATACAATTTTTATTTATTATATTATAATTTGCATATTATCTTAGTTATTATGACATAGTAGTAGATAAAATCTCGTTTTAAAAATGCCACCTGTACGTGTTTGTAAAAACTGAAGAAAACAAGATATTTTTAGACGAGTATAAAAGAAAAATAATTTTGATTCCGTTAACCAGAAGACGCAGATATTTCAGACACTGAACAATAGGTATCATACTAAACATTTCTTAGGAGGCAAAATATCTAGGAATGATCCTGGATCAAAACCTTAAACAAATTACAATGTTTTATTGAGGCTTTCGGTATATAATTTCATATATTAAGTTAAAACCTCCCTACAATTTTGTTGGCAACTTAATTAGTAAATTAAAGACAAAAAATAAAATCAATGAAGTCATGCTTAACGTAGGGGAAAGTGACCACGGTGCACATGATTGCATACCGGCTGTAAATATAAATATATCCGTTCTAACTCTCTATTATGTGGTGTTGCAGATAGACATTTACACCACACTAAGTCTGTGTGCAGTGCCAGTAGCTGTAGAGTAGCATTTCTGGTTTTAGGATAAAAACAAAAAATTGGTTAGTAGTACAGTAATATTATGAACAAAGAATTATCATATTATACTCATCACATGTCTTGCGGCGGAGTGTTTGGGTGTTTCTTGTGCATGTTTTGAGGTTATCTTCTTATAGAGAAAGAATTTTCTGTTCTCAATTTTTGTCTATGATGGCATACTGCGTTGTTACCTACCTATGATGGCACACCATGCCATCATAGGCGACGGTGTATGACACGGAGAGACGCATTTTGCAAACCAGGAATAAACCTCTTGAACAAGGAAACCCAGAAAACTGTAAACAAACAATAGAAACATCAGAAAGAGCAGGTGCCAACTGCTAGGAACCATGTCCTTGTACGTCGAAAGCAACAATTCCTGCATTAATAGGAAAAGTTATGCTTACCATACAAAAGGTATCGCCGGTGTCAGTAGCTCCACCAAAACTTGAATCCAAGAGAGGAAAGAAGCCTAACAAATGTGATCATGTGAACAGTACACTTGATATTTTAGAGTTGTAAGATGAAGAAGAACGGAAGGCTAAAAACGAGAAAAGCTAACAAAATAAGTAAAAAAATTATAGAAGAGGACAAGGAACAGGACGGGAGCAATAATGACTCGTACAGGGCCGGACTGGGGCCCTTAATAGGGCGCTGTCTTTGACCAATGGCAGGGCGCATCTGGGGGTCCAGGGGCTTTTTCCCATTTTTATTTTTGACCTGAAAACTTATTTTTAGCACCTTTTTTTTACAAATAAGTTTAGAAAAGCAGGAGTTAAAACTTTATATTTGATGTTTTTTTTTATGGTACCTAGTCCAAAAAGTTATTAACATAAAAGTGTTTTTGTTGGTAAAAAATTATACATATAAAAATGGTTTTGAAATCATTACTTTTAATTCAAATATTTTAAACTGTACATAAACTGCAAAAATAAGAGCTTAGAAGTAAAGTAGACGTTTCATTTCCTTGCTTTGGCGACACAGTTCTTCAATACCACTTTCACTGGTGATCGCGGTGACAAGTTCTCGTTCAGACTGCATCAAAAGAAGCGCTTTCCAAAATCTCATTGCTCATGGATGAACAAATTCTTGATTTTATGAGCTTGAGCTTTGAAAATGCTCGTTCACAACTCACTTGCGTCAAGGGTAGTGTTAAAAGGAACTTGTAAGCCTTGTGAAGTTGTGGATACACAAAAGAGTACATGTTGAACTGGTACAACATCTTGTACGCGCACTTGACACATGATTCACAGCATTTCTTGCTACTGCACATAATTGTTTTTTCATCTTCTGTATCTGATTCTGAACTTGACTGCATGTCGAATCCGTCTTCATTTTGAGTCTCATTAGAGTCCTTTTGAAAGTGGTCATTTAAAGTCATATTAATACTTGGCCATTGTTCAATGAAGGATTCAAGTTTATCTAGGAGTTTTCCTTTGTCAATAGTTGGGATCAAAGAGCATATCTTGTCTAATGCATGCTCCGGTATTCCATTGGTTCTTAGCTCAGGAAATCTGAGGGGATCGAAGCATGAAAGATCCTGATAAACTCTGTTTCGATCAGAGAACCTTATTTTCATGCTGGCGTTAATTTGGTCAACCACAACATAAAACACATTAACTTTGAAACTTTCGTTACCACTCAAAGAAGTTTCTTCAACTGCATCGCTTCTTTCATCCGGCATTTTTTTTCTTTTCCTCTGTCTTCTGACGGGCAGTTCACTCTCAATGTTGACGTCGTCGCAATATTTTTCCAAAGCTGGATTCTCTGTAATTTTGCAGTATTTCTTCATCGCCAGCCAAGTTCACCCAGTCACGGAAACGGCCAAAGATTTTGGAGGTTGCGTCATTTTTGGACCTCCACCTAGTTGCTCCAATCGCACCCAACCTAAAACTTTATCTATTTACAAGTTGGGTTAGGTTTTTAACATACAATATTTACGTTTTCCCCAAATAATTTTGGCCTTCAGATTCTATATGTATTTTGAATTGAGGTATATTTTGGAAAATCCCAAAAATCGCCCGAGGGCGGCGGGCCAGTCCGGGTCTGGACTCGTACAATATTGATAGTGACGAAGAATCTGATGTTGCTTTTATATACTGCAACGGGTTTTATTCTCAGTCTCGTGCTATAGAAACTTGAATTCGCTGTCAAAAATGCCTGTCCTGGTGCCACTGTGATTACGCTGGTGTTGGTACCTAAATAAGCTAACTTGTTTTTTTTTTAATTTCTGAGGGGTGTGCTATCATAGGTTCTGGCATGCTCTAGTGATGGCATAGCTTAATAATTTTTTATATCGTTGCTGTGAAAAAAAAGTGAAAAAAAATTACTTAAATCAGAATTTAAATTATTACCATCGATAGCTGTTGTAGGCAGAATGTACACAGTCAAAGGAGAAAATGTTACGTTTGTAAATAAACAAATTGGAGGGCATTAAAATTAAGTGTGCCAACATAGGCCACCTTCCCCTACGGTTGCTAAAACATTTTTACCAAATCATAAACAACCAGAGTATTCTTCCCAATAAGATTCCCCCTGTCCGTTTAAACAGAAATTTGCGTCATCTGATTGTACATCTAACTAATAACCTTGATCTTCCAAAACAGCTCTATCTTCATAGTTTTTGTTTAAAATAACTTTCATTAATATTTCTTTCGTAAACTTCCAAAAAAGCTACAAATAGTTCCTGCCACAAACACCAGTTGATTGTTCACTGCAAGACGAACAGTACACATTATTTCAATTGCTCTTTTTCCTAACCTGCCCAACATTTAATCCTTTAAATCCTAAATTTAACACATTTTAACCACAATTAAAAAAAACTCGGTACTTACCCTTTTACGTAAATATCTGACATTTTTTCTCCGGTAAAAAAAGCGTCGTCTTCTAGAACTACGTCGTCAGTGTTCCATATTATAACTCTCAATTCATAAGTTTTGGGCTTTCTCGGTGATATGTCCAACTTCGAGACGGGCAAAGGCATATCCATCGTAAACATATCCACCCACATTTCAATTTTTCCTTGTTCGATTCCAGGTTTGTTTGGATTGTATATAGGTCGCGTTTCCACGTGTTCCGGTACAAGATGGCATCCTATTTTGGGAAATTCGTGCCACCTGAAAAGAAATTATGATATTTTATAACAATCGAGGAAAGTTATTTCGTCAAACTTTCTGCCCTTGTGACACAATATACTATAAAAAGTGTTTAAAAATGATTTCTTTCTGAATTCACCTTTCAATCAAAACGTGACTTCAATTAGATGTTGTGAGACAAAATGCGACAGTGATGGTTTGGTTACACATCACAGGTTTGCATTACAAGAGGAAATCTTTTTCTAAAGGAAATAAAAGGCTTCATAATAATGTCATACCGACCTTAGGATTATTAGCCAACATTGATTTAGTTAATGTGGTTTATTTAGTTTGTGGCACTTGTTTTACATTGTACTATTAGTTATCTACCGTGGGCATATTGGTGCTTTGTGTTCTCCTCTATCAATGTAAATATTGGGAATAAAACTAAAATTTACCTGTGCAATACTTCCAGCGCCATATGTTCCTCCTTTTCTTTCAAGCTATTTGATTCTAAATATCTTTTCACGAAAAATATTTGTTTTCCAATTTTAACAATTCCATCGTTATATACTGGAGAATCTACTTTAGCGTCTTTACATAACTTAGCCAGGATCTGCGTCGGCTTCATTGCATCTCTCCAAGCGTTGTAACCTTCCCTGAAAACGTTCACGTGAATTAGGACTTTCTAATAAGTTTATTAGGCGTATAACTACGAGATATGTTTATTTAGAAATGATAAAAAATAGTTACTTACTCTTCGTAAACCGCTGCTAAGCCACAGTTAGCTCTATGTCTGCTGTAAAACCGATTTTCCAAGTCTATTTTCGTTTCACCGATCATATCGTCAGAACTGACCAAATCCCAGTCCATAATTTGAACTGTCAACATCGAATCTTGAGGAAAAGTTGCCTCTATTTCAAAACACCTAAAAAGAGTTATTTATACAGTGTTTTCATATTAGTTTGTATAATTAGGGGTAATAAGTACACTGCGACCTATAGGATCTATTGTATTCCCCTTTACTTGCCATGTTCTGATGTTTCCTCAGATTTATAGCAGCTCTTCGAGTCCTAATTTCCTGAGGAAGTTTAGGACATCGTCGGGCTTCAAATGAGGTAGATCCCCTTCTTCTATTTCTAGCCCTAGAATTCTGCAAGGCAGGGCATTCTGAGAGTATGTGTATTGAGGTTTCATCCTCTTCCTCACAGAATCTGCACTTTGCTTCATCTGGTAACCCTAGTTTCTTCATGTGGCTTCTTAACCGGCAATGCCCGGTTAATATTCCCGTTAGAATTCGGAGCCTTTTTTTATTGAGGTTGAGGCAGCTAAGAGATCTCTTCTGGTCATAGTTCCCCAGTAGTATCTTAGATTGCCTCAGTCCTTCCAGCTGATTCCAGTACTTGGATTTTTCCTTCTCCGTTTCTTCACTTAGTTTTCCTAAGATTACTCTACTGCTGATCCCACAAGATGGTTCTGGTCCCAAATGTAAGGTTTCAGCTCCTTTTTTTGCCAGCTTATCTGCTGTTTCGTTCCCCTCTATGCCTATGTGTCTCGGGACCCATAGGAGGGTGACAGTGTTCTTCTGGCCTAGTTCATTTAGTTTGCTAGGCATTCCCCAACCATCTTCAAACTGATTATATTTGAGCTCAACGCTTTGATGACTGCTTGACTATCCGACATAATCACAATCTCTTGTCTGCAGTAGATTCTTCCAATATTGAATTCCACACATCTTTCGATGGCGCGGACTTCTGCTTGAAAGATGCTCGGGTATGTGCCCAAGCTTTCTGAGTATATGGCTCTCGGTCCAAAAACTCCTATCCCAGTTCCCTCTTCTAGCTTGGAACCGTCCGTATACCACTTTATGGCTATCTGGTTTAAATTCTGTATGGTGTCTTCATCCCATTCAGATTTATTACTCAATTTTCTCACAAAGTTGAATTTATTTGGCATATCATCTTGGGGCATTTCCCAAGTTTGATCAAATTAAAGTGAAGAGGTTTTTCCCTGATAATTCCTTCTTTGATCATTCTATATGTTTTCTTCCTTACACTTTCTAGCAGAATGTGCAGTGGGGTCAAGTTTAAAATTACCTTCATTGCAGCAGTGGGGCAAGTTCCCAGTGCTCCAGTGATACATGAACAGGCTAGTCTCTGAATCTTCGACAGATTTTTCCTCGTCGTACCCAGATTAGCCCTTGCACCCCAAGCCACTGCCCCATATGTGATTAATGGTCTCACTATTGCTGTGTACATCTATTGCAGAATACGTGGGTTACATCCCCAGTTCTTCCCTGCAATGTTCCCGCACACCAAGAGGGCCTTAGTTGCTTTGTGTATTACTTCGTCTTATTATGAACAAATTGAACAGAAATGAATATGAAATAGCTGTTGGTAGTTCTTTTTTCCGATGAATCAGCATTCCCATTGAACGGGGAAGTAAACAGACAAAACTGTAGATATTGGTCAAAGGAGAATCCTCATTGGATGCGTGAGGCGCATTCCCAGTATCCTTAAAAGTTGATCGTTTGGGCAGGTATCATAGGTGATCATATTATTGGTCCTATTATTGGTCCTATTTCTGTAGATTGAAATTTGACAGCCGAAAAATATTTATATTCAAATTTCCAGCTTCGGTTTAAAAAGAAAAGGTGCGAAGCGATAACACGTAGCGTTTAAACGGTCCGACTATCCGCCCAAAACAGACCGTACCTTAGACCTGCTATTATTATTAGTATCTTTTAATTATCAATTTTTTACTCACTTTCCAAAAACAGGATTTAATTGCTTCGAAACATAATTATCCTTATCATTTATTCTCTTATTTCCAAGTTGTAGAAGAATATAAGGATCCGCTTTACCATTTAAATCCATCGGGTGCAAATCTATCGCTTTAACTATATATACTCGAACCAATACTTTTATAGGATCGTTGGAAGGTAGTCCTTGGAAGAGTCCTAAATGAGGATCTAAACCCATTATAGTTTTATCTTCTATGTCTTTTGGTAGAGGCCATTTGTATACTTTTATTGCTCCCTAAAATATTTTATAGTTTATAGAAATTTTGTAGTACATATATACAGGTTGTTTCATTAAGAATTATCCATATAGCAACTGGAGAAACCTTAGCATTAAATATGAAAAGGTTCAAAGGAAACTTAAAGTCTTGAACCTTTTTGTGTTTCAACCCACATTTGAGATATGGATAGCCTACAAGATTTACTAAATATAAAGATTTAAGCCAAACTTGTGATTGTATTCCATATTTTTGACACCTTCCAATATTTTATGTTCATACTTGGCAAAGAGTTTACACAAATTAGGTTACTTTAAACAGTGGGGCGATTAAAATCGGGACTCCGAGCAGGCCATGGAAATTCACTCCCTCGCTCTATCCATCTATGAGGAAATGTATTGTTTAGATAATTTCGAACCGCTAAAGGATAATGTGGTGGGGCGCCGTCTTGCATAAACCACATACTTCTTCTTTGGTTTAATGGTTTGAAGTAATTCCAGATATGAACGGCCATTTAAATTTACAGGTAATTCAAAAGAACCTATTAAATTATCTCTAAAAATTCCGCACCAAACATTTATTCTCTTTGACGGAGTGTGGATTTTCATTATCCCAAATATGGCAATTTTTCCAGTTAAAAACGCCTCTACGTGTGAAAGTGGCTTCATCACTAAAAAGAATATTGCTAACAAAATTGTTATTTACCTACATTTGTCCTATCCGTAATAAATTGTGCAAACTCCATTCGTCGAGGAAGATCTGTGGGTTGCAAGTTCTGCACTGGAGTGAAATGGTAAGGTCTTAAGTCTTCTTTTTTTAATATTCTGAAAACTGAAGCATGGCTTATTCCAGTTATTGCTGACAAACGTCTGGTACTTAATTCAGGATCATTAGCAATTCTTACTAACACATCATCCTCCTGATCTACTGTAATTATTTTTGGACGTCCTAGATCTCGCTTTGGACGGAATTGACCAGTTTCCGCTAATCGGTAGTAAATATTTTTGAAAGTCTTGTAATGGGGTTGTCTTCTGTTAGGATATAATTGTACATATCTTTGAGCAGCAACTCGCCCTGTATAATTTGCTTGCGCATAAACACAAACCATGTCACGCATTTCTGCATTTGAGAAATTACTATGACGAGGTATTTTTACAAAAAAATATCTCTGATAACAGTAACAATTTTTACGTTTTTCAATTAAAATTATCTGTCTGACAGTTGTAACGCAAATAAGTGACATCAGCCTACTTGTTGTAAACCTTTGTCAATAAATAAGCCCTACATTGTAATGTTGATAATACCCAACAAGAATTATGCTAACAAAATGAAAATACTGCGAATTTTATATTATTATATTATATTATATTATACTAATAATCTGATAATAAAAACTTTATTTATTTAGTGAAATAGTTATTGAGGCATGTGAATTTACGATTAGAATTAACAAATTTTGTTGTCAAGGTGGTTAGATCAGCGATTCCCAAAGTGTGGGTCGCTACCCACTGGTGGGTCGCTACCCACTGGTGGGTCACGGAAAGGTTTCAGGTGCGTCGCGACGAAGTTTTAGCAGTAAAGCTTAAAAGCGGAAAAACGAAACAATAATGAAAAAAAAATTTAATTATATCGGCGAAGATCAGCAATTTTGTGAAAGACAGATATAAAACAGTTTTTTATTTAGTTCAGAATAATGTTTTTCCCCTCAGACAGTAGAATAGTTTTGTTCCTTCAGATTTGTAAGTCTATTTTCTATCTACTTCTCAGGAAGACGCTCTTATAGAACTCCTCTGACGAGGAATATTGTGTTAAAGGAGAAATAGAACTTCGTTCTGGATATAAGCGAGGAAAGAATATCCAGAAGTTTCCAAAGAAGTTATGAAGATTTTTATCGTGTTTAGACCACATATCTGTGTGAGAAATTGTTCTTTTTATTCCAAAGTCAATGATGATATTACTCGTTGTAAAAAAACACGATTTTATATATTGTCGCAACAGTTTGATGTTGTAGGACTAATTGTTTTGGTCTAACAACAAAAACTGCAGTCAAACTGTACTTAAACGTAGTTCTAAACATTTCTGATAGCAGCAAATGAAGATTGCAGTCGGTAAAGTAGTCTGAGTCCGCTGAAATCTAATTAAATGCTCCCTGCCATTCGCTAGCATAATGATACAGTAAGTTAAAACTGTAATGACTGCAGTATTAGATTTTGGTTCGAAATGATACAAACATACTACTGATGGGTCGCGAAAAAACCTTTCCAACCAGTAGTGGGTCGCCAGCCAAAAAGTTTGGGAATCACTGGGTTAGATTATTAAGGAAACTCATGTTAAGTAAGCAATAAAACAAAAATGGATATTTTAAACATTACCTTTAAATGCAAATAACTCGAAAACTACTCACTCTATCGTATTGAGAAAAGAGGATGATATTTACGTAGAAAGTGACGGAGAATCAAAAAAACATACAGAAACAATTATTACGATAGTGGCGTAAACTGTAGGGGGATAAAAGAAAGTAACTATATTTTGCCACTGTTTAAAGTAACCTAATATGTGTAAACTCTTTACCAAGTATGAACAAAAAATATCTCGGTTAGGAGGAATATTTTGGCTTAAATCTTCATATATAGTGCTAAGGTTTCTCCAGTTACTATATGGATAATTCTTAATGAAACACCCTGTATAGTAAAGGACTTACTTTGAAATATCCAACTATTCTGCTTTCATCTTCGGAGTCTATGGTAGTCTTTTTCCCTCTATACAGAGGGAACGTATGTAACCAGTCTTTAAATTCGTTAAATTCGGGCCTACTTTCTAATTCGGAATTATAAATCTAAAACAAGTGTTTTTAAACATAAAGATTTTCTAAAAACCTTAAAAAAAAGTAAAACTTTTTACAACACATTTTTTATTTAAAAATTGTTCGATGACAGCTGTTTCGATAAAACTAGCCACAGCACACCCTCCTATAGCAGTTTAACTCTTATTCACAATTTGTATCCAAGTTATATTATTGCGACCACCCACTTGAGGGCGTATCTGTAGCGAGACGTTACAGTGTCGCCCAATCGGAGGAAACGTGAACTGTCATCACATATTTATAAACTAATCATGATTTTTTATTTGAAATAATAAATTACTTATTTCATTTTTAATTGTTAACCGTTAACGTTTGAATTTTGGATTGTGTTTCGCCTGTGCTTTTTCCGTTTATTATCGTTAAATTGATTAATTAGTTATTATTTGTGAAAGTTTCTTCCAGTTTATTGAATTTTATATTTTAGTTTATGAACTTTTTAATTGTTTTCTGTATTATAAGAGAATTAGAGCAGTGTAAGTATTGTGTGTTAATATTTAAATGTAAAGAATTATTTCATAATTATATAGTGTAGCATACAATAGCATACTATAATATTTTTTACTTTTTTAAGTATAAGCATGGCATCTCGTAAAAGAACTTGTTGTGTTCCTAGTTGTACCGATCAAACAAGTAAGAGGCATCGTTTCACCAAGAATCCCAACTTAATTAATATTTGGATGGAGAATATAAACAATCCTGTGTTAAAGGAGAAAACTCCAAAACAACTTTATGACAATTATAGAGTGTGCTATCAACATTTTGACCAGCAGTTTCATAACGCAGGATTTCAGAAAGAGTTGAAACCAGGTGCATACCCAACTCTACTTTTATCTGGTAAGTAGATAAAACTTCAAGTTATAATGTAAGTGAATAAAATTATTTGATTTCAGATACTTCAGTTATTCTACCATCATCCACAACGGTGTCTTTGGAAGCTCCATCTACATGTGGAGAAAAAGCGTGCAGGTTGATAATTAGATGCACCATCTTTTTTGGTGCAAACAAGTGAATAAAATAGCTGCAGGCAAAGACTCCAAATATGAAAAATATTTAAATAGGGTCAAGAATGCCTCCTACATTGACCCAATAAAAGTACAGGCACACAAATCCTATATAAATAGAATCAAGAGAAAAAAGTAAATTAAATTTTTGATATTTCTTATTTATTTATATATTTTTATGTGTATTTATTTAACATAAACTTGATGAACAACGTCGAAGTTTTCTATAAAACCCAACTTTCCAAAAATATTAATAAAATTTGTATTGTTATATATAGTTCTGTGTTTTGGGCTGCACGTACACTAGCGCTCGCAACATGAGGCGGGTGGGCGTAGTACTAATATATTAGATCTGATAATTAGTAGAAGAGTTAGCCTGCTAGAGGATGTGCTGTGAAACTAGCATTGCCAGAAAATTATCCACATTGAAAAAGTCTGCTGTCTACAAAATCAATTATCTAAAATGTAGGTATGTATTGGTCAAACACAAAGAAATTTTGAAATAAGATTCAATGAACAATTAAGAGCATGTAGATTACAATAACCAGATAAGTCAAACTATGCAAAACAAGTTCTTGAACATCCACACTCACTCATACACACCAATGACATTAAAATATTACATATTTGTGATAAAAAACAAAATTTATATCCTCTAAGAACTTGAAATAAAAAGATATCTAGCAGATCAACAGTTTAAAGTAGTTAATGAACAAATAAATCTTGGAAGTTCATCACTATTAAACTTTTTACTTTGATTGAGTCTTCATTTTATACATAGATAAGACGTAATTGTAACAGAAATATATTAAGTTATTGTAAGGATCAGTATCACATAGTTTTTGTCTGGTTTTTCTATATCATTGCACAGTTATATTGATCTTAGTGGAAAAGACATCCAGGATAATCTCTTAGAGCTAATAACATATAGGCTTTAATATTGGTATATCTTATTAACTTCAATATGTCAATCTGACTATGCTAGTTTTATTGAAACAGCTGTAATTGAATTTAAAAAAGCAATTTTTAAATATAAAGTGGAAGTTTTGTTAAGTTTGATTTTTTAATGCTCTTAGCAAGATTGGCTTTCACAGAGTAAGGGTTAGTACAATCAATTTTATAGTTATTTTTGTTACTAAAGTTATTAAAGAATAAGGTAACCTGGTATTTTGACCATCCGCCTGCGCACATGCGCCACATTTGTATGGAAAAATAAACTGAGAGAATAGTCATTGGAAAGATGATCTGGATCCCTCTCTCTATTCCACTATCCTCCTTGTTTACCCACACTACCTTAATTCTGTAATCTCCGACCACCGGATTTCCCAGCTTTACTTCTATGCTCTCCTCATGTATAACATCCCAAGCCCTCTATCTCTTACCTCCTTCCAACCCTCCCAGTCTCTTTGTCCTACCTCCCATCTTGATTGCATCCTCTCCTTTAAATCCTCCTAAATAGTAACGTGCTTCTTTTTTATAATCAGATTTAATTAATCAAAACTAAACTATACGATTTCTGGAAAAAATACTTGAACCTACAACACTGTGCGACTGCCGCGCTGTCATCTTCGTATAAATTTGAAATGATCGGGCACGCGCGCAGGCGTATGGTCAAAATAAAAGATTACCAAGAATAATTATTAATACCTACCCTGCATTGTACGGTTTTTCTTTTAAGGGGCTTGTCCGTTGGTTTGGGGCTTATAGCCGCAGCAAACCGTGAAGCTGTCGCTACAGATTTAAACGTGAATCGCTTTTTATTGTCCTGCTGATTGGGATTATTGTCAGGGTTATTTCCGAGTTGAGGACTATTATCGTCCTGTCTAGCTTGCAGGTTTCCATTGTGGTTTAAAATTTTCTTAACCTCGTTCACCTCCTCCAAATATCGATCTTTTGAAGCGAAGTATTTGGTCCACCTTTAACACAAAAAAATATCACACTTTCCATATTCTACAGGTAGATTAACTAATTACCTACTTACCAATCTTTACTCTCTTCATCGTCATCTAATTCTTCATCGAAACTTTGTTTTCTCTTTTTGT
Source organism: Ophraella communa (assembly GCA_035357415.1). Taxonomy (NCBI): domain Eukaryota; kingdom Metazoa; phylum Arthropoda; class Insecta; order Coleoptera; family Chrysomelidae; genus Ophraella; species Ophraella communa. Next base: position 30,935,426 of record CM068991.1, on the reverse strand, counting down.
TTATTTCAGTTTTCATTTTTTTCGTCACTTCTTGAGTACCGTAGCCTGAAAATAGAGTTTTAATCTCTAAGATGACACTTTCTCTCCGATCATAGCATGTTAACCTACAGATTAATTCAAGTGACAATGGACAATATAAAATGAGTTCAAATGAAGCTCAGTCTTAAACTGTCTATCTAGAACAACTTGGCTCAAATTTGGCTATGTTGTAAATTTAAGAAACTGTGGATTTGGTCTGATTTACTCTCACAGCGCTGTCAGCACATTTAAAGTCGTTCCGAATTAGGCTATACATTCGTAATCAATTTGCTCACCAAGCATAGCCGGATCTAGGCACTATTGCGTCTTTGGCAGCGCCACCTGTTTTTTCCGCCTTTATGAATGATTATTTATTACTGCATTTCCCCCACGTTGGGCGCCAAATTTGCTTCTTTTTGTTTTCATAGATTTTTTTAGTTTTTGATTTAAAAAATAGTTGATTGATTAGGTTTAATAAAAAAAATACAAAAATTCAATAAATATTTACTGTACTGATTTATTCACCAGACTGTTATTATTCCGATGAAGGAAACAACAGAATGACTTTTGTCTATGACAAGAAAGAAAGAATATGCACTCAACCTATTATCTGAACCATCTGCTCTTAATGCTCCTCATCTGTTGTACAGAGAAATTAATGAAAAATAGGAGAGTTTGCCTTTGTTGTGGCTTCTATTTTTTGGCACCTTTGCGCCCTTGGCCACTGCCATCTTTGCCATGCCGTAGATACTGCCATGTGGCCAAGTAATACTTTGGCACGAAGTTTGCCATTCACAATAACTTCAAAGTCTACTTTAACACATGTGCATTCATATCTAAATAATTGTCATGATTTCTTCAACATATCGTCAGGGACATCCCTTATGATTAAAGCATAATTTGGATTTATTTTTTATAGAAGTATATACCGGAGTTTAGCAAAGATGTACAGGGTAATCAGTTAAGGGTAGCGAGCGGCCATATCTCATAAGATATTGGTCGTACATATTTGAGAAAAAAAATCATGATAAAAGTCGCCAAGAGAAATTGCTGTAAATTATTTTCGAGTTTGTCAAACGTCCGCTAGAGGGCGTAACAACCAACACCAAGTAGAAAAATGGGATTTGTATAGAATTTTGCATAATAAAAGTATATCGATGATATCATTTTATCATGATATTTTTTTCTCAAGTTTATAATATCAATATGTTATGAGGTATGGCCGCTCGCTACCCTTAACCGATCACCCTGTACAACGCGGAATATCAATTCAATGATGAATTTTTATTAGAGTCTACGACGAATCTGATCAGGGTATAAAATGTCAAATATATCAAAAAACAAATAACAAAAATGAATGCGCATGTCCCATGGCGGGCACGAATTGCAAGTCGAAGTAAAAGTTAGGGGCTTGCAAGAAATTTCGACCACTTCAACTTCAACTTTCGTCGTCAAATTGCGTTGTAAACGATAACACTGAGATAGATTTGCTTAGCTTGCGTGCCAAAGTGCCACTTGGCCAGAGCATTGATTACGAATGTGGCCTAACTCGTGAATAATGATACAGCGTTGCCAGTACGAAGACGGAATAAAGAGAATCGATTGGTATTCTCTGCCCTACTTAAAGACACTCTCTTGTAATAATTGCGACGAAACGTTGCTTCTCCTCCTTCTTTAGAGTTAAAGAAGTCTACGATAAAACTGGTAAGGGTTATAAAATGTCAGATAAATCAAAAAAACAAATAACAAAACTTATTGCACATGTCCTATGGTAGAGACAGAGAGAAATAATATGCTTTATTGTCAAGCTATTACAAATTTTATAGACAAAGCAGCAAAAAAACTAAAAATCATTTCCCATAAGTTACTGGAATCAAATCGGATCAACTCCAAGGTAGTTTGAAAATCCTTCCAGAATCTAACTTTACTTTGGGCACCTGGCATACCGGCATTGAGGGGAACGAAAAAGCAGACCTTCTAGCCAGAAAAAGTGCTGAAGGAAAATTTATAGGTCCAGAGCCATTCTTAGGTATAGCTAATAGCGTAGCCAGATAAACAATATAGAACTGGCATTTGTGAAAGATCTCTCTCTAAAAAGACGTCCCAAGAGCTGCTAAATATGAGCCGACAGAACCTACGAATTATGATAGGACTACTGGCTGGATATGAATAGTCGTATGAAAAAAATTGGATTAATAGAAAGTGAAAACGGCAGATTCTGTTAGGCTGAGGATGAAACGGCAGACCATATCTTGTGTAGCTGCCGAGAGCTCGAGAGACGACCCTAATGAGCTTCATCAGAGGCATAGGGCTCATAGAACGATTATAACCTAGCGGTGAGCCGCAACAGATCTTTCAGGTCGCAGTGGAAGGGACTTTGAATGACCACTCACATAGAACCTAACCTAACCTAGGCAAAGCTAACCTAACCTAACCTAACTAAATATTCATTACATTTTCTTAATAGCATTTTCTTGTAACAATCTACTATTCCGGTTATCCTTTTCCTGCTCCACACTGTGGGTAGTGTACCGGTGGGTTTTATACCTCCACCCAGTAGTGGCCGAGTTTGCCGTTATTATTGCTTTTGTTCCGTTACATTTTTCAACAACCAGAAATTAGTCCGATTGGTTAAGATTAATTTGGTTACTCTGGGCGAAAACTAAGTTTCATAATTTTATGCATGTTGGTGTGCTGAAGCTTGGCCGTACCGCTTTCCGTTTTCTTTATACCGCTTGCCACTGCTTACCGCTTTTACCGCTCTTCTCTGCTGATCTGTTATCTTATGGCTGTCGCCGATTTTAAACGTAATTTCACCGAAACTATATGAATTAAATTTTTTTTCTCTTTCAGGCTCATTTTAATACCCTTTTTGAAATTTTTAGACGAAAAATCAATTTAATTTTATTAGGATATATTACACGACTTGCTTTTGTTGTTTAATACACACATTAATTTTATGATATCATATTATTTATTTGTCGTTATAGAAATCTGATAAGTTAACATTGTGTTAAATCCATTGTTTGAATGTTTGTGTATTTTTTTCATGTTTTTTTTGCCTTGTCAATTAAAGGAACTCGTATTTTTATTTTAACCACCTGTAAACCATATATATGATATTATTATTATTTATTTGTCGTTATGAAAATCTTGTAAATTAAAACTGTGTCGAATGTTTATTTCCGATGTATGTCTTTTGATTTTTCTTTTGTAAAAAAACTTGTATTTTTATTTTAACCACCTGTAAACCGTACATGATATTATTTATCTGTCGTTATGGAAATCTTGTAAGTTAAAGCTGTGAATGTTTATATTCGATGTATTATTTCTTTTGTATGCATTGCTAATTAATTAAACTGGTATTTTTATTTATTTTAATCGCCTGTAAACCAAACCGCTTTTGTGTTAGAGTCGTGCGATTTGTGTTATAAAACGACTCTGGTTAAAATACTGTAGTTCCGACAGTTTATTTTATTTATTTTGTACCGCCATATAGCATGGTGTTTATTACATGTAAAAAATGGTTATTTAATATAACAACTAAGTTAAGATTTCCTTTGTTTTATTTATTTCTGGGCTGAACACAATTACCCATTTTTGTCTCCACTATCTAAAGGCCCTCAACCACAAGAACAACCAAAAGAAACACTATAGAGCAATATTAAGGGAATGACAAAACGATGAACTTGTACAAACTCTAGAGGAGCTTCCATTACAAGAAAATCAATATGAAGAACGAAGCACGCAATTGGACGAAATAAAGGAAGAAATCAGAAAAACAACAAAGGATAAAATAGAAGAAGAGTTACTGAAACATGGAGGTCAATTAAAACACGTCATCTGATAGACAAATGTGGATACAAAGCAAGGTACCCTAGAATTGGTACACCAGTATAATCATACCTACTTATAAAAAAGGGGGCAAGGAAAACTAAAACTTTACATAAATTTCTTACCGATTTGAGTTGTGGTGTCCTTTGGCAGCAGAGGACTCTTTTCTTTATCGGTATTCATTATATTTTTTACGTTCGTTGGAGAAATTTGATTACTGGGTATGATATTTTCTACTGGTTGAAGTTGATTAAAGGACATTTTTTTCTCTTCGGCTTCTCTCTCCTTTTTCGTTGTTGGTTTGTAGATATACTTATGAATTGAATTTATAACGTGTGTACCCACTAAAGTGTATCGTCCGAAGCTCCTGCAGTCTACGGCTCTAATTGTAACAGGAGGTCTGGAAAAATAAATAAATTTAACAAGAGCAAATTGCATGTCTAAATTCCTTAAAAGCATACATAAAAATCAATTTAAATGTTAAGTTTAAGATAATCTTTAAATATTTTTGGTAGTGTTGATTCTTCTATCGACTATTTGACTGTGTGTATTTTATTACTAGATTGTTTTTACCTTTAGTGTTTTACTATCTACTTATAATACGACATCCGGAATTTTCTTCGAATTAAATTTGTTCGAAAAGAAATTTGTTAGAATATAAATTTGTTTAAAAGTATTTTTTAGAATTTAAATATTCCTACTAAAACATAATTTTATTAATAGTTTCAAAAAATATAATGAGTGAGCTTATAAATGAATTAACATTTAACAAATTTTTGACGGTATTTAATTTACTTATCACTATTGTATACATATAGTTTATTAGGAATACAATAACATACAAAAATATACCATCGTACTTATAAAGAAATATTATGGGCAACTCCATGTAAATAGGTTATAGTGTCAACTCTTACATCAAAACTACTGCACAGTCTTTATATTTCTTCTTTTGTTGGTGTATGCCGTGACCAGCAACTATCTGTTCGATTCGCACATTATTTATAGCTTGTTCCCTTTTTATTGCTTCAATGAATTTCCAAATTGTTGGATGTTCAGCCCCTAAAATCTACGGTGCCATCCGTCTATGGAATTATTGGTCTTTGGAAGACTATCTAACACTTAATCGTGGCAGTTCCACATACAAATGGGAAAACGTGGTTGGCGACACCGATTTTGCGATCTGGACGACCTATCCAAGTATCCTCGAAGTGGTCTACCACTTGCTGAGCTTCTTCGGGAAATTCTTCATTATTGATTAATGCTTCGAAAGAATTTATAACTTCTCTGGAAGGAACAAATGCCAAAGCCGACAGCTTCTTAATTTTTAGAGCAAAGTCTATATTAATATCGTATGTCTGTTTTAATCCTTCTTCTTGAATTCGTTGATATATGCATTGGGAAAAGTGAATAAAACAACCACGTAACCTGGTTTGTGGCAACTCTGCTCCAATAGCTTTTATCATTGCAGGTTCGAAGCCAATCATAAAATTTCACGATACACAGCTTCAGTTTTATTCGGCAACAACGCATATACCAATGGAATTGCTACACATTCATTTATTCCATGAATCCTATACAATTGCTCAAATTATAATGGTACCAGCGTACCAATGCTGGCAATTACAAGTAGTTGTAAATTTCGTCGTATTGTAAACATTAAAATTCTCAAGTCAATCATACCACTGTCAAATAAGAGGAAGTCTTCTCCATTGTCGGTTTTTCGGTACTCCTCCGGAAATTGTATTACGGCGCGCGTCTTTGGAAGAGTTAGTTCGCCATTCTTCTTTGATCTAACGTTTTGAATAGTTCTTTTCATGCTTTCTATTGAAGGTAGCTGGGAGCTTGCTGCAGAATGTAGTTGACAGGATGAACTTGAAATAATGTAGTGAGGTGTATCTCGACTTCTAACTGCAGTTTCCTTCATATTACTGTATGCCTCTTTCGCAGCAATCACGGCAGCTTGGCCAGCCAGTTTCTTTCACTTCATCTGGTCGTCTTTGAATTGCTCGACCTTTACAAGATAACTTTTTAAAAGTTTTACACCTCCAGTAAACTATGGTATCACAACTTTTGTCCTGTACGTATAAATATCCGTTAAAACTAAGCATATCTTTGCCATTTTAAATCACAAATGAGATGATTTCGCAAACTATAAACGATACAAGTCGACTAAACTTGAATATATTTACTTACAACCCTAATATACAAATTAGGGCTAGAACAACAGGACCGAGAAGTTCTGTAATAACAAAATTCATTGTACTAACCCTTGCTTTTTGGAAGTCCATCTTATTAAGAATAATAAAAAACTCTTCGTTTCAACAAACTTCCACTATTTATTTAAAAAACTGCTTTTTTAAAACTCAATGACAGCCGTTTCGCTAGACAACTAGCATCGTCAGATTGGCATATTGAAGTTACTATTTGTTTGTTTGTAGCTGGGTACCTGATGTTTATTAGGTAGTTATAAGGCTAGACCAAGTATGGAAGTAATAAGACATAACAATATTAAAGCCTAGATGTTATTAGCCCTAAGGGATTATCCTGGATGTATATCCCTCTAAGATCAGTATAACTGTGCAATGATATAGAAAAACCAGGAAAAAACTATATCATGCTGATCTTTACAATAACTTAATATATTTGTGTTACAATTACGTCTTATCTATGTATAAAATGAAGACTCAATTAAAGCAAACACTTTAAATGTGGAGAACTACCCAGATTTATTTGTTCATTAATAACTTTAAATTGTGGATCTGCTAGATGTCTTTTTATTTCAAGTTCTTCAAGGAAATCTAAATTTTGTTTTTTATTACAAGTGTGTAGTATTTGGATGTCATTGGTGTGTAAGAGTGAGGTGTTTTGCATAATTTGACTTATCTGGTTGTTTTAATCTATATGCTCTTAAAAGTTCGTTAAATCTTACTTCAAAATTTCTTTGATACATAGGGCATTTTCAATTCCAATGGACAAAATTTACTTTAATAAAGAAATTGATATCATAAAACAAATAGATACATCTAATGGCTACCCAATTCATTTGATAAATACATTAATTAATAAAAAAGGACAGAAAGTGTCACTACAACTAATATTTCCTAAACAAACTAAAGAAATTAAAAGTTATAAAAATATTACCTACATATTGTGGAAGTATTTCCAATAAAATTTCAAAAAAAATAACTTGGCAACATTAGCATTAATATCATTTAAAACACAAAATAATGTTGGTACAAAATTGTTAAATGTAAAAACAAAATTACCTAAATTAAAAAAATCTGGTGTTTACAAAATTAATTGTCCAAAGTGTAATGCTGTATATTATATAGGTCAAACACAAAGAAATTTTGAAGTAAGATTTAACGAACATTTAATAATGTAAACCTTACTCAAAGCAACAACAAACTGACCTGTTTAAGTAGGGTTGCTATAGCTACATTCGTGTATTTATTGACACTATGAAAGATTTAATTGTCACAATCGCATCTTTTCAAGTATCTAAATAATTTTCGAGGTGATTTTGCTTTAAAAAAAAAAATTGATCCTAACTCTTGCGGAAATTAACTTTTCCGCACTTGCTAGGATAATAACTATTTCATACTTGATTTATCGCTACAATGTAATATAAAGAAAACAAAATTTTTATAGTGAAAAATACTATCCCTTTTATTTAATCTTTCTTTACTTGTAATGATTTTAAAAACTATTTGTCATTTTTTTTGTAAAAATGGACCCCAGTAAATCTAAAAAAAATTGCAAGACTTGCAAGAGTCTTGGTACAAGACCAAGACCAAGATCAAGACCAAGATCAAGACCAAGACTGGACCCTGCAAGAACGAGACCAAGACCAAGATTGCTTATTTGGCTGCAAGACCAAGACCTTGTATGCAAGACAAAGACTAAGACTAACCCGGTCTTGGTCTTGGTCTTGCATTTGCTCATTACTAGTCTACCCGACGAATGTTTAAAAAGATTGGTGGTTTTCCTTATAAAAGCATTATTTGAAATGTTATTTAATTTTTCATGATTAATAAAGCTTTAGTTTTTCAGTGTCGTTTGTTTTTGTCACATACTGTATTAAATGCTATTTTAATATTAACTCGCGTAATTATCCCCCTGATAGTTTATCAGTAGTTGCAAAATTTTCGTTGTTGAGTTAGTTTAATAATTTTGAAATAAGTTAATTAAAATGATTATTTTTTGACGTTTCTTAAAACCTATGAAAGATTAAACACTCTTACACTTTTAAACTTAAAAATGAAATATTTTACCTATATAGCTCTTGTTCCGGCAAATCCATATCCAAAAACTTGACCAATGTGCTAAAATTCGGATTTTTCTTCCTGTTTTGAATAATAGTCGAATACAGTACATTTCCGGAACATTCAATATCTATCCTAGGTTTATCGACAGTTAATAAATGGACGCGTTTCAGATCTCTCAAACCCCAAAATAAAACTTCTATTCTGTATCTAGATAAAGTAGGTCTTATTCCTCTTGGAACGGGTAACACAGTTCCGAGCCGTTTAGTATCTGTCTCTTGGTATATGGGAATATCTTTGGCGTGAGGTAATGATGGGAGCGAGCCTTCTGTGTCGTTTGGTATTTCGAGAAGTTCAAACGCAGCCAAAAGCTCTCCCGCTCTTACATCTGCGCCTCTTGTTATATTAAACCTAAAATTAAAACTTTCTTGGAGAAAAAGAGGTAAACTTGTATTTTTAAGTGTGTATATATTTTAATAATTTAAAATTTCATAGTTAAGCGCTTTCAACCATAAAATAGGCCATCTTCAGAGCTATATATAAATTCAAAAATTCTACTGGTTTAGTAGAAAAAATATCTAACCAGCACTTTCCTCCTAATTTTATAATATCATCATTTGATGTTAGTAATCTTTTTACAAGTGTACCCAGGGATGAGACAATACCCATCATCATTGACTTATTAAAGAAGAAATCGATTCTGGAACCTAAAATCACACAAATTATTAATCTTTTGAAACTTTGTCTAAAGCAAGATTTTTTTGTTTTTAATAACACCACTTACAAACAACCTCAAGGTTTAGCTATGGGCAACCCTTTATCCCCTCTTTTAGCTGATTTGTTTTTGGATAATATAGAAAATAATCTTATTTTTGGTAATGGTACCTCTAATATTTTGTTTAGAAAAATATTCGGATGGTATAGGTTTGTAGATGATGTCCTTGCGTTCGTCAATGGTTCACTCTCTGATGTGGAAAATATTTTGTCTCTTCTTAATGGCTTACATCCTAGATTAACCTTTACTGTTGAAACTGAAGTTAATAATAATATCAATTTCTTAGATCTTACAATAAATAGGTCAGACAACAAAGTTGAATTTTCCATTTATCGTAAACTTACTCAGACCGATCATTTGATTCCTTACTCTTCCAACCATCCTTACAGGCACAAAATGGCAGCTATTAATTGTTATGTTTACAGACTTTTAAAAATACCTATGTCTGATCTTAATTTTAACAGGGAAGTTAACATCTTGAAAACCTTAGCTATTAACAATGGTTATTCTCCTCATATTATAGACAGCAGAATTAAGAAAATTAAATATAGAATTAGAAAACAATTAGCCTTTAATCAACAACTCTCTTCTCCTATTGATAAAATTTACAGATCTCTTCCTTATTTAGGTAAGATTTCTGATAACATATCTAAAATTCTTACTGCTAATGTTTCCAATTTGATCATTTCATTTAAGAGTCAAAATGACATTAAATCACTTTTCTCTAAAACCAAAGATGATATTCCCAAACTTTCTAAAAGTGGTGTCTACAAATTGCAATGCGAAGATTGTCCTGTTTCCTATGTTGGCAGACCAACCAGGGCTTTAAAAACTAGAATTAAAGAACATTTGGATAGACCTAATACATCTAGTTTTTGGCCACCACATTTCTTTCAGTGGCCACAATTTCTCTCCTAATAAAAATAGCATTCTTCTTCATAGATTACCCAACAACAATTATAATAAAATAAACCTTTTGGAGGATTTGGAGATTTGCAGAGAAATGAATAAGAATCCTACTAATTGTGTTAACACTCAAGTACACCTTAATTGTAAATTTACACCCATTTTTAAGTTTCTTTGGAGCTCTCATGATGAATACTCTTCTTATGTTGATTGATTTATCAGGCAGGTTTGATTGCTTAATGTGATATAAAGATTTTTGTTTTTGTTTTTGTTTATTTTTATTATATTTGTTTTCAATTTTATCTCATTTATATAGTTTAAGTGTAATTGTCCGAAAAATACTTATAAATATGTTTGGTTTAAGGATTTGCTATCGATTGCTTGTTGGAAATTCTTTGAAAACAATTTAATATTTACGGTCATTATTTTGGACCAACCAACATATACATTTTTTAATTTAAATATAATTATTAACATTTCTTTATAAAAACGTTTCATTGAATTTTTAATGACAATCGATTCGAAGTTTGTATATCGTTTTAATTTTATTACTGAGACAGTTTTAACTTAGATTTTATTTTTATTTATAATTTTAAATTAACTTTTAAATTGTTGTGGATATCCTTATTTGATGTGACCTAGTGTGTTTTGATGAACTCTCTTGGGAAATATTTAACTTGACGTAAGTTACTTTATTTATATATAAACCAAATTCATATAATTTATACACATATTTTCCAATTTAGATATAGCTCTGAAGATGGCCTATTTTATGGTTGAAAGCGCTTAGCTATGAAATTTTAAATTATTAAAATATATACACACTTAAAAATACAAGTTTACCTCTTTTTCTCCACTTTATCCAAAGTGTGTACTAAGTACTACAGTCCTTTACTTAAAACTTTCTTATACAAAAAAAGTAAAGAAACATCAATACTGACCATTCAAGAGAAGGAGGAAATTTGGGTTTACTGTAGGGATCGTCTTTAAGTTTAACATTGGGTTTTGCTAAAGTTCTACCAATAAACTCGCTTTTTCCAACTTTATCCTGATCGAATATTTCGATAATTATCGGAGGTGGATCGTTTTTTATTTCTTCTCCGTCGCCGTAAATTAAAATTTCTTCGAAAATTAGCAGCTCGTCCCAAGTAGGACTCAACGTTTCATCTATTACTTGAGTAGTTTTACTAAATTCTCCGGCTATTATTCTCGCGAAAGGATCTGAAAGTCCAGAGGCGTCGCTTCCTATTAAAGATCTAGCTTGGTAAATGTGAGCACGAAGTTGAAATAACTGAAAAATAAATACAGAGGCAACGTTTTTAAAACTTTTTCAAATATCGCTCAAAATAAAAGTTACTCACATGTTTTTCGACGTAGTGGATCGTACTGGGTGGTAAAGCTCGAGGTCTTTCGATATTTTTGATTTCTTGAGTATGTTCGTATCCTCCCGGTAGTCCGCTGAGAAAATGTTTCTTATGCTTAAGTATTCCAAGCCACAGAAAGATTTGTAGCTTGGCGGGAATTGACCAACCACTTGGTCCCATAGCCTTTTTTCCTGGCAGCTGAAATAAGAGTTAATTTATTATATTCTGCTTAAGAGGGGCGTTTCTAATAAATCAAGTACATAGCCAAATGGAATAAATTCATTATTTCGGTTAATGTACATATTTATAAAAAATCCCGAAACACGTCAAATTTAAATTATAACTTGACATTCTTTAACGTAAAAATGCAACCCCTACCTTCAACCCCCTTAGAATGACAGGTACAACCCTCAATTTTTTAAATGGGAAGTATAGGCTTGTCATTTGAAAGGTCTCTTTATTCTCTATCCAAAAATGTTATTGATTTTAAATTTGATGCAAAAATTAACATAAAAAAAATTAAAATCATGTTGTTACCGAAATTCGCTAAAATATACTCGAAACTTATTACAATATACTTAAAACTTATTTCCCGTTTAGGTCTTGATAATGAGAAAGTGAACAAAAACCATAGCAATGTGCTTTTTAGATGGTAACCATTAAAAAACTTTAAAGAATTTCCGTGGCAACGCTATTTTAACAAGCAGTAGTAAATTGTTTTATTTAAGTTGTCATTGTTGTAATTTAAGTATAAAGTTTGTTCAATTCAATTCTGAAAAATGGTTAGATTAACGGAAATGCATAAAATAACAGTTTTACAAATGATTGGTTACGGAGATAACATCCGAACACAACAGGAAGTAACTCGCCTATTTCATGAGAAATTTCCTAATTTACCGCCTATATCCCAAGGAACAATAAGTAAAATAGAAAAGCAGTTTCGCGAGTTTGGTCCTGTAAGGCAGATAAAAAAAGCAGCTGCCAATGCACTGAGTGATGAACTCAAATTAGATGTGTTGCTTGAGTTTCAGGAAAACCCACATACATCGAGTAGACAGACATCTACTACATTCAATGCTAGCCATACATCGACAGCAAACATATTAAAAGAAAATAAATTGCATCCGTATAAGATGATACCTACTCAGGAGCTCATGGAAGACGATTTTGATAGGAGAACTTTTTTTGTGAGCAAATGACGGACATGTTGGATAACAATATTATTCAATTAGAAGACGTCATGTTTTCTGATAAGTGTACTTTTTTACTTAACGGTCATGCTAATCGGCAAAATTGCCGCTACTGGTCCACGGAAAATCCTCACTGGATGAGAGAAGAACACACTCAGTACCCTCAAAAGGTTAATGTTTGGGCAGGGATTGTAGGGAACAATATCATTGGTCCCTTTTTAATTGAGGGCAACTTGAATGGCAACAATTATTTGGCACTACTTCACAATGATGTCATTCCAACGTTGGCAAATTTATATCCTGATCCAGGTAACCCTCAAGTTCCAGCGAATACGATATGGTTTCAGCAGGATGGAGCACCACCACATTACCAACTTAATGTCCGGCAGTACCTCGATACAATATTTCCCAATCGGTGGATAGGGAGGCGAGGATCGATTGAATGGCCAGTGCGATCACCTGATCTTACATTATTAGATTTCTTTTTATGGGGATATGTGAAGAGCCATGTATACAAAACTAAACCTTCTGATTTAAATGACTTTAAAGAACGAATAACGCTTGCGATTAGGTCGATCACGCCTGATATGTTAAATAATGTTAGAAGACAGTTTTATTTGAGATTAGGATGTTGCCAAGACGTTCGCGGAGAACATTTTGAACATCTACTTCATTAACATTCATAGTTCTTTTTCGTGTTCTACATTTTATTACGTTTTGCATTACATTTTAGTTTTTGATTGTATTGTAGCGAATTTTTTTTATGTTAATTTTTGTATTAAATTTAAAAACAATAACATTTTTGAATAGAGAATGAAGAGACCTTTCAAGTGATATATCACAAGCCTATACTTCCCATTTAAAAAATTGGGGGTTGTACCTGTCATTCTAAGGGGGTTGAAGGTAGGGGTTGCATTTTCACATTAAATAATGTCAAGTTATAATTTAATAAACAGGTTATATTCAATGTATAGTAAGTACCTAGTATGCATGTAAAATTATAAACCATTTTACTGTTACCTACTGTTTTAAATTATAAATGTTTATTTTATTGTTCAAATTCATTTTAAACAATCCCAAATAATAACGGCATTTTATTGAATAAAGAAGAAATAAATGTATCGTGTTTTTCTTTTTTATGTTTCATTTTCTCATTCATAATATGTACCGAGTTCACAATAATATGGATAAATATGAAATTAATTCTGACTTGAATATGGAAACCGTTTGTATCTGTTCTATTATTTACTGGCAAACTTTTAATCGTGAAATTAAAGAAAATAAGATGGTATTGCCATGGATGAATAAAGATAACAGACATATCCAGTATTGTAACTTGTAACACCATTTTATATAAAAATATTTTTTTTTAATGCAAATTTTAATAATTATTATTTTCTAAAGAGAAAGTTATTATATTTATACAACAAATGAAACATTGTAGGAACAATAAGGGCAGTATTATCATGCCTATTTAGAAAAACACTTTTAACAATTAGCTTTGATTTATAAATGTAAATTCCTTAGAGATTGGGTTTATGTTATAAAAAAAAATAAAAATATAAGATAATAATTAACTTAAAAGATTAAAAAAGTATAAAGCTCTCAAAACTCACATTTTTACCAATTCGACTAAAATAAAACAACTGTGTTTAAGTAAAAGTAATTTAGGATGTAACAACGGTTCATAACACTATAATTTCATTATAGTGAAATTACGTTTAATAGTAAACTACGTGATATCAGGTTTCATTTAACTTATTATGTTTTATTTATAAAAATAGAGTAGCGAAAACCAATTTCGTCTTTTCTAAGAGACTCCTCAAGCTGTACATTGATTCCCCCCGTACCTTCTAGCCGTAGGCTTTTCTTCGTCTATAGTTTCTGTACTGAAAGTCCTTCACATTCACGAATAATGTGTTAAGAGTTTTTCTCTTCTTCCTGACAGAATCTGCATAAAGGAATATCTGTCAGTTTTAGCGCGTGCATGTGCTTACTGAGCCTATTAAGCCTATTATTAGTGTTGTTTTTGGAGTAAGACCCAAATTTAACCCACACATTCTCCTTCATGTGTTGAAGTACAATGTACATTTATTTGTGATCCTCTGAAGATGGTTATTCCAAGTATACCTACCTTTGGTCAAAAATGACACCTATGTCTCTTGGACATACTAAGTCTTAAACCATGTTGTAGTGGTTTTTTGTGGATTTACTGCTAGACTTTCTTTTTTAGACCACCTCTCAACAATATTAATACCGGTTTGTGCTTGTTTTCTGATGATCTCTGTAAATTTGACTATTACAAAGACAATAAATGTCTTTGGCTTCTAAATCCCGTAGGAGGTTGTCTATTAGGACAGCCCAAAGAAGTGGTGATAACACTCCTCCTTGGGGGCATCCTTTGCCTACCTTAGCAAATGGCAAACTAGGTCAAGTAATAAACCAAGGAAAAGTATTGTATCATAAAATGGAGAATGCGCCATACAAAATTATGATAATATGGCGAATGCGCTGAAAGATATCACCATAATTTGGTGGTTGCGCGGAAATTTAACATTGCTGTGTGGTTAGGTTGGTTAGGTTGAGTTATTTTGAAAAAAGTAATTTTGGTTTAAGTTTTAGTTACTTGAAGTACACAATAATTTGTAACGTTTTTTATCTTGCACAACATGATTGTAGAAAGACAAGAAGTATTGAAACGGTATCAGTTTCTTTACTTAACTGTGTATATAAGCAAATTGAAAGAAATAAGGTAACTTCTTTACTTAAAAGAAAACGTAAATAAAGAAATTACATATCAGGGGTTACGGTCCCAATACTTAATTGGATCCTACATGGAAATTCACCTCCTAATGGATCGGGTGTTCCTCAAGAATCTGTTCTAGGTCCAGTTATATTTTTATAGTACCTACATAAATGATCCTCTGACATAAAAAATCTCTTTATGTAACTTCCCATCCCAGTGATCATCTTCTAACTGCATGTTTGTACTGCAAACGGTGATAAAATGACCATACATCAGTTTTAAAGTTGTAAAATAAACATACTTATTATATGAATAATATTAAGAATAATAAAAAAACTCTTTTTTCGAAATTATTTTTTGACGTTTCTCGAAACCAATAGACATTTTCAATTTTAATAATTCATATACGTTCTAGCAAATTAAAACATTAGTATAGTGGGAATAATCTACTTACATTATTCCAGCGAGAATAATTCAATGTACATTGTTTTTATTGAATGACAACCAAATGACAACGTATTTTCTTGATCTGACGCGTCTGTCATAAATTTTCAAGAAATTTATAAAATGAATCCCAGACGTTTTAGTGAATCATCAGTCGATGAAATAAATAATATAATCATTGAAAGTGCATGTAAGAATACCATGATAAGCAGCGCGTCGATTTGGAAACAATTCCAATTATTTGGAAACAGGTTTGAACAAAATCTGTCAAATTATTTTCTAAAAGTGATTTTGAATGTAACGTCAAAAAATAATCTAACGAATACCACACGAGAGTTCGATAAATTAGATAATAATTCTCCAGGCATTTTCTCAAACTTGTTGCCATTTGGCAATAGCCACTCGAGCCCTTCTGGCTCTCGTGTCTATTGCCTGGCAACAAGTTTTCTAAAATCTGTCGAATTATTTTCAATTTATTCTCACTCTCTTGTGATATTACTACAGATAATATTGAGAGGGGAGAAAGAATAAGTGGAGGTAAGCGAGACAGTGGAGAGTATGATTAGAGGAAGGGAACATTCTTGATGTCGTGAATGGTATGAATATTATATGAAGAGTGTGTGAGGGACCACCGCCCGTCTTGACGTATAGGGTAAAGTAAGGGAATACCGGCCTAGAGGTAATTTCGGCCATCAAGTATCTCCCACTTCAATGAAAAATTTGGCGCGATTCGTATCCACCTAACAAGCATGTAAACAAACTAAACGCTCAGTATCGTTTAGGCATTGAAACGGTTAGGTGTATAACTTTTATAGAGCATTTTATGAAAAAGCACGTGTCGCTGTAACAAAAGTGTGTGTTAGAGGCTGTATATTTTAAAATCGGTGAGTAGTAAATTCAATGTATTTGTATACAAATGAACAGAATTCTGTTGTCTTTCACTCAGTTTACTTGAAAACCTCGTGGGGGTAATTCCGGCCATCTTTGCGTGTGTAATATCGGCATGGCCGGTATTACCCCAAATTTTATTTTGAATTTTTTCTTTTTTTAGATGCCGCGGAACTATACGCGAAAAACTGATAGAGCTTCTTGGATGTCTAAGGCTCTTCAGGCAGCTCTTGCTGCTATAGAAAATGAGCGCGCTGTTAGGGAAGTTTCAAAAAGTTTCTCTATTCCAAGAGCAACTCTTCAAGATCGACGTAAAAACGGCAGTTTTTTATGGACCCTTGAAGACGGCATATAATTCAGAATGCAATAAATTTATGAGAAATAACCCAAGTTAAAAATCAGGCCAAATATCGTTGCTTATTTGTTCAACAACGCTTTTGGAAGAGTTGCAACTGTCGAAAAAGCCACTAAAGGTTTTGAGGTAACAGGAATATTTCCTGTTAACCCTGATGTTTTCACAGCAGAAGATTTTGCCCTAGCTGAAAACTTGAACCCTACAAACTAAAATAAGGCAATTCCTAAAAATGGACAGGTAGAAGAAAATAGAACAGAAGAAATGGAAGAAGAAATAAGACAACAAAGAATCGATGCAGACACGAACGAAATAAAAAAAAGACAATAAATCATTCAGAGAAATAATACCAATTCCTGGATGTTCTGGAACTAATAATGAACAGGAAAAAATAGGTGGAAAAAAGCAACACTCGCAAATATTCACGTCTACACCGATGAAGGAAATTCTGGAAGAAAAAAAGAATGCAAAAGAGAAAAAGTTGCAGAAGGGCAATCGGGATCTAGAACAGCAGAAAGCAAAAAAAATGAAAAAACAGGTTTTCGGTAACTCTGATGAGATCAGAGTAGGGAACAAACACACCAACATTGCCATGCAACAGAAACCAGAGCTAAGAAAGAAAATTAAGGTGAACTATCATGATTGTGAGGAGGAAGAAAACAATTCAGATACCGGAGTTACCAAGGACATTTGTATTATTTGCGGAGAATTCGGAAAGAACCGAGAACTCTGGCTAAGATGTGTGAGATGTTATGGATGGGTTCACAATGATTGCACTAATAGAGAAAAAAAGAAAAACTATTTGTGCGATTTCTGTCGGTCATAATTATGGGGTAATGCCGGCCACTTACATATTTTTTTAAATATATATTGTAATGTTTAAATATTTGACAATAGTATAATGATTGAAATATCAACAGAAGTTGTTTAATTAACTTAATCAAATAATTTTAATTATATTGTATTATTTTATTGTATATTTTGTGTATTTGTAAGAGAATTTTAAGTTAGAAATTATTTTAATGTAACATCTAGTACATAAATATGTTATTTAAGACTTACTAGAAATTTCGGGAACATTGATTATATAATGTGTAAAAAAAAAGACAGATAATGTGTAAAAAGGAGACAGATGTATTTTACTATATTTTTATTCTGGAATGATCGATGATAGACGAAGTAAGAATGTCTAGTCATATTTAAAAAAGAAAGAGAGGCATATAGTGTCCTTAGCAAATGATAATTCAGGAAATTTCTAGAAGTTTGAAACCTATAAAAGACTGAACAGAGGTCGTTAAGAGGAAGTTTATTATTGGAAGTCAAAGAGAGAAACATTTTCGGTTGATGTAAAAAAGAAGAGAACTTTACTATTATTAATACAACTAAAGGAACTATAATCCATCAACACTAAAATTTGAGGAACAAACAAAGAACAATAATTACACAAGAAACTAATGGTCTAACAACACTTCAGTTTACCAAAATCGCAAATACCACATATCACTTCGTTCGTCTCCGTTTTTCATAGATCACCTACAGATTTTTCCACCAATCAGGAAACAGGACTTTACATATCAAGGTCAGATAAAATTGTAATTTTTAAAAAAATTTTGTAGTAGTTAGTTGAATTTTAGAATTTAAAAAAACAAAGGAATTTACTTGATATTTAATAATTAGTGTATTTGATAATCTTACTTACCATTACATAAACAACATTGGTTAGTTTAACTTAATTCACATCAAGTAAGTTCTTTTATAATTACTAAAGGCCTTTCTTTTTAATATTTTTTTCTTATTAGTTTCATTATTAAACTTTCAACTATACTGTTTTAATTTAACTATTTTATAATAAATTTATAATTATAATTTAATCAAATTTTTCATTCACATATACCTAATAATCCAACTGGAAACTTGCGTAACCAAAACCCCTGAGAAAAAGAAGATCTTGCTACTTTTAAATAAGTCTTATCTTTCATTCGAACCTCCTAGTTCCCTATAAAATCTTAAAATCTTCGAGATATTAGAGATTTTCCTTAGGGGGGCGATATTCCTTCCCTCTACCCTATAAAGGCGTGGGTAATGGTGAGTTTTAATTACAACTATTTATTCACTGCTTACAGTAATTGTTAATTAAATTCCATTTAGGATATTAGAGGTAATGCAGAGTAGGAAAATTTGTAGAAATAAAATTAAATTGTATGACAACTTGTGTACTGAGCCAACCTTAGTGATTTTATGAAAATAAAGACAAACTTTAATTTTGTTAATTTGTTTGGAAAATTAAACCACCATCCTTTTTTTTATGTTTTTATTAACAAATTAACAAAATAAAATGAAAACACCACAAGGAACATACCAAGGATAAAAAGACAAAGTTGTAAAAAGCTAGTGCATTTATTGGAGAACTTATTTTCGTTGACAAAATGGTACAAAGTACGATGGGATAATAGGTGATAGTAATTTAATTTCTAAAAAAAATAGTCACAATGATGCTTGAAATTGTACTAACCTTTAAAAACATCGTTTGTACTTTTCCGCAATCTTTTCCGCATTCTTCTTCAATGGGGGAAAAAATAATATCCCTGGCGGGAATGCGTTGATACGCTTGTCTTTTCCCTCGGCTGATAATCCAAAGGAAAACATCTGGTAGCGCGTGTTGGGGCTGAAAATAAATAAAAAATGAGGTATAATTGGATACATCAATTTGTGAGATTATTTCCAATGTAAAATCTACTTAAAACGTTTTTTCTGCAACGTAAAAATCTATAAAAATAATCTCTTGTAGTATACAATTTGTGTGGCATTTAAAATTTGCGAATAATTCTTTTGATAAAGACCTTTTATAATTTCGAAAAATGTTTGTAAGGGAGAAAAGTTTTAAAATGTTCTTAAGAAAGGGATTTTTTAAAAACGTAAATAAATAAAACGGACCATGTATTTTTATTAGAGGGAAAACATTATTTTTGATGTTTAACTGAAAAATAATCATATCTGGATTTATCTCTTGCATTTATTATTATGTTATGTTATAAATACGACTATTGGTGTGAATTTCTAGCTGTATAGAACTTACTTCAGTTTATTTGTATAGTTATTCAGAACTTTTTATGAAATACGAAAAGCAACGTAGCCCAAGTAACACCAAACTGTTTTATTAGGTACTTCAAGGATGCTTTAAAATTATATGTTAAAACTAATATTAAAAACATTTGATCTTAAAGGTCGCAATAAAATCGCTTTCAGCATAAAAGGGCCCGATATTAAAAAAGTCAATAAAACTTTAAATAAAAACCTTAATAACGTTTTACCTTAAAAAACTGGTTTTGAGATTGTTACTTTTAAATCCACTTTAAATATGTATATGTTTAAATGCTTGTTTGGACGAATTGGATTTAAAAGTGCTATAGAGCGGGTCACAGTTATTATGCAGCGTGGCCGGCATAGGCCAATGTAAATCTTATGGGCGAATATTCAACACTGTTGCCGCTTTGGTTACGGCTTTCGTAGAAACGTTTTATTATGAATTTTGCAAAACAGATGTATTCTATATAATAAATATTATTATAAAATGGAATTCAGATCTATTTATCTAGATTGTAATCAGTATATACCTGATCACTTGATGGATTATTTAGGTCTCTACTAAATCTTTCAGACAAATCCTAATCCTATTGCCAGTGAAAATATTATTTAATTACAAAGATGCTAATTATTTTTACCTGTATGATCGCTTGATCCTCGTAAACCGTTATGAAATATTCCTGGAATGTAGAAGTAAGTAAATGTACAGGTAAGTAATAACATAGGCAGGTACCTATTTGTTTCTGCTGATAAACGAAAGGGCATTATTGAAACAACAGCCATGCAGTTAGCAGCACCGTTTGAAAAATTTAAACAAGGTGAAAATCTTCATCGTCAAACCAAGAGGCTTTTATTGAATATTTTAACGTATACGTTGAATACAAAAGATGACAAAAGTGTGACAGCGAAAATAGAACTGATTTCTGAAATGACTGGCCTTAGTGTGAGAACAGTGTATAATCTGAAAAGCGAAGCCGCTACTGGACCTTTGACATCGCCAAAAAAACGAAGTCGGAACAGCAGCCAGTCGAATTCAAGACTGATCACCTACGATGAAGGTATCCAATCGCAAATACGAAAAGCTGTGCATGAATTCTACTCCGAAAATATTCCACCATCACTGGCAAAAGTTCTTGCTAAAATAAATTCAGACGAAAATGTACCAAATTTTTCTAAAAGTACGCTAAGGCGCTTGCTTAACGATATGGGGTTTGTTTATGGAAAGAGAGGAAGAGACTCGATTCTAATAGAAAGAGCTGATATAATATTTAAGATCAGTGAAGAAGTTCCGCGAAGAAGGATATAACGTAATATATCTGGACGAGTCATGGATTAATGTGGGCCACAGTGTAAATTTTGAATGGAAAGACACTACCATAAAAAATGCCCGAGATGCATTTGTCAAAGGACTGACAACAGGACTGAAGGCTCCAAGTCAACGAGGACCGAGATTTGTTCTTTTTCATGCAGGCTGGAAAGACGGTTTTCTTGAGGGTGCAGAAAAAACTTTTCTGGCAAAGAAAGGTGCAGACGATTACCACGACGAAATGGACGCAGAAGGCTTTGAGGCCTGGTTTAAAGATCAATTGATCCCCAATTTGCCGAAAAATGGATCAAAGAATGTTGTAGTGCTGGACAATGCGTCATACCATTCGGCGGAGTTACCTTTTCCAAAGACAACTTGGAATAAGGAACAAATAAAGTACTGGCTACTGGAAAAAGAGATTTACTTCGAGGATGATTATTTAAAAACAAAATTATTGGCTACTGCAAACGCGTTTAGAGAGCAGTACGACCTAAGAAAAATAGTCGACATTGCCACGGAACATAAGTCCTACGATTACCACCCTATCATTGCGAATTAAATCCGATTGAAATGGTGTGGCGCCAAGTGAAAGGATATGTGGCTCGTAATAATAGTACTTTTAAAAAAGAGGATGTGGAAAAACTTATAAAAACAGCGTATTCGCAAGTAACCCCAATGCAGTGGTCTAATTATGAAAAAAAGGTAGAGAAGACAGAGGAAAAGATGTGACAAACAGATCATTTAATGGAAGACATTGAGCCAATAATAATACATCTAAATGAAGACGATGAAGATGAAGACTTGGATGACGATGAAGATGAAGATGAAGTAATATATTTCTTAACCCTCAAATGTTCCATTCAATTTTCATTTATTTTAGTTATTACCTGCTAATCATTGTCATTTTTAAAGTTTAATTTTAATTCAAGTTAAAATACGTAATTATTAATTCATTTATTTATTCTATATTTTGTTTGTTACAACAACCCGCCAGAAGAAGAAAAATCCTCGGAAAAATCATCGAAACGTCGGCAAGATTTCATTAGCTTTTCTCTGTTAATCGTTCTCCCTTAAAATTTAGATGACAGCTGACTTTTTTACCACTCGTCTTGTAATTTATGTATATATATTATTATTATTAACATAATTTTATTATTAATAATAATAATTTGACAAAGGTCTTTTGTAAGGCCGCTGTATTTATTTATTTCTTTATACGTGATAATTAAACGTATAAAATTTGAATATTTTAGCGGATTTACAATATTTTCCTTTAAACGCGTAAAATTTATCTAAAAGCATAATTATAAATATTCTTAATTACTCACTAAACGATTTTCAAATGAATAATTTAGTCAACATTTAAATCATAATAGTAACACAATGGCAAGTTATATTCCCGCGCCAGTTGGAACCAAATTCGAAGAACATATGCCGATAGGGCAACGCCGTTGTCCATAAACGCAATCTATAGCATAAAGTATACTTTAAACCAAAATTATTTTAATATAAACAAAATACTGCTAGAGTATATTATTATAAATATAAATACGTATTGAAAATGAGGGAAAACTTGAAAATAGAAATGTGGGTTGAAAATAGCTTACGGATTTCAGTTTTATGATAAATATTAATAAAATAGCCTATAAAATTTCACGTGTCCGATCATTTTTAAAGTTTTTGATCAAAATAAAAAAATATACATTTTAAAAAATATAAATTTTTGTTTAAAATGTCAAAAAATGTTTGAAAAAATACGTAAAACTCTTCGTTTCATCAAAACTTCCACTATTTATTTAAAAAATTGCTTTTATAAATAAATAGTGTTAAAACGAAGAGTTTTTTATTATTCTTAATAAGATGGACTTCCAAAAAGTAAGGGTTAGTACAATCAATTTAATTTAAAAAATATGGTTTCGCTGAAGTTTTTGTCCTATAAAATTTGATTAGGAGATTGAAATAGTTGGTAAAATTAACTTTTTTATTACGTGCTTGGCCACCGAGATGAATTAAATCTACTTTTCCTATTACAAAGAAACAATAAGACCAAACTTAATACGTTCGCATTTAAAACTAGTTTGCCTTAATATGGTTATAGCAAATACTGTTTGGTAGAGACAACATAACCTAAATTGGCGGTAGGTATTATAGTTCGTTCGTTTATAGTTGTGTCCAATTTCTGCCATCTTAACTATGCAGCCATTCAAATAAATAATGTAGTTTTATTGAATATTTCACAAAAACGCACAAATTCTACACCACTGTTTGATGTTTATCATCAGAATGTCATGTTCACTGTAACATGAAAGAAAAGGGAGTGGTTTTAGTTTTATTATTGTCAAATTACCCTTAGCTGATACTAAATTTTCTTATTATTTCCTATTATATTTACCTATAATAATAAAATCTCTAAATAAAATCTGTTTAAAACAAACATCAAACAGCAGAAAATAAACATTCGAATCATATCTCAAAAACCTTTTAAAGCTTCATCTGCCAAGTTTAAAAAAATGTTTACGATGCTAATTGGGTCAAAAAAGAGCAAATCTGAATAATGTATTTTCTCGCTATGCTTATGCCCATAAAGGCCAAACTGGAGTTGAATTTCTATGTCAAAAGAATAATGTTTATGAATATTTTTGCAAAAAAGTTTTTTTCTAGAAAATTATCATTGTAGTGATAATTTTGTTGATCTAAATATACTTGTTATAATAATCAAATGAATAATAATAATTAAATATTTATTAAAAAAATAAAAGCTTAGCTCCAATTGAATTCTTATTTTCTGAAATTATTCAATTTTTTGTTCAGGTTAAAAGATAAATAGTATTGCCAGGATTGTATAGAAAAAATTGGTATATTCTTATTTTATATTCCTACTATTTAAATTCACAAATTCTTATCTCGACAAAAGTCTACACATTTTTTTCTTTTAAAATTTCAAAACCCTGAGCTATATAGGTGGAAGAACGAGAGATATTTTTTCAATCGGTAAAAATTAAATGAATCCTTTATATTAATAGGTACGAAAATTTATGATTTCTTCTTTCGTGAAAAACGCACTTATTCCAACATACTGATTTTTTCATTAAAACAGCCTTTTGAGACATCTTTCAATCGACATTACGGAAAATTGTTTGAATTCACTAATAGGTTAGGTTAGGTTAGGTTAGGTTAGGTTAGGTTAGGTTAGGTTAGGTTAGGTTAGGTTAGGTTAGGTTATGTTAGGTTAGGTTAGGTTAGATTAGGTTAGGTTAGGTTAGGTTAGGTTAGGTTAGGTAAGGTTAGGTTAGATTAGGTTAGGTTAGTTTAGGTTCATTCAATAATAGGAGTATCGTGCCTTAGAAGTAAAATATAAGCTTCGGGTAACATTTTGTTTATAATACAATAAAAATAATGTAGAATTTATGGTATTGGCGACCGATTCATCACACAAACGAAAAGTGAATCTGAAATAAGAAGAATTA
This sequence comes from Ophraella communa, assembly GCA_035357415.1. Taxonomy (NCBI): domain Eukaryota; kingdom Metazoa; phylum Arthropoda; class Insecta; order Coleoptera; family Chrysomelidae; genus Ophraella; species Ophraella communa. The sequence continues at coordinate 30,910,784 of CM068991.1, read as the reverse complement.
CCAAGAACCTCTGGGCCAGTGATACACTCCTCTTTACAAATCGGGAAAAAGAATTAAAGCAACAAGCAATATCCAAATTTGAAAACTTGTAAAACGAAGTTTATTATATTCCTTTCAATAAGGCAATTCCTTCAACATCGAATAATGTTACTGACTATGATATTGATGACAATAATAAAGACGATTTTAATTTGTAAAATTTATTTGCAAAAAGCAACAAAGAGCAGAGCTGGAGAAAAGAAATAAATAAATATTGTTTGTCTAAAAGAGCTGAAGGGATCAAGATATTTTAAAATGGTCGAGAAAAAACGAGGCCACATATCCAAATTTATTAAAGATGGCTCGTTATTTTTTAGGCATTAAAAATTACGTCAACAGTGCTTACAGAAAAATGATTTTCAAAAGCAACACCCACCCTCAGAAAAGAACGAAGCCGATTAAGTGGAGAATTAGCTCAATTTTTAATGGTATGCGGATACTCTTTTTGATATTCGAATGCTCTTAAGTTTTTATCGTCGGGTGATAATGCACACCAATCTGGATGTACATAGATATAAATATACAATCAAGTTCCCACATATTTTTCTTAATATCCATAAGGTGATTAATACATTTTTGCCAATGTTCAGTCGTTACTTCGGATATTGCTTTATGAAAAAGATTTTTAACATCTGACAATTTAAAAGTTGTATTATTTCGAGAAACGTTACCTTTGACTTCGGCCCATACTAATTCTATCGGATGCTCGCAATGATACGGTGGTAGGCGAAGTATTTTAATTTCTCGTTTTTTGGCTATCTACTCAATGACATATTTTCCTATTAATTTTAGCAAACGCTTATAATTCTGCTTTTGTCATTGTATCGTCAAAGATTAAATTCTTAGAAGTTAACCTAATTGCAATTTAATCTTTCCCCCATTGAGTAGTTGGTAAACGTTCAACTAATCTAGAGTGGTAACTTGCATTGTCCATCGCAATAACTGAATTTTTAGGTATTAATTCAATCATCTATTAGAAATATTCTTCAAACACGTCTCCGTTCATCTCTTCGTAATAATCACAGGTCTTTTGATTCAAACAGAAGTAAACCCTCCTTAAGAAATCCATTCATAATATCTATATGAGTAACAATTAGTCGTCGACCCTTACCTGTTGGTTTCTTGAAACCAGTTGAATATTCTTCCAGAAATGCTTGTCAAGATGTTTTTATAGTTTTGTCTTTCCATACTCTTACTACAGTATGCCCTTCATTAACCCACGTTTCGTCTAAATAATAAATGTTCTTATTTTCTGTCCTCATTTTTTTTATTTTTCTGAGGTAGTCTCGTCTCCAACATACAATTTCTTTGGAATCGATAAGCATTGACTGTCTGCCAACTTTTTCATACTTAAAGTTTAACTCATGCAAAACTTTCCAAAGTTTGTCTATACTTAATGTGAGTAAATCGGGATAATTGGTAATGGCTTGTAAAACCTTATCTAAAGTTGGTATTTGTTTGTTAAGAAGTGGACCATTGTGGACCATTCTACGAATTGCATCTTTAAAAAATTCATCCACATTCACTTTTGACAATTTTGGTCTTCCTGTTCTCTTTTTGGGTAGAGATATACCAGCTGATTTCTCCTCTTTCAAAATTTTATATACAGTTGATTTTGCAGATTCCATTACTTTAGACGAAATTTCAACTATACTGTCAACAGTAGTGGAGGGATTCTGTTGCTTAAAATAATTGTAGACATTCAGTATAACACTCTTTTCGTTAAGTGATCATGATCCACCTTTAATTTTTCAACTGGTGTATAATCATACGTTATTTTTTTTAATTCCATATTCTATTCACTCTTTCAAGGAAGAACTGTGTCAGATATCAATGAATAACTATTTAAAGACAATTAACCATTTTATTAATAATTGGTTTTCATACTATTTAAAATAGTTTTCATAATTATCGGAAACCATCTTTCGCTAATCGACTTTTTCTTACTAAACCATCAAAACACCATTCATTTTGACAGTTTCTTTATTTCTTGTTATTTAATGGGTCATTATTATAACGACAAAAATAACCATAAATAAGGTTACTATTCATAAACAGATTTATATAAATATAAAATGCTTTGAAAATGGTTTATTTATAAATACCTAATAAACCGAAACAAATAATGTAATTCCCTTAAAGTACGTCTATGACCAGCTGGGCGCAGATAATAATTTCCCTTATATCTATTTACTAATGATATTACTACTAGGTATAAATGTTTATATTATTATTATTATCTTTGTAATTTTATTTGTTAATGTCTAGTGATAACGAATACCATGTATTTTTCAAAGAAAGTTGCTATAACTCTATGAAAGAAGTGAGGTACACCCTTATTTAATTTTGTATCTAATTTATTTATAAAAAGTTCTGACTAATAGGATAAAAATATGACGAAGGAAACAAATAATCCTCGTATTCTTTACTCTGGTATCCGTTCGGCATACAAACTTCTTATGCTAAACAACAACCAATTATAGTTGAGTTAGAAAATATTTATTTAGTTTAGTAAACCATTTTTCAAAGGTCCTTCTCTCTTTTTAAAACGATAGGTTATTTTATAGATAAAAACCTTTAAGAATATTTACCAAACGTATAGAGGGCCCGCAAATAATGTGATTTTAACAAAAAAAGTGTGTTCATATCCATCCAATAACGTTTAAGCGGGTGTCTTCTTTAATATCATAGCCGGGTGTATGAGATAAAGCACGTAGGCTTTATTGAATATATAATCGAAATATGGGAAAATTTTGTTAAGCTACTCTTCGGAAAAATGAATGAAATAACCACTTTTACAGTTGGATACTTCTGTACATTTTAGTTAACAAAAAAAATATAAATTATATAACATCGAAGGTGTTAATGTGGCTGATAAAAAATTTATCAATGAAACACAAAGTCAAACCATAACATTAACTTTATTCAAAGCGACTAGTTTCGGTCTTAGACCATCATCAGGCTAAAATAAATACAAAGAAAAAGGTCATATATAAAAGTAATAAGTTTAAAATGTATGTCTTAAAGTTTAGCAAAGTGAAGGTGAAAAAAATGTAGAACAAAAATAAGGTAAGGCTTACAATATTGTAACCATTGTGTTCGACTTTATATACTGCGTGATATCTTTTCATAATGTTTTTTTCTCCTTGTCAATTAACTTTACAGGACTATTTTAACCAGCTAAAAACTATAAATGAGCAAGATGCAAATGTCAGCTTCTTTCTCTTTGGCGATTTCAATCTTCCATGCATCTGCTGAGGATCCTATTTTATCTTCAATTTAGCTCTCAGTACAAAAGCATGAAGATGCTTTAGTACTTCAAGATGGCCACCCCCACTCGAATGTAACCTAGCACTTAAGATTGAAAATGACAATACTCCCGGTGGTGAATGTTACTACGATTTTAATAATGCAAATTATGAAGCAATACGTTTTTCCCTGAAATCAGTTGATTGGGACAAGACATTACATATGATAAAGGTCTCTCTGAAATGGTATCCATCTTTTGCGGCATACTGTATTCTACAATTAATTACTTTGTTCCACTTAAAAAGGTTTGCAAGAAGAAGTTTCCATGTTGGTATGCTCCATGTAATGGGACAACCGGTATAACGCCTTTTCTATTATTAAAAGTACTCTAAGAAAATTAAGAATGCTTATTATGCACGTTCTTACCTTGTATTAACACGACCTGACCTCGACAATTAAATATCACATATAGGGTCATGAGCGGGCGTGCATTGACTGGTATGAGGTCAGTGTAACGAGAGTACCATTTATTGTTTAATGTTATGAATACATAGACAGGAATATAAATACTGTACAATGTAACCAAGGCATTCAGTTTTGATTCTATATAGTAAAACTGATGACTCGTTATTAGTGTAATTTTATGTATCATCTAAATAAGTAATTAAAAGTAACTTAAACTAAATGTGGTGTTTAACATAAAACTGCTCCTGATCAACCCTCAACACATCCAGAGCTAAAGAGGATGTTAAGCGAAAATAAATTAGCTCACAGGGTATTCTGAGAAACTGAGAACTATGAAGAATTTAGTAGACTGAGAGTTCAGTGGAAACTTCTATCGCGCGAGTGCTACAGAAATTATATAATATGTACAGAAAATTTAGTTACAAATGTTAAACTTTTTTTAGAAATTTGTAAGCAGTAAGAGAGAGAATAAAACTCTGAATCTACAAGATGTTCAGATTTCTTCAAAAGTAAATGTATTCAGGCCACTAAGACTAGCTAACTCTGTTCAGAACATTCCAATTTTTAATTTGTCAACTTACAGGTTTAAACTCTATACTATATTTTAGGTTTTTGCTTTTACTGTTTTATTCATAAAATTTAGGTAATACCGAAAATTTTAATATTTAATTTTACATTTTTTGTTTGTTTTTAGAGCAATTAAATTAACACCGTTTACCCCGAGGAAAATGATTCAATAAGAATATGATACTACTAAAAAGTTTACTATGGCCGAAAATCTTTTAACTGCCATTATTAGATTGTCTAAAAACAACTGTTGTTACTACTAGAACTGCAGGATATTTATATTATTTCTGATTTAAAAATATCCAATCTAAGGCACACTTTTCCAATGCTAGAATAAAAAAAAGCATGGCGTTATGAATTTTCCGCTCTTGGGTTGATAAACAATACTTTCCGCTTTTTTCTGTTCATATGATTGTTTTTCCGGTAAGGTAGGTAGAAAATTTTTTATTACTAGGTATTTTTCATGTTCGTGAAAAAAAACTTGATGAACTAATAACTATTCTTTCAAATATGTTGTGTAATTTTGGGGAACATCCAGTTTCCTGATTAAGAATTTTCCTAAAAACATGCGCGATGTGTGTAAAGACTATAAAAGAAGTCTAGAGATGATATCAGAGGGTGATTACCATCAGTTACCTCACAGGGAACAAGATTTTAATAATTATTCATTAAACATATTTTTTTTTTAAACACACAATCAGTATTTTCTTTACACATTATGGTCCGGTTGGATAAACGCTTGTTAAACCCATGTTAGAAACATTCTGCTACCTAGAATTCTGCAAGGCAGGGCATTCTGAGAGTATGTGTATTGAGGTTTCATTCTCTTCCTCACAGAATCTGCACTTTGCTTCATCTGCTAACCCTAGTTTCTTCATGTGGCTTCTTAACCGGCAATGCCCATATAATATTCCCGTTAGAATTCAGAGCCTTTTTTTACTGAGGTTGAGGCAGCTAAGAGATCTCTTCTAGTCATAGTTCCCAAATAGTATCTTAGATTGCCTCAGTCCTTCCAGCTGATTCCAGTACTTGGATTTTTCCTTCTTCCCTTCTTCCCTTAGTTTCCCTAAGATTACTCTACTGCTGATCCCACAAGATGGTTCTGGTCTCAAATGTGGGGTTTCAGCTCCTTTTTTTGCCAGCTTATCTGCTGTTTCGTTCCCCTCTATTCCTATGTGTCCCGCGACCCATAGGAGGGTGACAATGTTCTTCTGGCCTAGTTCATTTAGTTTGCCTAGGCATTCACAAACCATCTTCGAACTGATTATATTTGAGCTCAGCGCTTTGATGACTGCTTGACTATCCAACATGATCACAATCTCATGTCTGCGGTAGTTTCTTCCAATATTGAATTCAACACATCTTTCGATGGCGCGGACTTCTGCTTGAAAGATGCTCGGGTATGTGCCCCAGCTTTCTGAGTATTTGGCTCTCGGTTCAAAAACTCCTATCCCAGTTCCCTCGTCTAGCTTGGAAGGTTAAAGTGGTTAGTTTATGAGATAAACAATTTTTCTTTTAATAGCATAAATTTTAAAATTGTTTATCTCATAAACTAACCTCTTTAACCTACAAGTATTATGCATTTTTGAAATCTGCTCAAAGAGGAGTATCCAAATTTTACATAAAAAATATGAGAAGTAATTTAAAAGAAAGGGATGCTGCTAGCGGTGAGGGGTGGCTTTTCCAGTAAGTTTAAATAAGCCATAATGCTTGCCCCTTCCAACATAAATTGACGTATTTTTAGATTTTTCCTAAATACCAGTATTTTTAGTACAAAAGTTATTAAAGGTGGATTCTTTTATCTGAAAAGCACTGTATATTTAGAATATATTAAAATCTCTTTTTATAATGGTAATCTGTAATTTTGATGAACTAACTAAGATCAAAATCAATATACCGTTAAAAAAATTTAAAATATCTCTTTAAATACCATAATGTCAAGGATCTAGTTTATTCAGTAACAAAACATAAGTATCGAAGTCCGTTTTAATTTTAAAACGTATACAATTTTCGTCTTTCCAAAGTCTACTCTACTTATTCAATCTAAGACATGTGACAACGTAGCCTAAGAATCAATTTTTAGTTCTCTCGTAGACTAATCAAATTATTTTTATAAATTCAACACCCCTAAGGGGTGTAGCTTAAAATGCACCTTTATATACCATTGTAACATAGTTACACATAGTTAACACGTTGTTTAGTAACGGAGATTTGACAAGTGTTTCTGCAACCAGCCCTGTAAGTTATTAAATTTCTTTGTACAATTAGAGTTTACTTACGTCTTCAATGAGATTCTTTAATCTTCCGAGGCATTTCTGGGCCGTTTTAAGTCTCTCTTTGAACGAACTCTTTGTGACGATTGCTTTGAGATTTCTTGCAGAATTTCCAATTTGTTCCTGCATAGATTAAGAAAAGTTTAATATATAATTTCTTGAACCATGCAAGGTACAGTTAAATACACATTTTTAAAATTTAATACTTTTTAAACAAGAATACTTTTTGTTCATTTTTTTAAAAGATTAAACTTACAATTTCCCTTTGGCACAATTTCATGTGTTCTTTATCGAGTTTGGATTTTCCACTTCCAGGGCCAGTCATCGCCGCTTTAGATAAAGTAATATACTTAGCGCATCTCGTCGAAAGTTCCTCAAGAAGTTGTTTAAGTTGAATTTCTACGTTAGGGTCTTCAGCCTCTGCAGCGGAAGTTATTTCCGATAACCCATCTTCCTTAAATTTGATAGAAAAATTATTGAGTTATAGTTTCAAGACTGTATTTGATTATTTGAAAGTTTTAAAGTAAAGTTAATGATAGAACAATTGATATATCTTTAAGTTATATAAAACCTTTACTTTTACTTTCTATTAACTTTACTATACCGTACTTTACCGTACAAAGAAATTATATATATTTTTAAATAGGATACCCTGTATATTATTATATTTTTGGAATGATCGTTTCTTCCTGATTTCATAAATATACCATATGGTGCCCCATATGGTATATTTATGAATTTAAATTTAGGAATTTAAATATAAATGAATAATAATTCATAAAAGATGTTCGATGTGTCCATCATTATTGTTAATGCATAATTGATAACGTCTTCTTATATTTATAATTGTACTGCAAATGGCTTCATTATTTATATTAAGATTGTTTATTTCAAGTCGAATCCTGTCTTTAATAACTTGAATACTATTATTATTATTGACAATATCTTTTAGAAATCCCCAAAAGAATGAATCCATAGGTGTCAAATCCGGACTGTTGGGTGGCCATTTAATAGTTCCATTATTCCCTATCTATATTGGAAATACATTATTCAAATGATCTCGAACGGGTAGGGCACTATGCGGAGTTGCCCCATCCTGCATCCAAATCATATCATCAAGTTCTGCATCCGGAAAAATCTGCAAAATAATATTTTCTGCTTCTGAGATAATTATTTCCAGATAGGTAACTCCAGTTAAAATGTAATCATAAAATATAGACCCAACACTTTTGTTCCTGAAAATTCCACACCAAACGCTAACAGTTTTTCTTCCTGATTTTTTTATTTGTTTTACCAATCTTTTTCTGTTGTGCTTATTTTCCCACGACCTTCGATTTTTCCTATTAAAAACTGCTGCCGTAGAAAAAGATGATTCATCAGTCCATAATATTTTATTAAAAAAATCGGGATCTTTATCCAAATTTTGAATCATCTGGCGGCAAAACTCGAGCCTTTTCCTTTTATTAGCCTCTGTTAAAACTTGTACGGGTAAAATTTTATATGGTCTGTAGTTGTTATTATTTAACGTACGTTGGATTTTGGAATAACTTTTACCTAATTGATCGGCTGCATTATTTATACTGCATTCAGAATTTTCTAAAAAATAATACAACGTTTGAAAAAAGTCTATTCGCGAATACATATGGATGGGCTTACCTTCGAAATAAAGCAGTATATCTAGCATTTCTTCCTGGTTTGCTTAAACTACTAGCTTTTTTCTACTAAAACTGGAGGTATTATTCACCTGTTGGTAAATATTTTTGAACGTATTTTCTAATGGTGTTGGACAATTTGGATACAACACCCTATATGCTGTTCTTGCGGCACGTTTATTTTTGTTATTTTGTATATAACAAGTAAATATTTCGACTTTTTCTTCCTCACTATAAACCAATTTGCTTAATTCATTAAAGAAATGTCACTTATCAAAAATATTAGTTGTCATTTTCATAGCTCACTTTGATAATGTTAACTTTTCCATATTTACAATAAGTAAATTAACCTTAGACAAGGAAAGAGAGTGGACGCGTAACCCGAGTCGTGAAACTGTTACCACTTGCCACATAATCGATGTGGTCAGTGGCGTAACATAATGTTTACAATACATTTTTCCCACATAATAGGTAATAATTGTATGTTTCTTAGATACAAATAATAGGTTGGTATCAAAGGAAGGAAGTGAATAAAATTCAGCAAAGGTACATATAGGTACATTTAATAGGTATGATAAAACAAAAAAATCATATTTATATTATAAAATACTAATATTGATATTAATCAAGAAGTATGTGCATTTTTTTTAAGTGTGGCCATAGGGATTCACATGGTAAAACTTACACCCCATGTTAACGTATGTTATCTTCGAGAATAAAAACCGAAACTATGGTGTTATAAGTAATTCGAGGTCGTAGAATTCAATTCTGGCCTCAGAAATGCCCTTAAGTGGCCAGAGACGGCTTCAGCCGGATGGTGTAGGGGCCATTTGCAGAGGTTCGGGAAATCGGCCGTCACTTCGCTCCCAAATCCACTGGCAGACTTTTTGAATCTAAAATATAATACTAAAGAAACATTGTAGCCTAATCTGCACCAACTTATAAAAAATATTTTTTTCCCCACGTATCCTAAATGTTGAACTTCGAGAAAAACATAGTCAACTTTGACCGCTTGTACTGACCACCCTGTAGAAAATGAGTTTATGAAAAACTGTGGCTACGTTCTTTGATAGTACCATTCATATCCAATCATCCTTTGAAAGATATTGTAGTCGGTTATGGAATGTTCGAAGTGACACTCTACATTTGAGCCCATGGACCATCAGGCTAAAACCGTCTATGATTGTTCTAGAGTAATTCTAAAATCAAAATAAATACTACATGTCAAAATACTTAGTCAATGTGCAAGTCGTCGTACTTCTACATGAAATTTTGGTTTTTGCACCAAATTTCTGCATAGTTGATAAATAAATAAAATAAAAAGAATACATATCTAAATAATTTATAATAAAAAATTATGAAACGAAATGCTACTACTGAATCATTAAATAAGACGACAAAATGCACAATGTTTGAACAACTACAATTATTTTTATTTCATTAGTTTTAGCCTTAAAACGTAAAATTATCAAAAGTAATTAAATTTAGCAAAAATCGGAGTAGGCAATGCGAAATTAAAATTGACGTTATATTTCTTGACATTTCATTTATAAGTTCTGTCAAAGCGTTTGTATTTGTTGATATTTGTTTAAAATGTCTGTGTACACAAGTGAAGAACGTGTTGAGTTCGTAACATCATACATTAAAGGTATGTCCAGCAGAGAAATTGTCCAGAATTTTGCTGCTGCATATCCCGATCGTCCGATTCCAAGCAAAACTACAGTGCTCAGATTTTACAACGAATTTCGTGCTACCGGTTGCTTAAATCATGAGCATAAAAAACGAAATAGAATCTCATACGTCGTATCAGAAGATTTACGGTTTAATGTCTGTTTGGCGGTTGAGGATGAAGGCACCACCAGTCTTAAAAAGCTGGCAGAAGAATTTCACGTTTCGAGAAGTAGCTGCTTTAAAGCTTTGAAGAGTGAAAAATACAAGTCGTTTAAAGTTAAAAATGTTCAGAAACTGTTGCCCCGTGATTACTTCTCACGAATGGAATTTTGTGAACTTTGGATGGAGAAAATTAATCGAGATAGGAATATTTTAAATAACATTCTGTTTTCTGATGAGAGTTCTTTCACATTAAATGGGACAGTCAACAAACAAAACAGCCGCATTTGGGCAAAGGAAAACCCTTACAGAGTACAAGAAACTCATAGTCAGTGGCCTCAAAAAAGTAAACGTTTGGCTCGGGATATTAGGTAATAACTTAGTAGGGCCATTTTTTATAAACGGGAATTTGAATCAAGATAAGTACTTAGATCTACTCCAACTGGAGGTGGGACCACGGCTAGATGCTTTAGGAGCCAACAGAGAAATAATATTTCAACATGATGGAGCACCCCTCACAGTGCTGCCTCTGTAACAGAATTTTTAAACGAATCATTTCCTGATAGTTGGATTGGTCAGCATGGACCGTTCAAATGGCCGGCTCGAAGTCCTGATCTAACACCGATGGATTTTTCGATATGGGGATATTTAGCGTCACAGGTTTACGACCTTGTGAGAGGTCAACCAGAAAGTGTAGAGGAGCTAAAGGCACGAATAACGGAAGCTTGTAATTCCATTACAATACGAACATTGCAAAACATTCGAAGGAATTTTCAAGATCGCTTAGGGTATTGTTTAGCAGTCCAAGGAAAGCATTTTGAGCAATTGCTTTGATAATTTATGAAAATTTTTGTCAATTTATTGTGTTAAGTTGTTTTTTCAAATAAATGTTATAATTTTATTTATTAGATAAAAATTATTAGTTCGTTTCACAATCTTTTTATTATTGCTCTTTTAGATATTTTCTCGTATTTTATTTAGGTTGAAGTATTATTTTGCAGAAAATTGGGCGAAAAACAAACATTCACACTACAAGCTGTCAAAGTTGACTATGTTTTTCTCGAAGTTCCACATTGAGGATACGTGGTGCACAAAATAACTTTTCAGAAGTTGTTGCAGATAAAGCCATGGTGTTCCTTTAGTATTATATTTTAGATTCAAAAAGTCTGCCAGTGGATTTGGGAGCGAAGTGACGGCCGATTTCCCGAACCTCTGCGCAAATGGCCCCTACACCATCCGGCTGAAGCCGTCTCTGGCCACTTAAGGGCATTTCTGAGGCCAGAATTGAATTCTACGACCTCGAATTACTTATAATACCATAGTTTCGGTTTTTATTCTCGAAGATAACATACGTTAACATGGGGTGTAAATTTTACCATGTGAATCCCTATGGCCACACTTAAAAAAAATGCACTGTATAAATAACAAATAAAATTTACTAGTAATTATAAAAAATCTTTATTTGTTATGAAAATATTAACATAATTAATCTACAACTACCTTAATATTAAATAAATACTTAAATTAAAACTGTTTATTTGCTGATATTAATAGTGATGTTTGACTATAGAACATTTTTGTTCACCATTTAAACTATTAGACAAAAAATAGCAAAAAAAAAATAATTCACAATCTCAATAATTTTCACTTATAAATTCACAAATGAAGGACACGTTGTATTTGCTTTGTTTGCCACAGAAATAATGGCGTCTGCTAAAAATGTGTCACAGAACGCAAGCTCAAAATAAAGCTAAGTGCGGTATCCATATGCATTCCTAATCTAAGAATTTAACTAAGATATTCGACGTTCAATAACTCAAAAACGGTATATGGTAGGGGCATCATATGGTATATTTTTGAAATCAGGAAGAAACGATCATTCTAAAAATATAATAATATACAGCGTATCCCATTTAAAAAAATTTATTATTTTTTTGTATCCCCTGAAATCTGCACGCTACTGTACAATTAATAGCATTTTAAAAAAATTCAGTCACAACCACACAACTTTTATTAAAAACTTTTTTTCCTCTAGGTAATAATAATGATAAGGGGTGGGTAATTTATAATGAATAACCCTGTACATACTACAAATTTTCATTGAAAATTTTTTTTAAGTATATATTAATTACTTTTTGCAATGTATATATATAGTGAGGAGGTAAAGTTTTGCATAAATTCAATAGTTTTATAAAAATATTTTGATAGGTAGATTAATTTTTTTAATTCCTACGCATCGGTTTGTATCATTCGTAACATCATCGATGGTTTTTCAAATGGAAAGCTAATATTCTATTTTCGTTTTATAATTCTGCTTTAGAGCTCTTGAATTAGAGAGAAATGTATATTATATTAATTTTTTCAAGTAACATAATACATTTTACAATTAAATGTATTATTAGTTCTTTAACAGGCTGTAAGCTCAAGAGATAAGTGCGAAGGCAAGTAACTAGAATTTATGCTTAATAGGTTTTTTGTGAAGTTAAACAACATTTAAAACGGCTTCATGAATACTTACGAATTTCTCTACAAGTTTGGTAATCATATTAGAATTGTACATTCTTCCTCGATGATCAGGCCAAACTGATCTAATATGCATACAGGGTTTGTTGTCCCAATAAGGCAGGAAGTAGAACGTTTTATCGTGTGTCATAGGTTTGGTGGGAAGTGTTGTACTTTGCCAAGAGCAACTATCTGTTGTCACCACCTCTGAAAAGAAAATAAGAAGTATGGTAAATTCATCAAACCAAAGACATAACAAGTTTTAGATGTAGATAACTTCAGTTTAGGGATTTGCGAGACTGGTAATAAAGTCTTGGTCTTGTCACGGACAATACACCTATCTCTTTATTGAATACTCATGCGCAAATATTTTTGAATTTTCCCCTTCCACTGCTAAAATATGACTACTTCTTGCCATAGAACATAACGTATTGCTACCCAGGAATACCACAATTTAAATGAAAAAATCCTTTTAGCTGTCAAAAGCTAGCTTCTATTTGCCGTATAGCCCCGGCAGCTCAGGCCATAAACCACAAAGGAGAAGTTATAATTTTTATTTCGTTCGTATATTCCGCTTGCTAGTTGTTTTTGTGTTTTTCTTGTCTTTGTGTATTTAATATTAACGACTTGTGTGTGTACCTAGACTTCTCTTTGGATTTACTTTACTTTGGATTACTGATTACTTTTGCATGTCATGCCAACACAATTTTATAAGGGGCACGAACATTTAGGGGGAACTACGAGAGTGGGAGTTGATTCGCGCATGAGTATTAAATTTAAGCCATTAACGAGATGGGTCTATTAAGACCGATGGATGTTACAAGACTTTCGGTTTCTCGAAGGAAATTTGTGTTAAGGAGATTTTGTTAAATATGTCTTTAAAAAACTCTTCGTTTTAACAAAACTTCCAATATTTATTTAAAAATTGCTTTTTTAAAAGACTCAATGACAGCTGTTTCGCTATGAAGCATCGTCAGATTGACATAGCTATAGCGAAACAGCTGTCATTGAGTCTTTTAAAAAAGCAATTTTTAAATAAATATTGGAAGTTTTGTTAAAACGAAGAGTTTTTTATTATCCTTAATAAGATGGACTTCCAAAAAGTAAGGGTTAGTACAATCAATTTAAATATGTCTTTCTAAAATATTGACATAATAAGCTCTATTATTGGTAATGTATCCTACCTATTGTTTTTATTCATCAACAACATAGTTTTAGTTTATTTTAAATCCCAGCTAATAGACCTACAAAGAATAATTTTTTATAGAGAGACCCATAATTCAGTGACTTTAATATTCATATATTTTTCCAAATTCATAATTAAACTTATTAAATGATTTTTACGTCTGATTCTATATATTATTATCATTATAAAACTTTATTTTAAAAAAATTGTCAAAATGAATAAAAAATAAAAAAAATTTTCTACAAGCATGCATAAAACAATACTTTTCCGTACGCATTTTAATTCAGACAATATCTCTTTCCCGCACGGAGTGTGGGTAAGAATTTTTCCCGCACGCAATTTTTTTTATTAATTAGAGATGTTTTCCGATAACCTTCTTGACAAATTATTGTATTATTATCTTTATCTTGTTGAACTACATACAAGTAGTAAAAAAATTAAGATTCTTTTACATAAAAATAGGGATTTTGAAAATGTTTCTAAAAAATCGTAATTTATTAAATCACCCTTACAAACCTTACTCAAAGCAACAATAAACTCAACTCACCTGTTTAAGTAGGGTTGCTATAGCTACAGTCGTGTATTTATTGACACTATGAAAGATTTAATTAATTGTAACAATCTCATCTTTTCAAGTATCTAAACAATTTTCTAGGTGATTTTGCTTGTAAAAAAATATTGATCCTAACTTTTCCGCACTTGTTAGGATAATAACTATTTCATACTTGATTTATCGCTACAACGTAATATAAAAAAACAAAATTTTTATAATGAAAAATACTATCCCTTTCATTTAATCTTTTTTTACTTGTAATGATTTTAAAAAATATTTTTTCTTTTTTTTTGTAAAAATGGACCCCAGTAAATCTAATAAAAAAGTGCAAGACTTGCAAGGGTCTTAGTACAAGACCAAGACCAAGACCAAGACCAAGACCAAGACCAAGACCAAGACCAAGACCAAGACCAAGACCAAGACCAAGACCAAGACCAAGACCAAGACCAAGACCAAGACCAAGACCAAGACCAAGACCAAGACCAAGACCAAGACCAAGACCAAGACCAAGACCAAGACCAAGACCAAGACCAAGACCAAGACCAAGACCAAGACCAAGACCAAGACCAAGACCAAGACCAAGACCAAGACCAAGACCAAGACCAAGACCAAGACCAAGACCAAGACCAAGACCAAGACCAAGACCAAGACCAAGACCAAGACCAAGACCAAGACCAAGACCAAGACCAAGACCAAGACCAAGACCAAGACCAAGACCAAGACCAAGACCAAGACCAAGACCAAGACCAAAACCAAAACCAAAACCAAAACCAAAACCAAAACCAAAACCAAAACCAAAACCAAGACCAAGACCAAGACCAAGACTGGACCCTGCAAGAACAAGCCCAAGACCAAGATTGCTTATTTGACTGCAAGACCAAGACCAAGACCTTGTATGCAAGACCAAGACCAAGAACAAAACTAACCCGGTCTTGGTCTTGGTCTTGCATTTGCTATTAAGCTCAGTAACTTCTTACAACGATCTAGGAGTGATAAATAATAGTGACTTAAATTGGTCGGATCACATCGTGTCGGTGTGTATACGAGCTATTTCCGATCCGAAAGTGTTTTAAAAACTATACATCAGACTTATTCTTGAGTTTGCCGGACCGGTTTGGAACCCAGATCCTAGTCGTGACAAGGAATTACTCGAAAATGTACAGCGTAAAGCTACAAGACTCGCATTTGGCGGCGTACCTTCTTATAAAGATAGACTCGCCGTGGCTCATCTAACTACTTTCGAGCATCGTCGCCTTCGTGGTGGTTTAATCATGTCCTTCCGAATACTAAAATACAACTTTGGAAACCTGATACGTTATTTACGATAAATTAAGATGAAAGATTAAGAGGCCACCAATACAAATTAAAAAATGAACAAGCAATAGCAAGGTCCAGAGTAATCTTCTTGCCTATTAGGATAGTTAACATCTGGAACAATTTGGATCGAGACACCATATCTGCAACTACAATTAACACCTTTAAAAACCGACTCGATACCACAATATTTCATATACCTACAGTGTGGAATAATAGTATATTACATAACGAGTGTGGAAAGTGAAGTATTACGCACGAGAGAAGTTTAGCACGAGCCGCGTAGTGGCGAGTGCGGAAACGTAACGAGTGCAAGAAATACACTTTCCAACGCGTTGTGTACACGATTTTTCCTACGACCCCAATATTTCTTATTATAATAAATTTTTAAATTTATTTATAAAATTTATTTATAAAATTTTATAAATAAATTTTAATTGTTAGTCATGTTTAAAATTAGGATTTAAACGAGTTTATATATTGCATGGAAATATAATTAATTAAAATCAAATAACCACCTTTCTCAGGAATTCACATCAAAATTCTTTATTAGCTAAATGACATTTTAATTTTTTTTGTGGGCTCTATAAAAATTAAAAGTAAAATGGTCAGTCGGTGAAATTAATTGAAAGTAATGTAATAATAATAGACACAAAGATAATTGTGAACAGAAACACAAACATAACTTCAAAAATCCACATTCGACACATGCACGGAACATAAACACAATATAAAAAAGAAGAATAAACTGTTCTTCTTTCTAAAAGTGTTTTTATAAAAATAATAATACTGAATAAAAATATGTTTATTTTTAAAAACCTATAAGAAACTTTTTCTTTATTCTTACTTTATACAGAAAAATTTGTATTGGCAATTACAATACAATATTTGACACAAGGAAGATTTAAAAAAAATTAAATGGTCCTTGCTTTGACATTTATGTGTTTTTACTATTGATAAATTTGACGTAAATGTCACAGATCATAGAACTATATTTTTTTACTTTTCAATACGTGTATTGATATTTACTTTTCAATACGTGTATTGATATTAGCTACTTTCTTAAGTACAAATAAGTGTGCAAACTAGCACTTTCATATGTGGTCGTAGGAAAAATTATTTGCGGGGTTAGTTTAGAAGATTATAAAAAACGCTGGGACCCGTCAAGGTAGATGTCTACAGTTTGTGAATATATTTTAAAATAAGGTACTCCAAAATATTCTAAAGTAATTTACTGCTGTAAAAACCACAATTATTTTTGACATGTATCTATCTGATACATACGCAACTAAGAAGGAAATAATTAAAAAAAATGGAGACTTCTCCATTGAAAACAATTGCGGTTTAATGAAGAGAATGTTGTGTCTATTTTTTATTCTTATTCTAATATATTTACCTAGTTCATCGCTGTCTGAGTCATAGTGTTCTCGAGCGGATTGGTTGTGTCCGTCTATAGCATTTCCAGCATTACCAATGCTGATTTCGAAGTATACCGGTTTGTCTCCCAGTTTTTTTTCCAGAATTGAAGCGTCTAAAATCGTCGCGAATAGAAAGAATTCTTCGTTTTTGGCATAAGAAGCTTCGTTTACTGGTAAAACCGGTTCTAGTTCTACCGCCATCGGCGCGAGGTCGATACTATCAATGATTTCGGTTCGGATTGAGATCAACAGACGGGCTCTATAGGACACACCTGAAATTAGAAAAGGTGTTTTATTAAAAAGTTTGTTTATCAGCAAATATAAATTAACTTCAAAAACAATAAAAAATTATATTTACTATCTACTAGTTTAGTATTTATTAAAACGATTTTTTATCCGGTCAACAATAGTACCTACTACCTACTTTTGCAAAATTGGTTGATCCGCACCGCAATGAGCTTTAGAAACGTATAAAAAATTAGCGTTTTTCAATATACGTTTGCGAATGAATTGAAAAGTCTTTCTCTTAATTGTAGGTGTTTTTTCTTTTTTTGATAGTAACCTCTCTTACTAAATAAGAAGTAAAGTTTTAATAACTAAAAAATATTTTGTTATTGATTAGTTTCTATGTCCAAAAGTTTGGAATATTTAGAAATAATATATCTACGCCTATGGTTTTTTAAAAACTCTTGTTGATATTTATTTTAAAGTGTTTTTAAATCAAAATAATACTAAATTTGATTCATGTTTGTATTAATTTGGTCATATTTGCTTTCTTATTATTCCAATTTATGTTTAAATTTCATTTGAGCTGTTTAAAAATGCCCAGAAACATGATATCATATTTTAATAGGTCTAGAGTAATTGCTTTGCTACAACAGGGCTTTAGTCAAAGTGATATCGCGAATAATGTTGGTGTTACTCAGGGTGCCGTATCAAAAATTTAAAAACACAAATGATGTGAAAGATCCTCCCAGAAGTGGCAGAAGTCGATGTACAACAGTAGCAACAAGACCAGCATATAACATTTATAGCTTGAAGAAATTGACAGGAATCTACAAGTGGCATATCCAGAGGAATTGCTAGACTTGAAGGACTCAAGGCAAACAATTACACGAATATTAAATGCGGTAAATTTGTATCGCAGAAGACCTCTACGTGTTCCCAAACTAACCTATCAACAAAAAATAGTAAGGTTGCAATGGGTTCAAGAAATGGTACACCATGATCCTAACTGGAGTTACGTGATGTTCTCTGTTGAATCAAGAATTGGCTTGGTTTCTGATTCGCGAAGAACGCTACTTTGAAGGGCCCAAGGACGACAAGCCCGATTAGAAACAGCCCAACCATGTGTTCCATTTGAAGGTGGAAGTATTATGGTTTGGAGTGGTATTATGAGGGGTACACGGACGCCTCTCCTGGTTTTGAAGAGAAGAATCACTGGTGCTGTGTACATCGACGAAGTTTTAAATCCTGTTGTGCGTCTATTCCGGGGGGCGGTAGGTGATGGATTTGTGTTTATGCATGACAATGCATCTCCACATCGAACAGCTGCAGTACAAAAATTTTTTGGAAGAAGAAGGAATATCCACATTAAGATGGCCATCAAATTCCCCCGACATGAACGTCATTGAAGATGCCTGAGACATTCTTAAAACACGCATTAAGAAGTGAAACCCTCCCCCAATTACTCTACGAGAACTAAAAGATGCTGCTCGTGAAGAATGGGAGAGAATTCCGCAAGCCCAGCTCGACCATTTAATCGATAGCATGCCACATCGCTTACAATCATATATACATTAATTTTATTTAAAAACCTTTTTTTGCTTATTAATTTATTTAAAAAAATTTGTAATACATTGTACAATTTTCACTTCAAAAGAATAAATCATTTTTTTGGTATGTTTATCTGACTTCGAGATTTATTTAGTATTGGTTAGAGTTGTAGCAAAATGATGTTTACTTATATCAAAAAAATTATCTATAAAAATTAATAAAAAGATGAAATATTCCATTATTCAAAACTTTTGAACATATTTGTAATTATAATTATTATTATTAATTCATATTACCAAGCGTAAAAGGGTAACATACTTTAGACAATTTTGTATCCATCCCCAAGGGGATGCCTACCAACTAAACCCACTTTAAAACTCACCGTTACTTGCATCTCAGAAAAGCTTCCCTCATTTTAATCGTATTTTCCACTACTCGACTTACGTCAATGCGTTCCTCCTTCCATATTTATCATTATCTCCACCAATACCGCTTCTTTTTTAACACTCGTTTTTCTAACATCTAAACACATCTCAATCTCATAGAGATTGGTGGCAAAACACTTTTGATAACATTAATTCGAAGACGCAGATTCTCCCTGACCGCTCCAACTATGAACAATATGGAACAAAAGGAGATAAAATATCTGTATCAAAAACTAATCTTACTCGCCTTACTGGCGAGCTGGACTTGCTGCAAAACATTTGGGAAGACTTGGGGTTGGAAACCGAAAATGCAATATTACACTCTTCAACTATATTTCAGGAGGAGACACAAGTTACAGATGCTAGTGTCCAGGAGTGTCCCTGTAGAGGCACTCGAAGAACAAATATCGATATTCTTACAAACAGTCAGTCAGCTTTAAAGGCTGCCTGGCTACTCTTGATTCAAAGCTAGTCTGGGAATGTAATCCCTTAAGAAACTGGCAAAAAACAACAAGGTCACCTTAATGTGGGTGTCAGGTCACAGAGTCCGAATCCTTTTTGTAATATCCACAGGAACTCCGTTCCTAGGTAGATGATCGATTACGATCTCACTGGAGATCTTTCCAATATAACATATAAATATTTTCATAAACTGGTTCAGTCTTAAAAACCCCTTCACTCTAATTTTCATGATTCAGTTACCACTAAGTTATCGATATAATTTTGATAGTCCGTTTATTGGCCACACCCTGTAGAATTTAATTAAATAACTTAGAAAAGCCACATACATTAAGTTGTCGGATTTTTGTAGAATGACCCAAATGTGAAATCACATTTGCGTGCTGTTTATCCATTGTTGGATGCTTGGCAATTCCACATGAAGGTTCTGGCCCTATCATGACCTCACTCGCTCCCTGCTTGGCTAAATCATCAGTTTTTTCATTGCCTTTTATTTCTGAATGGCCTGGCACCCAGACTAGGGTCACTCTGTTATGAAATGAGCCTATCGCTTATAGTGCTGCTTGGCTATCGGAGTAGATGACGATTCTTTGGCTTTTTACCTTCCGCATTGCCTTGTAAAAAAATATGCAGTGATTGTAGGCTTAGTAATACCTCCAGGGCTGCAGTCGACGTCGTTTACATGACTCCGGTGATACTTAGGCACGCTTGCCTTTGGATACCACTGCCTCTGCGCTCGACTCTGCATTGTCCTGGGCCACCAGACTACTGATCCATAGCTTACAATTGACCTAACGACCTGTGTATATAACCATTTGGTCATGTTTGGATTTAATCCCCAATTCTTCTCACACATTTGCCTGCACCTGTTTAGGGTGATTCTGGCTTTGTGTGTGGATTTCTCGATTTGAGAATTCCATGTAAGCTTCTGATCAAAGATTAAGGTATTTGACTTCTTTCGCAAATGGAATTTCCACACCGTTAAGTTGCGGCTTTCGAAGATCTTGCAATTTCTCTTCTTTGTAAATGGTACCAGTGTGGTTTCGGGGGGGTTTCCCGCCAACTCTTCCTCCCTACACCATGCACACACTATATTAAGCGCCCTTCGGGTGCGCTCTGTTATCGTGTTTGGGAATCGCCCCCTTATTACGATAGCAATATCGTCCGCATACCCCTGGCACCGGATGTCTTCGTCGGACAGCCGTATTAGAAGTGTATCTACCAGGATCGCCCACAAAATGGGCGATAAATCACCACCTTGCGGACGACCCCTTCCCACCCCCGCTGTAATGGTTGCTTCACCCAGGGTGGATGTGATAATCCTATTCCTTAGATTTTTTCAGAGCTTTGTCCTTAATATACCCATCCACTAGCTTTTTCAATGTCTTGAGTACAAAGGACGTTAGGCTTATTGGTATATATGATTGGGGCATTTGGTCTGAGATTCTACCTACCTTCGAAAGGTAGTTGACCTTCACCTTCCTCCATATGACCGGAGTGTATTTCCAAGCTAGGCTAGCCTTGAAAATCTTACTTAGTTCCGGCACTAGTGCCTCTTTACCCTTCTACAGTAGGGCCGCATATATGCCGTCCTCACCTGGTGATTTAAAGGGTTGAAATTCATCCAAGGTCCATCTTATTTTATCTGGTCGAGTGATGGCAGTGGCGATTTGCCAGTCTTCAGTACTGGATGCCTCCTGCCGACCAAGATAAATGGTAGCTCCTGGGAAGTGTGCTTTAATCAGCAACTCCAAACTTTCCTGAGCCGTACCTGCATAGTTCACGTCCGTTTTCTTCAGAAAACTCACCGTGCTTAATGTAAAAAAGCTGTCTTTTTTTTTCGGGTAGAGACGGAAAAACTCATGTTCGACGGATCCTCCTCAGGACCCGAACAGTGTTGGACTAACAACCAAAATCACCTCAACCGTTGCCTGTGTCTCGGAATCTCTACCTTAGCATACTTCAAGACATTTCTCTTCTCCTAACCATACCCTCCACTGCCTTACTTACCTCCAACCATTCCCTCTCCTATCTCAACATTATCTCCACCATATTTTCACAATACATCACCTCCAAGTTCTTCAGCACTTCTTCATTCTTCAGCATCTAAACGCGTGTCCTACATCATCCTCCACTTCACACCTTTCATAAAATAAGCAGTTGAGCTTCTTTTGCTTCTCGATGAATAATAAAAACAAAACGAAGATATTTGTGTATTCTTGTATTTTGTATTGTTTCGCCAACGTTGCCCCCAAAATTTTTCGACAATAAAGCATATTGCTTTTCTTAGTTAAGTATATTACCCTAAATATTTATTATCATCGATGTGAAATATTTGCTCGTACTAAACTCCATTGAAATTAAATATTTTCTTACCTTCTCCTAATCCTGTATTTAAACTGGAATGCTCGTCGATAAGACTGTAATCTCTCGTAGATCCATACAGATGAATGAAAGATGGACCAAATGTTGGAAGAAAACCTATAAAATTGTGATATTTATTCTCTTTATAGTACCTTTACAAAAAAATTAAAAGTTAACACTCAAAACGGCAATGCTTTTATGATAAACAGTGACATAATTGACAAGGCTATTTTTTGGATCTGCTGAAATTTGTAATTTCAATATACGGAATGACTGTTTAAGTTTTAGTATTGAAACAAAAGGCATTTCTATATAATCTTTCATTTTTGTTTGGTCATATTAAATATATTTACTGGAACTAGTTAAATATATACCTTTTTTATTCAAATCACATTCAAATTATTGATAATTTTTTTGCATTATAAAGAGCAGAACCGGCTTCACCGTCCTGTGCATTAATAATTTTCAATATTTTTCAATTTTCAATTAGTTTAATATATTTATGGACGCTGTGTTAAGACAATTTATTTGTTGAAATTTAGTAATTTGCTCTCCTATCTGAAAAGTATGTCCAATACTAACGCCCATACCTCCATAATATCTTCTCACACACATAAAACTTTTAGAAAGATACAACCCGCTAAGTTGGAGTCAAGTTATTGCTAATATACCGCCAAGCTGGAGTCAAGTTATCGCTAAGTTGGAGTCAAGTTATCGCTAAGTTGGAGTCAAGCTATCGCTAAGCTGGAGTCAAGTTATCGCTAATTTAGAGCCCAGTTACCGCTTTTGGAAGGTCCCTATGTGAAGACAGTCCTTCAAACCACTTCTGAACTGTTAAGAAAAGGTAAAATATGTGGCTCAAAAACTCCCTATTATTTTTCGAAACAGCCGTTATGTACAGAAAAGTTGTGAACGTTATTTTAAACGATTGTTTACCATACAGTTGTTGTTTACCAAAGTGTTTTCAAATACCATTTACACCAATCAATAAAAATAGCAGTTTATTTGAATATTGATTTGTTTATTTCCCATATTTGCACCTCAATGCCGTTTCTAAAAATACTTTTGCATTTCTAATTTTTCATTAAATTTTAAATTAAACTTTAAAAGGGTTTTCAGATAGAGATTACCGCTCTAAGCTATGACTGTATTTCCTAGAAAATCCGTAGGTAGAGAGAACTTTTTTAGTAAATTGTAGTATTTTATTAGCTTTGTTTTAGTAAAGTTTATAGGTTTATTCAACCGACACTAAAGACGTGTTCTTTTTAATGTATTTTAACTTTTTACCAAATTATATTTTGCACTCACTAGATAAGTGTTCTTATGTTTTTTTTGTAGTTTCATCACACTAGAAGAATATAACTTGCCATTGTGTTATTATTATGATTTAAATGTTGACTAAATTATTTATTTGAAAATCGTTTAGTGAGTAATTAAGAATATTTATAATAATGCTTTTAGATAAATTTTACGCGTTTAAAGGAAAATATTGTAAATCCGCTAAAATATTCAAATTTTATACGTTTAATTATCACGTATAAAGAAATAAATGAATACAGCGGCCTTACAAAAGACCTTTGTCAAATTATGAAATAATAATATAATTAATAATAAAAATATGACAACAATAATAATATATACATAAATTACAAGACGAGTGGTAAAAAAGTCAGCTGTCATCTAAATTTTAAGGGAGAACGATTAACAGAGAAAAGCTAATGAAATCTTGCCGACGTTTCGATGATTTTTCCGAGGATTTTCCTTCTTCTGGCGGGTTGTTGTAACAAACAAAATATAGAATAAGTAAATGAATTAATAATTACGTATTTTAACTTGAATTAAAATTAAACTTTAAAAATGACAATGATTAGCAGGTAATAACTAAAATAAATGAAAATTGAATGGAACATTTGAGGGTTAGGAAATATATTACTGATCTTCATCGGCATCCAGGTCTTCATCTTCATCGTCTTCATTTAGATTTATTATTATTGGCTCAATGTCTTCCATTAAATGATTTGTTTGCCACATCTTTTCCTCTGTCTTCTCTACCTTTTTTTCATAATTAGACCACTGCATTGGGGTTACTTGCGAATACGCTGTTTTTATAAGTTTTTCCACATCCTATTTTTTAAAAGTACTATTATTACGAGCCACATATCCTTTCACTTGGCTCCACACCATTTCAATAGGATTTAATTCGCAATGATAAGGTGGTAATCGTAGGACTGTTATATTATGTTCCGTGGCAATTTCGTCTATTTTTCTTAGGTCGTACTGCTCTCTAAATGCGTTTGCAGTAGCCAATAATTCTGATTTTAAATAATCATCCTCAAAGTAAATCTCTTTTTCCAGTAGCCAGTACTTTATTTGTTCCTTATTCCAAGTTGTCTTTGGAAAAGGTAACTTCGCTGAATGGTATGACGCATTGTCCAACACACAACATTCTTTGATCCGTTTTTCGGCAAATTAGGGATCAATTGATCTTTAAACCAGGCCTCAAAGCCTTCTGTGTCCATTTCGTCGTGGTAATCGTCTGCACCTTTCTTTGCCAGAAAAGTTTTTTCTGCACCCTCAAGAAAACCGTCTTTTCAGCCTGCATGAAGAAGAACAAATCTCGGTCCTCGTTGACTTGGAGCCTTCAGTCCTGTTGTCAGTCCTTTGACAAATGCATCTCGGGCATTTTTTATGGTAGTGTCTTTCCATTCAAAATTTACACTGTGGCCCACATTAATCAATGACTCGTCCAAATATATTACGTTATATCCTTCTTCGTGGAACTTCTTCACTGATCTTAAATATTTGTGCTTCCAGGCGATTACATCAGCTTTTTCTATTAGAATCAAGTCTCTTCCTCTTTTTTCATAAACAAACCCCATATCGTTAAGCAAGCGTCTTAGCGTACTTTTAGAAAAATTTGGTACATTTTTGTCTGAATTTATTTTAGCAAGAACTTTTGCCAGTGGAATATTTTCGGAGTAGAATTCATGCACAGCTTTTCGTATTTGCGATTGGATACCTTCATCGTAGGTGATCAGCCTTTAATTCGACTGGCTGCTGTTCCGTCTTCGTTTTTTTGGCGATGTCAAAGGTAAAGTAGCGGCTTCGCTTTTCAGATTATACACTGTTCTCACACTAAGGCCAGTCATTTCAGATATCAGTTCTATTTTCGCTGTCACACTTTTGTCATCTTTTGTATTCAACGTATACGTTAAAATATTCAATAAAATCCTCTTGGTTTGACGATGAAGATTTTCATCTTGTTTAAATTTTTCAAACGGTGCTGCTAACTGCATGGCTGTTGTTTCAATAATGCCCTTTCGTTTATCAACAGAAACAGATAGGTACCTGCCTATGTTATTACTTACCTATACATTTATTTACCTCTACATTCCAGGAATATTACATAACGGTTTACGATGATCAAGGGATCATACAGGTAAAAATAATTAGCATCTTTGTAATTAAATAATATTTTTACTGGCAATAGGATTAGGATTTGTCTGAAAGATTTAGTAGAGACCTAAATAATCCATCAAGTAATCAGGTATATACTAATTACAATCTACATAAATAGATTTGAATTCCATTTTTTAATAATATTTATTATATAGAATACATCTGTTTTGCAAAATTCACAATAAAACGTTTCTACGAAAATAAATTGGCTGAGTTAATTGTGGTTCAAGCCGTAACCAAAGCGGCAACAGTGTTGAATATTCGCCCATAAGATTTACATTGGCCTATGCCGGCCACGCTGCATAATAACTGTAACCCGCTCTATAGATGTGTAAATGGGTGTATTCAGTTACGCGATCGCCAAACACATTACTATTTTTTTACGTTATTAAGAATTCTCGATGTAAATCTGCCAAGTTGACAAAAAATTAAGATTAAGATATTCCTTCTGGGTATAACAGTTTTTAATAATAAAATACAAGAAATCAGTAGTATATCTGTAGTAAAATCTCTTTGAGAAGATAAAATTATTTATGTATTGTTGATATATAACAAAACCGACCCGCATAAATTTCTATCTCAACCTGCATTTGATCTCACTCACCCTTTTCTCCATCGTTGGAAATCGTTTTCAGATCTATGAAATGCGTCCCGATGACTGTCGGTTTAACTGGATCGTCAGCTCTCAGTTGGATTTTTATTCGCTGGCATAGAGGCGGAAACATTTCTGTGAAAATTAATTGTTCGTTCCACACCGGTGCGTAACTGTGCTTTATCACACTGGTTTTGCCCTGGAACAAACCGATTTAAATAGCCAATTAGTTCTTTGAGGCACATTTCCAATCTAATTCGAAAATATCGAGAGCAGTAATGAAAAATTTTCAAGTAAAAAAAAGAAAACAGGATAAATTACCATAATAGGGTTCGAAGTATATTTTATATCATGTAGTAGAGTTCAAAGAACCAGTGTATACAGTGTGTAAAAGCCAAATGGAATAAATCCATTATTTCGGTTACTGTACATATTTATAAAAAATCCCGAAACACGTCAAATTTAAATTATAACTTGACATTCTTTAACGTGAAAATGCAACCCCTACCTTCAACCCCCTTAGAATGACAGGTACAACCCCCAATTTTTTAAATGGGAAGTATATGCTTGTGATATATCATTTGAAAGGTCTCTTCATTCTCTATTCAAAAATGTTATTGTTTTTAAATTTGATGCAAAAATTAACATAAAAAAAGTTAAAATCATGTTGTTACCGAAATTCGCTAAAATATACTCGAAACTTATTACAATATACTTAAAACTTATTTCCCGTTTAGGTCTTGATAATGAGAAAGTGAACAAAAACCATAGCAATGTGGTTTTTAGATGATAACCATTAAACAACTTTAAAGAATTTCCGTGGCAACGCTATTTTAACAAGCAGTAGTAAATTGTTTTATTTAAGTTGTCAATGTTGTAAGTTAAGTATAAAGTTTGTTCAATTCAATTCTGAAAAATGGTTAGATTAACGGAAATGCATAAAATAACAGTTTTACAAATGATTGGTTACGGAGATAACATCCGAACACAACAGGAAGTAACTCGCCTATTTCATGAGAAATTTCCTAATTTACCGCCTATATCCCAAGGAACAATAAGTAAAATAGAAAAGCAGTTTCGCGAGTTTGGTCATATAAGGCAGATAAAAAAAGCAGCTATCAATGCACTGAGTGATGAACTCAAATTAGATGTGTTGCTTGAGTTTCAGGAAAATCCACATACATCGAGTAGACAGGCATTGACTACATTCAATGCTAGCCATACATCGATAACATATTAAAAGAAAATAAATTGCATCCGTATAAGATGATACCTACTCAGGAGCTCATGGAAGACGATTTTGATAGGAGAACTTTTTTTTGGATAACAATATTATCCAATTAGGAGACGTTATGTTTTCTGATGAGTGTACTTTTTTACTAAACGGTCATGATAATCGGCAAAATTGCCGCTACTGGTCCACGGAAAATCTTCACTGGATGAGAGAAGAACACACTTAATACCCTCAAAAGGCTAATGTTTGGGAAGGGATTGTAGGGAACAATATCATTGGTCCTTTTTTATTGAGGGCAACTTGAATGGCAACAATTATTTGGCACTACTTCAAAATGATGTCATTCCAACGTTGGCAAATTTATATCCTGATCCAGGTAACCCTCAATTTCCAGCGAATACGAAATGGTTTAAGCAGGATGGACACCACCACATTACCAACTTAATATCCGGCAGTACCTCGATACAATATTTCCCAATCGGTGGATAGGGAGGCGAGGATCGATTGAATGGCCAGCGCGATCACCTGATCTTACATTATTAGATTTCTTTTTATGGGGATATGTAAAGAGCCATGTGTACAAAACTAAAACTTCTGATTTAAATGACTTAAAATAACGAATAACGCTTGCGATTAGGTCGATCACGCCTGATATGTTAAATAATGTTAGAAGACAGTTTTATTTGAGATTATGAGGTTGCCAAAATGTTCGCGGAGAACATTTTGAACATCTACTTCATTAACATTCATAGTTCTTTTTCGTATTCTACATTTTATTACGTTTTGCATTACATTTTAGTTTTTGATTGTATTGTAGCGAATTTCGGTAACAACATGATATTAATTTTTGCATTTAATTTAAAAACAATAAAATTTTTGAATAGAGAATGAAGAGACCTTTTAAATGATATATCACAAGCCTATACTTCCCATTTAAAAAATTGGGGGTTGTACCTGTCATTCTAAGGGGGTTGAAAGTAGGGGTTGCATTTTCACGTTAAAGAATGTCAAGTTATAATTTAAATTTGACGTGTTTTGGGATTTTTTATAAATATGTACAGTAACCGAAATAATGAATTTATTCCATTTGGCTTTTACACACTGTATATTTTTCTTTAATTTTGGTGCATATTTGCTAAAAACTATATAAATTAAGAATGCAATATTCAAATGGCATGTCAAAACAATATTTTGACAATATGTCACTGCAAAAGGTTATGTGACGTCACCAGCTTGTATTCTGATCTGTGGTACATGTTATCCACATACATTTTTTTGCAAAATAAAAACTAAAGTGCAATTAGCTTTACATTTTATAAGTGATTTATATAACAAAATGTGTTACAAATTAAAAACCATAGTGTACCAATTTTGAGACCAATACAATCAGTTGTTTTCTAAATATTACGAATTTTCAAAAATATTTTGTCAACTTTAACGCCCCATATCTCGCTTACTAACTGCTGCATGTTTGTATCAAACGACTTATTTTTATCACCCCTTTCTACAGTTCTTATATTGTCCATTAGTTATGGGAGACCCTGTATATGAAAAGATTATGTCTCTTTAATGTGAAAATATTGCAGTAAATCTCATTAGAAATTGTGTTTTTTAAAAGATAATCTAATTATACTTTTTAAAATATAACAGTTTATTTTTGAAACAAGATGAGATATTGTCACACTCACCGTTAAGCCAGCGAAGGAAACTTGCACGTAGGGATCAACAAGGTCGTTAATTTCTCCAGTAAATGCTTTTTTAACGTTCGCCATCAGTGAGGAATTCATTTTCGGGAGACCGTCTGCTCTATAAATTTTTACTATGATTCGTGCTTTTTGTCTGTCGGTGGGAACTCCATCGGGAAGAAGTAAATTGCTGAAAAATAATTGTTAAAATATCTGTATTACTTTGATATTTGTGTATAAACAAAGTGGTGGATCCTCGATTTCTGCAGTTTTATTGCATTTTAAAATGAATATAAATTTTAGTAATGAACCCAAAAATATATTTCTTTAGTGCATTTTCAAGAAAACTGTTATGTATATGACCTTAATACCTTACCAGATTTATTAAAAACAATAAATAACTGACCGGTTAAACTAAACTTCCACTATTTATTCGAAAAATTCGCTTTAAAATTCAATTACAGCAGTTTCGCTATCGAAATAGCATCGTCAGATTGACATATTGAAGTTACATTTTGTTTGTTTGTAACTAGGTACTTAATGTTGATAAGTAGTTAAGGCTAGAGCAAGTAAGAAAGTAATAAGACTTAAAAATATTAAAGCCTAGATGTTATTAGCCCTAAGGGATTATCCTGGATGTATTTCCCTCTAAGATCAGTATAACTGTGCAATGATATAGAAAAACCAGGAAAAAACTATATCCTGCTGATCTTTACAATAACTTAATATATTTGTGTTATAATTACGTCTTATCTATGTATAAAATAAAAAGTCAATCAAAGTAAACAGTTTAATAGTGGTGAACCAAAATTTATTTGTTCATTAACTACTTTAAACTGTTGATCTGCTAGATGTCTTTTAATTTCAAGCTCTAGAAAATCTAAATTTTGTTTTTTATCACAAAAGTGTAGTATATGAATTTCATTGGTGTGTATAAGTGAGTTTGGATGTTCCAGATATTATTTTTGAAATTGCATTGGAAATATTTTTACAATATGTAATACTTTCATAGCTTTTAATTTCTTTAGTTTTGATTTGGAAATAACTTCGGCAACATCAGCATTAATATCATTTAAAACACAAAATAATATTGGAACAAAATTGTTAAATGTGAAAACAAAATTACCAAAATTAAAAAATCTGGTGTTTACAAAATTAATTGTCCAAAACGAGTATTTTCTCTTAAAAACAATGTATTTATTAAATTTTATTATGTGTAAACCCCCTTCCTTTCTGTCTCTTGATTATTAAGTTTTTGATTAACTAGATCATAGGTAGGCGACATAAAATACAAGCAATTTGAATTTAAATCATCTTTACATTTTATAATTAAAAATGCAGATGAAAATATATGAAGATATGAAATGAAAAGATATGTTTGCAAATAAAAAAGTTTTTTTCGAAACTAAAAATTTATCCATAAAATTTAAAGTACTCGTGAACGCTGAAATAATTATAATTACAATGTCTTGTTAGATTAGAAATACAGTTTATCTACAACACAGTATCTTGTATTTGTTTATTTGGTGAATATTAAATTTTTACTTACGCTTCGATGTCATCTTCATCTTTTTCGGTTTTGGGAGGCACTTTGACGTTATCACCCTTCCCTATAACGCTAATGTCGCACTTTAAATATCCTTTTGGACCGCCAGCAATATCATCGGGATCAGTGAGAAGTGCCCATTTATGATAAAACTGATGATCTGTTTAAAAATTCATCAAATATTATATTTAAATACATGTAACAATTTTTCTGAACTAATATTATTGGCAGAAAAAACGTTGAATTTCATCAGACAGTTGCAATAACATGTATTGCTCAGCTTGTAGGGTAATAGATAAGAAATTATTTATTTATATTTTATTATCACCACTTACAAATGAAATGGAAGAAAAATTCTCGTTTTTCTGCCTGAACTATTTTAAAGTATAATAAAAGCCAAATTAAGTTTCCTGTAGGTCATCAAGGTCGTAATGCTATTGTATGTGTGGCTACATTTCTATAGAAAAGTGTATGTTACTTAAGTTTGCTAAACAATCATTTCTAAAAATAACCTGATCAATAAAACAACAAAATAATGTATATATAATATAGCTTTTTTGGATTTAGACTTGACTCATTGTAAAATATTGTGTTAAAATATTCTTGAAGAGAACACCTGTTAATGACGGAATATTAGTCACTGCCAGAAATATTGTCATGTTGCCGCGTCGTTTGTTGAGCTTTCAATCAGTGTTCTGTGACTTTTGTACTTGTCATCGATTTTTCAGGTTATCTTTTTGAAAACATTTATAATACAAACTGTTTTTTTCAAAACAACAAAGCAAACAGCTAAATAGTCGATGCAAAGAACTTGTGGCTTCATTAGTTAACTATTTTGAAAAAGACAGGAAGAATAATGGCCCTTTGTTACCCTTAAACGCTGTGCAAGAGGTAATACGAGGGTTGTCTGAAAAATTCCGACCTCAACATGAAGATGGCAGCACTCGTAAACAAAAGTTGGGGAATGTGTTTGCGCATGCTTTGAAAGGTACCCACTAAAATTTCAGCCATTTTGGACGCGTAGTTGTTGTTTGACAATCATTTGAGTGAGTCGATGTGAGTGTTTTTAAGAAAATGGAAAAAATCGAGTATCGAGCTGTCATTAAATATTTGTTTTTGAAAGGTAATACGCCTACGCAAATCAAAGACGAGTTAGACGCTGTGTACGGGGACTCTGCACCATCATTGACGACCGTGAAATTTTGGGCTGTTTAATTTAAACGTGACCGTACCAGCTCGGGTAACGATGAACGTTCGGGACGTCCAAAAACTGCAACCACTGACGATAATATCACTCAAGTTCACCAAATGGTGCTAGACAACCGTCGAATTAAAATTAGAGAGATAGCAGAGGCTATAAACATGTCCAAAGAACGTGTTTGTCACATATTGAATCAAGATTTAGGCATGAGAAAGCTATTCGCGCGTTGGGTGCCGCGTTTGCTCACTTTGGACCAAAAACATGTTCGAATGAACATTTCCAACTCTCTGTTGGCGCAGTTTAAGCGCAATAAATCAGAGTTTTGGCGCCGATTAATTACTGTAGATGAAACTTGGATACACCATTATACTCCAGAAACAAAAACAGTCAAAACAATGGACTGCGAAGGGGGAATCGGCTCCAAAAAAAGGAAAGGTTGTTCCTTCGGCTAAAAAAGTGAAGGCAACTGTTTTATGGGATAGTCATGGAGTTATCTTAATCGATTATCTTCAAAAAGAAAAAACCATTACAGGAGCATACTACGCATCATTACTTGACAAGCTGAAGGCAGAAATTGCGGAAAACGGCCACATTTGCAGAAAAAAAGAATTTTGTTTCACCAAGACAATGCGCCGTCTCACACTTTAGCGGTTGCCATGGCGAAATACCACGAATTACGGTTTGAACTGCTTGACCACCCACCTTACTCACCAGATCTAGCCCCTAGCGACTTTTTTTTGTTCCCTAAGCTAAAAGTTGCCCTCGGAGGACAGAGATTTTCGTCGTTAACAATTATTTTGCAGAGAAAGACGCCGAGTACTATTTGGACAGGTTATAGAGATGGGAGCATCGCTGGGAGAAGTGTATAGACTTACAAGGAGAATAAATGTACAAAAATAAAAATTAATTTGAAGAAAAATGTCTAGTATCTTTGTTAGGTCGGAAACTTTTCAGACAACCCTTGTATTCGAATAAAATATAATTACTTTACTTTTCAAAAATTTTTATTTTTTTAGCGTGTAGCTGCTGCTTTAAAAATCAGTGTAAGAACAGTAAGCAGCATATGTTAAATGCAGAAAAAAGGTGAACAATTCGAGTCACCAAAAAAAAGCGTTGCGCTCATAAACGAGTAACAAATACAAAAACTTTAAACCAACTGAAAGATAAAGAATTATTTAATTGTAATACCACTTCTTTAAAAAGATCGCTCAAAGAACTGGGGTTTAATTGGATTAAGGATAATCCATGACGAGAACTTATGGAATTACCTAACGTTGTTTTTAAAAGAGTACATTTCTTGAGAAGTTCTAAAGAAGCGAAGGATGAAGGTATACATCAATTCGTGTTTCTCGATGAAACTCAAAATGGCATCATTAGCCATTCTTGGCAAAATGAAAATATAGTGTTAAAACCACTAAAACGGATGGCAAAAGGTTTGTTGCATCAACATAGGTTGGTTTATGAACATTTAAATATTATAATTGCAGATATATTATACTGCATGCTGGAAATAAAAACGGATTTATAGAGGGTGCTGAAACAATATTTTGTTCAAAAAATTAAGTTAAGATTATAATGGGGAAATGAACTAGACGAATTTCTTGAATATGATTGAATATTAGTTGCTGCTAAACTTAAAGAATCCTTCTCTAATTGTACTTGATAATGCACCTTATCACTGCTATGCTAATGCATAACACTCCAAATACAGGATGGTCAAAAAGTGATATTGAGAATTGGTTGACAGAAAAAAAAACATTCCCTATTTCCATATGATGTTCAAGACAGAACTGTTGCACATCGTTTTTCAGTAAATATACAGATATAATCTTACATAATGTTATTTATTTTAAACATTCTTTTAGAAATAAAAAACTAACCAAAAATATAGTGGACGATATGGCAGAACGGTATGGGTACAAAGTTTTACATCTTCTTCCTTACATTTTATCTTTAACCCTATTGAATTAATTTGGGGCATAGTTAAAAATTATTATAATAGGCACTTTGGTAGAGATGGTAACAGCGCGAAAACTGCCTAAACATGTGGCATGAGGCCCTTAACATGATTACTCCTGATATGTGGAAAAACTCTGTAAATCATACTGAAAGAGGAATATTTAAATGGTACGAGAGAGAAAAATTATTTGATGGTCAAGAATGTGGTCCAATAGTAATAAATTTTAAAATTTTAAAATTAATGTGGAATCAGATTCAGAAAACGTTGTGGTTCGTTGATGCTGATTTTTTTAATGTCATGTTTGGTCTTTGAAAATACGCTCATTATTAAAAATTTATTTATTTTGTTGCTTGTGGTTTTATTGTGATTATATTTATTCTTCGGTAACTCAGTAATAACCTTACCAGTTTAATTTTGGAATTCCTTACTTTGTGAAATCAATTCATTAATGTTATTAACAAAAAAAAAATGAACAAAATATCGCTAATTTTAAAGTTCCATTTAATATAATGTGAAACCTTCACGGGTTTTGTTTACCTACTTCTGTTATTTTCTTTTAATTTCCATACAATCACAATGATGAAGTGGACGCAACTTTATTTGGCTTTTAATATAACTATTTTAATTATAAGTTGGATATGTAGCGTATTTTTTACCTGCTAAATATTTACTCACTAACTTAATTTATTTGTAAAGACAATTAATAAAAGCAATAAGAGAGTTTGGCTAATAAAATTTTCTTTTTTTTTTTGGTGTTAGATAGAACTATAACTAGCTGTTACATACAGCATCCACCAAAATAATCAGTTTTTCCGTCTACCTGACCGGAAAACCAATCATTTGAACACCAAAAATAGGATGGAAAGTATTTTTTATGAACCCAATCCCGGATAATTCATACCGCCACGATTTTTTTAGCATTGAAAATGTGTGACTAGGATTTGACATTTTTTACTTCAGAAATAATATAAATTTCTACAAAATTCCACAAAGTGAGAGCTTTTCTCAAATAAAATTCTATAAATTATAAAGCAAAAATATTTAAAACAGTATCACAAGAAAAGTGCATTTGAGTTTTAAAGGAAGTATCCGATTCTGAATACCTCATGATGAAGGTGAGCAAATACATAATAGTATAAATCCTACAATAAGAGCATTTATCTTAAAATTCCCACTGGCGCACTGTCTTACTAAGACGGCTGGGGTTCAATTTTCAACACCATTTAAAAAAAAATTAATAGTCATAGAGGTAGGTGAAAAACAATTGTGTGTCACACGTGCATAAATGCATTAGCACCCCTTAGCTGGTGCCAATGCCCACTTTCTACCCTTGTGTCACAATGTACTATTTACAATAAATATGTTCAAAACGTGATTTATAGCGTTTCTGAAGATTATTGAACATATTTTAGTAAAGTGAGCGCAGACAAATTTATGGAGAATTCGTCTGTATGGCTTGTTGCGCCATTTTGTTGAAACTATTACTTGCGGACTCTTAAAGTACGCGATCGAAAAAAGATCTTTAAACCTCTATCACAATATTATATTTGCATCGCTCTTGATAACAGGCTGCTCATTCCCTTTGTTGTGATTATATATATTGGCAAGATTTTGCTTGTTGAAAATGAGTAAAAAGTTATTTTAGATAATAAATAGATTTAATTTTCATGAAACTTTTTAGGACAAATAATTGTACCATTATAATATATGTTTTCTTATTACTATTCCATATATGTATGTCAGAGAGGCGGGGGCTTTGGTTGGAGATTCAACATCCTGTGATTCACTCATTTCTTTTATTAATACAATTAATT
Source organism: Ophraella communa (assembly GCA_035357415.1). NCBI lineage: Eukaryota > Metazoa > Arthropoda > Insecta > Coleoptera > Chrysomelidae > Ophraella > Ophraella communa. Next base: position 30,875,221 of record CM068991.1, on the reverse strand, counting down.
AATGTTCGCGATTGCAGCAAGATTAATCACTAAGAATAAATAAATAAACTCGTACAAGGTTAACTTAACTTAGAATACAAACAATATTACTAATCTCTTGCGACAGACCGAGACTAAGGAAATAACGAATTCGCGACCACCAGGACATCCGTTCGATCTCAATCTCAAAACAAGACTACCCTTTTTTTCAAAAACTATTCTCGAGTAGTCTGCCTGCTGCACATTTCTCTTTTTCTTATTTATTTTATGATACGTTGACAACCATGTGTCTACCTGGGCCTAGGCCTATCGCAATAAAACAATATCTTTAAACCTTATTTTACAAAATATCAAAATAACATTTAAAGTAACAGTACATTTCTTAGAATTGTTAAAAATAGAAATATCCTTAATAATATTAACATTGGTTCGTCAGAAAATACTCCGCTGTACTTTATTCTCCGACATGTATGTATGTATAAATTAGGGGTGATAAGTACACTGCGACCTATAGGATCTATTGTGTCCCCCCTTACTTGCCATGTTCTGGTGTTTTCTCAGATTTATAGCAGCTTCTCGAGACCTATTTTCCTGAGGAAGTTTAGGACATCGTCGGGCTTCAAATCAGGTAGATCCCCTTCTTCTATTTCATATGCTCCTAGGTATCTAGCCCTAGAATTCTGCAAGGCAGGGCATTCAGAGAGTATGTGTATTAAGGTTTCATTCTTTTCCTCACAGAATCTGCACTTTGCTTCATCTGCCAACCCTAGTTTCTTCATGTGGCTTTTTAACCGGCAATGCCCGGTTAATATTCCCGTTAGAATTCGGAGCCTTTTTCTACTGAGGTTGAGGCAGCTAAGAGATCTCTTCTGGTCATAGTTCCCCAGTAGTATCTTAGATTGCCTCAGTTCTTCCAGCTGATTCCAGTACTTGGATTTTTCCTTCTCCATTTCTTCCCTTAGTTTTCCTAAGATTACTCTACTGCTGATCCCACAAGATGGTTCTGGTCCCAAATGTGGGGTTTCAGCTCATCTTTTTGCCAGCTTATCTGCTGTTTCGTTCCCCTCTATTCCTATGTGTCCCGGGACCCATAGGAATACAGTAGGGAGAGTGTTCTTCTGGCCTAGTTCATTTAGTTTGCCTAGGCATACCCAAACCATCTGATTATATTTGAGCTCAGCACTTTGATGGCTACTTGACTATCCGACATTCCGACATGATCAGAATCTCTTGTCTGCGGTAGTTTCTTTCAATATTGAATTCCACACATCTTTCGATGGCGCGGACTTCTGCTGGAAAGATGCTCGGGTATGTGCCCAAGCTTTCTGAGTATTTGGCTTTCGGTTAAAAAACTCCTATCCCAGTTCCCTCGTCTAACTTGGAACCGTACGTATACCACTTTATGGCATTCTGGTTTAAATTCTGTATGGTGTCTTCATTCCATTCAGATTTATTACTTAACTTTGTGATGAATTTTCTCACACAGTTAAATTTCTTTGGCATATCATCTTGGGGCATTTCCCAAGTTTGATCAAATTAAAGTGATCGAGGTTTTTCCCTGATAATTCCTTCTTTGATCATTCTATATATTGTTTTCTTCCTTACACTTTCAAGCAGAATGTGCAGTGGGGTCAAGTTTAAAATCACCTCCATTGCAGCAGTGGGGCAAGTTCCCATTACTCGTTTTTCCTTGTCGTACTCAGATTAGCCCTTGCGCCCCAAGCCACTGCCCCATATGTGAATATTGTTCTCACTATTACTGTGTACATCTATTGCCGAATACGTGGGTTACATCCCCAGTTCTTCCCTGCAATGTTCCTGCACACCATAAGGGCCTTAGTTGCTTTGTGTATTACTTCGTCTTCGTGTTTATTCCAGAGTAACCTGCTATCTAGGATAAGCCCTAGATATTTTACCTCTGTTATCCACTCGACGATGTTATCCCCTATTTTTAGATTAGGTTCCTTTTTCCTTGTAAAGGCTACTAGTGTGGTTTTGGTGGGGCTGATGCTGAGTCCCACCGAGGTGTACCAACATTACGACAAAGTTCGGTATATGGGTTGTTTTAGACGATATCAAAAAATGTTATTAACAAAAATAGTAGATGTCTTTAAGGTCCATATTTTAAAATTACCTTAAACTATACAGAGTGTTGTATAACTCCGTTACAAACCAAACATATGATTTTTTAAATGGGAACCCCTACAATAAATATTACAAAATAACTCTATTTGACATTTTCTTTTCTTAATGTATTTGTAGCTATTTTATTTGATATTAATTTATTTATCAAAGTTGTTTTTGTACTGAAATAACTAAATAAATAATATATAGCATAAATATTGAAATACTCCATGTATCATAGGTACATTTGTAACAAAAGAATCACATAATTGTATTCATTTATTATTAACATGCACATTTTTTTGGAATAAAAACTATTCATCGATATTTCTGCATTTTAATATTTCAACCTCTGACTACTGACATCTCTCGCTCTATGTAGACGACTTTCCTTTGTCATTTTTCTGCATAACTTTTATTTTTAACAACTCATCTTTTATTTCGTATTTTAAATTGGTTATAAAACATTATTAAATATTATTATTTGTCTTTAACAGATCGAGTCGTCGTAATTACTCAATTTATTAATACACTTTGACCTAAACAAGTTTCTTCATGTTTTTATTATGTTTTCGAATTTAATGCGTACTAAGAGCACCTTGTTTTTATTTTGACTCTTTCTGGAAATAGTTCTCTTGATTCCTTAAAAACTTTTCAGATTTCATTCTGCACGAAATACGAAGCCATCTAAGTTCGTGATATAAGCTCGCTTTCCCGTAAAATATTAGCGAAAACAAATTTAGAAGTGTAAAATATAGTCTGACAGGTTTAAAGGAGACTTCTTGTGTAATAATTAGTTTGCTGAGAGTAGGTATACTTTGCACGGACAAAAAGTTGCAAACAAATTTTAAAAAGCTTGTTCGTTTTCTGTTTTAAATATTACAAAAGTTTTCATTCATTAGCAAGAACGGCACGTACTTACATAGGGGTCTTGAAAAATTTAACATTTTTCTTTTAATTTAATGTTCTGCTCGATATCTTTTGTATTGGATACATTATTGTTTATGTATTTTATCTTATTCTTAATGAGTACATAAAAAATATTAAATGAAGCCAATTAGCTAAAATTTTGTTTATAAAAAATTAATATATTTGAAATTAAAATAGTTGGAAGTGGTACAGGGGCTTAATCTGAACGAAAAAGTAAAATTTAAATTTTCTTAAAAAATACGCTACATTTATTCCAATTACTTTGGAACATGCTTAAAATAACTAAAATCATACATGCACATTTTAGTTTTCTATCTATAATCCACTACTGAACGATGAATTACTTACAGGTCATAAGAATTTAATAAAAAAATACACAAAGTGGGAAATTATGGAAAGCGATTGCAGGCAATAGTAATGTTAAATGATTGTAACTTTTATAGATTTTAAAGTATGTGAAAAAATAGTATTTTTAAGTAAATCTTCACTTTTTGAGACCAGGTAGTAAGGCTTCTTTTACAAACTATTTCGCTTTCCACTGTCCTGGTGAATTTCCCCACTATTTTAGTGATTTCTGTTTCACTCACATATTTGTTTTACTGTTTTTATTGAGTTTGCTGTCGAAAGATTCTTATTCAATGAATTGCACTGATAAGCCTAGTTTGACCATTTCAATGCTTCTATGACCTTTATGCCTTGGTAGCCAGACTACCGTAACTCTGCTGGGGTCACCTAGACTGTTCAGAGCAAACACACAATGGCATGGTTTGCCGTAATTTTTGCTTGCAAAATCGTGACAACTTTGAGATAAACTCATTCAAAATGTTATTACGACTAATCGACTAATGCGGCTTCTATGCCGTCCGCCGTTTTTGAGCTATCGGTGTACCAGGTTCTTTCTGCATCTTTCACAGTTTTCCCTACCTGGTATAACTACCTAACTACCTTACATTTGTTGGAAAAGCTTTGTTGTCCTAAAATGTTATTCTGGTTAAAATTAATGATTGGTCATTTGGTTACTCAGGGCCGGTTTATCAATTGCCAATATTATCCATCAGGTATCCGTCAGATAAAACTAACTAGCAGATAAAGTTTCAGTTTGTTCGCAAACGTTTATCAACTCGTTTTTATCCTCTAGTTAGTTAACTGATAGTTAACTGACTGTTCGGAAACGGTTTATCAACTCGTTTTTATCCTCTAGTTAGTTAACTTATAGATAATGAAAGTTGGCAATGCTGATGTACAAATGTAAGCATTATATTGGTTATTACAAGAACAAGGTCATGTCACATTACTTGAGATGTCACGACCGTTGTGTTAGATTATTGTTGATTCTTTTTGTTTGTGCAAAAGTTTGTGTTTTTACTTTCTGAAGAGTTTTAGATTGCTGATGAACATGCATTTTTTGGATGATTATATTCTGGATATCGACGAGGAAGAGGATATTGTGCAAGTTTTTGAGTACGAAAGCAAGCCGTATACAGTAAGGGAAAGAGTAGACAACTTTGAAAAGTGGGATGAACAAGATTTTCATGCAAGATTTGGGATGACAAAAGAGACTGTTCTGTCAATATTAGAACTCATTGAGGAATCACTTGAGTTTTGTACTGATAGGTAGGTGATTTCCGATTTCCAGGTTGCCCCATCCGTTTTTTTATTCTCAATGACATCTTTTTGTTTATTTGCAATTTTTAAAAGCAAATTTCTCTCATCTACTGTGAAATTGCATCCTCTCTTCTTAGTCGTACTAGTACCTACTTTCCATTTTTCACTTAGGTTAGGTTAGGTTAGGTTAGGTTAGGTTAGGTTAGGTTAGGTTAGGTTAGGTTCGGTCAAAACCAAGTAATTTAGACACACTAAAAAACTTCGGAATCAAAACAAACCAACTCTTCTGCATAAAGTGAGGTTATATAATAGAGCTTATCCGTCTAGATATCGACCTAACCGCCAGTTGAAAGTTACAGATAAATATTTGACATTTTATCTGGCAGGATAAAGTTAACCTGTTATTGATAAACCGACCTTTCCAAAATAACTGGAAGTTAAGCATTAACTGACAGATAAATTGCTATTGATAAACCGGCCCTCAATATTTTAAAATATTTATGGTCCATTTAAAAGTTACAACTGCTACTTAAATAAGAATAACTTTGAAAGAAGTTGTTTAAAACACTTCTGGTATTCTTTCGTAAGTCTTAAATTAGTGATATTTTGCATAAAACTAATTTTCCACTGGAACTGACGGTTTTGAAAACTCCAAAAATATGAGGTCGATAAACTAAATATAGATATATACATATAGAGAATAAACATAAACACTCTGATTTGTATTACTACTCTGTAACTATGCTCATATTCAGTGTGCAAAAATATCTATAATTTATTTAAAACAATGAAAAAAACTATATTCAAGAAAAGACTTTAAAGAAAGTACCGAATTTAAAAAAACCAGATAATACAAATGGACAAAAGAAGTAAATTTAGTTAAAACCATGTCTGGTATTGATCAATTGTTGTTAATACTTGGGTTATCAATTATTTTTTATACATTTTTTATAAAATAAAAAATGTTACAATCAGTTTATAAATAGATAACTATTTTCGATAAAACAATTCAAAACAAAAATGGTATATGGTAAAAATAATTAAAAGCGTTTCCTTTGTTTGCCTTGTATTAGAGAATCCCGTTTTAACTCGGTAATCGCATAATTTTGCGTTAGAATTAATTAAAAAGTCATTCAATAAAATGATTAATTAATTAAATGGAACTGAGTCAGAGGTGGAATAAATCGAAAGCTTTGTTGCCAAATATACAAAATATTTAACTATAACCAACTTTTTAAGTGCAGTAATCGAACAATTATGTTGCTTTACTACAGATTTGTTTTCATTTTAATTGTATTAATGATGAATTTACACAAAATAATTATTGAATCTTGATCTACTTAAATTATTAATAACTGTCAAATATACGCCAAGTAAAATATTAAGAATTGAAAATTTACTTAATTAATTTTATCTATACAATTATAAATTAGCTTGTCAATATCTTTTACGTAACATACATAACGTGGTCAGAAATGTATAAAGTGGATAATTTTCCAGAAATTTCTTTATCTGTAAAATTTGACATTTCAACAATGTTCCCACTATTTTTTGATTGTTGTTTTAGCTAATAGGTATGCGATTAGGAAATAATTTTGCACTAGTGTCGATTATCAGTAGTAATTTTATAAGAAAATTTTTTGAATCAAACAAATCGTATTGTGCCTCTCATATGCTGTCACATTGACATCAACTTTGGCGACTATAATATTTATGAGAAAAGTTTATGAATAAATCAAATCGTTTTGTGTTACTGTCAGTTGCTGTCACATTGGCGTCACCTGTGGCTATAACAATATTGTACAATGTCGCGATTTGGAAATGCTTCTGCTGTAGATATTGACAAAAATATAGACAATCTTACGCCAACGAATACGAAAAAGTTAAAAATGTCAGTATGGAGACAATTTCAAGAGTTTTGTGCTGAAAGAAATCACTTATTAGAACGAGGAACTTCGGTGGAAAAAATTGCCTTCACTCTAAAGGACTGGGCAAGCAACATGCGCAAGAAGGAATGATCCTTCTATAAAGAAAGTGTAGTGAAAACAATGTGGAACGTAACAGCAAAACTTTTTCAGGAAAAATATTGCGAAGATTTCGGTATTGTAATAGATCCATTTAATGATGTAAGATTTAAATCTGCGAGGAGTGTCCGAGATGCTACGCGCAAAATATTACAAATGAATCCGGAAAAGAGAAAAGAAATCTCATCGGCTTTTACTCACAAATAATTGCTGCAAATTTTGAAGCTTTACGATAAAAACGAGCCGGAAGGTCGGCAGAAAAATTTTTTTCATCTCATATCTCATGAGCTAGCACTTCGAGGAGGTGATAACTAGGCTTAACAGTGTTCATGTTATTTCAATAAATAATAAACGTTTAATATAATTACGTCTGCATTTATTTTGAAGGACCTGATAATTCGCCACTAGTGCAAATCCAAGAAGCAGGTCTCGATAGCGAAAAGTTCAAATTCACAAACCATTCTCATCGAGCAGATGTAATTACTGACAGTGACTCAGATAATACGATTTGTTTGATTCATAAAATTAAATGAAAACGAATCTTAAATTTTTATTGCATTAGTTCAACAACTGATAATAACATTTAAAGAAGAAAATATAGAGCAATAGCCATATGCATCAAAACAAAGCACACTGAAAAATGGATCTTTAACTTATATAGTCGGATATTTTTGTTGGGTCTAAATTACGAGAATATTTTAATATCAATTTGATGAAACATAATTTTGGCTTTAATCAATTTATTAATAATTCCAAATTTTGCAAAATTAAAGAGATATAGCAACAACAAAAATAGCAAAGTGTTAATACGAGGGTTGTCTGAAACGTTTCCTACCTCAACATGAAGATGGCAGCACTCGTAAACAAAAGTTGGGAAATATGTTTTCGCATGCTTTGAAAGGTACCCACTAAAATTTCAGCCAGTTGTTGTTTGATAATCATTTGAGTGTGTCGATGTGAGTGTATTTATGAAAATGGAAAAAATCGAGTACCGAGCTGTCATTAAATATTTGTTTTTGAAAGGCAATACGCCTTCGCAAATCAAAGACGAGTTGGACGCTGTGTACGGGGACTCTGCACCATTATTTACCACCGTGAAATTTTGGGCTGCAGAATTTAAACGTGGCGGTACCAGCTTGGGAGACGATGAACGTTCGAGACGTCCAAAAACTGCAACCACTGACGATAATATCGCTCAAGTTCACCAAATGGTGCTAGACAACCGTCGAATTAAAATTAGAGAGATAGCAGAAGCTATAAACATGTCCAAAGAACGTGTTTGTCATATATTGAATCAAGATTTAGGCATGAGAAAGCTGTCCGCGCGTTGGGTGCCGCGTTTGCTCACTTTGGACCAAAAACGTGTTCGTGTGAACATTTCCAACTCTCTGTTGGCGCAGTTTAGACGCAATAAATCAGAGTTTTGGCGCCGATTAATTACTGGAGATTGAACTTGGATACACCATTATACTCCAGAAACAAAAACACAGTCAAAACAATGGACTGCGAAGGGGGAATCGGCTCCAAAAAAAGGAAAGGAATTACGGTTTGAACTGCTTGACCACCCTCCTTACTCACCAAATCTAGCCCCAATCCACTTTTTTCCCCTAAGCTAAAAGTTGCGCTCGGTGGGCAGAGATTTTCGTCGAATGAGGAGGCCATCACCTTCGTAAAAAACTATTTTGCAGAGAAAGACGCCGAATACTATTTGGACTATATAGACCTACAAGGAGACTATGTAGAAAAATAAAATTAATTTGAAGAAAAATTAGAAAAATAGTATCTTTGTTAGGTCTAAAAATTTTTAGACAACCCTCGTAAACGTCGTGTTATAGTTAGGAAGAATATTATTATATTAACTCATTTATTAATTAGAAAGACAGTTCATTTAATTTATTAATTAAATGAACAATTATTTAAAGAACATGTTTAAATTTCAATTTGTCAAAAGTTTGATATTTGACATAACATCATGATGGTCAGCCAGGTTTACCGTTCGAATTAGTTGTTCTTCAATTATAAATTGTGGAAAAGCATAGAATTCATGTTTCAATTACGATTTTTTTTTTAAATCATTAATGTTGTATTATTTTATAAGGTATTTATTAATATATAATTTACGATTTTCCAATTTGATTTTTCCTTCTTAAAAGATAAAAACTAAGCGAAATAGTACTTAAGTGTACTTAGTGTAAACCCTACCTAGTGATAATTTCCCTAGGGATATTATCAGTCTAATCAATCGTTGATTGGTTATTTTTAAACACATGACTAAAAATAAACTGTTTTAATTAGTTTCCAATATTTATACCAAAAATGTTCAAATTAATTATTAAATTTCCGTAATTACCCTCTTCAAGTCGGTCTCTAATATAAAATTTTATTGATATTTGAATCTCGACTCACTGGGAAATATGGTATATAGATAAAACTATAAATTGATTCACTGACTGACTGATTATTGGCATACGACTTGAGCTCAGAGGGCTAAAGGTATAGACACCATCTTTGGAGGTTAAATACCTTTCCAAAGTGGATAAACTATGACACACTTAGTCTGAGATGAGCAGGTTCGTTTGGTTCTAGGCAAATACTGTCTAGTGAATTGGAGCAAAAAGGACATAAACAAAGCAGGCGTTAAGAGTTCTAAGGGTGGGTTTAGATTCTGATGCGCACCTATCATATTCACTGTTGGATCTGATGAGGGTCCCCTAAATTTTGATACGCGCTAGTTATTAAGGGAAATTAACTACTAATAAAACCTTTGTGCTGGAAAAAAGAGTGAGTAGCTGGAGGGTGATGGAAGATGAGGAAAGCTTGAGCTTGCATAGGTACGTGGAGACAGACATAAGGAAGATGGAAAAAGAGGTTGCTGAAGGTGGAAGGCAATGTTGGACGAAAACCGAGGCGGAGAGACTGAGGAAGAAACTAGGTAGGGAGATAGAAAGAGGACTCAGTCATGATGTGAATGTTTTGTATGAAGTGTAAAAGGGACGGGAAGTGTGGCAACAGGCTAATTATTGGTAGAATGAGGAAATAGAAAAGTTGTGGAGTGCAAGAAAGAACGAAGAAGGATGGTAAGGATAAAAGGCAAATGTAAGGATAAGGAGAGATACAAGGCGAAAAAGAAGGAGCTTGAGCGGAAGGTCGATAGGTCGAAAAGAGGTTAGTGGGAAATGTAGCTGGGGGAATTAGACAATAATCCATGGGGTAAGGCATATGAGATTACAGTGAAAAGAATGGGGGGAACTAGGAATATTGTGTTAGAGGAAGATTGGTAGAAAGAAATTATTAAAAAACTATTTGCAGTGGGAGAAGGAGTAGGGGATAATATAATTCGAGTAGAGAAGGTTTTCAGGGGAAGAGATAATTTGAGGGGGATAAGGCCGGTAGAGAGAGAGGAAATAGAGAAGAAATGGCGTGGTATCAAGGAGAGGAAGGCTCCAGGAATAGATGGTTTGACAGGGGTTTGACTGTTGGATGATAATGGGGAGTATTTCTTAGAACTTTTCAACAAAGTTCTGAGGGAGGAAGAGTTTTCGGAAGCGTGGAAAGTAGCCAGAGTGGTACTGGTGAGGAAGGCGGGTAGAGAGGGGAAGCGGACAGGGGACTACAGGCCCATCAGTCTGCTGTGCGGGATAAGTAAAGTTTTGGAGGGGATCATAAAAACAAGAATCGAGGAGGAAGTGGAAATAAATGGGGGATTTAGGGAAAACCAGCATGGGTTTGTGAAGGGGAAGTCTTGTATTTCCGTAATGGGCAAAGTGATGAGCTTAGTGGAAAATGCTAGGGAGGGTAGTTGGAGAAAAATGCGTTCAATGGGGTCAGTAAAATAGCAGAGCTGAGAGCTTTGGCTAGACTTGGAGTGGGGGAGGGTATAATAAACTTAGTAGAGGATTATCTGACGGAGCGGGTTTTGGTTGACCCGAGAGGGGGAGGTATAGGACGGAGATGGGAGTGCCAGGGGTCGGTATTAGGACCGACGCTCTGGAAATGTGTGTTTGATGAGGTTTGTGGGATAAAATGCGAAGATGGATGCGAGATTAAGATTGTCGAAAAAATAGAGGAATGCGAATTGGAGGTGGCCGAAGAGAAGACGGTAGGATTACTGGTGAAGGGACGCAGCAAGGCGAGGGAGTTGGAGGTGATGGTGAAAGGAAAGAAAATTCACATGGAGGAATCGGTGAAATACATAGGTGTGTGGTTGGATAGCCAGCTATCGTTTAAAAACCACATGCCGAAGGCGGCGCAGAAGGCGAAAATTCGGACGGCATGGCTGGGGAGATTGATGTGTAACGTGAAAGAACCGGGAGAATGGAATAGAAGAGTGCTGACTGGGCATGGGTCAAAAACAGGATATCTTCACAAGATTGGGAAAAGAGAGACTGGAGTGTGTGAAAGGTGCGAATTGGAGAATGATGTAGGACACGTGTGTAGATGCTGGAGGAATGAAGAAGTGCTGAAGAACTTGGAGGAAAGACTCGGAGTGGCTGTGTATTAGGGAAATATGGTGGAGATAATGTTGAGAGGTCAGGAGGAATGGATGGAGATGAATGATGCAGTGGAGAGTATGGTTAGGAGAAGAAAACGTTTATGAGTGGCATAATAAATGGAGAGTGTGTGAGGGACAGCCGCCCTTCTTGAAGTATACTAGGGTAATGATTCCGAGACGGGAACAACGGCGAGTTTTGAGGTGGTTTTGGTTGGTAGGCGTCATCCCAGCAATGATGAGTCCAACACTGTTCGGGTCCTGGACCCGTTCCAACATGAGTTTTTCCATCTCAGCCCGAAAAAAAAAATAATCTGATGAGGGTCCTCTAAATTTTGATACGCAATAGTTATTAAGGGAAATTAACTACTAATAAAACCTTTGTGTTTAGTTACTCATCCTGTGCTTCAAAATTCTGCAATGTTACTTATTATATTTCAAAAGCTCCCCGATTTCAGTGTCCTTTGCTTCGGGGTATACTATTATACTGTATAAGCGCTTTCTGTCACTATAAAAAGTTGTAAAAATTAAGCTTATAGCTTGGATATTTCGTTTACGAAAATGGAAATTTAATTTCAAAATATGTTGACCGTTATCTAAAAAGAAAAACGAGAAAACAAATAGTTTCCGGCCTCTGTACTGGGCTAACATTGAATTACTTTTCAATAGAAAACGTTATAGCCATCGACCAAGTCGATGAAAATCACATCACCCGCTGACTGATACAATATAATAATTCTTCTTTCAAAAATTTTTACAGTTAGTTGAAACCAATTTAATTTTATTTAAATTTCACCACGTAATCACCATTTTTAGATCGTCAACTTTTAAAAATATTCATTTATCTATTGCCATTTTCAAATTATTATCATTATTAAAATGGTATAAATTATTAGAATCCTGATATTCCTAATTCATTAAATCTTGTTTTAAAATAGTTGGCAACATGTTATTATTTATATATTATGAATTTAAACGTTTTTTTTTCAGTACCTGGTTGAGACCACACTGTGCCGACGTCAAATTTAAAGCTTCCCAATAATTTGTTACCCCTCAGAAATCTCCGATACTGCATCACCTGCCAGCAAAGAAGAAATAGAAGAAACAATAACAAGAAATTACAAAAACAAATAAAGTAAAATAAAATAAACGAAATACAGTAAGGAGTACATTTGCTGCAAAATGCCATACATAATAAACTTGTGCAGACAATTTCGGTGTTGGAAATGAAATTGGTTTTATAGTAGCGTTTCCATTATTTCGTACTCGAATAAATATTTGTTTTAGGTAGCTTACAATAATATTGGTAAAAAAATAAATACTTTATATGGGAATGAGGGAAAAATACATTTAGAAACGAACATTTTGTTATTTTTAATCCGATTTATTGAATTGTACATACATATTTCAGTCCATACATTTTCCGATATTTTATAGAAATTCAACTCATTTTTTTGAAAATACTGAATGTGTTGTAAAATTTTTCCAACAATGGCATTCTTTTTTTATCACTACAATTATAAATTTTAAACCCATTATTGTGTCATATATCATTGTTCGTTAAGGTTGCCTTTTATATCTCGAGATTTGGCATTTTTGAGGTTATACGTACTCAGAACGTTTTGACCTACGAGCGCTATTTGTGTTGTTTACAGTAACTTAAAATATTCATCTCAGCCTAGAAATGGAATTAAATCGTGAACATTTTCATGCGATTATTTTTTACCACTTTCGACGTGGATTGACTCAACAACAGTGCATGAACTAAATTCAATTTTTTCCGAAGAAGCTCCATTAAGGACCAATGTTTATCGATGGTATGGTGAGTTCAACCGTGGCCGTAGTGTACTCCAAGACGAATTTCGTGCAGGTCGTCCAACATCAGTTGTTCCGAAAACCATTGATGCTGTACGCGAACTGATATTGCAAGATCGTTATGCGACCTATCGTGAGATTGAGACAACCTTAGGCATTAGTGAGACCAGCAAACATTCAATATTGCATAAATATTTGACGGTGAACAAAATTTGTTCGCGTTAGATCCCATACAATTTGTCAATCGCTCAAAAAAAGGCTCGTGTCGATTAGTCGAAGGAACTGCTCAAAAAATACGATCTCGGTGCTTTGAAGCAGGTCTATAACATCGTGACAGGTGATAAATCGTGGATTTACGTGTATGAGCCCAAAAGTGAACAAAAGTCGAGTGTATGGGTGTTTTAAGATGAGCCCAATCCAACAAAAGTTGTACGAACACGAAGCACTTCCAAGTAAATGGTCGCAACCGTACCACTAGAATAACGCTGAACTAAAGTTTATACTATTATTTTCCAGTTAGTTATGCACAAAAACGAAACGAAAATACCTTTTTTCGGTATAAAGTTTGCTTTTGTGATAGTTATAATAATACTCATTTTTCAATTTTTTCATAAATTTTAATTGATTTACAAGCCCAGAATAACTTAAAATGTCGTCACGAAAGTGCAAATATGATGCTGATGCATTTTGTTTTATATGTGGTCAATTTATTAAAGTTCGAGACGTGAAATATGAACTAAAGACATCTCACGTTCTCTGTGAAGCCTATGAAGCATATTTTGACTGTCCTGTACGGAATCAAGATAAGCCAGGGGCTCCACATGTTGCTTGCAGTTATTGTAAAAGGTGTTTGGAAGGTAAGCAATTTTTATTTAATTAAGCGATGAATCCAAAATAAATAGACATATTAATATTTATTTTTATATTTTTAGGTTGGTATCGAGGTGAGAAAAGGTCTATGAAATTTGCAATACCAAGGATTTGGCGAGAACCAAAAGACCATATTACTGACTGATACTTTTGTATGGTGAATCCGAGTAAAATACGTAGAGGTAAAAATGCAAAACCTGTTGAATATCCTGACCTCGAATCTTCTTCTGCTCCAATTGCTCACGACCTAACACGACCAGTACCTGAGCCACTAAAAAAATTATCGCAGAAAAGTAGCTCATCTTTTAGTTCTTATAAAAGTAATTCCGATAAGGAGTTTTTGCCTACACCTGAACAACCAAAACACTATCTCATTACTTCAGAAGATTTTAACGATCTAATTAGAGATTTAAATTTGCCAAAAAATAAAGCAGAGCTTCTAGGCTCTCGGTTAAAACAGTGGAATTTGCTTGATGATGTTAAGATCACGGATCAGCGGACTAGGCATGAAATGTTTGCAACGTTTTTCACGAAGGAAGATGGACTTTGTTTTTGTAATGACATTAAAGGTATGTTTGAAGCAATTGGCATACCCTGTGTCCCTAGCGAATGGCGTTTATTCATTGACAGCTCTACAAAAAGTTTAAAAGCAGTTCTGTTGCACAAAGGAAATAAATTTCCGTCTCTTCCAATTGCTCACTCAGTACATCTTAAAGAAAATGAAAGTGTCAAAATTTTGCTTGAATCTGTAAAGTATCGTGAGTATAACTGGGAGCTGATGATTGGAGATTTTAAAATGGTGCGATTTTTAATAGGGCTATAGGGTGGATATACAAAGTATCCGTGTTATTTGTGCTTGTGGGATAGCAGAGCGGATTCTAAACACTATATTCAACGGTCATGGCCTGTAAGAACAGAATTGTGTGTCGGAAAACAGAACGTCAAATTTGAGCCCATTGTTGAAGCGGAAAAAGTGTTAATGCTGCCTTTTCACATTAAGTTAGGGTTGATGAAACAATTTGTTAAAAAACTGGATGAAACTTCAGAAGCTTTTGGATAGTCCGCATCGTACGTAGACTGAACCTTTTTTAAATTTCCTATGAATGTCCATAACGTAGGATGAGCAATGCCAGAACCAAAAGCCAGTTGCAACTTGCGATGACATGCTTCTGTAAAATTATTTGTCCTATCTCATTTAATGTTCGAAAATAAACAGACCAAACTGCTGATGGAAACGTTGCTGGCGCTCTGGTTCCATTGTTCCTAAGTCGACCGATGTTATTTCCGGTAAACCGTTCTAAAATTGGTTCTACTATTTATGGCAACTCATTTTTCAATTCGGTAATGGCATCAATCACATCCTCTTCTGGAACAAATGCTAATGATGTTACCATTTTTGCTTGTAGTGCAAATTCGGGATTAGTATTGTACATTTCTAGGAGATTGCAAGAAGATAAATGCTTTCGAAGATTTTTTACCAAGTGGAATAAGTATCCTCTAATTTCGGCTTCTGGGAAAACTTGTCTTACAGCCTGGTAAATTGCCAATTCAAAGTCGACACTGAAGCTTTCCGGATTTAATTGCGGCCAAAGAACTTTTACCATGTTAAACAATTTGAGATATGTTTCTTTTTCTTTTATTGGGCAGCAAGCAATATAGTACAGGAAAAACTGGACCCCTCTCTTCATGCGTATCTTTTCTTGCTAGAATAACAAATATTTGAGCAAAAAGTAGAGGACACAATAAGAATGTGCCGTCAACAAATAACTCTTTCATGCTTCCACTCCATGTTGCATGGTATCATAATTCGATGTGGATCCACCTGATCTCTTCCAGATTCTCAAATTGAGTAGGGCTGTAGTAATACTGCGAGTACACTTCTGGCATGATAATTTCACTAAGAGTTTCTTGATTGGACGGTGCATTGGAAATGGTTACTCTTACTCTTTCAATGTTTCTCCTCATAATACTGGAACTTGGAAGCATTCCTTTAATCGCAACTGGGACATTCTCCAAAACTCGTCATCTGATTTGGGCAGGATTCTTCATCGTTGTCGCGGCCAGGTGCTTAACAGAGGTATTCATTTTTTGCAGAACAACATTTGTTGCATTTCCTACCGTACTACATGTGTGTTCATTTCGGACACATTTGAAAGAACCATCCATAATATTGGTCCATATTCTTCCTTTGCATCCTTAGTGTTTGTTTTCACAGCGCCAGAATTAAATGGTGTTGTTCTTGTCAGTTTTATCCTTCATGTATAGGTAGCCATCCCAGTAGTATTTATCGTGACCCCTTTGGCTGAGAACCCGTAATGAATCCTTTTTCCGAACTCCGGTACGGTCAGAAATAAGTGGATTTAAATAATATTGATGTAAATCTATGAAAAGTAGTGTTACTAGGTTAATAAAATAATTTGACTTAACTTAAGAGAAGACCTTAAACACTAAAACAAGCAGATTAAATAATCGGAGGGTTGATATTGTTAGTTCCACAGCCAATATTCTCGATCGAGTGTAAAAATCATTTTACCTCTCCGAGAGGACGCTCATAAAAATAGAAAAAATATATGTGAAGAGTATGTTGTATTTCTACCAAATTGGCAGCTTATACTGTATTTACCGCACACATTTCCCGAGAGAAAGGAGGTACTTTAATCCATATCAACTTTTTATGTGTAACTTCAAAGAAGTATGAAAACATTTAGATTTTGAGTAAAGGAAGGAGACAAGGTAAATATTTTCTTTTAGTTTAAATTGAATATGACAAAAACAGGATATTAAAGCTCAATAGGATACGTTATTACGGAATTCTTTAAAATGTTTTAAATATCATTATGACAGTTCATATAAAGAGTATCTTAATGAACAAATACTAGAAACACTACTATAAAAACAAAAGGTAAAAGATATTTTTTAGAAACATATGCAGTAGGCGGTTCTGAAATACATAAAAAGGCATTTTTTCAAACAAAAAACATCATTCATATACCGGGTGTGTCATAAACGGTCTTGATATCAATCTTGAAACTTCCGACTAGAGTTCCTGATCTTAAGAAATTTCCAGAGTGTAATACCTAAAACATATCTATTTTTCAACCAAAATAATATATTTTGGTAGACACATTAAAATGTTAACCGTAGAATTGCGGCCAAAATGTTAATTACTTTAACTTCATTAATAGTTTACGTAATCAAATTCGAATTGTTTCTTTACATTTGTATAAAAATGTTTTAAAGATTATATATAAGCCTATATAAAAAATTATCACTTACCGATAGGGTAATAATCTTGTCAAATAACATAATTGGTGGCATATGGAAATCGAATACGAAGTACTGGAAACAAAAAAATATTATTATTACAAATAAATGAGCTCCTTATGACAAAATTAAAAAAAAATATATTAATAAAAAAAGCAAAGAAATGAAATCAAATACAATAATTAAATAAATTCGGCAATAGTATAATCAAGATGCGCTATTTTGCAGCTGGCGTGAACAACACAATTTGAAAAGTAGTGCTGATGAAAATTTGATGTTGGCTTACTATTTGGATGTGGTAAGAACAGTTTTTTTAAAGAATATTCTTTTCAACAGTTTAAATTGTAAGTCAGAAACATTCAAGCCTTCTTCGTTATGGTCCAAATACTCGATGTTAAAATCAATGGTTATGGTTAATGAGAATGTCAACATATCAAGTTTCCCAAAGTTGATAGCTTTTTTGAAAAAACAAAATGTAGAACAACAGCCAAACCAGTCGAAGGTGCTGACAAAGGAACAAATTGAAAGCTTCATGAGGGACGCTCCAGATAAAGAATATCTATTACTCAAAGTGATAGCATTACTTGAAGTTGCTGGGAGGTTGCCGAAGGTAAGAGATCTATAATTTAGAAGTTAGTAATGTGGAGGATACGGATACTCAGCTAGTAGTTAAGATTAACTAGGTATAAACGCATATTCGACAAGCTTTCACTGTGAGGTTAACAGTGATGTGGTTCACTATTTGGATGTGTTTAGAAAATACATGAATTTACGACAACACATCTCCCTGAAAGTTCTTTTGGTGGGTTATAGACAAGGAAAATGTCTGTCTCAAAGAGCTAGTATACATACTGTTGGCGGAGCACCTAAGAAAATAGCTGAGTTCTTAAAACTAGACCAACCAAAAAAGTATACAGACCATTGCCTCAGGAGGACATCCTCAACGTTGTTGATCAATGCTGGAGCTGACCTTAAAAATCTAAAACACCACGTTGGATGGAAGAGTTCTTCATTTGCAGAAAAGTATATAGAAGAATCAATTGAAGGCAAAAACAAGATTGCAAGAATGATCCAATGGGGCCAAACTTTTGTTGAAGTGCTACATCACAGCCACACGTCTTCCGCAATTACAGAAACACTGTAAATCCATTAACAACTCCATTAATACATATTGCACATATTGTACATAATGTACAATTAATGTCAATCTTCAAAAACTAGAATAAAAGCTTAGTTTATGTTGATTCACTTATTATTTCAAACAACATTAGGAGAATTGTACAGTATGAAAAAAAATATATTTAAGGACTGAGACGTTATAATCTCAGTGGGTAAATTGTTCCATACATCAAAAACCCGGTTGCCAGAAAATGTTGACGCGTTTTCACTGAAAAAGACTGCTTTTTAACTTGCCGAAGTTGTATCTTAAAATTCTGTGATTATAAGATTATAAGATCACTAGGGAGTCGACGATCTTCAAAGGTGGATAATCCAGTTATAGCCAATCTCCGAGAATAATGCGGTCTCCTTTGCTGGTGGGATAGCCTTGTAGTTTTACGCTGAATATTTTCCAACGCATCTAAGTCTGGGCACCACAAGGACCACCATATTCTATGAGCGGTTGAATGTACGTTTTATATAAACAAATGAATGTTCGGAACGACATTTTCGCAAATACTTTACGAAGAACGTAAATCTTACTGCTAGCCTTTTATATTATATTTGATATATGTTCCGACTATCTAAGATTTTCCGTAATTGTAATATCGAGATCGTTATAAGAATTAACTTTACCAAGATGTTGACCGTCGAAAAAGTAAGAAAAGTGCGGATTATTTTTTCCCAAATGCAATACAACACATTTATCTGTATTAAGAGGTAGCAACCAATCTGTGCACCATTTAAAAATCGAGTTTAAATCACTTTGAAGAATGGCATGATTTAAAAGCGGCTTTGAAAATACGTCGACATCATCTGCGTAAAAAGCATACTTATATTTAATATGGAATTGAAGATCACTCGCGTACAGTACAAATAGCATCAATATATATCATCATAATATATCAATATATATCATTAAAAAAAGTTGCTTGAATTAAGGTTAGGTTAGGTTAACACGGTGGTTCGGGATGGAACCCACTTAGGCCAGAGGACCGTTGTGATGCCGTATGGGGTGGTTGCCACCCCCACCACTATTGTGAGAACCAGTAGCTGCTGTCAATGAACAGCATGATGCTTTTGTTACCAACCGACTGAAGATCGGATAAGTTGTCAAAATAGGGCTGTCCCAGAGCAGAAAATCTTTGCCTGGATAGGGCAGGGCAGTGACAGAGTAGGTGGACCGTCGTCTCTTCCTCCTCTTCGTCTTGACAACTTCTGCAAAAGTCATTCCTTTGTGGAATTTCCATGCGTGCAGCATGGCATCCTCCAAGCCAGTGTCCAGTGATGGCCGCAATCGGTGTTCCGATGGATTTCCTGGAGAGAGATAGAATATCTTTGGTGCGTCGCAGGTTAAGCTCTGGCCATATCTGTCTTGACAAGTTGCAAGAAGGTTCTTCCCGCCACCTCAAGTTGGTTTGGCGAAGTTTTTCTTTTCGGAGGAGCAATCTTCGTTCAGCGATAGGTGCCCCTGGTCTTGTATTAGGGGATATAGTCGTGAGCGTCGTACCAGCTCTTGCTAACTCGTCCGCCTTACAGTTGCCTGCTATGTCCGTGTGGCCGGGTACCCAGACAACATTGACTCGCCAGCTCATCTAAGACTTTACGGCATTGTATAGCCGCCTTGGAGGTCAGGTAGACTGAGTTTAGAGACTTAATGACAGCTTGGCTGTCACTTAGAATAGATATTTCATTGGACTCGAATCCGGTTTGAAGTACCCATTTTGCTGTTTCATTAATAGCTACCATTTCTGCCTGGAATACACTGCAGTAGTCCGGCAAAGGGAATGATAGGTTGAGGGGTGGGGACTCTGAGAAGACTCCACTTCCTACTCTCCCCTCTAGTTTTGAGCCATCTGTATAGAAGAGCTTCCCATTTGGCTTAACTAGGTTCGCCGTCCACTTCTCTTTGGACGGGATGTCCACCGAGAACTTGCGGTCGAACATCGGGGTGGGTTTCGTGTATTCTGTGTTGTTTAAGATAAGACTGAATTCCTTCAGAATCTTTACCTTAGGCCATGGTGAGACTGCATTGAGTCTGAGAGCAGCGTTGACCGCGCATTCCTTCCCATATAGGTCTAGTGGAGTCAGATGTAGGATAATTTCCATGGCTTTTGTCGGGGTTGTCCTAAGACACCCCGTCATGAGAACGGCAACTAGTCGCTGTACCTTTCCCACCCTTTTCCGGTTGACCTCCTTACATAGGGCTGGTCACCATACCAATGATCCATACATGAGTGTGGGTCTTACGACCGCCGTGTATAACCAATGGACAATACTGGGTCTCAATCCCCATTGTTTGCCAATGGTTCTTCTGCAGATGTATAGTGCAACTGTCGCCTTTTTCACCCTTTCCTCTATATTTTCTCTCCATAATAGCTTTCGGTCAAGGATAAGTCCTAGATATCTAGCTCGTTCGGAGAGTTTTATTTCTTGGCTCCCTGTATTGGGAAGGCGAAAGGAGGGTATTTTGTATCTCCTCGTGAAGAGAACTAGCTCCGTTTTGTCCGGGTTTATCCCTGAATAAAAATAAACCAAGAATTTGTGAACCCTCCGAATAACGGGTTGTCTGTAAGGATTGACATTCGTATACTGACGAGCCAGGTTATGGTAACCATCAACCCCGATATTATTAAAAGTATCGATAAAATTGGAAAAAAAACTGGTAGCCAATCATTCCGGTTAATACTGATTTTTTTTCACCTGTCAGAATATCTCAGATTTGTGATTTCGTCCAATGAAAACTCCTAATCTTCAATGTTTTATGCTAAGTGCTGGCCAATTGATTACGAAATTAAAAAAGAAATCGATTCAAAACATTTGCGAGTTCTATTGCCAGCTTCTTTTGACTTTTTCATTCCCCTCACCTCAGTTGTAATCTTCTCTATAAAACCTCCCATTTACTTATCCTGCTATAGAGCGAGTCACAGTTATTATGCAGCGTGGCCGGCATAGGCCAATGTAAATCTTATGGGCGAATATTCAACAATGTTGCCGCTTTGGTTACGGCTTGAACCACAATTAACTCAGCCAATTTATTTTCGTAGAAACGTGTTATTATGCTTTTTGCAAAACAGATGTATTCTATATAATAAATATTATTAAAAAATGGAATTCAAATCTATTTATGTAGATTGTAATCAGTATATACCTGATCACTTGATGGATTATTTAGGTCTCTACTAAATCTTTCAGACAAATCCTAATCCTATTGCCAGTGAAAATATTATTTAATTACAAAGATGCTAATTATTTTTACCTGTATGATCCCTTGATCCTCGTAAACCGTTATGTAATATTCCTGGAATTTAGAGGTAAGTAAATGTACAGGTAAGTAATAACATAGACAGGTACCTATTTGTTTCTGCTGATAAACGAAAGGGCATTATTGAAACAACAGCCATGCAGTTAGCAGCACCGTTAGAAAAATTTAAACAAGGTGAAAATCTTCATCGTCAAACCAAGAGGCTTTTATTGAATATTTTAACGTATACGTTGAATCCAAAAGATGACAAAAGTGTGACAGCGAAAATAGAACTGATTTCTGAAATGACTGGCCTTAGTGTGAGAACAGTGTATAATCTGAAAAGCGAAGCCGCTACTGGACCTTTGACATCGCCAAAAAACGAAGACGGAACAGCAGCTAGTCGAATTCAAGACTGATTACCTACGATGAAGGTATCCAATCGCAAATACGAAAAGCTGTGCATTAATTCTACTCCGAAAATATTCCACCAACACTGGAAAAAGTTCTTGCTAAAATAAATTCAGACGAAAATGTACCAAATTTTTCTAAAAGTACGCTAAGACGCTTGCTTAACGATATGGGGTTTGTTTATGGAAAGAGAGGAAGAGACTCGATTCTAATAAAAAGAGCTGATATAATCGCCTGGAGGCACAAATATTTAAGATCAGTGAAAGTTCCGCGAAGAAAGATATAACGTAATATATCTGGACGAGTCATGGATTAATGTGGGCCACGGTGCAAATTTTGAATGGAAAAAAATGCCCGAGATGCATTTGTCAAAGGACTGACAACAGGACTGAAGGCTCCAAGTCAACGAGGACCGAGATTTGTTCTTCTTCATGCAGGCTGGACAGACGGTTTTCTTGAGGGTGCAGAAAAAACTTTTTTGGCAAAGAAAGGTGCAGACGATTACCACGACGAAATGGACGCAGAAGGCCTTGAGGCCTGGTTTAAAGATCAATTGATCCCTAATTTGCCGAAGAACGGATCAAAGAATGTTGTAGTGTTGGACAAATTCGAAGAACATGCCGATATGGCAACGCCGTCGTCCATAAACGCAATGCTGCATAATAACTGTGACCCGCTCTATAACATAGCTGTAGCCGTAACCTTGAGAAGAATCAGTACTATCAATATTTAAATTTTAGCAGAAAGTGTAATTTTCATAATATTTTATTAAAGTTATTGAAAGATCAAAAGATTATAAGTATTTTCTCTTAAAAATAAAATTACTTGTCCTACGGACTCGTGAAAATATCATATTTCAGTTTGTTTTCGTATTTTTCCCGAATAAAAAAGTTTCCGTGGGAACTAAAAATTTATCGATAAAATTTTAAGGACTCGTGGTATTACCTTTGATAAAACTTTCTAAAAATGAAAAGATAATTCTTTTATCTTACCTCATTGTAATACGGACAATTGGTACTTTCTTTAACACTGGTGTATTTTTTCTGATCCCCCACTTGAATACAAACAATCGGATCCATGTTGACTCCCGCTAACTGTCTAGCTTCAATTATTGTCAAACACACTTGAAAATTCTGAGATTTCAACATTGACGCAACTGCACTTTTGAAGTCCGCTTTCATTCTGAAAAAAGAAGGTTTATTATTTAGTAATTACACATAAAATTTATTGTACAAACCCTTACTACGTGAATGTTCATCTTATTAAGAACAGTAAACAATTAAAAGGTTGAATTAACTTTCACTATTTATTCGTAATGACGGCTAGTTCTATAGCGAAACGGCCGTCACTACATTTAAAGTATTTTACGAACAAATAGTGAAAGTTAATTCAACCTTTTAGTTGTTTACTGTTCTTAATTACAAATAACATTCTTAATTATCTAACTAATCAAAAAATGATTGGAAACTTTATCTACTAAGTATATTTCGATTTATCTAAAGTTATCGTAGGTACAACATTTTCTAATATTATTTTATTACTTGTTTTACTACTAACTGCAAAAACTAATAGCTGATATCGCAACAGATTGGAGAGTGATTCCAGTTATATCCTTGCCCACTTATAAGTACTTTTTCATGTCTGTTAATAATTCCATGATTAAAAAGATTTAGTTAACGCCGTTGTTATGAAAAATAAATGGGAGTTACTGGAATAATAGAATTTTGTAATTACGCAATAGACTTTATGCCTAGACGCCACGTTCAATTAATAAAATACTTTTATTTTTCTTTACCTATCTCGTATTATAATTATGCATTTGTAACTTTATATTTTTATCTTTCAACCTTTGTTTTTATTTACGTAATATTTGATTTGATTAGTATGTAAAGACGAAAATATATTTAGTTAGAGACTTTTGTTATTCGAATATAACTACGCAATAGTAATTGTAATTATATATTAATAAATAATTTGTAAAAGTTTGTTTTTAAAAGCTGTTTAAAGTAAGTTTGAATAAACATAATTTGGGATATTTGTTTTAGAATTTTACGCATACATAGGCTCCCAAAACCGAAAAATAAATTGGCCGCAGTCGCTATTACTTCTAAAGAGTAAAATACAATTTAAAATATAACTTTTTTACTTTTTGATGACAAATTAAGTATTTTTTTAAAAAGATAAAATTGCACAAAGGAATTTATAATAAATTAATTTTATTTCATTATTTATATTGTATTTGTGCATTTATTGATTGATACCGCAATTTAATGTGGCATTTCTATAAAAAATGACAATGTTGAGACAGTATAAAAAGTCACAAAGTGAATCAGGAATGATACAATTTAAAAAAGCTAGAGCACAATGTTTTACACTAGAGATTGCACCTATAATTATAAATCCCAATGAAGAATCTAAAACTAGTAGTGATGACTCTAATTAAAGCGATTGAAAGCAAATATTATTATACTCTTTATTTTATTAAACCCATATACCCAAAAGGGAAAATTATGTTGGTACTTTGTTTGATGTCACTTCAAATAAGTTGTTTTAGATAGTTTTATTCGAATCGATCTTTAAATCTTGTAAACTTATAAAAGTCCGGCAACACTGTCTATAAGTGTCGACGTAAAATTATGATGACGTGTATCAAATTTTGTTTTGAACCGACTATAATTTAGTTCTCTCCATATCATTATATAATTTGTATGATTTAAATCAATTTAAATTTTAATTAAAAGTGGAAAATTTGTTAAAAGTTTTTTAATATTCCTAGTAAGATGGATCATTAAAGAAATGTCAACTTGTTGATATGATTGTATTTTATAAAGTTTTTACTTACTTTATTTATTTTATTAATAAAACAAACCGGATACAACTAAAGTCATCAAAATTAATTAATTTTTCTAATCAATTTTACTGAATCAAAGTTTTATTATACTGTTTTACCTTGAGCTTTTCTTCTGTCTTTCGGTTAAAGCGTTCGTTAAAGTTTCTCCTTCGTTAGAACTCATAGACATTGGACTCCCGGGGCCGGATAAGAAATTCGTATCCACATCTGGTGTTTGGGAATTTTTTCCGAATTCATCTATGAGATTAGTCATGTCTTCTTCGTTATCACTATCCTTCGGTGGCCGCTGTTTTCCGAATCTGCAATGATGTGAAATCATTGAACAAATGTTAGTTTAAAAATAAATATTCGTAAAAATGCCTACAGAAAACGTGGTATTTTATTAAAATAAAAAGAAACAGTAATAATGAATCACATTTACAACTAAAGATTCCTGAAAAGAAACCATTCATTCGATGTAACGGAAGAGAAAAACTGTCAAGAACGAAAAAGTGTCAACCTCTACAATTACTTTAAGGCAATTTGAAATTTTATCAAAACTATAAAAATAAACCTAACCAATGAAATACAAAAATAAATATTTTGAAAAGGCTAACATACGAGGCATATTTTTAAAATAAGTACCGTTTTGGTATAAAAAAATCAACCAGTAAATTTTGCAAACAAAACTTTTACCTGCTGCCCATTCTGACTTAGCCCTTTAAAACAAGCTTAGCTCTGGGTTACATACCTGAGGCTTGGTGCACTGTACACCTTATAATGGCTGACCAGTGTTAGTACATGGACGGCTCTAAGACTGAGAGAGGTGTTGGAGGAACAATATCGAACTGGGTAGATAGGAGGAGATGTTTTTACTGGTTCGAGCTAGAGGGTTTAAGGCACCCAAAGGTATTTGTAGGAGATCTCTCTATAAAGAGGTCTCAAGAGCTGCTGAATATGAGCAGACAGGACCTACTGACTGGACATAGTCGCCTTAATAGGCATATGAAAACAATTGGACTGGCAGAGAGTGCAGATTCTGTCAGGCTGAGGATGAAACTATGGAGCATATTTTGTGTAACTGCCGAGAGCTCGAGAGAATAAGGATCAATAAATTTAGTCTGCATCAACTCGAGCCCAATGACTTCATAGAAGTGTCGCCAACGACCCTGATGAGCAGTGGGAAGGGATGTTAAACGACCAATAAAATAGAACCTAACCTAACCTAACCTAACCTAACCTAACCTAACCTAACCTAACCTAACCTAACCTAACCTAAAGGAGCATTCTCCTTCTACTTCTGTAAATAATTTCCATTATTATTTAGGGACCAGCTTTTGTATGCCGTCGTCAAAAGAGACTGAACAACCACTACTGTACATACGGTTTTACTTCTTCATCATTGGAATGCCGCTTCCTCGCCAAATGCGTCTTCAAGTGCAGAAACAAATGGTAGTCCCTAGGCGTTAGATCGGGACTGTATGGAGGATGGTTCAATTGTTCCCAGCCAAATAAAGTAATGAGCTATTGCGCTTGATTTGCTGAATGTGGACGAGCATTATCGTCGACCACTTAGCATGTCACGCCTTTTGTTTTGAATTTCGCGGTGCACTTTTTTAAAGTTGCACAGTACGCGGCTGGATTGATCGTTGCACCGTGAGGCACAAAATCCAACAACCACCCTGTCTGTCCTAAAAGACAGTACGTCTTGATACAGTTGAAAATTTTTCAGCTAAGGACGTCTGTTTTCTTTCACTTTACAGTCCACTTTTTGAATAAGAATATCAGTAATGATTGAAGGTAGCCCGCTTTGATCCTCATCATGAACGTTTGTGCTGCCATCTTTGAAGATCCTAACCCATTTCCGCACCATTCCCTCACTTATAACGGTTTCATTGACGATGAATGTCAATTGCTTTTGAACCTTTAGCACAGATAAAACGAATCATAGCACTCCTTAACAGGCGGCGGGATTCTCGATAGTCGACAGAATTTTAAAATCACGTAAACAAACGAAGGCTCTACCAAACGGCATCGGTACTTACATTAAATCGTAATTTTAATTATTTTAAATTGTTCTAGTTTTTGTTTGATAAATATATGTAATTATTTAAAAGTTTTTAGTATTTATCATTAGCTTCTGTATTCCAGGCGGATTAATTCCATAATTTAGACCCTCTCTGTATGTTAATAAAGTATAAAAAGGGAATTTAACACTTTCATTATTGATTAACTTTAAAAATAAAACTAGAGTACTACAGTAATTATGTCAGTAATATTTTAGTAGTTTAAACTTTTGTTTGTAAATGGAAAGTGAAAAGTTTCTTCAAACAAACTTGGTAATAGTAGAGTATTACATATTTAAATTTTTATAATTAAAATATACCATTTTAATTTTTACCTTACAAAATTTCGTACAGCTCTTAGTGTGGCTTTTTTCTTATCCATTAGTGTCCGTTCTGCAGAAGATTTGAGTTGTTTTTCACTTGAATCAGTGACTGGATTTTCTCGTGCTGTTGCCGCCATATTTCTTTCAATATTAGCTATATTCTGTTCAATATCTATGAGCATTTGTTGATCATCCTCTAATACATTGTATGTCAACATAGATTCGTCTGGTGGGGTATATGAAACTTCAAAATCAACGGTTGCCTAAAAAACATATTTTCTTCAATTATTATACATAGATAATCCATAAATGTAACATAAATGAAATTAAAAGACATCTAGCAGATCAACAATTTAAAGTAGTTTATGAACAAATAAATCTTGAAGGTTCTCCACTATTAAACTCTTTACATTGATTGAGTCTTCATTTTATACATAGATAAGACATTATTGTAACATAAATATATTAAGTTATTGTAAAGATCAGCATGATATAGTTTTTTCCTGGTTTTTCTATATCATTGCACAGTTATACTGATCTTAGAGGGAAACACATCCAGGATAATCCCTTAGGGCTATTAACATCTAGGCTTTAATATTGTTATGTCTTATTACTTCCATACTTGTTCTAGCCTTAATACTACCTAAACATCAGGTACCTAGCTACAAACAAACAAAATGTAACTTAAATGTCAATCTGACGATGCTTCTTAACGAAACGGCCGTCATTGTGATTTAAAACATATTTCTTCAATTAAACTTGGAAGTTACGTTAAAACGAAGAGTTTTTTATTAGTCTTAATTACATGAAAATTAAAAATTAAAGGGAGTTGAAGCAACCCAATTGCCGAAACTAACCAACAAGGGAAGTGATTTTTGGTTACAGACCAAAACGGCCTTAAACCATACTCTAAAGCTCTAAAGCTGCCTACAATTTTTGTTAATAACTTTTTTTGTAAATTTTACTATAACATATAATAATAACAGACCTACTGAGCTTCCTCACACAAATCAATAACTCTGTATATACAGGGTGTTTCTTAAGTAATCTAAAATATTATATGGGGCGCTTCGTTACTCAATTTTAAGACGAAAAGTTCATATAAACATGTGTGATAGGTGTTGTCGTTTATGAGATACAGGGTGTTGAATTTATTGTAATAAGTCAGTTCTGATTGTACGTGAAATTAATTTTTCCCGGTGACGCTACTGGTTTTTAGAAGTAATACGCAAAAACATGCTTATTCTAAGTGGCCTTTGAAATAATGTTGACAAGTGTCAAATTTGAAAACCAACGCAAAAATCGTACATTTTTATTTGATTGACTCTGTGTTTAGTTAATAACTATGCCAGTGTTTACTAATGTTGAAATGGCTAATATGCATTTTTTGTACGGATTAGCGAATGGTAATGCCTTAGAAGCTAGACGTACGTATGCCCAGCGTTATCCAAATAATCGTTTACCATGTTCAGATACGTTTACTAAGTTACATATTCGTTTACAAGAAACTGGAACTTTTGCTAAATCGAAGAATATTATTGGACGACCCAGAACTGTGAGAAATCCCCAATTGGAAAACCAGATTCTTCAAATTATTGACCAACATCCAGAAACGAGTACAAGCAAAGTTGCAGATGAAGTAAATGTTAGTAACAAAACTGTTTGGAATATTCTAAAAGATAATTTATTGTATCCATATCACGTTCAACGTGTTCAACATTTGTTACCTACTGACTATCCATTACGCATACAGTATTGTCAATGGATTTTACGTGAAATCGCGAACAATCCGAATTTTGTGGCCAATATTCTATTTACGGATGAAGCCAACTTTTCTAGACATGGGATTATGAATTTTCATAATGACCACATATGAGCAGATGTAAATCCACATACCATAAGTGTAAAACGATTTCAACAAACATTTTCGGTCAATGTTTGGCTTGGCATCATCGATGATTATTTAATTGGACCATTTTTCCTTCCTGTACGGTTAACCGGTGAGACAGACCAACATTTTCTAGAAAATGAACTTCCACTTCTTTTGGAAGATGTACCTATTATTATTAGAAGGCGCATGTGGTTCATGCATGACGGAGCTCCTCCACATTTTTCAGTGATTGTACGCGAGTTTTTAAATAATGTTTTTCCAGGCCATTGGATCGGACGAGGATCTCCACACCCGTGGTCCCCTAGATCACCTGGACACAATCCTCTGGATTTTTGTATGTGGGGATATTTGAAATCGCTTGTTTACACAACACTGATATTAAACGTACAAGATCTTCAAAATCGTATCATAGACGGCTGTAATGTTATTCGTAACAATCCTGGTATCTTCGAACGTATTCGACAATCCATTAGACATCGAGCGGATTCTTGCATTTTAGCTGGAGGTGGACATTTTGAACATTTGCTCTGAAATGTATTATTTTTTCTTTATGTTTAACACATGTTGCTTGTAATAAAATAATAAAAAAATATAAATCAGTAGCGTCACCAAGAAAAATTAATTTCACGTACAACACCCTGTATCTCATAAACGACAACACCTATCACACATGTTTATATGAACTTTTCGTCTTAAAATTGAGTAACGAAGCGCCCCATATAATATTTTAGATTACTTAAGAAACACCCTGTATAAATAAGTTGTAATTCTTATTTGAGGGTTAGGTTAATTCAGTCATCAATTCAAACAGCTGTGAAATACAGTTTAGTAAATAGTTTCCAGCACGATTTTAAATAATTTGTGAATAAATTCCGCTCAAGTGTTTCAATCATTTTCACATTTACTTCATTATAAGTAAAGTGGAAGCATCTTGGCAGTAAAAAATACTATTGTATACAGTTTTTTTAGATAATAAATTGTACCTATTCGATAAGAAACTTTCTAAGATATTAAATTGAAATAACCTCTAAATAATTGAACTCAATTTTAGGGAGATTCTTCCATGTAACCGATATTTATGTTTTTACTACGTTTTTGTATTATTTAGTGTCACAATTAATATTGATCCGGTGTCTTTAACAACGTGCTTAATTTAAACCGCTTTACATGTACCATTTATACAAATACTAAATGAGTTTTCGAAAAAAAAATTATTTTGTTTTAAAATTTGTGATATTTTCAAATTAAAAGATTTTTTTATTTTTCCAGTATGAACTTGTCAGGTATAAAATAGTTATTAATTTGTTTCTGATATAAATATTTTCCTGAATTTGCATAAATTTTTCATGCAATATTAAGATCATAAACATATAATTCTAATTATTTAAATGAGGTATCTGTAACAAGATTTGAAGGAAAAAGTATCATTGATACTACTCCTATCTAACCGTTATGTGTCCCCCTACATTAGGCATTATAAGCCTTCCAACACTTGAAACCGTTCCTCTGCATTGTTAACTACATGCTTCCAAAAAGTCTTTTTATATTTTTCCTAACCAAACTCCAAAATATCTAGCCTCTTTATTCTTCAATGTTTATTATGTATGTACGAAGGTTGTCTGAAATGTTTCCGACCTCAACATGAAGATGGCAGCACTCGTAAACAAAAGTTGGGGAACGTGTTTGCGTATGCTTTGAAAGGTACCCACTAAAATTTCAGCCATTTTGGACGCGCAGTTGTTGTTTGACAATCATTTGAGTGAGTCGATGTGAGTGTTTTTATGAAAATGGAAAAAATCGAGTATAGAGCTGTCATTAAATATTTGTTTTTGAAAGGCAATACGCCTACGCAAATCAAAGACGAGTTGGACGCTGTGTACGGGGACGCTGTGTACGGGGACTCTGCACCATCATTTACCACCGTGAAATTTTGGGCTGCTGAATTTAAACGTGGCCGTACTAGCTTGGGTGACGATGAACGTTCGGGACGTCCAAACACTGCAACCACTGAAGATAATAGATAATATCGCTTAAGTTCACCAAATAGTGCTAGACACCCGTCGAATTAAAATTAGAGAGACAGCAGAGGCTATAAACATGTCCAAAGAACGTGTTTGTCACATATTGAATCAAGATTTGGGCATGAGAAAGCTGTCCACGCGTTGGGTCCCGCGTTTGCTCACTTTGGACCAAAAACGTGTTCGAATGAACATTTCCAACTCTCTGTTGGCGCAGCTTAGACGCAATAAATCAGAGTTTTGGCACCGATTAATTACTGCAGATGAAACTTGGATACACCACTATACTACAGAAACAAAAACACAGTCAAAACAATGGACTGCGAAAGGGGAATCGGCTCCAAAAAAGCAAAAGTTGTTCCTTCGACCGGGAAAGTGATGGCAACTGTTTTCTGGGATAGTCATGGAGTTATCTTAATCGATTATCTTCAAAAAGGAAAAACCATTATAGTCTAAGAGCCCGTGAACCCCAGACCTTCGTTATGTCTATTATGAAGTTTGGGTCACCGTGGCTTTGGCAGGTAAACGGTACTAAAGGTGTGTAAAATACCGATCAAAATTCATCAAATAATAAAGTGTGATTTTTTGGTATTAACTTCAAGATATTATTAAAAATCACGTTATTGATTGCCAGACTCTTAAAATCGTGGCAACCCTTTGCCAGACACCCCTAATTTTCATTAAATTATAATTCTACTTATGTTATAGTATAAAAGCTGATTTTTATATATAATACTTAGGGTCGCTGTAGGAGCGAGCGCGAGACAGTATATGTATGGTTGGTGCGAGTGAGATGGCGAGATAGGTCTATCTTTAGTACCGTTTACCTGCCAAAGCCACGGTGACCCAAACTTCATA
Organism: Ophraella communa; assembly: GCA_035357415.1. Taxonomy (NCBI): domain Eukaryota; kingdom Metazoa; phylum Arthropoda; class Insecta; order Coleoptera; family Chrysomelidae; genus Ophraella; species Ophraella communa. The sequence continues at coordinate 30,843,322 of CM068991.1, read as the reverse complement.
ATAGTCCATCGTCCTTACCTCTTTTGGGATCATGCGTTGACAAACTTTTAGCTTTTATAAAATAACGAAGGTCTGGGGTTCACGAGCTCTTGCTCTATTACAGGAGCATACTACGCATCATTACTTGACAAGCTGAAGGCGGAAATTGCGGAAAAACGGCCACATTTGCAGAAAAAAGGAATTTTGTTCCACCAAGAAAATGCGCCGTCTCACACCTCAGCGGTTGCCATGGCGAAAATCCACGAATTACGGCTTGAACTGCTTGATCACCCTCCTTACTGACCAGATCTAGCTCCAAGCGACTTTTTTTTGTTCCCTAAGCTAAAAGTTGCGCTCGGAGGACAGAGATTTTCGTTGAATGAGGAGGCCATCACCTTCGTAAACAACTATTTTGCAGAGAAAGACGCCGAGTACTATTTGGATGGGTTGAAGAGATGGGAGCATCGCTGGGAGAATTGTATAGACTTACAAGGGGACTATGTAGAAAAATAAAAATTAATTTCAAGAAAAAATCTCCAGTATCTTTGTTAGGTCAGAAACTTTTCAGACAACCCTCGTAATAAACTTATTATTTGTTTAAGTTGGCGAAGGCCACACAAGAATAGCACAAAGGACAGAAACAAATCTTCCGCTCCTGGCTCACAAAGCTGTCCCAAAAGCAGATAAAGTAAGAACGAAAAACAAATACAAGGTCGTAATCCCGCCAAGGGGGCAGTGGAGCGAAGAACAAGTAGAATTTCCCCCAGGGAGCATAGTATGTTATATAGATGGCTCTCACATGGAAGAGACGTCAGGAGCAGGTGTCCTGATGGAGGACGAAGTGGTTCAAAAGAGCCATGCTCTTGGTAAATACTCCACGGTCTTCTAGTCAGAAATATTTACCATCCTCAAAGCAGCAGAACTAATAGAAGGACGGGACAACTCAGGAAGCCCCGTCAGCATTTGCTCAGATAGCCAGGCCGCTCTAAAGGCGATTTGTAGCTCTAGGACCAGCACGGAACTAGTCCAGGAATGCACAAACACCCTAGACAGACTTGCCTCAAGACGGGATGTAACCCTATTATGGGTACCGGGACAAAGCGGTATAGTAGGCAACAACCGGGCAGATTAACTTGCCAGACAGGGAGCCAACAAATCTTGCTACGGACTCGAGCCAATAATAGGGCTAAACAGAGCACAAACTTTAACTCTACTCAAAGAATAGGCGGAGAGAGGATTATAAGAATAATGGGTCAATTGCAATGGCCTTAGGCAGGCGAAACAAACAATCTACCCTGACAAAGCTAGGACAAAGTGGTTACTGGATAAATCCAGATCACAGCTGCGCCTGCTTGTCGGAGGTCTTACAGGCTACTGTGGACTTAAAAGACATCTACACCTTTTGGGTGTAGTCGAAGACACAGACTGCTTAAACTGTGGCTAGGAGGAAACTTTTTACCACTTCCTGGTTCCTTTGAGGTTTACGCACAACTCAGACAAGACATCTTTGGGGTGCGAAGGATCGAGGAAGAAGACTTCCACACCTTCCCTCCAAGGGACGTCATGACTTTTATACTAAGGTCGAGGCGTTTCGGGAGGGCGCCGAACGAAACACAGAGGGGGAAGAACCTGGGGTATGGCTAAAAGGGCACGTTGGCCCTATTTGCCAAGCATCAACCACCCCGCTCGTTACATTCATTCATGTGTTTAGGTACAGTACAGAGGGGGAGTACCTGGGGTATGGCATAAAGGGCCCGAAGGGTGAGCCACCCCCCTCTACATTCATTCATTCATAAGTTTATTATACATTTTGAATAATTTAGTAGAATAAGCTGTTACCAAATGTATACAGTTTTGTTGGTTTGTCAAGCAATTATAACTTTCTGGCATAATTTCATTTGTTTTAATAACTTCTAATGGCGCAAAATTCACGTACTTACAACCTATCAAAGTTAATTCGTTACTTACCGGTAAATTTTGATTATTTTCGTCCAATAAACTATCGGAAATTGCCAAATTTCCATCTTTAATGACTCTTTGCAAAAGAAGTTTGTAAAATCCTATCAATTTATCGGAAAATACCCTATTTCTGGTATACAATTCGATCATGAGTAGTTCATCTTCCTCTACGGGTCTACCGACGGGCCATTCAAATGTCTGAAAATAAAAAAAACAAATTAAGATATTAAGAACAATAAATAATTGAACGGTTGAACCAAACTTCCACTATTTATTCGAAAAATACGTTTTAAAATGCAATTACAGCTGTTTCGCTAAAAACTAGCATCGTCAGATTGACATATTGTAAAGTAAAATTTGAATTTTTTAAATAAGGCCACGCGTCCAGTAGAAATGATGAGTAAAAAAGACATGATCATTGATCAGAAATTTTCGAACGCTTATTGCTCTCAAAACATAGGTAGTTTACAGCAATTTACATACAGTATGATGCAAATGTATGGAATACATTCATTATTTCAGAAACATACTATTTAAAATACGTCAATTTTAATTTTTAAATGGCCATCAACTGCTATAGATGTGTTGGACATTACGTCATTAGTGATGGCAGCTCATTTAAAGGGTTTCCTTATCGCCTTTGCAACAATGTAATCATTTAAATATTTATTTCTACAGGGTTAACCAAAATTATGAACTTTGTTAAGTAACATGGAATTACTATAAATATTCATTCACTGAACTAAAATACACTAGGGACCGCCACTGGAAACAAAATAGTGTTTATTGTTGGTTCCGAAGAAACACAAATATTTAATTATTAAACAAGAGCGGCTTTTAAACCCGAGCACGGAGAAATACCGAATTGATAATTTTTTACATTTTAACAACTATACCACTGATTCATCCAATTATTTTTAAATAACATAAAAACTATCGATATCGGACTACAAGTTGATGATTCAGGACACCGGTTTCCATGATCGGCAGCGGCTCGACAAAATATTTCTTGAAATATTTCTTACAGTATTTAGAAATAAAAAACGTTTTAACTACGCTATTGGAGTTTCGGCGGTACTGTTAGAAGTCCTAATCAAACCAAAGTTTCGTTATGTTGGTCATAGAAGGTTTAAACAGATTCCTCATAAGTCTGTCTCTCATTCTGCCTCTAGTGTTTATAAGCTCTTTGGTAATGCATTTTTGACCGTTTTTTTTATTATCTTCTTACAAATACAAGGATTTTACTTGAAAAGCATACTATTTCCTGAGCTTTTTAATTAATTAAGTTTAATGATTTAAAAAAAATATATTTTTTTGTCACATTAGGAGAGTCCCTCTAGATAACCGTCAGATTATAAGATAGTATACCTAGGACATAAATATGAAACATATATATCTGACGCGCTTGAGTATTTCAAAATGGCAATTTTCCTTTTTACATTAGGTTCGTTCCAACAAACAATCAGGGATGCGTTTCGGATTGTTTTCAAATTTGTTTCTACGCATGCGCGCATTTGATGAAATTTGAAACTAGTCCACAACTGTTCTGTTGGAACACTGTAGTACTAGTTTGACATTTAACACATGACAGTGCAACAAGTGGAAAATATTTTCCCATTCCGAATTTTTCGGGCGAACACCAATTTCCTCAATTATTTACTCGAGAACATGACTGGATTCGTCTTCACTGTGGAATGCACCAATACTTTCGTCTAATAAATCGCTGTTGCCAATATTTTCATCCGAGCCACTGTAACTCATATTTATATTAAATAGATCTCCTCAGGATATAAATATATAATACGCGAGAAAGCTTAAGTTGAATTAAATGGACAAACACGTGGTTTTGAATGATCAAATCTCCTTTGCGCATGCGTCTGACTTATAGTTCCAAACAAATTCACAAACTCTTATGACAGTTTTCAAACCGTTTGCATGTAACGTTGGAACAGCTTACTATCAGTCACCAAACTGTCACAGATTGTTGTTGGAACGCTAAAATGCACATACGCATGCTCATAACAATCTCTGATAGTTTCGGACTCTTGTTGGAACGAACCTATTGTAATAATATCCGCATCACATCGAAATCGTCAAATTATTGTATAAGAGCTTTATTTTGAGTTCACTTAACACCTACTAGAGAAAATCTGACGCCCTCGGTAAACATTTTTTTCATTTTCAACCCTTACCTACAACCACCCCCATTATACAAACGATTAGATTAATATATACTCTGTGTAAAAGCCAAATGGAATAAATTCATTATTTCGGTTACTATACATATTTATAAAAAATCCCGAAACACGTCAAATTTAAATTATAACTTGACATTCTTTAACGTGAAAATGCAACCCCTACCTTCAACCCCCTTAGAATGACAGGTAAAACCCCCAATTTTTTGAATGGGAAGTATAGGTTTGTGATATATCATTTGAAAGGTCTCTTCATTCTCTATTCAAAAATGTTATTGTTTTTAAATTTGATGCAAAAATTAACATAAAAAAATTAAAATCATGTTGTTACCGAAATTCGCTAAAATATACTCGAAACCTATTACAATATACTTAAAACTTATTTCCCGTTTAGGTCTTGATAATGAGAAAGTGAACAAAACCATAGCAATGTGGTTTTTAGATGGTAACCAATAAAAAACTTTAAAGAATTTCCGTGGCAACGTTATTTTAACATTAACATTTTAACATTTATTTAAGTCATTGTTGTAATTTAAGTATAAAGTTTGTTCAATTCAATTCTGAAAAATGGTTATATTAACGGAAATGCATAAAATAACAGTTTTACAAATGATTGGTTACGGAGATAACATCCGAACAAAACAGGAAGTAACTCGCCTATTTCATGAGAAATTTCCTAATTTACCGCCTATATCCCAAGGAATAATAAGTAAAATAGAAAAGCAGTTTCGCGAGTTTGGTCATGTAAGGCAGATAAAAAAAGCCAATGCACTGAGTGATGAACTCAAATTAGATGTGTTACTTGAGTTCAGGAAAACCCACATACATCGAGTAGACAGGCATCCACTACATTCAATGCTAGCCATACATCGATAACAAACATATTAAAAGAAAATAAATTGCATCCGTATAAGATGATACCTACTCAGGAGCTCATAGAAGTCGATTTTGATATGAGAACTTTTTTTTGTGAGCAAATGATGGACATGTTGGATAACAATATTATCCAATTATAAGACGTTATTGTTTTCTGATGAGTGTACTTTTTTACTTAACGGTCATGCTAATCGGCAAAATTGCCGCTACTGGTCCACGGAAAATCCTCACTGGATGAGAGAAGAACACACTCAATACCCTCAAAAGGTTAATGTTTGGGCAGGGATTGTAGGGAACAATATCATTGGTCCCTTTTTTTTAGGGCAACTTGAATGGCAACAATTATTTGGCACTACTTCAAAATTATGTCATTCCAACGTTGGCAAATTTATATCCTGATCCAGGTAACCCTCAAGTTCCAGCGAATACGATATGATTTCAGCAGGATGGAGCACCACCACATTACCAACTTAATGTCCGGCAGTACCTCGATACAATATTTCCCAATCGGTGGATAGGGAGGCGAGGATCGATTGAATGGCCAGCGCGATCACCTGATCTTACATTACTAGATTTCTTTTTATGGGGATTTTTATGGGCATTACATTTTAGTTTTTGATTGTATTGTAGCGAATTTCGGTAACAACATGATATTAATGATATTAATGTCAAGGTATAAGTAATTTAAATTTGACGTGTTTCGGGATTTTTTATAAATATGTACAGTAACCGAAATAATGAATTTATTCCATTTGGCTTTTACACACTGTATATACAATATTAAACATAGACAGGACATTTATGATATCAATATCTGACGCCCTCGAGTATGTCCGTGCACCAGTTTTTTTACAAATTTGAAAATTTATAGCCCCTTTCCCCACCGATGAAAAGGTATACATTCTGTAACATTTTTTTCTTCTTATCATCAAGCTTTGCAATCCAATAGGTATCTACGACGCTCGAGTAAATCCCCATTTAGCATCGTAAGCTCCCCTACTATTAGTAGATTTTTAATCTAACGAAAACTGTATATTTGACCTATTTGAAATGACGATCCTATTCAAACCATGTAGAAAATTAACAAAAAAATGTTTAAATAATTTTGTAGGTAGACTAATAACACTGTTACTAAATTTTAGGTGGCTGTAGTAAATTGGACAATAAAACATTAAGTAATTCAATTTCATTTTTATTAATATGGCAAAAGTTTGTATGCATGTTCGTTATTAAACTACGCTATAATGGCTAAATGGATCTGAATCAAATTTTCCACATAGAAATCGGCTTTAATTTGAAATAGCACATACGTTGCTTTTTATCCCAAAAAATACCGTTCCCAGAGATTTGTTTGTGGTTTTTACTACGAATTTTGATCTCTTTTACTTACAAAATTTGTTTTATAAGTACATTTACTTGTTGGATCAAAGTGACCACCTTAATATGGTATGAAGGTCACTAGTGCTGAAATCCAAGTTATTCTGAAGAAGATAACTTGATTATCGAAACGCGAAACGATTTTTTTTTCGGGCTTGAGATGGAAAAGCTCATGTTGTTGTTGGACTCATCACTTCTAGGATGATGCCTACCAACCAATATCACCTTAAAACTCTCCGTTATGGTCCCAATTCTCGGAATCACTACACTAGCATACTTCAAGACGGGGAAAGTCCCTCACACACTCTCCTTTTACTCTGCTATTCAGGAACATTCTCTCCCCTAACTTTACCTTACTAAGAAGTAGTTCACTTCGCCAAATTTCCTATTCATCCAATCTCTCCTACTTCCTATTGCTCTTTTTAGCGCACCATCATACTCCTTCCACCTTATGTCCATTTCTTCCTTCATCCAATCCATAACTTCCTCTCTCATCAGCCCTTCCCTTAGCAACATTTATCTCTGAACCCTCAGTAGTGGTTTAATCCTCGCATGTACTCCCGCTCTTTCAACCCATACTTCAGCCCTGTGCAGCATACTCTGCTCAATCCTTCTACCAATGACTCTTTTCTTCCATTCTCCTGGTCCTTTTACATTACGCATTAATCTCCCCAACCATGCCGATCTAATTTTCGCCTTCTGTCCCTCCTTCCACTTGTGGTTTTTGAACGATAGCTGGCTATCCAATCACACACACCCAGGTATTTCACCAATTCCTCCACAATCTTTCTACCCATTCTCTCTGCCTTTCTTGTCTTTCTCTCTTTCCCTAATTGGTCCAACTATGAACAATATTGAACTAAAATATTCCAAGGAGGAAAAATATCTATCGAGTGATCCTGGATCGAAAACTAACTTGAAACAATCTGAAAATTTTTTATCTAAAGCCTTAATAGCCAACTGGACATTTGGGAAGACTTGGTGCTTGGTCATACCAAACAAATACCAAGCCCATGGTTACCAATACTTCATTACTGTGGTGGCCAAAAATTTAACAGTAAACGGTATGTTCTAAGTTGCAGAAAATGTAACGGCTGGTTTGTCTCGGAATAACAGGGGCAATGACAACGTGCTGTGTTGAGAGTTGATCAGGAGCAATATTATGTTAAACACCACATTTAATTTAAGTTACTATTAATTACTTATTTAGATGATACATAAAATTACACTAATAACGAGTCATCAGTTTTACTATATAGAATCAAAAGTGAATGCTTTGTTTACATTGTACAGTATTTATATTCCTATCTATTTATTCATAACATTAAACAATAAATGGTACTCTCGTTACACTGACCTCATACCAGTCAATGCACGCCCGCTCATGACCCTATATGTGATATTTAATTGACGAGGTCAGGTCGTGTTAATACAAGGTAAGAACGTGCATAATAAGCGTTCTTAATTTTCTTAGAGTATTTTTAGTAATAAAAAAGGCGTTATACCGGTTGTCCCATTACAGTGCCCCAAAGCAGCCTTGCACGAAGGAGGCTGCAGTTGTTGCCTCTACGACTGCAACAGATACAAAACTTAAATCAAGGTGATTTGGTTAGTCATCTAAGGATCCTGGAAAATATTCCACTAGCATCCTTAAACCAACCATTAGATACCATGCCAGTTAAGTTTGACTTCCATTTGAGATGGAAACCAGGAATGTCTCCCTAGAAGCACTCGAAGGGCAAACATTTATATTCTTACAGACAGTCAGGTAGGTTTAAGGGCTTTGAATTCTTTTACTGTTGAGTCAAAGATAGTCTGGAAATGTAAAACACCCCTTATGAAACTGGTAAGAAAGAACAAGATCACCTGGATGTGGGTGCCAGCTCATAGAGGGATAATAGGAAATGAGGAAGATGATAGACTCGCAAAAAAAGGACTATTACACCCAGCAAAATGGAAATAGAACTGGTGAGAGACGAATGTTGTCATTAATCCTGAGCTGGGGTTCGACAGCCCACAAGATGCAAGTTGTACAGTCGACAATGCAATCAATTGTCAGCCCAGCAAATATTTGCTGCTGGACAAGCTTGTGTAGCACCTACTCTTTAGACGGATTTAGGATTCAAAGAGTTTATTGCTCTTAGTTAAGAAGAAAAATTCCATGCATCAGTGAAGCTTTAAATGAAATGATGAGATTGCGAAATGATTGGTAAGAAATACCCTTGTCCACAAAAAACTAATTGATAAATCGAATTGAAAAATGAAAAATAAATGAGTTTAAAAAAATAAAAAAAAAACATTTTCTATTACAAAAAGTTTATATTCCTGTAGAAGGTCAAACGATCAATCACAACTAATCATCTCAAAATAAAATTATAATTAAATTTAAGTGATTGAAATAATAACTCAATTCAGAGTAAAAAGCGTGGGTGCATTTTATTAAATTTCATAAGTCTTTCTCATGGATAGTTACCAATAGAATAACTGTAACATTTAATACGTTAGCACCCCCACGATTCTTACTCTGGAATGATTATCTCAATAACTTTATTGTTATTTAATTTTATTTATTTATACTGCTGTAATATAAACTTTTTATAATCAAAAATGGTTTTCTATTTTTTAGTTGGATTGGTTTTTTTAACTATAATTTTCGATAAAAATTGATTCAACAAAGGTTGTGCCTCATTGTGCGTATAATGTAAACAAATTTATTTCTTTTACCATAATTGTATATTATCGATTAGTATGCGGTGTAAATGAATCTACTTTCAGGTTGAAAATTATTTTTATAAATAATAATGCGCATAAGCCAACATTAAATTGATTAACTCAAAATTTAAAATCTTTCATTATATATTTAGGACTAAAGTGGGTCGAGTGCAAAACCCGTTTGAAAATTAAACAGGTTATTACGGAGTTAACAACTTTTTACACAACAATAATTATATAGTGGGCTTCTAAAACATTGTTTATTTTAGTTTTTACCTTATTAACTTCTATTGTTTCTATACCATCTTCTTCTACAAGTTTTGCTAAATGGGAGACACCTGTAAATAAAAAAAAAGTTAAAACTAGATAACAAATATATATATTTAATTTAATAATATATATCTAATTTTGGAATTTGTTAAGTGGAAGTATATACACATATGTCCAAAAGTTTGGAATATTTAGAAATAATATATCTACGCCTATGGTTTTCGTTTTTTAAAAAGTCTTGTTAATATTTATTTTAAAGCGTTTTTAAATCAAAATAATACTAAATTTGATTCGCTTTTGTATTAATTTGGTCATATTTAATTGATTTGGGTGCTTTCAAATTATTCCAATTCTTGTTTAAATTTCATTTGAGCTCTCCATTGACATGATATCATATTTTAATAGGGCTAGAGTAATTGCTTTGTTACAACAGGGCTTTGGTCAAAGTGATATCGGAATATTTGGAAAGATTTTACTTATATGCATTTAATTATGATACTTTCGTTATATTTCAAAGTATAATAATAAGAAAATAACTCAAACAATAGTTATTTCTGGGGATTTATAATATTGCCGTTTGGAATCATTTCGTTGATATTTCCCAGTTCAACAGCATAGAACACAAATTTTGACGTCACACTTTCCCAGTCCATTGTATGTAATTGTTTCTGTTCTGTGGTAAAATTACGAGTCTCTGATTATTAAATTTGATAAATCCCGACTTTTCTTACTAGTTTTGATGTATGACAACATCGCAATTATAACTTGCAACGTTTTTTATTTTAATTTTACTGTATTATATATAATTGCTAGAAAGGGACTTTTCCCCTATAAAACCATCTGAACAAGCAAACTCAAATTGTCGATGTTATCTTCATGTAAAATGATCCTTTATTAGTCGTGAACCTTAAATTGTATGCAGGACTAGGAATCGTAGCTCTCAGGACTACAAAGAAATTTGCATATTAGTTATAGCTCGTTCTTTTCCTCTTCCATGCTTTCCATTGCAAACCTATAACACTTAGATATATTGTTGTGCCTTTTGAGTTATGCCTTGTTGAATTCAACGAAATTATTTCATAAATTTATTACTGGTTAAGGCAATACAAGCATTTCTATATAAATAAAATGTTCACGTTTGAAAGTACATTTTTCTCTTTATAGGAGATAAGAGTCAATAAGAACAGGGAAATAAAATCAACATTCCATACATATTGGCTATAAATAAATAAATATAAAGTATAGTGTAATACAGGCAATTATTTTTAATATTTGAATATATTAATTGTATGAATCTTAAAATGATCCACTTCATTTATTGAAAAGTGTATTAAAATTAGGTTAGGTTAGGTTAGGTAGGTATTAAAATTATATTCTGACTTTGGAACTTACTAAATTATCAACGTCTGGTCCAAACCGTTGGACAAAGGAGGATTTAATCTTGCATGAAGGTTTCCCTCGTGAATTAAACAGGAAATTTCCGAATCTCTTAAGGGATTGGGCTTTAAAGGGATATAAATTTCCGCTTATAGGTCTGAATTTTGTTCTTATCATATTTAAGTTGATCATTGTGTAGGAAACTAAGTGCCATGGTGATTTAGCCAGTAACTCTAATTATGACCGCAATTATTGAGAAAATTCACTTAGCTTTTTAATTGCTAATAATTTTTAATTAATAATTTTTAATTAATAATTTATTAATCGATAGAACCTAGTTTAAAAAAGCAGTATATCTATTGCCTTTAAATATCCAACTTAAATTCCTAGAAAGCATCTTCATCTAGCAAAATAAGACAAAACTTTTAACTGGAAAAGAGAACTATATGTTAACAACAAAATATAATTTTGGAAAGCATTCATGATATTAAAGAATAAGGAATAAGCAAGAAACAAAAACAGTACAACAGAAACCTCACTCTCCTACCATTGCTAAGACTGAAGAAAGGCAAGTTATTATGGAATCCCAACGGATTAGGCAATGGCATTTTGAATATTTGACATAAGTGATTACAGGTCTTTACAAAGACTAATAATCTATTTGGATGAGACCTGGTATGGTACGCACGATACGCCGGCAAAAGGATGGACCGATGGAACAGTGCGATGCCAATCAAAAGCTCCATCGAACAAAGGAAAACGGATCATGATTATTCATGCTGGATCAGAAGATGATTGGATTCCAAACAGTTTGGGACTTTCGGCGAAGAACATTCAAGATTCGTCGTTGGATTACTACCAAGATACTACAGCCGAATTGTTCGAAGATTGGTTCCAAAACACTTTACTGCCAAATATTCCCCCGCATAATGTCATAGTTATGGACAATGCCAGTTACCATAGTCGCCAATTGAAGAAGGTTCCAGGCTCTTCAAATACAAAAGCGGAAATCCAGGAATTTATGCTCCAAAACAACATGTACTTTGAAAAAGGATATAAAAAAACGCTTCTTTTAGAGGTTCTAAGGACATTTAACGTACAGAAGACATATGTATGTGACACAATTACAGCATCCAAAGGACATACAGTTCTTCGTCTACCTCCTTACTACTGCGTGTTCAACCCGGTTGAGCATATGTGGAGAAAACTAAGGAACAAAGTGCGGACCCAAAATACTATACCTACAGTATGTCCTTCTGTAATTGCATTAATCCGGCAAAATATAGACGACCCAGACGCTGATTGATGGAAAAGCACAATAAACCATGTTAGAAAAGTCGAGGATTCTTAAAGGCCATTTTATACTAACGTAGAACCCTTATCGTAGAGGACGATAGTGATAGTGAAACTGAGTTGATATATTAACATATTTCAATTTTTATTAAATTTTATTGTGAATATCCTTTAATATGCGTTTCTATTAAAAAGTTATTTTTAAAAATTTAATCCTGACCTGTATTCTTTACCCAAACTTGCCAATACCTGAGATAAAAGTACCTAAGAAGTTTATTATCACCATCAGTCCCCTTTTATTGTAGGCAGTGACTTCTTTTACACAATTGCTAGCACTCTGGATGGAGGTTACAAGGTTCTGTTATAGGACCTACATTTTGGAACCTTAGCTATGATGGTTTACTAGGTATTGAAGTTCCAGAAGAAGTTTACCTCGTCGCATGTGCTGGCTATTGTAGTTACTGTCAAGGATGAGGGAGAACTAAGGTACGCTCTAACAGGATCATTAAAGGTATTCTAGAATGACTATAAAACAAAAAATTAAAATTGGCACCAGATAGACCGAAATGGTTCTATCAGTAGAGAGTAACGAAAGGTCAAAAGCAGTTTAATACTACAAGCATCGAAAGTCAAGAGTTTTTAAAATCACTTGGAGTGGATATCGATAGAAATTTTTATATGGGACACCATATACCTACAATTGCGCAAATCAGGCGAGCAATGCCAAAATCCGGTGGTCCTAAAGAATTCAGTAGAAAATATTATGCTTTGTTATTTGATATTGTGTCAGTATCTGGATAAAGGCGATGAATAAATGTACCTTGTCCATTATAAATATAGTTGCACGTCACAGCTGTCAGAACTGGACTGTGTTGCCAAGCATTTAAAATAGTATTAGAATCTAGTAAATATCAAACTTGAACCACAATTAACTCAGCCAATTTATTTTCGTAGAAACGTTTTATTATGAATTTTGCAAAACAGATGTATTCTATATAATAAATATTATTAAAAAATGGAATTCAAATCTATTTATGTAGATTGTAATCAGTATATACCTGATCAGTTGATGGATTATTTAGGTGTCTACTAAATCTTTCAGACAAATCCTAATCCTATTGCCAGTGAAAATATTATTTAATTACAAAGGTGCTAATTATTTTAACCTGTATGATCCCTTGATCCTCGTAAACCGTTATGTAATATTCCTGGAATGTAGAGGTAAGTAAATGTACAGGTAAGTAATAACATAGGCAGGTACCTTTCTGTTTCTGCTGATAAACGAAAGGGCATTATTGAAACAACAGCCATGCAGTTAGCAACACCGTTTAAAAAATTTAAACAAGGTGAAAATCTTCATCGTGAAACCAAGAGGCTTTTATTGAATATTTTAACGTATACGTTGAATACAAAAAATGACAAAAGTGTGACAGCAAAAATAGAACTGATTTCTGAAATGACTGGCCTTAGTGTGAGAACAGTGTATAATCTGAAAAGCGAAGCCGCTACTGGACCTTTGACATCGCCAAAAAAACGAAGACGGAACAGCAGCCAGTCGAATTCAAGACTGATCCAATCGCAAATACGAAAAGCTGTGCATGAATTCTACTTCGAAAATATTCCACCAACACTGGCAAAAGTTCTTGCTAAAATAAATTCAAACGAAAATGTACCAAATTTTTCTAAAAGTACGCTAAGACGCTTGCTTAACGATATGGGGTTTGTTTATGGAAAGAGAGGAAGAGACTCGATTCTAATAAAAAGAGCTGATATAATATTTAAGATCAGTGAAGAAGTTCCGCGAAGAAGGATATAACGTAATATATCTGGACGAGTCATGGATTAATGTGGGCCACAGTGTAAATTTTGAATGGAAAGACACTACCATAAAAAATGCCCGAGATGTATTTGTCAAAGGACTGAAGGCTCCAAGTCAACGAGGACCGAGATTTTTTCTTCTTTATGCAGGCTGGAAAGACGGTTTTCTTGAGGGTGCAGAAAAAACTTTTCTGGCAAATAAAGGTGCAGACGATTACCACGACGAAATGGACGCAGAAAGCTTTGAGGCCTGGTTTAAAGATCAATTGATCCCTAATTTGCCGAAAAACGGATCAAAGAATGCGTCATACCATTCGCCTAACCTAACCTAACCTAACCTAACCTTTTCCAAAGACAACTTGGAATAAGGAACAAATAAAGTACTGGCTACTGGAAAAAGAGATTTACTTCGAGGATGATTATTTAAAAACAGAATTATTGGCTACTGCAAACGCGTTTAGAGAGCAGTACGACCTAAGAAAAATAGACGAAATTGCCACGGAACATAATATAACAGTCCTACGATTACCACCTTATCATTGCGTATTAAATCCTATTGAAATGGTGTGGAGCCAAGTGAAAGGATATGTGGCTCGTAATAATAGTACTTTTAAAAAAGGGGATGTGGAAAAACAGCGTATTCGCAAGTAACCCCAATGCAGTGGTCTTTTTATGAAAAAAAGGTAGAGCATACAGAGGAAAAGATGTGGCAAACAGATCATTTAATGGAAGACATTGAGCCAATAATAATAAATCTAAATGAAGACGATGAAGATGAAGACTTGGATGACGATGAAGATCAATAATATATTTCTTAACCCTCAAATGTTCCATTCAATTTTCATTTATTTTAGTTATTACCTGCTAATCATTGTCATTTTTAGTTTAATTTTAATTCAAGTTAAAATACGTAATGATTAATTCATTTACTTATTCTATATTTTGTTTGTTACAACAACCCGCCAAAAGAAGAAAAATCCTCGGAAAAATCATCGAAACGTCGGCAAGATTTCATTAGCTTTTCTCTGTTAATCGTTCTCCCTTAAAATTTAGATGACATCTGACTTTTTTACCACTCGTCTTGTAATTTATGTATATATTATTATTATTGACATATTTTTATTATTAATTATATTATTATATTATTATTTCATAATTTGACAAAGATCTTTTTTAAGGCCGCTGTATTTATTTATTTCTTTATACGTGATAATTAAACGTATAAAATTTGAATATTTTAGCGGATTTACAATATTTTCTTTTAAACGCGTAAAATTTATCTAAAAGCATAATTATAAATATTCTTAATTACTCACTAAACGATTTTCAAATGAATAATTTAGTCAACATTTAAATCATAATAGTAACACAATGGCAAGTTATATTCCCGCTCCAGTTGGAACCAAATTCGAAGAACATGCCGATATGGCAACGCCGTCGTCCATAAACGCAATGCTGCATAATAACTGTGACCCGCTCTATAGGAAAACTCATAATTCTTTCAAAAATATGAGTTCTTTTTTGTACACAACAAAAGTCACAAATAATTCTTCTTATTTTTTATGGTATGGGATATTAAATGTACTTGATAACATTTGGGGAAAAATCGTATTAAAACGGCCAACAAACAACAAAGTTTCAAACGTGTAACAAAGTACTAATGTCCCAAAGTTATTAAAGTTAATTACACAACTTTAAACCCTAGCAATCTTTGTTACAAATTTTTACCTTTGTTTAAAGTCACACAGTCCCTAAAACAATGAAAATTAAGTTCATGTACAACTTTCCTAAAATCCTTTGAGCTACAAACAATCCACCTCCATTTTATAAACGCAAAACTGCTCTACTTTCTGCTTTTAGGAAAAAATATCTAACTGTAAATTGTAGAAAATATTATAAAATTATTTTTAATATGAAAGTTCCTTTTAATTTTTTGATACTAGACCGTAATGTCGGTAATTTTTAATAATCATTATGTTTTCTCAAAATAACTGGTTAAAGAATAAAGGAATAAACCATTCCTATCAGTCTGTTACTATTTTCATCAAAGAATTAATTTGATTTGATATTGTTTTTCAGTGGCTTTCTAGCTTCGCTCTTTGAAATTTGCCTTATATTTATTGTCGTATAACAACATCCCCTTCAAGAAAATAATTAGTTTATTTTTGTGCTTCTCTTTGTGATTTTTTTCTCAAACTCCTATAAAAGACCGAGTTTTATCATTATTTTAGGCGAAACAAAATTTTATAACTATTTCCATTTTATAAATATTCATTAAATGTAAATTTAATATACAAAAAATTCATTAAATTGTATAAAATATTGGGAAATTTTACCGCGTAAAAATATGAGCAAAATTTCAGCAAAATCCAATAGAATAATAAATATAATCGTTTTTAAATGGAACGCAGGATGAAAGCGGGAATATAAACATGGTTATATCAAGATTAAGTTTCATCTTAGCGAATAATAGCCATTATATGCGAGTAGAATACTATACTTTGTCCACGACGTTCAAATAAAATTCACTAGTAATTATAAATATACGGGGCAGCGACATGTTTCGGATAAAAAACCATCTTCAGGCTCTAAGAGAAGAACACAAAGTGTCTTCGACTCGTCTGTCGATTAATATACGGGGTTGGGATAAAGTATGGAACCAAGTAAATATCTTTTAAACGAAAAGAACGATATATATGAAAATTTGCCGGTAAGTGCAATGGAACAAAACGCATCTGATGTACATTTTTTTCATAATAATATACTTCCGGTTTAACCGGAAATGTTATCAACTTATTTAATTTAAATGGGACACCCTATATATTTTTACAGATTTTGAAAGAGCTTGTTATTTTGAATTCATACATATGTTAAAAAATTTGTAGAAACGGGGAATATAGCACTTTAACCAACCTCCTTTGAGTTTTTTGCATTAGAGCAAAAAACTGTTTGGATAAACTAATTGATGTTGTTTGTATGCATAGTAATAAATAAACAAGTACTGTTTAGTACGTCTTTTGTTCTTCAAGTGTCAAATTCTAATTGACGGAAATATATTGCACAATTTAGAATGGTTCAATTAAGTGAAAAAGAGCGTATTGAAATTTTAATGAGGATCGGTTATGGTGATCGTGTTAGAACTCATGAAGAAGTGTGTCATATTTTTAATAATTTGCATCCGGAGAGAAATCCTATATCACGCTGAACAGTAACTAAAACATTACAACGTTTTAATACTACTGGGATGGTAAAAAATTTGCTAAAACCTGGAAGACCGCGGACTGCAACGAACAAAGCTGTTAAACAAAATATTGCAATCGATTAGGAGAATCACAAATTTCCATCACAAATTTGGCATTAAATCATGGTATCAGTCGACGTTCTGTAGGAAAGATATTAAAAAGTGAAAAGTATCATCCGTATAAGGTACAGTTGGTTCAAGAATTGTCATACGATGATTTTGGACTAATGGACATCTGTAATGTCGACGAAAATCTTGCTTCTAGCATAGTTTTTTCCGATGAGGCAACTTTTTGTTTAAATGGAACAGTTAATCGCCATAACTCAAGGTATTGGTCAAATGAGAATCCTCATTGGATTCATGAAGCACATACCCAGCATCCACAGAAGTTAAATATTTGGATGGGAATTGTCGAAAATAAGCTTATAGGCTCATTTTTTTTCGACGGAAACTTGAATAGTGACAAGTATTTGGATCTACTAAATAACGAAATTATCCCTGCACTTCAACAGAATGGGCAATTACCACGAAATATTTGGTTTCAACAAGATGGAGCACCTCCCCACTATGATAGACGGGTTAGGGATTTTCTGGATGCGAATTTTCCAAATCGACGGATTGGACGTAGAGGATTCATAGAGTGGCCTGCTCGTTCTCCGGATCTTAGCGCATTAGAATTTTTTCTTTGGGGTTATCTAAAATCACGTGTTTACGTTAGACGACCAACAAACTAACAGGAATTGAGACAAAGAATTATTGATGAATGTGAACTAATACGTGGAGAAGTCTTGGAAAGAGTGACTCAAGAATTTGTTAATAGGATGGCATATTGTCAGCAAGTAAACGGCGAGCATTTTGAACATTTGAAGTAATTTTGTTTCTCATTATTCTAAAATAATGAAATGTACATCTATTTTACTGCTAACAGTGAGTTATTCCTCGTTTTTACAAATTTGTTTACATTAAACTCAGTATGTATGAATTCAAAATAAGCTCTTTTAAAATCTGTAAAAATATATAGGGTGTCCCATTTAAATTAAAGAAGTTGATGGCATTTCTGGTTAAACCGGAAGTATATTATTAACAAAAAAATGTACATCAGATGCGTTTTGTTCCATTGCACTTACCTGCAAATTTTCATAAATATCGTTCCCTGTATTTTCCCTGTATAAATATAAAAGATATTGTAGATTCAGACAATAAGTATTTTTTTCTTTTTTTATAAAACGTAGACAAGAAACGTGATTGTAACTGTAAATTTTAGGTCATGTTTCAAGTTCCTAGAAAAATGTTCGATGTTCCTAAAATCTAATACAATCTCGTACGTGCGTTTTCCCATCTGTGTTCTCGAATATTTACTGATAATGCACAATATAACATACACATACATTTTCCAGTGAAGTTTTCCTTTATATAGTTTTCATTTTTAGACTCAGTCGTTTTAGTCTGGCAACAAAACTGCCTCCTTTATCGTTTATCTTTTATTACGCTCCGTTGTAATGTCTAAAACTAGCAGATTGTGGCTATTGTCTGTGCTTCCTAGATATGATAGCGTTATCCCAGAAAAGATTAGGGATAACGCGAACACTTTGAACCATTTTAAAATGAATCTATATGTAACATTAAAAATGATTAGATGAGAAGGAAAATCGGTAACTTAAAATATACCCAAATAAATTAGAAAAAAAAATAAACTGTAACATGTCTGTCGTCATGTCACCTTGCACTATTACCGACCGTAAACGATACCGCTATTATTACAGTTAAAACCGACCCCGATTCACTGTTAATGCTACTGTACTCGAGACACCCCTTATAGACGCTAACTATTTATCTGTTTGAACGAGGCCAATCAAAGAACGCGTCCCTCGCTTGCAATTGAATAACGAACGCATTTCTTCTGGCTTATGACACAAACACGATTTCCGTTTTGAGCAAGACTATTTAAAGACCCTTAAGGCAACCATATCTCCTTTTTGGTTGTTGAAAGATACAACCCGCTAAGTTGGAGTCAAGTTATCGCTAAGATACCGCTAAGTTGGAGTCAAGTTATCGCTAAGATACCGCTAAGTTGGAGTCAAGTTATCGCTAAGTTATCGCTAATTTAGAGCCCAGTTACCGCTTTTGGAAGGTCCCTATGAGAAGACAGTGCTTCAAACCACTTCTGAGCTGTTAAGAAAACTATCACATCCCAAGCAGCCAGAACCATTAAAGAAACTTTCATCTCTCCACGAAGAAGCTGAAGCCGCCCTCCTAGACAGCACAGAAACCCAAAGTTAAGTCCACTTTTTATAACTCCAGTTCATTATCAGCAAGTTTCAATTAGTTTCAATAAATAATCATTAAAAAAAAACAGTTTCATTTATATACCGTAAACTACAAGTCTTAAGGGTGTAGCGTGGTCGGTCTTTATTTCAAGTAGCTTCTTTATTTGTTGTTTAAATAAAGTAATTACAAAGTGTTTCTATCTTTCTCACCTTAGTTTTTGCGTAGTTTGTTTGCTTAATCGATAGCGTTCAAAAGGTAGTGGCCCCTCATTACTTTTACATCCCAATCCTTCCTATAGGAGAGGGTCTCTTAGCCGGGATCTCTTTTGGAGAGTTTTTTAGTTAGAAATTGGCTCCCTGCCTTTTTGGGGCTAAAAAGGGTTACAAATTGGCGCCTTTGAGGAACTAATATTGTTACAAAACAATCATGCAGATTATTTGCATATAGTATCGAATAATACGAGAAATTTATTGTATCAACCATTATTACTATGTTGAAGTTCATTTTAGGAGAATTTTTGTCAAAGTAATTTAAAATGAGTCCATCAAAAAATAAACATATTTTATGAACAATGAGTGGAAGTTTCATTCAACCGTTTAGTTGTTTACTGTTCTTAATAAGTTTTTTTGTCTTAGAAAATTTAGTATCGGATACAAACGTGATCCCATTTGACCATCTAGGGATGTTCTTAAGTTACCTTTATGAAAATACTACAGTTTATTTTCTATAGGTTTCCAAGATCTAGATGTGCCTTGAATAATCATTCTATATGTTTACATATTCATCATGCATAACGTCTAAGATTTATTGTTCGCTACCATATTAATAGCATTGGCATGTATCTATATATTTTAATCAAAATTCCTTTAAGGAAAATTTCATTTTATTATTTACCCGAAGACTGTTTTATACAAAGAACCCTACACAGCCGCATGTAATGCGTTCTTATTCCCAGCTTAATTCCAATTTCAGACTTCTCGAATGCCAGACCACTACATATTTTCCTTATAACATAAATAAATAATGAATGCTTTTATGCGTAATTTTGAAACAAGCTGTATTTAAACATCTATGAACAAATTGTAATAATTTATTTACTCCTTATGATATCTAATTTAACATTATAAGATTTGCAAAAAATGTAGTCAAATGTTCTTTTTATCACACACTATTTTAATCATCCAGTTATTGATTACAAATGTCTTTTATCTTTAAAAGCTAATTTTTTAACGTAAAAGATAAAAAGTTTCTCGTAAGAATTATGTTGATTGTAGTTTTTATAAACATCCTAACTAATCAAATTACCCTTAACAGTGAAAGCTTTGTCTATTTACGTAGCCACTTAAGAAATTAAGGATTTTGTTTATCAAGGACACAAATTAAACAAAGAGCATTTCATAACGTTTGGTTTTGTACACTATTTTTCTCTAATTTTTCCTATTATATTGTTGAACAATTATTAATGGGGAATCCTAAAATAGTATTCATAGTATGCAAAGTGAGTAAAAATTTATTTTTTATATTTTGCACTTATAAAAATCTTCATTATAAAACGCATTTGCGTATCGTAATGTAACTTTTACGCAAGCAAATTTTTGTTTTGAATACTTGGCGACATGAGTGAAGTATCTAATGACAAGACGACAATGACATTTGTGGCTAATAGCAATTTGAATATCTTCTTTTACTCATATAATATATTATTATTGGTGTATTAGGTACTAATCTTAAAATATTTTAAAACATTAACATAATGTTCGTGCCCTCAAAAAACTTTCCGGAAATAGTTTATCTTTTGTGATATTATAAGTGAAAAAATTTATTTTAATTTCAATTTCCCTTTGTCAAAAAAATGTCTCAAATATAAATTGTGTATTTTTGAATGATCTACAACTTTTCCATTTAACTTTTTTTTACACAAAAAGTATTTACGCAGGAAATGCGAAAAACGGATTTGTATCCTTTACCACATTCCCCATACGCTGTTGGGAAAATCTAGTTCCTGCTTTTTTGATCTAAATATTTGCGATTGCTATTTCCAACAATTCCCGGTGAAAGCATAGCCTGTTAGGAATTTTTTTTGGAGTCCCTTTTAGGTAGACTTGCACTTACAGTATAAAGCGGTACACTGAAAAATAACTTAAATATTAATAGAATAACAAGTAGTATTTTTCGGTATTGATAAATGGAGGAGTAGAGAACTCAACGATTCCTCTCCTTGTGGATTTGGATACACAACTGTGAGGGATTATAGTATGTATGGAATATCTTATTATTTCTTTTTTAGAAGTACGATATGCGCCAAAACAAAGGACAACAACAGTTGTCTTGGCATTTTTAAAGATTGTTTATTTTAACAAACTGTCGAAAATATTCGAAATGGTTCTTACAACGCAAGAAAAAATATTTATTATTGAGTATTATTTTCGCTCATACGGGAATGGGCGGATAAATGGACCTAGTTTTTTAATGGTTGCCAATCTAGTAAAGACTTGTTATGAGTCATTGCAAAATTTCGAAGAACAGGAAGCGTTCTAACTGTACTGGTCGTCCAGTTACCGTGACATCAAATGCGAATCAAGGAAGGCTGTTACAACAGGTGCTAGAATCACCAAAAAGCAGTCTCCGCAGAACATTTCTTAACATGAATTTGAGTGAAACGTCTACCAGAAGAATGTTTAAGAAGATTGGCGGTTTTCCCTATAAAATACAGATTGGGCCACACTTGAAAAGACAAGATAAGAAATCAAGAGTTTATTTTGCTTGGCAATGGTTTATGAACAACCCCTGTTGTTTTCTAATGTGTGGTTTACAGACGAATGTCATATGCTTCTGAATCGACGGATAAATCGTTTTCATTGGTTTTGAACGACATCCAATGGTTCTAACAGGATGGTGTACTTGTCTTACCACGACAGCATCCTTAGATCTGATTCGAGAATATTTTAGAGACAGCGTAATTCTCCTTGCCCTTCTTATTAATTAATATATTAAACGAACCTATAAATATAAGTACATTTTTTGAAGGTTATTTTTTCGTTTCCAGGAATGAATTGATCTTGAGCCATTTTATGAAAATCGTACAATGACAATTACTGACAGTATTATATATACATATTGAAAAACAATAATATTATATTTCTATGGTAACGAACTACATACCACCTATCTTGGAATTGAATACAAATTTCAAAAATAGTAAAAGCCAATAAATGTATTAATATTTTACTTCTTCACTGTTCTTTTGTGTTTTAAGGTATAGTATGAAAAAAAATGTTGTACGTTACACGTACAGTAAACTTTTACAGTATTCTTTTGGAATTCCGTACCTACCGAACTAGTAACGTAAATATATCTGTTGTCATAAGTCTAGAATTCCCAGTATTATTCTAACACATCCATTAATTAAAAATTATTCATCGCCTAAGCTGTATGATATCTAGATATCGGATATCCAAACTCATCTTTACCAATAAATCAATTAATCAATCAAGATTGGTAGATGAATCGAACAAATTTTCTACTCACCCTTTACATAAATGTAGAACTTTTACAGAGAGATCAGCACCATTTTATTGCAATCTCAGAATTCTCAGTAACCTCTCTCATTAACCTCAACTTACTTAATATATTTGTGTTTTACAATTACGTCTTATCTATGTATAAAATGTAAACTCAATCAAAGTAAACAGTTTAATAGCGGAGAACTTCCAATATTTATTTGTTCATTAATTACGTTGTTGTAAAGATCAGCATGATATAGTTTTTTCCTGGTTTTTCTATATCATTGCATAGTTATACTGATCTTAGAGGGAAGTACATCCAGGATGGGCTAATAACATAATATAGGCTTAAATATTGTTATGTCTTATTACTTCCATACTTGGTCTAGCCTTAATACTACCTAAACATTTGGTACCTATCTACAAACAAAATGTAACTTAAATATGTCAATCTGACGATACTAATCTTAGCGAAACGGCCGTCATTGTAATTAAAAACCTAATTTTTTCAAATAAAGTTACGTTATAACGAACAGTTTTTTATTATTCTTAATAAACTTTTATCGTTTCAAAAATCAAACAGATTAAAGTAAGTCATGCAAATTGTTAGGAATAAACTTCTATATTCACGAAACAGAACGAACAGGTTTTAATTAAGGGATAACTAATAGGCTACATGCGTTATACACATGTCGATTTGATGATCAAGTAATTAATTTCAATAGGTACACTAAAGTTGTAACGTCGACAAACATATACGTTTTAACCCTTGAGAACTAGGTTGCCCCAAATTACATGACCCTTCATGGTTGGGCCTGTCAGGCCCAGTGTTTATTTTACGCAATATATTATGAAAAGCAGAATGATACTATACGAAAATTTAACAATGTTTTTTTATTCCACTTTACATCATAGCAAATTCAAATTCAACACTAAAATAAAAAAAACGTTCCTTAATAAAATATGAAAAAAGGGTTAACAAAAATGCATCTCTCTACGTTTAGTAGGAAAGACCCTAATCCTTATTTTTATTTCCATTGCAGATCTGATAAACTACTATTTTGTTCCCACATTACAGGGACTAAATTCCACTTTTAATCCCAAGGGACAATAGTGAAATATCTGAATTAGATTGACAGTTTTTAACTAAGAAAGCGTAAGGGTGACGGTTATTTTCTATTGTTTTCTTTTTCTTTATATGTTTTATTATTTCCATATTAATTTACTTTTTCAATTTTTGCTGTAAATGTTTACTTAATTTTGTTTTATTATCTGCCCATTAATTATTTTTTTATATTTTTACAGTTAATGATTATTTGAATTTTACAAGTCTTGGGCCCTACAATGTAAAAAATAGCGTTTATACCACGGAATTAAAGTGTCTTTTAATTCCTCAGGTGATTGTTGTCCTCGCATCGCTCATTCAACGAACTTCACTTTTGGGATTAAAAAATGCACTTTAGTCCCTTGCTATCTAATATACTATTTGTTTACGATTTTAAAAGGTTAATTTTGTGTTTTGTTGTAGTTTTTAAATATTTGTTTATCTATATAATAATTTAAATCCAATTACAGCTGTTTCGCTAACAACTAGCATCGTCAGATTGACATATTGAAGTTAAGTTTTGTTTGTTTGTAGCTAGGTCCCTGATGCTGACTACACCATTGGTTACTTGCCTTTCGTCCTACACCCATATCATCGACATACGCATAAAGGCACTTTCACTACAACTAATATTCCCTCAACACCCTAAAGAAATTAAAAGTTATAAAAGTATTACATATTGTGGAAATATTTCTAATACAATTTCAAAAATAATATCTTCGGCAACATCTGCAATAATTTCATTCAAATCACACAATAATGTTGGCACAAAATTGTTAAATGTAAAAACAAAATTACCTAAATTGAAAAAATCTGGTGTTTACAAAATTAATTGTCCAAAATGTAATGCTGTATATATAGGTCAAACACAAAGAAATTTTGAAATAAGATTCAATGAACATTTAAGAGCATATAGATTATAGAATATTTATAGAATAAATAGTGGAAGTTAATTCAACCTTTTAGTTGTTTATTGTTCTGAATAAGATGAACTTTCACACAGTAAGGGTTAGTACCATAAATTTCATTAAGGGTCTTGGTGTATTTGGACGTTGGCGCTAGATCTGCAAGTACCCTACTTGGTAATATTCCTGGCATTTTAAAAATAAGGTCCTCAAGGTAATGATGATCGCGACACGGTATGACATAAAACATCATCATTCTGTACTCCTGAAGAGACTAGAATTCTGGTCCCACGACAAATCTATATACTGTATTCTTGTTTTGTATAGATCAGCGATTCCCAAAAGGTGTGTAGTTCGCTAATGGGCGGTAAATAGTGTAAATTTATTAATTACAAAGAAGGGATCAGCTCACATTATAAGAGGACCTAATGCTTTATTTGATGAAAAAAGTACAAAAAAATAAATGAAATTCCATTATCAAATACTACCATAAAAAGAAGAATTGATTAAATGTCACAATCTTTAAAGGAATCGATTATTAACGTTTTGAAACAAACTGAATATGTTTCTGTCCAACTTAACGAAAATACCTACAGAATTAGCTTATCAGCAGTGTATTAGCTTTATATTAAAGAAGAAATTTTTTTTGCCAGTGTTTCTCTTCAAATACCACTGCCGAGGAAAGTCTCTGGTCAGAATAGTTTTGACTGAGGGTGCAAGAGCTATAACTGGTATCTACACAGGATTAATTGCCCAAGTTAGAGCAGTAGCTACCTTTGTCAAATAGACAAATTCAAGCATCATCAGATTCAGCTCTTGAAGTTAAAGGTTTTGATGGGTCTCTGGCAAAAATCTTGACGATGCAGTAATCATCAGCAACTTTATCAAAGCAAGACCATAAAACTTAATACTGTACGGAGTTTTGTGTGATGAAATGGGCAGTGAGCACAAACCGTTTCTACATCATTGTGAAGTTCGGTTTAAAAGTTTAGGTCCTGATATTAAAGCACTAGTAAGGAATAAATAATGTCAGAAGTCCCATTAAATATATTTAAAAACGAATAACTAATGGTTCTTTAGTAAAAATTTGTTTCACATGTATATAGAATTGGGGAGGACCTTGAATTTTTTTTTTAATATTATTGCCTCCAAGCTAAAAAGATTGGAAACCTGGTATAGATGCTAAAACCTTGGTTCCCGCCCATGGATGGGCCGTATTTCTAATTAATGGGCTGTATTTCCGACTAATGACTATTTTTTCTAAATTTTAATTTTCTTTCAGATCATGGGAAAATTTTGCAGGGGTATTAGGGAAAATTGGACAGAAGATATGATGACTGAAGCAATGAACTGGTTGAAACAAGGTAAAAGTCAAAGATATGTAGAGAAAGAATGTGGTATTCCAAGAACTACTCTCAGAAACCACTTAAAAACAGGAAGTTCCAAAACAAAATTAGGGAGAACATCCATTCTGTCACCAGATCAAGAAAACCAACTGGTAAAGAGGATTTTAAGAATGTCATCCCAAGTTATCTCGTAGAAAAGCTCAGTCAATGAACATGGGTAGAGCTCAAAAATTAAACCCATTTATTTTACGGGATCACTTTGATAAATCGAAGAATGTTTTGGATGAGTTAAATATTAGAACATCACCAGGTCGAACATATAACAAGGACGAAAAGGGTTGTCGGTTAACACTACATCATAGTCAAGTAGTTTTAGCCGCGAAAGGCTCTCGCAGAGTTCACTTGGTATCGAATGAACATGCTGAGAACCTTACTATAGTGGCTTGTGTTAACGCTTTTGGACAAGCTATTCCACCAATGATTATTTTTAAGGGATCAAGAATGAAAGAAACCTACAACGATAATTTGCCTCCAGGTTCCACAGTAGCTATGGCAGAAAAAGGAAGCATGACAAAGGAACTTTGTCAAACTTGGATAAAGCATTTCGCGAAATTTAAACCAAATGGCCGAGTTCTGCTAATCTTTGATGGCGCTTCTTGCCATCTGGATATTTCAGTTGTTGCTGAAGCAGAAAATATGACATTTTTTTATACTGCTTACCATCAAACACAACGCATAAGCTACAACCTTTAGACAAGGCTGTATTCAGAGCATATGACCATTATTGGGATATAGAGCTAATGCGATACTGGGAAGAAAATCCGTCTGCCCAAAGGTCTCTTAAAAAGGAGAGATTTGGAAAAATCTTCTCCCCAGTTTGGAACAAAAGTTTAACTCCGTCAAATATCCAAAGCGGATTTCGTGACACTGGGATATTCCCATTCGATCCACAAATTATACCAGAAGTGGCATTTGCACCATCCAGAGTTATTCGTAAGGACTTAAAAAATAATAAAAACTCCGAATCACAGGCAGACTCCCAAGATAACGCCCCTCTAAGTAATCTACTAAAAAAAACAACTCAGGCTTGTTCAGAATCTACGCGTCCACAATATATGACAGATGGAGATGGAGACATAACAAGAAAAGTTAACCAAAACAACAGTTCACCAAAACCTGGGTGTTCCAAGGACCTTAGCCCTTCTCCTACTTCTGAAAAGATACTTGATATAAAAATAATAAAGCCATTAGCATCGGTTCAAAAGCAGAAACAAGATAAATCAGATAATAACAATAACAAAGAGAATAGTCAGACATTTTCTAATCTAATACCGACACCTGATTTGACAGTGAAGAAACAATGTGCTCCCAGGAAGAAAGCTATAAACTATAAAGCACAGTTGCTGAAAATAAATATTTTTAAGCCGCAAGCAAAGAAAGAAAAAATGGACAAAAAGAAAAACGAAAAATTAGGCACCACGAAGAAAAAAGACAATTGGATGTACCCAATGTGCGAAGAAGACGTGGTTGCTGATGCGTAGATGTGTAACTTGTAATGTACGGGTCCATGAAATGTGCGTAGGCCTTACCAAGGACGATTTGGACGATTTTCAGTGCCCAAACTGCATGCCGTAGATATGGGATATATTTCCGCCTGACCAAAATAATCTGGGTCATATTTAAGTTAAGAGCGGAAATACGACCCATTTTAGATGTTTTTTAAAAATTATTTTTTTACAGTTTTAGAATTGTTTTAATTTTGTTTCTTTATGCCAGAATTATTGTTTATGTTGTACCTGTTTAAAAAACAAAGATTGTTTTAATTTCTTTTCATATGTGTAATTTTTATTAAATTTTCAAGTGAAAGTGGGCCATATTTAGCGAATGTACCTTATGATAGATTTCTACAAATTAAGGATTGATACAATAGATACATTTATTTGGAAGTATTATTTCAAAAATCTTTTTAAGATAATTTGGTGAACTAATGTTTTAAATTAAAAATATATGAAACATATATTACAGAGTAAGGGTTGAAAATGAATTAGTCACCTCCACTTTATATGTGTACATACTATCAGTAATGCATCTAATTTTCTGCAATGCCTTATTTAAAGTGTATTTTATGCAATTTCAACCTCAGTATGTTAGGTTTTTCTGGGTCAAATAAAGAATACATTTTTCACTAACCCACACGCAAATTAAAAATCCATATTAAAATCGCACAAAGGAAAATTAAAACGTGGCCTTTTATAAACTTGATAAATTATATAATTGTTTCATTTATAGTTCTTTTCACCATACAGGCTGTCCCTTATCGACCTTCACCTAGAAGTTTATTAGGAAAGGATAATACTAGATGACTAGAATTTGGTATACAAGGGTTTTCAAATTTATAGCACTTCCGTTTATACCGGAAATTGACACCAACTTTACCATTTTAAATGGAATAATACATTTTTTTTGGTTAGATGACTAAATTTAAGGGTCACTTTATATTTAGGTAACTGGTACCTAAAATTTACAGTTTTAGAGAAATTTAAGTTTTTTAAAAGCCAAAAAGACGCTTATTAAAATGTTAATTATTTCAATTCATTAAATGATTAAATCTAAAAATTATTATAAGTTATACTGTTTAAATAAGAAATTAATTATAGAGGGTGGTCACAACGTTGAGATAAACACAAATAACTTTTATTATTTTTCTATATCGAATAGAGTGCTTTGGACCTTTCATGTTATGATATTTGTATTTAGTTGTGTTTATTTATTCTAACAAATTTGTTAAAAATTACAAGGAAAGCATTTAAATTTATGTTGTGTAATAAACTGATAAAAAAATAAAACTAAAATTAACAATAATAAAGGAATGGGAATCCAAATTTTAATTTTGGTACCCAAAAAAACCTAATTTCCGCACCCTTTTATAATTAATATCTTATTTAAACACTATAACTTACAATTTAGACCCTTAGGTGCAAAACAATGTATAGTTCATTTGTTTGGAGTTGGCAGCACCAAAGAATTGATTATAACCTCAAAGCCCCTTCAAGGCCCAAGTAGGGTGGTTCATGAAAAATAACTAAAAGTAGTTGAAACATAGACATAGTTGTTATTTTTTAAAGTTTAAGTTAGTTTTAACCGATTTAGATTCCTCAGCATTCTCAAATGGAAGCAGATGATTTGTTTCCCTCATTTTGGTTGAACTGGTGGATAGGTCTGATTCCAAGCGATACAAGTTACGAACCGGTCTCAAATATTCTCCGCTAATGGTTTTCACGAGTGCAGTTCTTTTCTTTGAATCTCGTCCAGTGAATAATTCTTTAATGATTCCAATAGGCCAGTCAATCCGCTTCTTTTCATCGCTCCCAACTAGAACAACATCGCCCGCTTCAGCTTCCAAGTTCCTCATACCTTCCAAGTGTCGCAGGTTTCCAAGATACTCCAATCTAAATCTTGAACGCAGCTCACTTCTAACTTTCATACATCGCTTTTTGGCTTCTCGAAATACCTCCGAGTCGATAACGTCCGCTTCCGGCAAACAGCTGTTTGAGTTATCCCGTAGAAAATCAGCAGGTGTAATCGGCATAACAGTATCCCTTTCAGAAAGGTACGTAATTGGTCGCCGATTAATACAGTCTTCTATATCACACAGAATTGTCGAAAGCTCCTCTAATGTCACATTTCTTCTTCCAAGTGTACGGCGCAGCTGCTGCTTACAGGACCCGACGAGTCTTTCCCAGTAATTAGGGATTAACTAACCCAAACACAATACAAACCCTAGATAATATTGTCACAACAAGTAGCTGAATAGATCTCATGACCGTAGAACCGAAGTTTTTTTAAAGCATAATTCAAATTAAAATAAAAATTAAAAGTAAAATAAAATATGCTACATAATAAAAAGTAAGAATTAAATATAAATTATTGCAAAAAGCTTTTTCTCCTTTAATTGTCGGCTTCTATTTCGTCCTATTTATCCGACGATGAGTCAGGTTCGTTGCCTGGTACGATAGGAGTTACAATGGGTTCGAACAGTTCTTCAATATTGATATCAATATTCAACAATAGTTCTTCTTCCTTCTTCACATAGTTTATGGCATTGATCCAATTTTCCCGTGTTACATTTTCAAAAGAATTTATCAAAAGTTGTCTAACGTCATTCAATTTAAAAGTTTTATTGTTTCTTGCCACCTCACTTTTTACCTGTGCTCATATTAATTCTAGTGGGTTTAATTGAGAGTGATAAGGTGGAAATGTCATATTTTTCCTTCGCCATTTGGTCAATTACATATTTTTTTTATATTGCAATTTGTGTCCCTTTCCGTTTTCAGCATGGTGTCGTCAAAACAAATATTCTTGCTATGAAGCCACTCTTTAATATCTCCTATTTTCCATGACGTCTTTGGTAACTTTTCTACCAGTTTTGAATGATAACTGGCGTTATCTAAGATAACCACTGCAGCATTTGGCAAAAAGTCCAATAGCTGGGAAAAATAATCTTCAAAAACATCTGAGGTAATTTGCTCGTGGTAATCTTTGATACAAAGTCTAATAACCCATTTTCTACAAAACCATTTTCATTGCCAATTTGTGCGATTATTATTCTGCGACCTTTTCCTCGAAGAGCATTTAATCCTGTTGAATATCCCTCCAAAATTGCCTGACGGAAATTTGAAATATTGTTGTCCATCCATGCTTTAGAAACAGTGTGTCCTTCATTCAACCATGTTTCATCTAAAAAAAGATAGTTCTTCACTTGCTCTAAAATTTTATAATACTTCTTAAGTATTGTGTTCTCCAGCAAATAATTTCTTCCGCCTCATTCAAAAATGTTCGTTTT
This sequence comes from Ophraella communa, assembly GCA_035357415.1. Taxonomy (NCBI): domain Eukaryota; kingdom Metazoa; phylum Arthropoda; class Insecta; order Coleoptera; family Chrysomelidae; genus Ophraella; species Ophraella communa. The sequence continues at coordinate 30,812,255 of CM068991.1, read as the reverse complement.
TATGCGACTCATACTTAAAACCAATTTCTTTTAGGAGTCCATAAAGTATTTCGTCCAAATTCTGGGAATCGTATCTATTTCTGCTATAACAGTCATTACTTTGCCCAATGTCGGAATCTCTTTATTTAAGCACAAAGAATGGACTTGTATTCTAATGATATCTCTATTAAAGTTATCGACCATAATGGACTTTTTCCTAGGTGTTTTCTCTCACCTAAAAATCGATAGATACTTCGTTCACTAACACCGGTCATACTGGAGCACCTAGTCATCATCACGAACAGTTGCTGATGCATCTTGATATATCAGTGCATCATGAACATTTAAAACAATAGTTTTTCTCTTTGAGAAAACGCACTTTGTTTTAAATAAGCCACTTGTACTGGAACAAAACTCGAATTTCACGCAATTTTACTACCGAAAATGTTCTTGGAGTAAAATAATAAAAATATTGATCACAATTTAAACCACCAACACTAACGAGAATATATTCTTATGTATTAGGATATAAACAAATCCTCAATTTATAGATTAATACACATTAATCACACATTATACACATATGGTTACCTTAATCCCTTAACACCCCTAACGTTAAAATCGTTAAAATCGAAAAACAAAATATTCTAAATATTATGAGTACTTATCCCTTACCTAAAAAGACTAAAATATGATGATTAAAATAAATGTCTTAATACCGATATTTATTTATTTATTTACATTCAAACAGGTAAAAACCTAATTACATGAATGTACCTAATTATATAACATAATTTAACAATAACATTTGACTACCACTAGATAAACCCCAGAGGAGCAAAGGACAACACTGACCATTAGTTTTGATATATATTATATATGTATATCTTACTACAAAATTTGGCGAGTTTCGGTAATATTTTTGGTAACATTAAATTTTTTTTTGCAGTCATGAAAAGTATTCAAAATATTCATATAATAACTTTCTGAAGATGTTTTCTTTCACTGTAAAATCTAAGTTTTTTTGATAGTTTATTCTATTTGCTAGCATAAGCATAGTTTTGACAGGAGAACGTGCTGATATTTGGGTTGAAGAAGATGGTATCCTGAACATCAGTGGGAATCGAGTATAAAACGTTGGTATATTAAAACTTACTAAACTTAAAATTTTTTCATCGTTAATTTTAAAATTAAGTATTTTAAACAAAAATGTCATTAACATCATTTTATGCCTAACAATTATTGAAGGAATATTAAATTCCTTTCTTAGTTCACTAGTTCTGGTAGTTAAATAATTTGGCCACTTTTTCTTTTTCCAGAAATACAGATATCTTAAGAATTTATTTTGGATTTTTTCATACAACTGGAGGTATATTTCTGGTTGCGATGTTAGCAATATTGCTCCAAAATCTAATTTTGACCTAACTAGTGTAAAGAATAGAATTTTTAAAGATAATTCATTTGTAAAATGAGAAGTGTTTCTTATTATAAAACCCAAATTTCTATTACAAGCCTTTACTGTATTTTCAAAATGTTCTGCAAAAGATAATTTACTGTCATAGGTTAGTCCAAGGTCCTTTATAGTTTCTTTTCTTTCTAGTGTTTCGTCTTTCATACGATATTCAAATTTTATAGGCATTTTATTTAAAGTAAAGCTAACAACACAGCACTTTTTTATGTTAAAATGCAAATTATTTCTTAAACTCCATTCATATATATTGTTTAGATCTAAATAAGATAAGATATAAATAAGTACGTGCGCTACTAATTTAGGGTCTTGTTTACATTTTATGATTTAATGACTTTTCTTATCTGCCAACTCCAAACAAATAAACTATAATAATTTTTAAATGTTATCATTTAATTAATTAAAATTATTAATATTTTAATATTAATTAATATTTTAATAGGCGTCTTTTTGGCATTTAAAAAAAATTAAATTTATTTAAAACTGTAGGTTCCTTACATAAAGTGGCCCTTAACAAAAAAAACGTAGTGTTCTATTTAAAATAGTGAAGATGGTGTCAACTTCCGATGAAACCTGAAGTGCTACTAATTTGAAAATATTTTAGTTTAATTCAGAAGTATCAAAAATCTCTTTAAAAAAATTCCATTTGGTATAAATAGGGAAATATACAGTGTGAAAAAGCCAAATGGAATAAATTCATTATTTCGGTTACTGTACATATTTATAAAAAATCCCGAAACACGTCAAATTTAAATTATAACTTGACATTCTTTAACGTGAAAATGCAACCCCTACCTTCAACCCCCTTAGAATGACAGGTACAACCCCCAATTTTTTAAATGGGAAGTTTAGGCTTGTGATATATCATTTGAAAGGTCTCTTCATTCTCTATTCAAAAATGTTATTGTTTTTAAATTTAATACAAAAATTAACATAAAAAAAAATTAATATCATGTTGTTACCGAAATTCGCTACAATACAATCAAAAACTAAAATGTAATGCAAAACGTAATAAAATGTAGAACACGAAAAAGAACTATGAATGTTAATGAAGTAGATGTTCTAAATGTTCTCCGCGAACGTCTTGGCAACATCCTAATCTCAAATAAAACTGTCTTCTAACATTAATTAACATATCAGGCGTGATCGACCTAATCGCAAGCGTTATTCCTTCTTTTAAGTTATTTAAATCAGAAGGTTTAGTTTTGTACACATGGCTCTTCACACATCCCCATGAAAAGAAATCTAATAATGTAAGATCAGGTGATCGCGCTGGCCATTCAATCGATCTTCGCCTCCCTATCCACCGATTGGGAAATATTGTATCGAGGTACTGCCGGACATTAAGTTGGTAATGTGGTGGTGCTCCATCCTGCTGAAACCATATCGTATTCGCTGGAACTTGAGGGTTACCTGGATCAGGATATAAATTTGCCAACGTTGGAATGACATCATTTTGAAGTAGTGCCAAATAATTGTTGCCATTCAAGTTGCCCCCAATAAAAAAGGGACCAATGATGTTCCCTACAATCCCTGCACAAACATTAACCTTTTGAGGGTATTGAGTGTGTTCTTCTGTCATCAAGTGAGGATTTTCCGTGGACCAGTAGCGGTAATTTTGCTGATTAGCATGACCGTTAAGTAAAAAAGTACACTCATCAGAAAACATAACGTCTTCTAATTGGATAATATTGTTATCCAACATGTCCATCATTTGCTCACAAAAAAAAGTTCTCATAACAAAATCGTCTTCCATGAGCTTCTGAGTAGGTATCATCTTATACGGATGCATTTTATTTTCTTTTAATATATTTGTTATCGATGTATGGCTAGCATTGAATGTAGTGGATGCCTGTCTACTCGATGTATGTCGGTTTTCCTGAAACTCAAGCAACTCATCTAATTTGAGTTCATCACTCAGTGTATTGGCTTTTTTATCTGCCTTACATGACCAAATTCGCGAAACTGCTTTTCTATTTTACTTATTGTTCTTTAGGATATAGGCGGTAAATTAGGAAATTTCTCATGAAATAGGCGAGTTACTTCCTGTTGTGTTCGGATGTTATCTCCGTAACCAATCATTTGTAAAACTGTTATTTTATGCATTTCCGTTAATATAACCATTTTTCAGAATTGAATTGAACAAACTTTATACTTAAATTACAACAATGACAACTTAAATAAAACAACTTACTACTGCTTGTTAAAATAGCGTTGCCACGGAAATTCTTTAAAGCTTTTTAATGGTTACCATCTAAAAACCACATTGCTATGGTTTTTGTTCACTTTCTCATTATCAAGACCTTAACGAAAAATAAGTTTTAAGTATATCTTAATAAGTTTCGAGTATATTTTAGCGAATTTCGGTAACAACATGATTTTAATTTTTTTTATGTTAATTTTTGCATCAAATTTAAAAACAATAACATTTTTGAATAGAGAATGAAGAGACCTTTCAAATGATATTTCCCAAGCCTATACTTCCCATTTAAAAAATTGGGGGTTGTACCTGTCATTCTAAGGGAGTTGAAGGTAGGGGTTGCATTTTCACGTTAAAGAATGTCAAGTTATAATTTAAATTTGACGTGTTTCGTGATTTTTTATAAATATGTACAGTAACCGAAATAATGAATTTATTCCATTTGGCTTTTACACACTGTATAATTTCATATAAACATTTATTTTTACTTTTTTGAAACACCTCTGGCGAATCTTTAATCTATAAATAAATTTTAATTTTATGAAACGCCGCTGGCGAATCTCCGTTCTATAAATAAAGGATCCTAAAGAAGTGTGAAGCTTTGATCTGAGCTGTCTCACAAACATTTCTTGTTGCTTACAAAACAGTTGATCCTTTATTTATAAACTGAGTTTTTTGACGCATGTTTCACGTTCTACCCTTAGAAACGCAAAGTACTCCAACCTTTCATACTATATTATACTGCATAAGAGCAAAGTAAATACGACACTACTAATATTAAATGCTATTCTGTAGGTATAGTGTTTTTTAAGAATAGTTGACTGCTGTTAAGTTACCTACTTTAATCCCATTGTGTAGGGCTTGTCAATAAACAGGGAAAGTAATAGGGGCAGGATTTTATGTATTTAGGTATGTATTAAATTTATGTAATTTAATATAATTTTAAATATTAACAACGTATTAGATATTAAATACAACTGAAGACTTCAAAAATTGACAAATTTGATCAAAAAAGCTTAAAATTTTACCTGCTATGTCTATTTTAAATTATTATAATCCGGTCCCCGCTAATCGGCCGAATTTGGCATTCATAATGAAATTGCCTCATAGGTATCTCAACTGCAGTATAATAATAAGCTTTATTCTGGAAAAAATTATTTAAAATTTGTGAACAAAGGTGTTTAAAAAAAAGCAATAGAACAAAATAACAAAACATATTAAACAGTAATACAAAAGTATATGCAAGTAATAAAACACAAATAAATAAAACTTCACAATATAAAGATTGCTAAAGGTCAGTTAAAAATAAATGTATACTTAATGTATACATTATACAATGAGAAAAATAAATAATAAATTATGTAAAAAAAATTTAAAATTAAAGATTTTAATTTAGTCAGAGTAACAACAAAAAAAAAAACAACAAAATAATGAGTTCGTTGTATCAATGTTACAACGAACTCATTGATAGATGCAATGAGTAGACGGGGCAAACCTCAAGTGATAGGCAGATGGATAAGGGCAGCTCTAGAGAATAGGATTGTAATATCCTCACTAGGGCAAGCTATCATCAAAGCGAAAGCAGGTGGAGGTCGTCCACAAGGAGGAGTTCTGTCACCACTACTTTGGGCAACCCTAGTAGACGATCTCCTCAACGAAATATCCAAAAAAGACTTTCAGTGTCTAGGATATGCAGATGACATAGTGATTGTCATCAGAGGCAAATATGCCGGGGTATTATCTGACAGAATGCAGATAGTCCTTAACACGGTTGAAAATTGGTGTAAGCGAGAGAGACTAACAGTCAATGCACAAAAAACACAAATTTTCAACTTCACGAAAAAGACAACATTGGCCGGTCTAAACCACTAACACTGGGGGGAACAGTGATTCCAGTTGTCAAAGAAATAAAATACCTAGGAGTATTCCTAGATCAAAGACTCTCATGGAACACACAGATACAAAAAACCACGCAGAAAGCTATATTGTCCTTGGGCAGAAGTAGACGAATGTGTGGAAAAAATTGGGGACTTAACCCCAAAATGACCATATGGTTATATACAAGGGTTATTAGCCCCATAATAACCTACGGGTCAGTGGTATGGTGGACAAAGACACAGAAAACAGGAGCAGTAAGGCTGTTAAGTAACATACAAAGGTTAGCTTGCCTGTGCGTTACAGGGGCCATAAAAACTACTCCTTTAGCTGCACTGGAAGTCTTGTTAAACATTCCACCACTACACATATATATACAGGGCGAAGCGAAAGCAGCCATGCACAGATTAATACATAATCAGCAGCACATAAGCCAATCGCATGGGGCTGATAATGGTAAGCTAATCGAGGAACTAAAAGCGGATAACATTTTGGGGCAACCCATTGACGCAACAGGCACGAGATTTAGCTTTGCCAATAAATTTAAAATAGTTATACCAGGTAGGGAAGACTGGGAAAAAGGTGTACCCGTAGAGGCGGAGTCAATCTGGTACACGGACGGCTCAAAGACGCCGTATGGCGTGGGAGCCGGCGTAGTCGGAAGGAAACAAGGGATAACATTCCCAGTAAGTCTATCCCAAAATGCCACGATTTTGCAAGCAGAAATTACGGCAATTCACTACTGTGTAGAAGAAATTAAAAGGCTGGACAGGACGTACCGTTCAATAGCCATCTTCACAGACAGTCAGGCGGTGCTAAGGGCACTAGATTCTGTAAAGATCAATTCGAGGCTAGTATGGGACTGTGTGCATGCTCTGAATACTCTGGGGGATCGTAGCTCAGGTAAAGGGGGAAGTTGGAAAAAAATACTACTTGGACAAATACTACTTGGACAAACTGTATCGAGCATGTTATCAAAGTAGAGGCAAATATGTAGAAAATTGACAATATTTGTGATGATTTAATCGACCCTATTATTATTAATGTCAACAATGATTCTTCCTCTTCCGAGTCGGATATAAATGTAAGTAATAAATGTATTCCAATAATTATTTCTTTTCATTTTTTATTATAATATTATAATTTAAAACGTTTTTTTTTTCCAAAATACACACCACTGCATTGCGTTATTGCTTATCTGCTAATCCTTTCACAATGAAGAAACCCTAAGCTTTGCTACAACTGAAACAAATACGGGGTCGATCTACCTGGTTTTTAGATTTACGGAAGAAATGTAATTTAAAGTAAAAGATTTATCAAAAATTTCATGGTGCTCCCTGTGAAGATTTGCACACTTAATTAGGGTTTATTACTCCTCGTACTTTTTGTACATACTATAGAAAGCATAACGCTAACATAATGTTTTAACTACCAAGGATAAAGCCATGGGTAGTCAAGCTACCATATGGAAACAAGATGTGTCAGATGTGGAGGAAAACATACATCTGGCGAATACGAAAGACTGAAAAATCAACCAACTTGCGCCAACTGACAAGGAAAATACCCTGCCAGCTACAAAGGATGCTCCAAAAAAAACACCAGCCGCAAGAAAACCATGACTCACTTACGCAAAGGTAACAAAAACAGAAGAAAATAAAAAAAAAGAAGATATATTGGAGATTATGAAAATCTTTTGAACAAATCTTTCACGTATATTTGATGATGATACTACATCGAGACAGCTGTCAAGTTTTGTTTAAAAGTTTCGTTGTTTAAGTTTTTTATTGTATTGATTTTTATTAGTTTTCTTGTAAATACCTACCTGTATAAATGAAAATTGTTAATTTATCTGTATTTCCTTACTCCGTAGTTGTATTTTAAATCCGTAGAGTAATGTACTTAACTGAATAAATAAATAAATGATGGTATCTTTTCCAACACCAATTATAAATAAGTTTTGATTAAAGAAAACCGACCTAATTGTGAATCAAAATTAAATTCCAAAATCTAGACAGGCACTTCAAATAAATTAAACCTTGTGTAACTTCAATATTGCGAGACGAACTTGAACGAGCTATAATATTTAACAAGTTAATAATTTGAGTTATTCTCTCGTATTCGAAAACGTGAGTCCCATTTAATGAAATGGCTGCATTGAGGAATTAGTTAAAGTCATCTTTTATAACGTTGTCGAAGCAAATTTACTTAATTTCACGTAAGTTTTTTACATTAAAAGTATCTTGTGGGTCGGTGATGGATTTTATTTTATGTTTAACTGTTTAATTAAGTTAAAAACGGTAAAATATTTATACTAATTATTTTTAAATAAAGGCAATAATATCGTCGTCATTCTCAGACTTATAGCAGCTCTTTTAGTCCGATTTTCTTAAGAAAGTTTAGGACATGATCGGGTTTTAAATCAGGTATATCCTCTTCTATTTCGTCTGCTTCTATGTATCTGGCAGACTTGGGTAGTATTCGAATACTCGGTATTCTGAATCCTATTCAGAATACATTTGGCTGATATTCGAATACTATTCGAATACATTTGTGTATTTGGTATTCGGTATTCGACTGAATACTTTTTTGGTCAGTATTTGGTATTCTGGATTCTGTATATCGGTTTTGAATCCCAGTATTCGAATACAAACTTTGTATTCGAATCCTGTTGTGTTATACCGGCATTTGAATACTTTTTCGAATAATTTATAATTATTTCAATGAAAATATTGAGTTATGCAAACACATTCCAGGAGGTTGCGGACGGCGTGGTGGTGCTTTTTGTTGGCGATTGCCGAAACTTAGCCACTTTGAATCTTTGAAAGCGCAAGACGATACAGTCGCTTACAAGAGGGAAGAGGGTCGCGTACACGTATGAACTTGTGCAGTATTGCCGTTCTATTTTATAATAAATTTTAATACCTTTTACAATTATACAATTCGTGTGTAATAGTGATTGCAGTTTGGATTTGACATTGAGGAATTAAAAAATATAATTGATGCTGGTGTGGTACTACAAGTAAATATACAAAAACCAGATTTTAATGGAGAAGAATCAACGTCCAATAATGATATTAAATTTTTCGAATTTGAAAGTGAGGAAAATCCGGAAACAAATAATAGCGAATTAATTTCTTGGGATAATAGGGATAAACTGAAAGGTAAAATTCAACTTAATTTATTGCAATATCTTGAAGATAAAAGAACTGGTTTGGAGATGCTTAATGATTATCTTTTAATTAAACAAATATTTCTAAGATATAACTCCATATTACCTTCCTCTGCTCCTGTAGAACGATTGTTCTCATTTGCAGGTATGGCAAATACGCCAAAGCGTCAGAATTTAAGTGATGAACGGAATAGGAAATTCTTAATTTTAATGTTTTTTTTGTTTATTATCTAAGTACTAGTACTACTAGTTCGTCATTATAAGGCTGAGGTACATACATTGAAATTTATGGTACTAACCCTTACTGTGTGAAAGTTCATCTTATTCAGAACAATAAACAACTAAAAGGTTGAATTAACTTCCACTATTTATTCTATAAATACTTTAAATGCAATGACAGCCGTTTCGCTATCGGAATAGCATCGTCAGATTGACATATTGAAGTTACATTTTGTTTGTTTGTAACTAGGTACTTAATGTTGATAAGTAGTTAAGGCTAGACCTCGAAGAACTTGAAATCAAAAGACATCTAGCAGATCAACAATATAAAGTAGTTAATGAACAAATAAATCTTGGAAGTTCACCACTATTAAACTGTTTGCTTTGATTGAGTCTTCATTTTATACATAGATAAGACGTAATTGTAACAAAAATATATTAAGTTATTGTAAAGATCAGCAGGATATAGTTTTTTCCTGGTTTTTCTATATCATTGCACAGTTATACTGATCTTAGAGGGAAATACACCCAGGATAATCCCTTAGGGCTAATAACATCTAGGCTTTAATATTGTTATGTCTTATTACTTCCTTACTTGGTCTAGCCTTAACTACTTATCAACATTAAGTACCTAGTTACAAACAAACAAAATGTAACTTCAATATGTCAATCTGACGATGCTATTCCGATAGCGAAACGGCTGTCATTGCATTTAAAGTATTTATAGAATAAATAGTGGAAGTTAATTCAACCTTTTAGTTGTTTATTGTTCTGAGTACATACATTGGTTCCTATTTTTATTTTAATTAGAAAAAAAACTTTTTTATATGTTTTGTTTAATATTTGAGATTATTTTAATACTTATAATAATAATACCAAAGTAATTTATTTAAAGTTTTATTTATTATCAATATTTAGAACATGTTTTTGTTAACTTACAAAAATTAAGATTTCTTTATTTTTTACTAAACCACAAGTTTATGTTTTTGTTACTTCACCGTTTACCAAAGAATTTTAAGTTTTATTGATATTTTAATAACTTTTTATTATATTTCTTTATTAAAACGTTTTGAAATAAAAATTAATGTTTATCATTAAAGAATTATTTTATTTAACCTCTCTGCGTGACACGTTATCAAAAAATTATATTTTAAGTTTTATTTAATATAGATTCTTTATATTTTTTTATGTATTTTTAAAAAATAAATACATATAAAAATATATAAATAAAAATATATAAATTTTTAGTTGGAATATTCATAAAGAAAGTATTCATATGTAAATGAATCCAGGTATTCGAATACAGCGGTATTCAAATACTTTTTTTTTCTTGTATTCGAATACAATTTGGAATACAGTATTCAGGATTCGTATTCGAATATCAAATTTCAGTATTCTTCCCAAGTCTGGTATCTGGCACTAGAATTCTGCGAGGCAGAGCATTCCGAGAGTATTTGTATGGAGGTTTCGTCCTCTTCCTCACAGAATCTGCACTTTGCTTCATCTACCTATTCTAGTTTGTTCATTAGACTTCTTAACAGGCGGTGCCCGGTTAGTATTCCCGTCCGGTGTCTTTTTTAAGGTTGAGGCATCTAGGAGATATCTTCTGGTCGTAGTTTCCCAGAAGTATCTTAGCTTGTCTCAGTCCTTCCAGCTGATTTCATTACTGGGATTTTTCCCTCTCAGTTTCTTTTCTTAGTTTTTCTAATATTGTGCTACTGCTGATCCCACAAGATGGTTCTGGTCCCAGATGTGGAGTTTCGGTTCCTTTTTTGCTAGCTTATCTGCTGTTTCGTTCCCTTCTATTTCTATATGTCCTAGGACCCATAGGAGCATGACAATGTTCTTCTGTAGTGGAGTCATTGAAGTGAAAAATGGGGTCTTACCTCCGATTTTTTTTTCTGTGAACTGATTTGCATGAAATTTTGGAATTAGGCTCATCTTACCCTTAACTTCAAAAGTGAAATTGATCTGAACTCCGTCTGCCAAGAAATACGTGGTCATGACCAGAAAGGACCTGCGGTTGGTCACAGGTATACTTACTGGCCATTGTCATTTACGAAAACATCTGAACAGGTTGGGTTTATCTGACAGCCCACTATGTAGAGGATGTGAACAAGAGGATGAGACATTTGTGATTGTCCGGCACTCTCTCTAATAAGACTTTCTGTATTCGGCGAGAACTGGCTAACACATGCCAATTTGAGGGAGCTGCCTACAGGCGACGTTATCACCTACTTTAAACAGGTACGATGGTTGACGAGCCTATAGGTTAGGCTCAATCTCAGAAGGATGCACAATGGGCCAGAATTATAGATACAGATACAGAACAACCTTTTAATTGAAAAAATCACAAAAAATACTTTGGTATGACATAAAAAGATGTAAGTATAGAGTAAGTAATATTTTATATACTCTATAATAATTATCAAATTTTAACCCCCTTTCAACCCTTGATAAAAAATTGTTAAACATTATTTTTTTTGATAAAATGAAAATGATTTAAATATTATTCCACACTCTCGAATTTTATTATCACATTCTTAAGCTTTTCTACCCTTAAAAGTACCCCTAAATTAAAAAAGTCAATATATATATGATAAGTTTTTGGACCATAACTCCTTCAATTTTCATGCTATCACAATTTATAAAAAACTGTTGTAAAGTTTATTAAGAGAGCTACAACATTCTTCACTGCAATATATAGTAAAAAAACCTTTTTCAAAAATGGTGAAGGGTTAAAGAGAGGTTGTGATTGCGCTGTCACGCGCTCTTTAAACAATCATATTATCTCCGTCAATTTTTGTTTGAAATTTTTGTTTCACAGAAGAAACAACAAAAAAACAAATAACTTTTAGAAATTTTTCATCCCCACACTTTTATACGTATCTGTCGTCATTTTTGAGATATTATGAAAAATAGGTGGTTATTTTAAAAATTTGAATTTTTTTTTAATCTTGACTTTTTTGAAGAATATGTTACCTTAAGCAGCCAAACTGATTCGATCTATCAAAGTCATCATAATAAAGTTAATTCTAGGCGAAATACGATTAATTTGAATTTTGGTGGAAATAGCACTTATGAAACCCATTGATTTAAAAAAAAAATATTAGATGCTCATTTTATTTGCAATACAGCTCACTTATTTTACGTGTAAAAGACTTTTAATAGTGCTCATTTTAAAGCTTATTTCAAGCACTACAAAATCCTTTTTTAGTAGAATGCATAAAACGCATCTGCTCGCCGCTAGATGGCATTGACCACATCGATTAAATTTCAGACAAAATAAAAAACGGCTTTGATCTTTAATATCTAGCTTAATATTGCACTTAGAATTCTTTATAAAACACCAAATTGTTCATTTTTTACCTGCTACAATTTTGTTCTCTAAGTTTTCGATAAAACCTATATTTTTGGAGATATTTGCAAAAATCCGATGAAAATCGTGAAAAAATTGCGAAATTTCATTTGCCAATACCTTGAAAAGTATTGGATATTTCGAAAAACTATATGCTTAAAATTAGGCCTTCTATCGATATTGAAAAAAAAAATTAACAACTGAGAAGGGGTGGCAACCACCCACAGGGTGGTTACAGAGTTCAAATCATTTTCACTTTTAAAGTTGAGGGTAAGGTGAACTTAATTCCAAAATTGTATGCAATTCGGTTCACAGTAAAAAAATTCGGAGCAATAATGCTTCAATGAATGCACTACTGATCTAGTTAATTTACCTTCCCTGGGCATTCCCAAACCATCTTTGAACTGATTGTATGTGAGCCCACTGCTTTGATGGCTGCTTGACTATCCGACATGATCACAATCTCTTGTCTTTTTGCTTGGATATGTGCCCATGAATTCTGAGTACTTGGCTCTCATGCCATTCCAGTTACCTTTTCTAGCTTGGACCCGTTCGTATACCACTTTATGGCATTTTGTTTCAAATTTTATATATTGTAATAAATTACAATTAAAAAAAAATTAATGATTGTATAAATATAGTTTAAATTGATGTTGTTATCAAATTATTGTTTTTATATTTTTAAATTTTTATTTTTTTAAAGTTTTGTGGGGCAATAATTTATGTTTATTTGTTTTTCAATTTTATTCTGTATTTATTTATCTCAAAACACCTCAAAATCTCTTTATTTTGTTACCATTATATTGTTAAAAAAAAATTATTCTCAAACTCTAAATATGAAATTTTATTATTATAGTTTTAGATTTGGTCTACTTAAATCAATTTTCAAAATATAAAAGACTCTTATCAACAGAAGTCGGTTCAAAAAACAATAAAATCCAACGATGAAACTATTTATTTTACTTATTTTACCAAAATTTTAATATACCCTATACCTACTGAATGATGCGACTATGGTCTTTTCGTGCGCATTTGCCCACGCATAAAAGAACACGTGATATTTTACTGTTATTTTCAAAGAGCAAACTGAGAGGTAGGAGATAGCGTGCATTAGTATTAACAAGATATTTAAGCAGTTTCTTTATTCAAAATCGAAATTATATCAAAATAGTGGTTTAAAGATATTGAAATCTATTTTTACAAACTTTATAGGTATTGTGAAAGTGAATGTAATAAGTGATATCAAAAAACATACCGTATTTCACTTGTTGATTGTGTATAGTGCTGAGCTACTCCATTTCCGGCTCCTCACACGGGAAATTCTAGACACGTGGGACCATCAATGAGCGGATGCTTGGATTTCGAGTACTTCCAGAACAGTTATCTCGTTCTCACCATGTTAAAAATTGTTAGAAAATTTAATTGCTTCTCCAGATGTCCAATGTTTTAGATCACAAGGTTAGTAGAATAAAATTTTTATTTTAATTCATGTATATAGTTTTTATTATTATAAAAATCCCATTTCCAATTATTAGTAGTTTACAAATTCGTTTAAACTTATACATAGGTTATTATGCGGCCATCTTTATTTTTTAACAATAGTCGGCCATTGATTTATGATAATTTTAAAATAGACTGACGTGGATTGGCCTTTTGATGAATTTAGAATGCCCCGATTTTCCTTTTCCAAGGGCTTATATACCCTCGTACAAAAAATCCCATAATGGCTGCCTTTTCGAGCGTATTTTGTTTTTCATAACCCCACTTACATCAATGTTTTAAAAAATTGACTTTTTAATTAGACACTTTATGACTTTATAATTGTTACAAATCAAACCTGTGTAACTTATTTCATTACAAATTAACATTTTTAGAATTTTAAAATCAATTTTTCCTTATTAAAACAGCTGACTTTACGGAGTAAACAATGTCGACCATTTTGACAATTATCAATATTAAATTTAACAATTATGAGCTAATATCTCTTTTTGGCCATTAATTTTAACAAAAACTGAAAATTTACATATTCTAATATGATCAGATAACTTTTATTTTCAATGACACCGCTTATATTAGCTTTTATTTACATTTTAAATTTACTACGTCATAACGATTCAAATACAAAATTTATCAAATAAAAGAATTAATAACATCCAAAATCATTAAAGAACGACTTAAAATTAATTACCTTACAACAAAATACAATTATAACAAATAGTAATATCAATTAATCATCCAATATTAAGTTTATGTCTTTCCACTACAAGCACATCTTTTAAGTTTATAATCCGCAAGTTTTTAATCATCACTTCACTATTTACAGTGTTTTCATTGAATTTATCATTCATAATGTCCTTGACTAAGCTTTAATTAAACAGTCTTAGCTTGTAAACAAAAACATCACTTTCTTACAGTTTTATTCTTTCATATAATATATTTCAATATCTTTATTTTTAGATTTTGACTCAAGTATTGTATTTTATCAAATCTGAGATGTACCAGAAAATAGGAAGTACTGGACTTGTACTGTCATCCGATACATCATAATACAGGACTCATCACTTGATGCTTAATTGAATTTGAAAATATTGTTTGGGGTAAGTAAAATTTATTTATCAAATTATAATCATTGTCTATGATTTATTTATTTTGCTCTAACATCTAAAATTAGTTTGTTGAGGTTTAAATTTTGTACCTTATATTACTAACTGAATACAGTTGAATAATCTCTATTTTATATGATAAATTTAAATAACCTAAACCTACTTGTTCTCATTTTATAACTACCTATCAAAAAAAAAACATTATTGAACTTATTATTTTTAACATTAATTATAACTTATTTGGATTTTAATTTACTAATAATCTTTAATACTTTAATACTACTTTAATCTTACTAATGTTGTATTCTTATGATTCATTATTAACATATTCTAATACTTATTTATTTTTTTATTTTTAGCTTAAACAAAATAGTATCTTGGACTTTGATTCTTGGATCGACTACTGGTGTTAGTGCTCATTCTTATATATTCTTATATTTTGGGTAAGTTATATTTATTATTATTTTAAAACATTACAATATATATGGTGTCTTCATCCCATTCAGATTTATTACTAAACTTAAATTTATTCAAGTTAAATTTGGTTTGATCAAGTGAGGTTTTTCTCTGATATTTCCTTCATTGATCATTCTGTATATTGTTTTCTAGCTGAATTTACAGTGGGGTCAAGTTTAGAATAACTTTCATTACAGCAGTGGAGCAAGTTCCTATTGCTCCAGTTATACATGCACAGGCTAATCTCTGAATCTTCGAGAGGTTTTTCCTCGTAGTACTCAGATTAGCTCTTGTGCCCCAAGCCACTATCGTATATATGATTAATGGTTTTTTAATTAGGTTGTATTTTCCTCGTGAATGCTACTAATGTGATTGTAGTGGAGATGATGTAAGTCCCACCGAGTCACACCATTGTTTCGCAATGTCCTTTTGTCCTTTTGGAACTACATCACATTTTCATACTTTCCTTTTGCAAAAATAACCATGTCGTCGGAATACCATGTCGTCGGAAAAGGTATGTCTTACCTGGTTATTTAACAGAGTAAGCTGTCTACAGTAAGACTTCACATAAGTGGGAATGCAACTCCCTTCCCTGCGGTTAGCCTCTGGTCACATTGAAAAAGATAATGTCTTGTCCTGCCTCAATTCACATATTAAGTGGCAAATTTCCAAACGCTACCCAACTTTAATCCCCTCTTTTATCCATGCAGGGAATTTTTATCCAAAAATTTTAAACACATTGTCTTAGGTCTTCTTGTTGCAAAATTTTAAGCAGAGCTGATAGGAAATGACGAACTTTGATAAAAACTTTAATCCACTTTTATCGAAAATCAAAAAGTCCTTTCTTAGTAGGTGGTTAGGAATCTACAGCCTAAACTTCATGTTTTTAGGTTAGACTTTGCCATCCTCAAAGCAGCAGAACTAATGGAAGAAGGGGACAACTCAGGAAGCCCCGTCAGCATTTGTTCAGATAGCCAGGCCACTCTAAAGGCGATTTGTAGCTGCAGGACCAGCACGGCACTAGACCAGAAATGCGCAAAACTGCCCAAACTGTGGCGAGGAGGAAACTTCTTACTACTTCTTGGGCACCTGTGAGGTTTAGGCACAACTCAGACAAGACATCTTTGGGGTGAGAAGAGACCTTGGCCTTCATACGAAGATCGAGTCGTTTTGAGAGGGCGCCAAACGAATGAAACACAGAGAGGGAAGAACCTGGGGTATGGCTAAAAGGGCCCGATGGCCCTATTTGCCAATCATCAGCCACCCCGCTCGCTACATTCATTCATGTTTTTAGGTACAGTATTTTAGATTCTACGGTGATGAATCAATCAGGATATTTTATATGGATATTTATATCCATATTTTATAGATAAAAAAAATTCTACTGAATTATCGAATTTAATTTTGTTCGTAAAGGATCTGTGGACAAGTCACTAATACGGTGATATGTAATATTTTTTATATTTTTATCCCATATTGTTTGAGTAAGTAAAAAGAACAGTAGAATTACTAAGAGATACAATAACAACTTGTGGATAGATCAAAGGATCTAATTAATTAAAGTAAGGAAAGGAAATCTGAAACAATTTTGAAAGAGATGAGTAAAAGGCTGAAAAAACAATATTGTTCAGAATAGACAGAGATTTAATTAAGGGTTAATTAAAAGCACTTTTTTGTACACTTTTTCAGTACAAAAAAAAAACATCCACGGCCTGGAACAAAAAATAATTTAGGATTTTTGACATGGTATTTGTAAATTTGGGTTAATTTTTGTACCGATAAAGCATAATTTGTTTAAACTATAAATTTATTTTATAATAACGTTTATATTAGTTTAGCTAGAACAAGAAGTTGACAAATGTCAATAAATGAAAACTTTAAAAATTATAATATTTTCTGTTGTGTTATTTACTTTGAGAAGTAGTTGCAACAGTTTAAGCTTTTAAAAAACAATTTAAAAAGACAAACAAGAAAAAAGTTACATATAGCTTAATGTTTAATTAAACAACATGTTTCAAATAAACAGATTACTATCAAACAACCCACCTCTACTAGGAGCAACGCATAAACAACCAACTAAGCAAGCACGTGAAGTCGAAACTCATAATATATATACAGTGTGTAAAAGCCAAATGGAATAAATTCATTATTTCGGTTACTGTACATATTTATAAAAAATCCCGAAACACGTCAAATTTAAATTATAACTTGACATTCTTTAACATGAAAATGCAACCCCTACCTTCAACCCCCTTAGAATGACAGGTACAACCCCCAATTTTTTAAATGGGAAGTATAGGCTTGTGACATATCATTTGAAAGGTCTCTTCATTCTCTATTAAAAAATGTTATTGTTTTTAAATTTGATGCAAAAATTAACATAAAAAAAATTAAAATCATGTTGTTACCGAAATTCGCTAAAATATACTCGAAACTATTCATTATTTCGGTCACTGTACATATTTATAAAAAATCCCGAAACACGTCAAATTTAAATTATAACTTGACATTCTTTAACGTGAAATTGCAACCCCTACCTTCAACCCCCTTAGAATGACAGGTACAACCCCCAATTTTTTAAAGGGGAAGTATAGGCTTGTGATATATCATTTGAAAGGTCTCTTCCTTCTCTATTCAAAAATGTTATTGTTTTTAAATTTAATGCAAAAATTAACATAAAAAAAATTAAAATCATGTTGTTACCGAAATTCGCTAAAATATACTCGAAACTTATTACAATATACTTAAAACTTATTTCCCGTTTAGGTCTTGATAATGAGAAAGTGAACAAAAACCATAGCAATGTGGTTTATAGATGGTAACCATTAAAAACCACAACATGATATTGATTTTTTTTATGTTAATTTTTGCATTAAATTTAAAAACAATAACATTTTTGAATAGAGAATGAAGAGACCTTTCAAATGACGTCCTTACATGTTTTGCTATTATTTTGACTCGCCCTGTATATTTACAGCATATTATGAATATTATATATACCTAAAATTAATTCGATAGGAATTTAAAGTTTTGCAATGTTTAAATGTTATAAAAAATGATATGATAAGTTGTTCTGGCTATTTTTTAAAAATTTTGATACTCAGACTAGCTATGTGATTCTGTCCTCAAATCTGAATCAATTGCAATACAATTGCAGATCATCTTGTTAAGGAAGTTAAGTTTGATCTCTTGATTATTTCTTTCAAAGTTACTTAACGAGGGGAGAAGCTACAAAAATAAAAATAAATAAAATGATACTTGATATAAATACATTATTTATAATATTTAATAAAAATTACAAAACACTGACGTGTATTGAAAGTTATAAGTAGGCGAATTGTTTTATTAAAAAAAAAGAAATTTAAAATTAGTATAACGAGAAAATATTGTGTTTAAATGTTAAAAAAATAATATTCTTTCTGAATGGTCTCCAAAAATAGCATTCAAACACCTTTTTTTTATTAGACGATTCGCATCAACCATTTTGGTTATTAGCGACTCATATTTTTACAATTAAATAAGTTTTACATAACTAACAATATTATTTGTGTAAAAAAATATAAAATTAAGCACTATATGGAGTTTATAATTTGAATCGTTTTGAGGTATTTTTTTAATGTGGTTATATTGTAGTTGGAGCCCAAAACATCTGACAAAGTTCCTGGCTGTAGATTGGACGATCTCCTTTGGTTAGATAGCGATGGGCATTCTATAAGTATGTGTTTGATGGTTAATTTGCAGTCGCATCTTTCGCATTTGGGTTCTACCTTGGTATCAAACAAGTAGCTGTGGGTTAGTCGCGTATGACCGAGGCGTAAGCGTGTTAGTAATACTTCGTCTTTACGGTTTTTTGGTAGCGCTGACCACGGTTTAACCAAGTCTTTTATTTCTCGCAATTTGTTTACGGAAGATGTAGAGCATATAGTTCAGAGCAGCAGACTGATGAGCTTGAAGGGATTTTTAACATATATTTGGAGGTTGGTGTGATTATGGCAGCGCCTGTTCCGTTTTTTAATTTCGATGCATCAGTGTAAATATGAACGAAGTATTTGTATTTGTCTAGAATGTAGTGAAGTGCTGATTTGATGATTGAGTGGTTTGTAGAATATTTGTCAAATGAAGAGAGGTGGGTGATGCATTTAGGATTTTTTACTGTCCATGGTGGCATGGAGGCCGATGCAGCAGGAAAACATTCGGGAGTCGAGTAATTTAGTTCTTCTAAATATTTTCTAACTCGTACGTAAAAAGGTTTGACCGTTCGAGTATTATTTAAAAAGAGGTTAGGAAATTTTTGGGAGAAGCAGTTTTTAGGGTAGGATTTAAGGGATTGGATTTAATTTTAGCAGCATATATGAGGCTCAAGGACATCCTTCTCTTTTCTAGGGAAGGTTCTCCAGCTTCACAGTATAGACTCTCAATCGGCGTTGTTCGGAAAGCTCCAGTTATCATACGAAGGGCAGAATTGTGGAGACTATCAAGCTTTTTTAATAATGCTTTGTTGGCTGTTGAGTACATTATAGATCCATAATCTATTTTTGATCGGATTAGTGTTCGATACACTGCTAATAATGTCTGACGGTCTGCACCCCACTCTTTATTTGTCAAAGTTTTTAATAAATAAGCCATTTATTGCATGCTAAAACAATATTATTAATGTGTAGATTCCAACTTAGTGTTTGGTCAAAGTGCATTCCTAAAAATTTTACTGATGTTTCTGACTTTATTTCTTGATTGTTTAATTTGAAAAAAGGTAAGTTTGTTATTTTCCTTTGTCTAGAGAAAAGTACATAACGTGTCTTTTCTGTAGAGAACGAAAATCCAGTCTTTTGTGACCAGTTTTCTAAATCTTGCATAAATTCCTGAACATGTGCGAACAGATTTTTGACGTTTTTTCCTTTATTGAAATACAATTGTGCAGCTTTTTAATTATGTAGTCATGCCATGCTGTATCAAAAGCTCTGTTTATGTCAAAGAAACAGCTAGTTTTTAGGGCAAATGCTTCGTTGATTTCGCTTTCTAAGTCTATGAGGTTGTCTATGGCGGATCGTCGTTGGCTGAAACCGCTTTGTTCCGGTATAATTAGGTTGTTGTTTTCTAGGTTCCAAAGTAATCTGTTATAATTTTCCCCATTAATTTGCTCATGGCGCATGTCAAAGATATAGGTCGATATGACTCAGGATTTGTTTTTATGCCTTGCGATTTTAAGACTGGAATAGTTATTTATTCGTGCCATTTTTTAGGAAATTGATATTGCAGCCAAATTTCATTAAAAAGATTGAGAATGTTTGTGTGAGCAATGGGGGGCAGATGCTTTAGAAAAACTACTGGGATGTTATCTGGTCCAGGCGATGTATCTTTCATGCTGGCGAGAGCTTCTTCATATTCTTGAGCTGTAATAGGTAGGTTTATGGGGTCGTCGATTCAAACAACTTTGTCAATAGGTATACTTGTGCAAAAAGCTTCTCACGTATGGCTTGTCCAGTATAAATGTAATTGCACGTCACAGCTGTTAGATCGGGACTATGTTGCCAAGCATTTTAAATAGTAAATAGTATGTCAAACGAAGTTTCTTTTTATTTGAATACAGTATTAAGCTAGGTTAGTTATACCGATAAAAAGGTTATTTGTGATGCAAGCAAAACTTATTTTAATAAGATTTTGTTTAATGAAAGAGTTTTATTTTGATGTAAATACCTCAGCACTAAATTAGAATTTTATAACCATATTTAAGTGCGGCATATTGCCAACATATAAACTATTTTAGCTCGAGTTATGTTCGTTTGAAGTTTATATTTTATTAGTCCAGGAGTTGTATTAGATATAAAATTAATTATGTAACCTTTCTTATTTATTTCTTATTTATTATTTGTAATAACTTGCGGCCTACGAATTTAAATATTTAGCAAATTTACAGTGAAAAAAGAAACTGATTTACAGTAGCAAACGAACGAAGGAAGTCAAACGAACAGAGCGATTTGTTCACTTTGATGACGTGCAATTATATTTATACTGGACAAGCCATAGTTATTATTTAATAATACTTTTCTTCTACAAGAAATTTATTAAAAACAATAAATATGTATGTGGAAAATGTATGTGTTCTGCAGTACAGTTTTTTTTTGTGATTTAGATGCCGTATATATTCTGAACTTTTTATAATTTTTGTATCAGTCTAAAATATTATTTTTTCTGGAAACACGCTTTAAAGTTAGAAGTTTAACTAATAAGATAGAGTTTGTGTTTATTTTTCGTTACAGAAACAACAGACAGAACTAACAAGCACACAGAAATGCGTAGTTTTGCAGTGCTGAAGGATACATAGGATATCCAAATAACTGAATTTTAAGCATTCTGTTTGTATAACAACAGTAATTCTAGTAATTTTAAAACCAATTTATTTCAGACAGTTTTCAGAATTATACTAATTTAGAAAGTCAATATAATGACAGGCTTTTCTAATAATTACCATAGGATATTGATTACGTCACATAGAAAAGGAACTAAGACGTTCACGGTTTTTTATTGCAGGAATCGTTCAATGGAATATAAAAGAAGAAAAAATAGCGGAGTGCTATTAAATTAGACGGTGGAAATTGAAGATAGGGGTGGAATGGCACCCCTTTTGGTTTTCTCATTATATCTTTTTAACAAAGCAACATTTTAATATATGTTATATAAAACTTTTGTAGAGTTAAGTTTCCCATCGAAATATTAAATAAATATTATTTAATTTATGTAAATTAAATTTCCTGCTAAAACAATCGTGAAAAATGACCCAAAATCTAGATTTTTGATTGTTTGCTCTTTCGTTTGTATATTTTTTTGGGGCTGAGATAGGTATAGGCTTCAAAATGCTGTGCAGAGGTATCGTTTTGGTTAAAAATTGACCGAGGTATGGCCCTTTAAACCTGTTTTTTTTTTCACATTTCATCCGTCTTTTAGAAATATTGTTTTCCTAAACGATTAGTTCCTTATTGCCCTGGGTTTTAAAACATAATCAACAGCCTACCAGAAATTCGTTTGCTAACCTTATTTATATCCAGTATAATGCAAATGTATGGAATAAATTCATTATTTCAGAAACAGACGATTTTAAAAAAAAAATCTTGAAACACGTCAATTTTAATTTTTGAATAGCCATCAACTGCTATAGATGTGTTGGACATTACGTCATTAGTGATGGCGTAATGACGTGCAAGGCTGTTTAAGTTTAAATAAGAAATAACTTATAATTTCAAACAGGTTTGAACAGGTTTCATACGGCAAGACATGCAAAAGTTGCAGTAAACTTTAATGCTTCAATAACAACCGCATTAAGAAGAATTAGAAAAACTAATTTAAAGAATTGTGCGGCCGCCCGGAAATACAAACTTAATGAAGAACATAAACAAGGTAGATTAATTTTTGCCTTAAATTAAACGAAACATTAAATTTTTGGGAAAGGGTAATTTTTTCCGATGAAAAAGAATTCCAATCACATAGTGACGGCCATATTAGAGTTTATAGACCGCCTGGAAGTAGGTTTAATGAAAATTATACTTCTTCTAATGATAAGTCTGGACGATTTTCTGTAAATGTTTGGGCTTGGATATATAGAGGAGGTTTAGGAATGTGCTGGAGAATCGAAGGAAGATTAAATGCTAAAAACTATTTGGATATTTTAGATGGGGTAATGCTACCATCGGATAGGGAAATTTTTCCCAATGATAATTTTATTTTTCAACATGACAATTGCTCAGTGCACACTGCTGGCAGCGTACGCAATTATATTGCTGAAAATAATATTGAATAGAGAATGTTTGGTGGCTTATGATAAACAAATTGAAAAATTTAAATACAATTCCACGAAACAAAGAACACTTATGGACGCTAATAGAAGAAACCTGGGAGAGCTTGACAGAAGATGAAAATTTAACATTAAATTTAATTGACTCAATGCCTACAAGATTACAAGAACTTATCAATAATAATGGAGGTATGACACGTTATTAATTATTGAATGTAAACTTTCATGGCTTCTACGCTACCATGATCTATAATCTATTTATTAGTTCATTTAATTGTTTATGTATGAATGATAATAGATTTTTATTTTTTCCAATTTGTTTTATTGCTTTATAAAATTTAATTTCATCATTACATCTACTAACATTTTTATTGAGCTGGCAACTCTGCCATAGAAATTATACCATTACAGCTGATTTAGCATTGACACTTTTTAAAAGATCAATTAACACAACTACAAAAACACTATTTTTGATTATAATAGTTGTACCAGTTTTATATGACGCGCAGTGTACATCCACCAAGGAAATAGCCTCTATGTGGTGAAAAATAATATTAACAGGAAAAATATAATTTCCCAGCATTGACAGAAAACAGAACAGAGAAAAGGTTAGATTAAAGTGTCAACATTGCATTCGGTGAATTGAGAAGTAAAACCATGAGATACGAGTTTGCTTTACTGAACAGTACGCCAGATTTTAGCAAAAGCTTAACAGATATCAAGGTGAAATTTCTACGACTTGGTTACAGAAGAAAATATTTTATATCAATCAGTCAAGGATTTATTTAGCTAACTATACAATTAAAAATATTAATGTGTTGGTTGTCAAAGTTTTGATTTAACGATATATAATAGGATTAAATCTAAAACTGATTCCATCTGTAAGGTTTAAAACACTAATAAAAAAGATTGCAGAATAATTGATAATACTAGATAAACTAAGTTTACATTTACGAATATTGTGACACTGTACTACTAAATAATTCCAAATTTCAAGTCTTTATTTACTTATACATATTTCTGTAATATATAAATAACAAAAAATAAAAAGCCTTTTATTCTCGAAAAAAAAACGTTTTGACCATTTCATTTTAAATATTTTTATTCAAAACCACAGTATCTCTAAAATTCCATTATTTTTCGGGATTTATTTTCCAATGTATATACGAAATTGATTTATCTTGAAAACAGAAATGTGCTTTATTAAATATGCATGCTAACGAATACTGATTGGAGCATAAATTGGCTTTTTTCATATCATTCGTTTCATGCCTTCGTTTCCTTCGGCGTAACCAAACAAATTTATAACTTAAATATTTTTTTCGGACTGAGATGGGAAACTCGATGGGTTCTTAAGCAGAACCCAACAGTGTTGGACTCATCCCCAAGAGGAATGAGTTACTACCTTAACATACTTTAAGACAAGCGGTGGTCCCCCACACACTCCCGCCATACAATCATGCCACTCACGCCATCAAGAATATTTCCTTCCCATAATCATAATCTCTACTGCCTGGCTTACCTCCATCTATTCTTTTTCCTCTCTCAACATTACCTCCACCAGTTTCTCCCAATACACTGCCTCTACAATTTTCCTCTCCAATTATTTTAAGACTTCCTCGTTCTTCCAGCATCTAGACACGTGTCTCTCATCATCATCCACCTCACACCTCTCACACATTCCATTCTCCCTCTCTTGCCATTCTTATGTTCATACCCCAACCTTGACCCATGTCCAGTGAGCACCTGGGTAAAGAAATAGTTCACCTTTTTCTTACCCTTCAACATTACTCCCACCTCCATTGTCTTGCTTCATCTCTTTACTAGCAATCCCACCGTTTTATCTTCCGCTACTTTCAATCCGCATTGCTCTATCTTCCCCACAATCTTCCTACACATCCTCTTTGCATCTCCTTCTATTTCCGCCTCTTCCTTTGCCGTTCACACCAGACACACATTAACCTCATACACTATAATCTCACATCTCTCCTCACACACCAACCTCATCAAACACACACTTCCAGAGCGCTAGTCCCAGTACCTATCCTTGGGGCAATCCTACTTCCCCCTAGAATCGACTATAAAACGAGCCGTTGATAATCTTCAACCAAATTAAACAACCCCTCACCCACTCCGAGCCTCAACAACGCAATCAACACCGCCCTCTTGCTGACACCAATAAACGCGTTCCCCACATCGAAGAACACTAGTAATGCCAGCTTCTTGTTTCCCCAGTTACCCTCCCTAGTCCTTTCCACCAAATCCACCACTCTTCCCCTCGTAGAGATACAGGATTTTTCTTTCGTAGGCCCATGCTGTTTTCCCTAAAACCCCTATTTCTCCTTACTTCTTCCTCAATCCTAACCTTTATTATTCCTTACTGATGGGCCTAACTGATGGGACTTCTCCACTTTGGCCACCTTCCATACCTCCGGGAATTCTTCCTCCTTCTTCCCTGTTAAAAAGCTCTTTTCAAGCCATCCCTGTGTGGGATGCTTGGAAATGAAAAAGCTGACCTCCTAGCCAAGGAAGCTTCAGAAGGAACCCTGATCAGACCTCTCCCCACATGTGGGGTCTCATACTGACATGTAAAGGGAATAATAGAGGAACGGTTAAAGGAACAACCTAAGAACTCTGGAAGGAACTGCCTGGACTCAGGCAATCCAAATTATTCATAACAGGTCCATCCAGGAAGAAAACTACAGATCTACTCAGTCTAAGTAGAACCCATTTAAGAAAGGCAGTGGGACTGCTTATAGGACACTGCCATCTCCGAAAACACATGAACATAATGGGACTTGCCGAGGACCCGTTATGCAGAAAATGTGGAAATCTTGAAAGCGATTATCAAGGACATTCTAGAATACATGAATGAAGCGAACCTGGTATGATTACTTCAGGGGGGCACAATGAGCCTAGAGCTCCAGTACATACACGAAACGCACCCCATAAGAAAAGAATAGAATATAATAGAAGCCATCTACCCCAGGAGCTTTCCTTGTCCCATTCGAAAAGCTTTATTCGTTTAAGGGATACAGCCTGGATAAATCAGTCTGGGTCACCCTGTATATTAAATGCCAACGTATAAATAATTCAGGAAAAAGACCAAACCATTGTGAAAAATTAAATTGATTGTACTAACCCTTACTTTTTGGAAGTCCATCTTATTAAGAATAATAAAAAACTCTTCGTTTTAACAAAACTTCCAATATTTATTTAAAAAATTACTTTTTTAACTTTAATGACAACTGTTTCGCTAGACTTAGCATCGTCAGATTGACATATAAGTTACATTTTGTTTGTTTGTAGCTATAGAGCGGGTCACAGTTATTATGCAGCGTGGCCGGCATAGGCCAATGTAAATCTTATGAGCGAATATTCAACACTGTTGCCGCTTTGGTTACGGCTTAAACCACAATTAACTCATATTTTCCTTTAAACGCGTAAAATTTATCTAAAAGCATAATTATACATATTCTTAATTACTCACTAAACGATTTTCAAATGAATAAATTAGTCAACATTTAAATCATAATAGTAACACAATGGCAAGTTATATTCCCGCGCCAGTTGGAACCAAATTCGAAGAACAAGCCGATATGGCAACGCCGTCGTTCATAAACGCAATGCTGCATAATAACTGTGACCCGCTCTATAGGTACCTGATGTTTATTAGGTAGTTATAAGGCTAGACCAAGTATGGAAGTAATAAGACATAACAATATTAAAGCCTAGATGTTATGAGCCCTAAGGGATTATCCTGGATGTACTTCCCTCTAAGATCAGTATAACTGTGCAATGATATAGAAAAACCAGGAAAAAACTATATCATGCTGATCTTTACAATAACTTAATATATTTTTGTTACAATTACGTCTTATCTATGTATAAAATGAAGACTCAATCAAAGCAAACACTTTAAAAGTAGAGAACTTCCCAGATTTATTTGTTCATTAACAACTTTAAATTGTGGATCTGCTAGATGTCTTTTTATTTAAATTTTATTTAAACACTTTAAAAGTAGAGAACTTCCCAGATTTATTTGTTCATTAACAACTTTAAATTGTGGATCTGCTAGATGTCTTTTTATTTCAAGTTCTTCAAAATGTAACTTCAATATGTCTATCTGACGATGCTAAGTCTAGCGATACGGCTGTCATTAAAGTTAAAAACGGAATTAGAGACTATGCTTTCTTTTGTACTTTAAAGCACCTCATCCAGTCTTTCCTTTCTAATGAAGCTCATCAGTCTTGATATTGGCCGTTTCATACAACCTGCTGCTTCCAGATTTTTTCTTCTTCAATTTCTATTCTTGTTAGACCCTCGCAAGGAAATAAGACAGAAAGTACCTATTTTTATAAGAAACGAAATGTTTGTATGCATTTTAACTTTGTTACACCAGTGATTGATGGTACCAATAAACTTAGATAGTTAAAGGCAGGATTAGTTATTGTTTAACAAATTATTATTATTATAGGTACATTTTTGGTAATCTTTTTTATTAAATAAGCTGTAACTATAAATTTAAATTTTTTTAGTTTTTTTCAAGTCACTTAGTTTCACTTTTGTGTTGGGGATAATATCAAGAAGTTTAGTTGTTGTTGTCCATTGTCTCTACTTAGTTTGTCTCTACTTATTGTGGGTAAATCGGGATCATCGGTAATGGCTTGTAAAACTTTATCTAAAGTTGATATTTGTTTGTTAAGAAAAAAAGAGTGGACCATTCTACGAATTGCATTTTTAAAAAATTCATCCACATTCACTTTTGACAATTTTGGTCTTCCTGTTCTCGGTTTGGATGGGGTTATACCTGATTTTTTCTCTTATGAGTTTACTATTCATAAACAGATTTATATAAATATAAAATGCTTTAAAAATGGTTTATTTATAAACATCTAATAAACCGAAACAAATAATGTAATTTCCTTAAAGTACGTCTATGACCAGCTGAATAATCCCTAGCCTATTGTTATAACAAGAACAGATAACTAAATCGTATGATGTGGCAAATTTTCTATCTAAATAGTAGAACCCAATGTAGAATAAGCTAAAATATTGACGTTGTACGAAAAGCACACGTACTACAATATGCATAACAAATTGGTTTTTTTCTGAGAATTTACTCCGCCTTATTTTTCAAACGTACTATACATAACTTAATTGAGAAATGAAATATTTAACTAATTTTTAAAATGTGCCTCCGTTTTGAGAATAAAACAGGTTATCTTTGACCTATTTCTCAGATGATTCCGTGAGTATTTAACTTTGTGACAGACAAGACGCAAATAACCTAGAATTGAGAATGAAATGAAATGCGATTATTATGAAAGCAACGAAACGTATACGAGGTACTTCAATAAATTTAATCAGACAAGAAATTACTCGGATGATTCTGTTTCATCCGAATTATTGGGTAATAAAGTCATGGAAGTTAAAGACCAAAAACAAACATTTGTTATTTTATTAACTCCTTATATTACCTTTGTGATTATTGTCTTTGATTTTAGTTTAATTAATAATTGAATTATTTTTCTACTTATGTGTAAAAAATACAAGAGTTTATAGCTCTAACACTTACAAAATTAAAAAAAAATTACTAAATACTCTACTAAATAAAATAGCGTAATAATTTCCTTTACATTTCCCTACAATTCTTCCGTTGATACCTCTTGAAGGTAACTTCTAGACCAAGCAGAATATTAATTTTGATGGCCATTGCATATAGGATTCTATTTTTTAAATTCTTCATAATACCATCAAAAATAATAATTTCCGACTTTAAAAAGTGTGGCGTACAGTAGAAAAAATTGACCTTTACAATGACGTCATACCTACAAACCCCGCAAAATTAATGGGGGTCAATAATGGCTATTGTTACTTTGTCGTGTGTGAAAACATTTTCATTGTTTACTTATTTTGTCACTATTTTTTTGTGTTATACATAACTAAATATTATAGCTGTTGTTTGAAGTTTTGTACTTGTAAAAATAAAAAATAAATTTTACTTATCATTTTTATACTTGATTTTTGTTACCTAAACTATCGATTGCAATTGTAAACATTTTTATTTTTACAATTATCATGAGCTAAAAAAATGTGTTAGACATTTCCTCAACTATATCATTCATTCTGAAATATTCATATTAATCTGACCAACAACAAGCCACGGACAGCTGGTGTTATTGCGAAAACACCAGCTGCTTTTCAATTCTGATTGGTCTGTCAAGTTCGGTGTTTTTAGCGACGTAACCACTACCAATCGCAAAGTAAAGTATGACGTCTGTCAAATAAATTATTGTAGCTGTTTTGACCAATCACTTTGTTCTTGATATAAAACAGAATACCAAGGGTGATGGAGTTTTTATTATAACAACTTTTTATTCATCTTGTAACAACAACTTAGCTGAGCTTAAAGAAAACACAAAGCAACTCAGTTTCCTTTAGAGTTTTTTTCTCATTAAGTTGTGGTCGGTTTACAACGTAAATATTTTTTAAAGATATAAAAAAAATATTTTTAGTGAAATCGTTTCGGAATACTTATTTCATACTAATTTCGGACCCCAAATTACGCTATTCTAATAAATTAGTATGTTGCTGGGCAATGATGTTTCTCGAACAGTAAAGGAAAATTTTTCCCGGCCTAGGCCTACAAAAATCTGTCTCCCTTGCTACATATTTTCTATAAAAGGGTATATATGTCTCATTTATTACAAAAGACCTTGGTTTAGTAGTTTTATTATCAGGTATTTTACTTAAAAGTTTAGATCCCCAATCTTCTACGTCGTTCAATGATTAATAAAGGTTTCAATATACTCAAGGCTCAAAACTTTTGACTTTTTGGGTTTGTAGTTGTCACTTTGACGTTTTAGCAAAGGAAACAATTTTTTATAGAAAATCGCAATATAGAATGTGATTTCAGAAAAAATAGTATGTGCACCTCGGAGTAAAAGCACGTTCCCAGACTCCATGCACTGTTTACATTGTCGTCCGGGATATATTGAAAATATATTTTGAATAAAACGTGGTTCTGTTAAAGAGTTCTTTGTTTAATATTTATTCTAATAGTCATTGCTATTATTCCGAAATTGATTAATTTGACCAGATTTAACATATTCTTCAGTCATTGCAGATAATCTAAAAGTTTTAATCATACTTTCTCCCTAGCCATATTATCCAATGTACCAAACTGTGTGAAGCTGTAACAACATCTCCATCAGGGAAAACACACGTTTTAGTATCTTTCTGATAAAGAGTATACTTTTGAATGATTAAAAGGGTGAATTGGCTGGAGAATTCTCCGGAAAATTGCCTGTTTTATATGTGAATAATTTAATCTTAATTAAATTAAGAAAACCATTGCGATATTTTCCATTCAATAATATTTCTTTCAAGAATAATAATAATATGTTGCTAATAACATTATAATTTTAAAACAATAATAAAAGGGTAATGATAAAATAAGCTCATGTATGCACTATATCTGGCACAATCTGTAATATTCTTTCGATTGCTCAAAATATTTAGATATATTTAAAACAAATTTCATATATTTATTATTATTCATTGAGTTATATCTAGACCATTCAATTTTTAACAGCTTAATCTGTAAAACGACCTTTCCAACAATCACCCATCAACTTTAACTCCAGAAATATACCCCTGATGGTAGGAGAATGGATACTCAAGATGCTCGCTAGTAGAGCAATAAGTATAAATGTAAAAGACATTACTGTGAGAGGACTGGTCATGAGGGGATGTCCGCAGGGAGGGGTCTTTGGAGCATAGTCCTGGATACCCTGATTAATCACCTCAACAATAATGGATTCTACACAATTGCATATGCAGATGACATAGTTATCTTGCAGACCGACAAATTTGTGAACACACTCTGTGATAGAGCGCAGGATGGCCTCAAATTAATAGAAACAGGGTGTAAGGAACACTCAATGTTGATCAATCCCAAGAAGAGAGAGATGGTCCTTTTCACTAGGAAGAGAAGCTTATCGGGCTTGAAACCTCCCGAAATCTTCAAAAGCAAACTAAACTTCTCTAAAGAGGTAAAATTCATAGCAGAGCAAAAAGTGTATATGTGGCCTATGAGCAGTGTCGGAGGACAGTGGACGTGTAGTCACCTGGATTTACACTGCAATAATAAGACCTATGCTAACGTACGGAGCCATTGCATGGGGACCTAAAACTTTACAAGCAACGGCCATTCAAAATCTATATCAAATACAGCGAATGGCGTACGGCTGGTGTAAACCCCTAGGTAGGAATGGGTCAACTGATGCTGGGCCTGTGGAGGGAGGCACTCACTGCAGTGCCTCTGCTACAGGCAGCCGGTGACGCAATTGAACCCAGGTTTGTGTTTAATAAACCCTACAAAATACAAATAAAACAGAACATTGAGGCGGATGCTGCAAACGCAATACGAATGTACACAGTTGGCTGAAAAATCAAGGAAGGATCAGGATGTAAAGTTTACTCCAGATCACTTAGCCTAAGGATTTAGTAGGGAATGGGATAAACTACCAGCGGTGTTCAAACAGAACTGGCTGGTATCTCAATCGCCACAAAAGAGCTAACCAGAAATTTATAACAAAAACATAATAATCTGCAATCTGCACTGACAGTAGACAAGCCCTACTAACCTTGAATAGACAACGTATTATCTCAGAGTGAGCACTAGAGTGCCACCAAGGTTAGCTAACGCCTCGTTGGATAATAATATCGTACTAAGGTGGGTGAAAGGGCACGACCTCGGCAAAGGTAACCGTATTGCTGACTACTATCTGGCCAGGATGGCGGCTGGACTTAAACTTTTGGGACCAAGTGACACCCATGGTTTGACGGTTTCGAAAATTGCGAAACTAGCCAAATGTTACACCCATGCTCAATCCCTTAAGAGATGGGATGAAACCAAACGATGCAGTTTTGCCAGGATCACTCTGGGCGACCCTGAGAAGCTGGATCCGAATAAATATTTGGTGATGACCTACGTTTAACAGTGAAATTTCTAAACCCTCAGAATAAAAAAATGTAGAACGTGTCATGGGACACACGGTAAGAACTTAAGATATATTTTTAAATTATTTCGTAAAAAAACTTTGTAATAGTTAACGTGAAATAGCGACAGTTAGACCAGTATATACTACAAAAGATTCATTCTAAGTATAAGTAAGTGAATAGCATTCTCTGAAATGAGGAAATAATAGTACTTTTTGATTGTAAAGGCATATTTAGTACCTCTTTAAAGCATTTGGATGACATTTTGATGAAATAAAATTTGCTGTCAAAATAAATTTTTTGTATGCGAAAGAATTGAAAGATACTTTAATTTAATCAGGTTTTTATTCCATAAGTGTAGAAAAAGTATAGCACAACTGAATGGCAGCGGTGCATTAGAGAAAGACAATACAACGTAAACGGCGGACTGACCAGAATGAATCAGTAAGGGCTGCAATTATTAGTATAGTTAATAGGACAATTTTCAAACACAAATTTGTGTACTGCGCCGGTTGACGTCACAGGTCTACTCAGAATCCACGGCCTCTAAACAGTTTAATAGTGGGGAACTTCCAAGATTTATTTGTTCATTAACAACTTTAAATTGTAGATCTGCTAGATGTCTTTTTATATCAAGTTCTTCAAGGAAATCTAAATTTTGTTTTTAATCACAAGTGTGTAGTATTTGGATGTCATTGGTGTGTTGCTCAATTTGACTTATCTGGTTTTAATCTATATGCTCTTAAGTGTTCATTGAATCTTACTTCAAAGTTTCTTTGTGTTTGACCTATATATACAGCATTATATTTTGGACAATTAATTTTGTAAACATCAGATTTTTTTAACAGAAAACCGCGATAATTATTGTACTATAGCTTTGAGATTTTTTTTACCTTGTTGAGTTTTTCTAAATAGGTTAACAAATAGTTCCCTGTTGAAAAATTTCAAAAATATGCATTTTCCATTTTTTATTTACAATCGAAAATATGCCAAAATGTATATTTAAAAAATAATTATCAATACACTTTTTTTTATTTTTTTTACACCATTGTTTTAAAAACTGGTAAAAATTTTTATTTTTATTATTTATAAATTCATTTTTTGCAATATATTAGATAGTACAATTTATGATTTTTAGTAAAAAAAATTATTTGTCTGTTAAAAATGCCTTTGTTAATTAACATTATTACAACTAAATAATTTAAGGAACCATTTTTTCTCTAAAAATCATAAATTCTATTGTTCTTTTGGATTATAAAAAGAACTTTTCATTCATTTTTTTTAAATTTTTTTGTAATTTATTTTTTTTTTCATTTTTTTATACAAATTCTAATATTTTTTTGTCTTGAAACTTTTTTTCTTCATTTATTTCTTTTTAAATAACTTTAGAAATATGGGATATAAGTCAATACATCAGGTCTTTTGTATTAACTTTCAATTAATTGAAATATTTCGGTTTTAATAAAACCCCTAGCTCTCTCTTAAAAATCAGACTACCAGTTTTTAACATTATTTTGCAGGGTTCTGTAAAACTATAAATATTGGGGAGTCCGGGAGTTGCGACATTTTTTAGTAAATTTAATGATATTTTGAAATATTTTTTAACATTTTGAAAATCTTGAATATTTTTCGAGATATTAAAAAACTAACCTTTGTTTACTTTATTGCTTTCACCCATTTTTGTTTCTGCTCCTTTTGGAACCATACATTAAATGATCTACATAATATTCCGGATCAAATTACACCTTGGTCGTAATAATTCGGTGAATATTCAAAATATTTATGAAAAATCGTAGATATGAACCAGACCAATAATTCAAAAGGAATAATAGGGACTTAAAGCAGTTTTAAAAATCACTACGTATCCGTATACGTATCGCAATGCGCATGTGCAGAAGCGATACGTGGGTTTCGTTACGTTACGTGAAACGTATCACATTATTGTGTTCCGTGATCGCGTTTTTCAATAAATCAGCGATAAAAGTGATGTTGTGTGCTCAAAAATCATAACCTTATTTTCTGTTCATCAATCATAACAAACATTTCTGTGACATGCGATAATGGATTTAAAAAGAAAAAGATTATTTTACAGTGGCAATGACGACATTATTTTGTTAAGGTAGATATCGGGGCTTATTTTTTACTTTAAAAATTAAAACACATCAATGGTTACGTTACGTTACAAACGCATTTGCTTTATGCTTCTTTTTGCTTAGTTACGTATCTCCTTTACGTTACGTATACGGATAAGGATACGTGTATCCTTATCCGTATGTATGCTCTTAAAGTGTCACCCATTGCATTTGAATGTCAGCATTTGTACAGCGCGATAATAATAAAAGACTTTTTTTTAATTACGTGGGCTAGTCTACAAATACTTCACTAGTGCACAGTTAAATGAAAACAAAAATACTTAAACATACCTAGCAATTATTTATTTAATAAGTTTCAAGAATAAAAAGCAGTTTTTCTTAATGATCTTAAAAATATAACTAAATCAACCATTTTAAAGAAAATGCATTTAAACAATAAGCATTTTGACTAAAACTCAGTAATATTTCGTAATTAAAATTAATTCGACCATAAATAGAATATTCTAAACCATTAAATTATATTCTGTTTCCACAAAATACACTTACTATAGAGATAATCTTTCATGTTAGGATTATTGTTGCAGAGGATTGTACTCATGTTGAAATCAATAAGTCAAAACAATTCGGCAACGTATAACAAGTATCTAACGGCCGTTTGCACCGACTTTTTTTTAAGGGACATTTAACTAATTGACCTTTAATTTTAATGGTTACTTAAGTTCCAAATGCTTTAATCGATGTTTAAGGGTCCCTTAAAGTTGGTGCAATGAACAAAAACCGTTAAGAGTACTTTAAAGGACCGTTAGTTTAATTGTCCCTTAAAAAAAAGTCGGTGCAAACGGCCGTTAGGGTTTTCCGAGTTTCAAAATTCAAGTAGGTTAAAATGCAAATATCCACGCCGTTAAATAAACAACAAAGAACACAAAAACACGTTTAAACATGTTTATGTTGATTTGTTAGAAATACGTATTTGATAAAATTAAACTCCAGTAAATATTTAATAGGAAAATATTGTTTGTATTCTATGTATACGTATACAGCTGGCTATAACGTAATACAGGATCTACAGAACTAATTTTAACTTTTGAATAATATTAAATAAATTTAAGTAACTACTATATTTTGTACATATACAAAAAATTGCTAAAATAACAATAAAATTGAAAAGTTGATTGACTTACCTGTAAGGAAGATCAACTTTAATTTTGTGAACTTTTCTTCCAAGGTAATTAACACACGTAGTATCGATGAATCATATCGGTCAGAACATATTTTAAAGCAAAAACTGGATATTTTTATCTGTATTTCTACCTTTCTTTTGTCACCTCACTTGGACGATATATTTCATAATTTATAACAGAAAATTTCTAATACTAAACATTTAATTATTATTAATTAATAGTAATATAACAAAATACACGATAATTCTTATTATCATCAATGTGATATAAATAAATAAATGAATAAATAAACTAAGAATAATAAAAAAAAACTCTTCGTTTGAACGCAACTTCCAAGTTTATTTGAAAAATTATTCGCTTTGCTCATTCTGCAAACGTTCACATGCGTGCCTTAAAATGTATTTTTAACACGTATATCATACAATATTTTGTCTACAAACGTTCAAATAAAGTAATTATACAGTTTGAATTAAATTCCAAAAACCATTAATACTTCCAAAGGAAATAATTTTAAATTGCATCGTATATTACGGACCCTAGCAACCATTGTTGATATAATTGTTCACGAATCATCATTCTTCCTTAGCCATGGAAAATGGTAAAACAGCAGTGCAAGAAATTAATTTGTCAAATTGCACAAATTGTACTGTTAATATTAATGTTAATAAATAAAATCTAAATATTTTGACGTTTGCTTTCAAAATATGACAATTCACTTTTGACAGCAGTGCCATAAACATTTTAAGCCACTCAGTGCCATAAAGTGATTTTAAGGCACTCAGTGCCTTAAAGTGACATTTTTAAGGCTTTTATGGAGTGCTAAAAATGGCATTTTTAATACGTTTGTAGAAAAAAGTTCTTTATATTTTATTTTAAAACTAGATATATATAAAGATTTAAGTGAATCAGGAATATTATTGTATACGTTGTAAATTTTGAAAAGAAAAAGATCTCTTAAATATACTAGTACGATATGCAGGAGGGGAAGTCAATCCACGAGTTCTAATATTTACATTATGTTTCTAAACCTTATTTTATGGTAAATATATGCTGGAGTTTTAAAAATAATAATTTTATGGAACATAGTAGCTGAATGAAGCTGACGTCTAGTTTTCATGTTGAACCATCTTGCCTGCATTAATTTGTGAGATATATGATCAAATTTTCTGATCCCATAGATAAATCTTAAGTAAGAACTTTGAACCTTTTGTATCCTTAATTCATCTAAATTTTCTAAACACGGCCAGTAAACAACATCACAGTAATTAAAATGACTTAATACTAACGAGTCAGAAAGTAAAATTTTGGTTTTTTCCTGGTAAAAATAGTCTATGCGGATATAACATTTTTAAATTCATATAAGCTTTCTTAAGACATTTGTTAAGATGATTTTTAAACCTTAAGTCTGTATCTAACCCAAGTCCGAGGTTCCTAGCTCTAGTAGCACAGCCAATATCTTCACCAGTTAAAAAGACCTCAATTCTATATTCTATCCTTCATCTCGTGACGATACTTACCAAAGAAAAGTACTACTGATTTGAAGGGATTTATAGATAAATTATGTCGTCTAGATTCGAACGCTAATAAATCTAAGTCAGAATTTATCTCATATTGAGCCAGTACGGAATCCAAATGATCAAAACAATATATTAATTGAGTATCGTCAGCGTAAAAATAATATTCACAGTGTTCCAAACGTGAAGTGATATTCGCTGCATACAGAGAAAAAAGAACTGAAACCAAGATAGATCCTTGTGGTACTCCAAGATACGAAATTTGTTGATGATATGCCCGCATCTGTTTCGACATATTGTTGTCTGCGATCAAGGTAATTTCTCAGGAAATAGTTCTGATTTTTGATAAAACTCAGGCTGATTTTGAATCGAGATCTTTATCTATTGAATGTGAGTACGAATTAAATAGTAATATCTACAAAGAAATTTTCAAATAAACTATCACCACCAGTATAAGTCCGGTTTAGAATTTCTTTTATGTTATTATTTGTACTGTAATTTTGAAATTTTTTTAATTTAAAGTTTTTAATAAATATGTGCCCATCCATACATTACTGCTGGACAAGCTGTCCTATTAGACCAGCTAAGTCCTCTATCGAACATTTCTTTTTTGTTTTAAATTTTATTAGTCTATTTTTTAAATGTCTTTTATCCGTAGGTAAAGATATTGTTAAATTTCTTGAATTATATAGGAATCCAAGAAATTGTATTTGTTGTTTAGGTATAAGGCTGCTTTTTTGGAAATTAATAATAAAGCCTAAGTTAGATAGTAATTGGATGAATTTATCTACTGCGAGTTGACAATCTTTTTTGTTCCTATCTAGGATTAAAAAATTATCTAGGTAATTAATAGACAAGGTATCTGAATTTCTTAACAATGACACGACAGGTTTTAAAATCTTAGTAAATATGTAAGGTGCTACATTAAGGCCAAAAGGTAATACATTAAATTGGTATCTTTTCTTATTAAATATAAATCTTAAATATTTACGACTCTTTATGTCAATAGAAATCATATAATATGCATCCTTAGTAATATCAATGCTAGCCGCTAGTCTTTTGATATTAATTTTAAAATATTTTTGTAGTTTTCAAGTTTAAAAAAAGAATTTTTAATAAAACATTCAATTTTTTTAAATTTAAAATAAATCTGGTTCGTATTGACACTCAGACACCGCACCAACTTTTATCAATTCGTTTAAAGACTGTTTAAAAATTATTTTTTCAGAATTAGATATTTTAATATTGTTAGTAATTGTTTGTTTGGAGCTAAACTTGATACGATTTTCAGGTAATATTGGTTATAACTTTTTAAATACCCGGTATAACATAATAAAACTTTACATTGTTGTGTTGTTGAAGTGAAGCAGATTTCAAATTTAAAATAAAATACAGGTTATTTCTTTTAAACAAACATAGGTTTGGTGGGCCACCATCTTATGGAACACCCTGTAAGATTGTAACTAATTTTAAAATTTGGAGTTTAAAGCTGCTTATAATTTTTGTCAATAACTTTTTTTTTGTAATTTTTACTATAACAGGCCTACTCCTCAAACTAATCAATTACCCTGTATAACAGAAACATCATGTCGCTTTCGAAAAACTATATAATTAAAAAATGCATTTAACCTGACTCATAGACATTGAGAGCTTAATTTTTACAGATGTTTTCATTACTTTAATTTTTGTATCATTTTTATAGTCTTATTTAAATTTTATTATAGTTCTATTAAAAAATGGCATATTAAAAATTTTATAAAAAATAAAGTGATAAAATATCTGTCAAGTTTTAGTTATTAATTTCTATTCGTCTGTTTTTAGGAATTTTTAAAACTTCTAGGTATTAAATTTTTAAACCGTAAATAAATAAAATTTATAAAGGGAAGATATACGTGTTACTTAATCAAGCCAGGTAAAATGTTTCTTTTAAGTTTATAGCTACGAGGATGTCGACAGTAACACAAAAAATAATTATAATATTATAAGATGTTTTTTTACAATAGGAAACCTACATTTAAAGCTGACAAGGATCAATTTAAGATAACAAATTAAACGTAATTTCATTACGAGTTCAGAAAATATGCTTTTAATTTTAATATTTTCTGCTATGCTACAGAATAATCTGGCAACAATGTATTCTTGTTGACCCTAAATCTATTAAAATTTCAGTTTAAGTATTAAATACAGCGCTATCTGTGTAATACTCTAAAAAATATAGACTTAGATGGCAGCACCTCACAGAAACCAAATTAATTCAAATTGCAATAGCTGTTTAATTGATTTTTTCACCTTATCTATTAAAAAATTATTAATTTTTGGTAGTGAATATATTTTATTATAACTACTAAATGTATATCCCATAAAATTATATTTAAATTTATGATATAAATATACCTTTTTGGAATAAAATATACATATTTCAATTGCATGACTTCTGCAAGTTCAAAATTTTTTTAAAAATTCACATATGTTTCTGAACCAAAACTAATTTATTTTATAAAAAAATTGCGACTTTTTATGTTCTGGTTTCTTTGCTTTATACTTGCAAAAAAATAGTTTTTTCGATTTTTCTTTGAAACAAATCTAAATAAAATTTAGGCTGAATACGTCTTCTCAAAATTTTTGAACTTGTAGATACTTTTTCCGGAGGTCCATATAAACCTTAAGCCTTAACCATAATAGTATAATGACTATTAAGTGTGCTATAACGAGCACCAATCTTGTAAACCTAATAAATACTTTTTACTTACCCTCAGAAACCAAAGATTTGTCAGAGGAGTCTGATTCCCTGTCACCAAGATCTCTTGCTCGATAGTTTTCTTAATCTTCTTTATTTCATCAAGAATTTCATATCTTGTTCGTTTCGGTTTCCCTGTGTATTTATCACTGCATTTGTTACACCTTTTAGGCATTTTTTGCACTTTATTTTAATTTTCTTAGCACTAAATTTCAATTTTTATTTATGCGGGTAGCTCGCACTGTCACCTACCGTTACAAAACTCGAAGTGAGGTGCCAAAAGAAAGGTAGCAATACAGATAAAAATATCCAGTTTTTGCTTTAAAATATGTACCGACCAATATGATTCATCGATACTACGTGTGTTTAATTACCTTGAAAGAAAAGTAAAATAAAATTTAGATTTTAAAAAAATATTCTATAAATCACATGTGATGGAAAACACAAAGGATTGGTTTAGTATGATCATATTAATATTAATGGTGATAATTTGGCAATAAATAATTATTTATTTAATTTAAATTTAGTAACAATTATTAATCAATGATAAAATGTGTATAAAAGCCAACGTTTTCAGATTTTGGTTTCGTTCATTTCAATTTGGTAGGTATTTAAGGAATGAACGAATTGTAACTACAGGGTGATTGATTAGTGTGAGGAAGCTCAGTAGATCTATTATAGTAAAATTTCCAAAAAAAAGTTATTAACAAAAATTGTAGGCAGCTTTAACCCTTAAGTTGGCAAGCACAGACATAAATAAGGTAAAAAAATTTTCTTCAATTTTCTCGTTAAATGAGAGTCCAGAAACATGAAAGAGAAGAAAAACTTTTTTGTGCTTTTTCTATAACTTTGATTTTCACGTGTGTATCTCAATACACTTTGCCAACTGTGGTAGGATTATACATGTTAATTGGAGTACACATTGCCAAATATGCAGTTATTAATAAAAAGAGCAGGGACGGAATACAAATTTTATTATGTTAATAACCAGCACAAGTCAAGACTAAATAAAGGAACCTACCCTATATTAGACATATTATTAATGAATGTTTGAAGAATGGTGTTTTTCCTTCTTTGTGGAAAAAAGCTGTGGTCAAGGTCATACCAAATAAGTCAAATCCTATTGACTTTAAAGATCTTCGTGGAATAAGTATTTTACCTACACTTAGTAAAATTTTAGAAAGAATTATGGACTGTCAACTTAGAACATTTTTAAATCAAAATCAATTATTTCCCAGTACACAATCAGGCTTTAGAAGCAACCATAATTGCACAACAGCTCTTCCTCATGTGACTGATGATATTATAAGAAGTATCGATCAAAAGATGTGCACAATTAATTCTTCTAGATTTTAGTCGAGCGTTTGACACTCTCAACCATAAGATACTTTTATCAATTTTAGGTTATATCGGACTTTCAAACGAGTCACAAACATTGCTTAGAAGTTATTTGTCAAATCGTGAACAAATGGTTAAAGTAGATGGCGCCGCATCGGATTATAAGTATGTGGAGAGAGGTGTACCCCAAGGATCTATTTTGGGGCCATTTTTATTTACTATTTACACTAGTCAATTAGTAAAATATTTGAAATACTGTAAAATTCATTCATACGCTGATGACACCCAACTGTACTATTCATTTAGAACGGATGTTAAAGAAGCTTGTGAATATATTAAAGACGATATAAAAAGGTTTGTTGAAGCAGCAGAAGATCATTGTCTCATAATTAACTCATCTAAATCCCATGTAATGCTAATTGGACCAAAATCAATTCGTAATTCTTTAAAAAGCCAGATTAATATTAAGATAAAAGGTAGTTCTCTTGAATTAGTGGATAACTCAAGAAATTTAGGAGTTATTATTGATACAGATCTCAAATTCGAAAAACATGTCAACACCTTAATACAAAAAGCTTATAATGCAATAAAATTAATTTACAGCTGTAGACACCTTCTTTCAATTAAAATTAAAACAATGGTTTGTGAGAGTCTGGTTTTGTCAATTTTTAATTTTGCTGATTGCCTGTACGATTCCCATTTAAAATTAATTTATCAACAAAAGATACAAAAAGTGCAAAATTCTTGTGTTCGATTAATTTTTGGTATTCGAAAATTTGAAAGTATTTCTCAATGTTTTAAGAAAGTTGGTTGGTTAAATATGAAAAATCGACGCATATTGCATTCAGTATGTACTTTTCATAAAATTAGAGAAAAACGTATACCAATTTACTTATACAAGAAAATTACATTTAGGACAGATGTTCATACACTAAATTTAAGGTTCAAAGGTTTAATAACGCCTCCAGTACACAAAACTGAATTATTTAAACGTTCATTTAGTTACAGAATTGCCAAATTGTACAATGAGATACCAGAAGGTTTTAAAGCTTTGAATGGCCATCTATTCAAATATAAAATAAAATCAACTTTGCTTCGCGAGCAAAATAGTGCCCAGCCTAATGTTTTGTCTATTTTAGAACTTGGAATATGTATATTTATTGTGTTGTAGTACCTAGTACTAAGTGACTTATTTTAGTTGTTTCAATATCAGGTTGAGTGGAAGAACAACGATACTTTTTCACTCATCTATTTTTTTTCTTTCTTGCTAGTACTCAATGTTAGTTGAACTCCGCCTTTTATTCGGTAAAATCCAAATATTTATTGTACTGTATTTACTGTATTTTATCTTATAAGAATAATAAAGACGCTTATTATTATTATGAACAAAGTAACATAATGAATGTCGTTTCTAAATTTTACAAATCAAAACAAAACTTAGCTATGGAACTGGAAATAAGTACAGTAAATTATATTTGCAAACACAAAACATTGAAATAAGAATAGATCAAAAGTCAGCAGTGAAAACTATTGTTTATGGTGGAAGTCCACAAAACAATTTCTTTTAAGAACTAGACACAGTCGTATATTACATTTTGAACAAAAAATGTGTGTTTGGGCATTGACACAATGTTCGGGTATTTCTACAGGAAATTCAAATTTTTCGTCAGTCCAGTGAAACTGTGTGGGCCTATTTACTTTTTTTGGTTTTGATTTGGATGTCTTAGACCTTTTAGTATTCGTTAAGTTTACTGGTTCATCACTTTTTCATTTATTATCAGACCCCGAAATCACTTCTTCAGTTTCACGTTTGCTTTCCTCACATTCTTCCACCATTGTAGTCCGACTGTTAGTATATTCCTGATATTCTCCCTCTATTGCAATCTGGCTGTCCCCATCCTCATATTCTTCTTCTATTGCATTCCGAATGTTAGTATATTCCTCATATTCTTCCTCTATTACTAGTCTTAGCCGCTATTACTTAAAATACTAAATGTGAGGTTCTCTTTATCGTCATCATGATTAGATACCAATACTGGATATGCCTTTGGTGGTGATGGTAGCATTATTTGTTCATCATCACTCTCTGCATCCGAGTCAATGTAATTATTAGGTACCTATTAAAACGTTACAATCACTTTTTAGTGCAAGCTCAACCATAAATTTGCTTCTGTTAGTCATTTCTGAAGCAAACCAAAACTGTCCTTAAACTAGATTTTAGCACCAATTTCGTCTTCTTTTGGCGGACTGTTTTTTGACGAGAACGAATCACGTGTAAAAGGAAAATAATCAAGAGTAAAATCAATATAATTATACGCAATTGTGCGAGAGCCGGCTCTGTGTCTCTGTGAAATTAACTGATTTTGACAATGTGAACTTGAAGACACAATGAAAAGTTCCATTGCAGGCAGTGTGAATACTAGTACACACCTAATAATCACCGCCCTACTGGCAATATGAATCTTAATACACGCTATTTTTCTAAAAAACATACGACCAAAATAATTACACAATTTTGTAACACCAATCTTTGGTAATGCATAAGTAATTGTATTATAAATTAAAAAGGAAATCCATCTCTCAAATGTGGATGATGTAGATAATCGTAGTAATAAAACACAAAGTCTATCCACAACGTTTAATAGTAAGGTTGAAAAGTTAGTGCAACATGTTTCGGTCTT
This sequence comes from Ophraella communa, assembly GCA_035357415.1. NCBI lineage: Eukaryota > Metazoa > Arthropoda > Insecta > Coleoptera > Chrysomelidae > Ophraella > Ophraella communa. The sequence continues at coordinate 30,768,592 of CM068991.1, read as the reverse complement.
CAGACCATCATCAGGCGATAAAGAAAACAATGGTATCAGGAGAATCAAAAATAGTTATAAAAAGAGCGAATGGTGTCGGTTGTCCGATTACATCAATATACATAGCATTACTGCTTAGGTTGAGAAGACTAACAGGAACCTTTACTCACGGTTTAGGATCGACCTGTCTTCTTGATTATAAGGAGATCGAATCTCTGTCATGGATCTCTCCTTTTTTTGATTGTTTTTTACAATCATTCCTTTTGTCCTCCTCACGTATTTTTTTCTTCTTGTCTCTTTTAGTAATGTAAAACTTGTTAATTTGAATTTTCCTCTGGGATACAACATTCTTAGCATGAATATGGTCCCGCTTTTCTATCCACTTTAATTTAACCAACACACCCATCATTATCTATCTTTATAACTTCTGAAGTTCCTTTTTCCTCTTCTTTTTTATATAATAACTCTCTTATTCATCCATTATTCTTCACTTATTCATGGATACTTAAATTTTAAATTTAAATTATTTACAATTCCTACGTTCTGCACATACAGATGAGTTTATATTGATTATGTAACATATTTAACTTGCTGTTTTGCCATAGTTTTACTTATTGCAAAATCATGTATTTAACTTTTTACTTTAAACTTGAATTTTACTTCTATTTGTAATTATTTGTCATATTTGAGATATTTTAACTTTAATCATTGATGTAATCGGACAACCGACACCATTCGCTCTTTTTATAACTATTTTTTATTGTCCTGATACCATTGTTTTCTTTATAGCCTGATAATGATCTGAAGACCGAAACATGTTGCACTAACTTTTGAACCTTACTATTAAACGTTGTGGATAGACTTAGTAACTAAGATGTTCAAAGATGTCTTGCCTGAGATACGGAGAATCAACACATTTGAACAAGTTCTCCGAACACAATGTCAAATAATAATTAGGGACAAAAGAGCGCCATATTTAAAAATTAATCCAATTTGGTTCTAAGTATTAGAAGAGATGTGCACTGAAGTTCACTTCGATAGATTAAGGCTATATTTTGATATTTTATATATTTAATTTTTTTTTGAAATATATGTTTACTACTATTCACATTGATAGCTTAAGGGTTAAACTCCGCATTTTAAAATTAGTTTAAATCTTACAGGGTGTTCCATTAGATGGTGGTAGGTACTTAGAAACGGTTTAGAATAGACACTAAAATTTATGTCGATTTTGAGAGCCGTCTACTAGCTTGGGTTAAAATACTAGCTGTTTTAGAGAATAACGCTAGTATTTTATATTTATTTCAATGATCTTAATACTGTTCTTTCCTATTAATCTATTATTTATTTATCCAATGAATTGGATAGCCATTACATGTAGAAGTGTCACTACAAGTAATATTTCCTAAACAAAATAAAGAAATATTACATATTGAGGAAATATTTTCTCTCTCTCTCTATTTCTTTCTAAACTTATTGACTCATTTTAAAATAGTATAGTTGTTCATTACTAACCAAGGTAGAAACATAGCCTACCTGATATAGCTCTTGCTAGTACAAATTCATTCCAACCTTTCAATATTTTAGTTCATCTTCTGACAGAAATTAAGGATGAACTGATTTGTTTGTCCTTTTCATATTATTGATAAGCAAGTATTGTTTGATTTTTAACAATATTTTAAAATACCGATTTTTATTACTTTTAAAATAAATATTGTTTTAAATTAAAATGCTAGTAGTTGAAAAAACACTAGGAGGGCCACGATAGATAATTGTATTTTTGTCTGGGATCCATTAAAGATCTCGACAATAATAACTTACTTTCCAACCTTCTCTACTGGAAAAAAAATAGATCGGAATATAGCCGAAGACGTAAACATTAACAATTTGAAAATCAGTAGCCGGAAGATTCATATTTTTAAAATTATAAAACAAACAAACAAATAAGGTATTTTTTGTCCTTTATTTAAATTACAATAACATTTTTTCCCAAAAGGAACTCATAAAGGAACACCCTTACACTGGGGATAACTGACACACACAACCAGGGTTCAGAAATTTTATTAAATCCAAGTTAGTTGCCTGACAGGTAAATGCAATGAAGAAGATTTATTTTGTAAAATTTGTTGGCTGACAAGCTCACATACCAGGGTGTACTAACTTTGTAATATATATGAAACTGAAATATACTGTGAGTTTTTTTTTCATTATGATTAAGGTAATCCAATATAGTGTAAACCAAACCATGACATAAAGAAATAACCAAGTACAAAATATTTACGGACTAGAAACAGCTATTATTATCCAGTAGCGTAGTGAAAGGGGCATCATGTCTTACAAAAGGGCGCTGAGTGATTAGCATAACAAAAAATACTAGAACATTTTTTTGTAATTGATTTCTGAAATAGATAATTTAAATTTAGTTCTTACGAATGGGTAAAAACTGTATAGATAACTATGCCAATATAATTAAACTAAATCGGTAAATAATGTCTGTCAGTTGTTGATGTGTTGAAATCATGGAGAATCCAACGTCAATTTCACGTCAAATTTCTCGTCAAAATAATGTGTCACACAACTGTCCTAAGGTATTTTGTGCACGAACTAATAGAAGACGATTCAAATCGTAGAATGGATCTCTGCTCTGGAAAAAATTTTGGTGATTTTATTTTGGTTTAACCACCCTTGATTTAAGGTTAAACCAAAATAATATAAAATTGAAATTGCTAACCGTATTCTTGATTACACTAAACTGTCTTCTTTTAAAAGTCACATTTAAGAATAAACGTAAAAATACTGTTACACTTAAAATAGGTAACAAACTGCAAGTGACGTCATGAATAAGTTAAGTTACAATCGTGAATTAGCTTTTTAAAATACTGAAGTTCTTCCATTTTTCATTTATAATTCGTTCAGTTTAAATTAAAGGAAATTTACTGTTGAAATTTACGTGAATATGTACGTTTAACCAACAAAAAGGAAAGATTAATACAAGTTAAAATAGTAATTAATAACCTGAAATGCTTTAAAACTATACTAGTTTAAACAATCTAAAATTTGGGAAGGCTATATTTAAATTTAAGGAGAGATAATTTTAAATTTCAATTACACAATTGTATTTCATATTTTTAATTAAACAGCAGTATTTTTGACATATTACTTTGGAATTTCGATTTCTAATCTTAAAATGCGGTTGTTTAATCCAAGTAATATGTTATATCCCTTTAAATTAGAATATTTAATTTAGAATCACAGTTATGTTATAACGGTCCCTACCCCTACCTTTTATTACGTTTTGGCGGGTTCGGGGTTGACGGTGGCGGTACTTGGCTACTTGTTAGAAAGTGATAGTGCAAATAGGGTCGATATTATTTCTTGTGTGAAGTTTCATTATTACATAATATTCAAAGTTTTTGGACAATTTAATCTTAATAGGACGAAATGGTATTGTTAAACGATTGGGGGCTTAACGACCTTATACCTACATTTGAACTAAGTAACCGTAATGTATCTATGCAAATTAACAAAAACCATTAAAATATTTTTCTTCATTACATTTACTTTTAGATTTTTAATTCATTTGTTCATAAAAAAAAGCTTTTAAATATTAAAAGCAACAATATTGTGTCTGCATGAAATTAACTTTGTACTCATTTTATATTGTATTTTATTTCGTGATTTTCATTTCTTACAGGGGAAGCTGTAGATGTAGATGAATTAAGTCAGTATACCAACTATTGGTATTAGGTCCCAGTTCAGGCAGAAATTAGAAGTTTGTCTTAAAGAAAATCAAGCAACTATTAGTTATTATTAATTTTGTAATTTATTTTACATGTTTTAACTGGAATTATTTTATAGTTGCTATTTGGTAGACAGTTAAAAATTAACAATTAATTAAATATATGTATTATTTGCATTTTTAGGAGCTTAATCAAGCCATAATTACGAATAATAATAATCAACAAAATAAAGAGGATAAATTATTTCCAGAAAATTTTGTAAGTATTTTATAACCATAATTTATTTGAATATTATGGAAAAACATATTTTTTATTTATTACAGTGTCGCAGTATTTAGTTTTAGATTTTTAATTCATTTGTTCATAAAAAAAGCTTTTAAATATCGATATTATTTCTTGGTGAAGTTTTATTATTACATAATATTCAAAGTTTTTGGATAATTATTTAATCTTAATAGGACGAAATGGACGAAATAACTAAAGTATTGTTAAACGATTGGGGGCTTAACGACCTTATACCTACATTTGAACTAAGTAACCGTAATGTATCTATGCAAATTAACAAAAACTATTAAAATATTTTTCTTCATTACATTTACTTTTAGTTTTTTAATTCATTTGTTCATAAAAAAAGCTTTTAAATATTTAAAGAAACAATATTGTGTCTGCATGAAAATAACTTTGTACTCATTTTATTTCGTGATTTTCATTTCTTACAAGGGAAGCTGTAGCTGTAGATGTACATGAATTAAGTCAGTATAACGACTATTGGTATTAGGTCCCGGTTCAGGCAGAAATTAGGAGTTTGGCTTAAAGAAAATCAAGCAACTGTTAGTTATTATTAATTTTGTAATTCCTTTTACATGTTTTAACTAGAATTATTTTAAAATTGCTAGTTGGTAGACATTTACAAATTAACAATTAATTAAATATATGTATTATTTGCGTTTTTAGGAGCTTAATCAAGCCATAATTACGAATAATAATAATCAACAAAATAAAGAGGAATAATTATTTTCAGAAAATTTTGTAAGTATTTTATAACCATAATTTATTTGAATATTATGGAAAAACATATATTTTATTTATTACAGTGTCGCAGTATTTACTTTTAGATTTTTAATTCATTTGTTCATAAAAAAAGCTTTTAAATATTAAAAGCAACAATATTATGTCTGCATGAAATTAACTTTGTACTCATTTTATATTGTATTTCATTTCGTGATTTTCATTTCTAACAGATGTAGATGTAGATGAATTAAGTCAGTATACCAAGCCATAATTACGAATAATAATAATCAACAAAATAAATAGGAATAATTATTTCCAGAAAATTTTGAGTATTTTATAAACATAATTTATTTGAATATTATGGAAAAAAAAATATTTTTAATTTATTACAGTGTCGCGAATTCTACAAAAAACACAGAGTGGTAAAGCAATTTTGGCAACGGATTAAAGGGATACAGAAGAAAACAGAAAAAAATCGAGCATTTTAACAATATGTTATTTAAATAATAATAAGTAAATCAAGAATTATCTGTAATTAAAGAAGTTATTTTCATGTTTTAATACCATTTGTTTATATGTATAGGTATATATTTTTTGTTCTTGTATGTGTAGTACTACTTTGATTTTATAGCGACTGCCATAAATAAATATATTTTTGATATGAAAATGAATTTTGTTTTTTTTATACTGTTATAGATAGTTTTTCTATATAATCCGCATTTTTACATAAAATGTAGGTCTAAATTTTAATTATCCTTCATCGTCAATTTTTCAGAGTAAATTATTTTTGATGTGACAGTGTAGTGTAATAGTGCATTTTTTAAAAGTAATCAATACTTTTTTTGATTGAAATGCCTCGTCACAATCATTTTACTAATGAAGAAATGCGAAATATGATTTGTATATACCTACGCACAAGAAAATTTTTGCGATCGCTCGGCAGCCAGAAGGTATGGAATGTTATACGCAAACAGAAGGCAATCAAATCACAAAACTTTTGCAAGATTATATCGTAGTTTAGGTGAAACTGGGTCATTTCACACTAAAAATCGGGGTGGTCGACCGAAACAAATCACACCTAATCAAGAAGATGAACTTTTGGTTCGAGTAGATAAAAATCCTGAAATAAGTTCACGACATCTATCAGCAGCAACAGGAGTAAGTCAGTCGTCTATAATTAGAATTCTATAAAAAGAGAACCTCCATCCTTATCACTTCACCCCTGTTCAAAATTTACTTCCAACAGATCTTCCACGACGGTTACAGTTTTGCCAACGTATTCTGAGTAAACATCGCAATGACAGACACTTTATTAAGAATATTATGTTCACCGACGAAGCAACTTTTACCAGACGAGGGGATTTTAATTGGAGAAATAGTCATTATTGGGAAGAAGAAAACCCGCATGCTATTAAAGCTAGACATTTTCAGCATGAGTTTAAATTGAATATTTGGAGTGGCATTATAGGCGACCAACTACTAGGGCCTTATGTGCTTCCTCCGAATTTAAATGGAGATTCTTATTTATTCTTTTTGGAAAATACTCTTAGTGATATTTTAGATGATATGTCACTGGATGTAAGAAGAAAAATTTGGTTTATGCAGGATGGAGCGCCACCTCATTTTTCATTAGCTGTTAGAAATGACGTATTTTCTCAACGATGGATTGGCAGAGGCAGTGATTTTCAATGGCCACCAAGAAGTCCTGAGTACATATGGGGACATATGAAGTCCTTAGTTTATGCCAATGAAATTATTACACGAGACGAACTTTGGAGATACATTCAAAATGCAGCTAATCTTATAAGGGGTTAGAATAACATTTTTTTAACGTCCGAAAATCCTTTATAAAAAGAATTAGAAAAGGCATAGAAATCGGAGGAGACCATATTTAGTTTGAGTTTTTGTGAGTTCTTTTAAGTTAAAGTGTGTTTAGTTTTGATTTATCGTCAAAACGGAAACCTTACGTTAGTTGCAACTTTGTTTCTTAATTTGGTATTTGATAGTGAAATTGTGAATAAAATACTATTTCTTGTCTAAGATCATGCCTCTGTGCCAATTTTGATATCAATTTATAAAACAGGGAAACTATTAGCAAAAAACGAAAAATAAAAATTAACTTTAACACCCTGTATCTTTTTTCTCAGCAACATTATATTAAGGCATATTTGGCCCAATAGCCATATTTTGGTCCAAATAACCTGTCCTTAGTCTATGTCCCAATAGTTATGACTCACCCTGTATAAGTATAATATTAAATATAACTATATTAAATAACAATAAATTACAACATTAAATGAGCAACAATGGGGATTGGACTTTTTCTGGGGGGTTATCTCAAGAACGAAGTATATGCAACTTAGCCAACTAGCATTGCAGACCTCAAAGAAAGGATAACTACAGAAATACGGGCTATTTCACTTCAAACTTTAAACAAAGTTCGAGATGACTTTTATAGGAGACTGTGTTATTGCCAACAACAATGTGGAGCCGTGGACATTTTGAGCCTTTGTTTTAATGTAAAACAGCAATTAGGTCAAGTATTTTATGTATTTACTATCTTGAACAAAATTATAAAGAATTTCAAAATTTCACCCTGTACAATTCATAATAGACCAACATGGTATAGTTCGTTGAGATCGTATTCTTAAGGAGCTTTTAAATAAAAACATACAGGGTGTTTCATCATGGACGATGCCAGAGTTGCGTACATTTAAATTTATGTTTAAAAAGCTCACATTTGAATTTCAAAGTTGAGGGGTCCCAGCGTTTTTTATAATCTTCTAAACTAACCCTACACATAATTTTATTCCATAACTGTTTCCACACTATATTTATATACCATGCATTTTCAAAATAAGAAAAAGATTTTTTGAAAGATCATATTGCATATAAATAACAAATAATATTATAAAGTCTATTATTCCCAAAATACAAAATATTTGTAGTAATATTTATTTTCTTTTAAATAGAAGTAATCTAGTCGTCTATTTGTAGCTATATGTATTTTGTAAAAAATATTTATGTATAAAATTATTTATTTTTAAATGACAATTATGTGAAAAAACATTTTATTGTTGTCGAATATTAATTTCAAAATGTGCTCTTACACAATATGAACAATGAAACATTTTTTGTAAATGAACTAAATAAAATTTTGTAGCACGTACCTCTAAATTCAACTTTAACAAGCTTTTCGCCCTTACATTTCGGTATTTGAAACTTTCTCACTATGACAGATATCGCCATTCCTGCAGAAGGATCGCGCGCGAATCCTTCGGCGACGTACGTCCTGCGAGGACGGAAAAGGGACTTGTTGATCGTATCGAATGTGCCGTGTACTTTCATGCAGGAACTTTCTCTGGCGCAGAAGTACAGCGTAACGGGAGTTTATCAGGAGTTAATTTAATAGGCTGAAAATGTACAAACCGAAACATTGTGTTTTGTTGTCGGCATTTTGAAGAATATCGGCGCACGACCGAGTTTTTTTTATTTCACAAAAAACAGTCGCATCAACCATTTAGGTCATTAGCAACACAATGGTACAAATTTGTTATAGTAGGTGTTAAAGATGGGTGTCTTTAAGATACCTGATTACATGATCGACATTCATAAAACAGATTTTATATTATGGGAGAGTTCGCGTACTGCTGCATATTTGGGGCATCCACACATTAAATGTTTAACCAGTTGAATAGTGTAACATAAGTTGCATGTGGGTTTATTTTCTTTTATAATGAGAAATGTATGTGTTAGTTTTGTGTATCCCAATCGAAGAAGGTTGATTTTAATTTAGTCTTCTCTCTGGTTTGTTATTTAGTAGCATGGTTCGAATTGTGTTTAATTTCGCGAAGGTTTAATTGAGATTCTTCACACTCGTTTTGCCACTTTACCCTTTACGTAGCATTTAAATCGTTAGGAGACACTTTGACCACGCACACCGCACTTTTACTTGCAGGAGCTCGATGTACCATGACATCTGCTTTTTCATTTTCGAAGATACCGGCATGAGATGGAATTCACATAAATTTAATTTTCAAATTTAAATCTTTTAGGTTATTTAGCTCAATTTTTATAAGCTTAACTATCGGGTGTTTAGAATAGAGTTCTTTAATGGATTGAATGGAGCTGAGTGAGTTGGAAATTATTAGTGTTAAAGCTTTACAAATTGATAATTAAAATTAAAAACAAATGTATAAAATTCTAAAAGTAATACTAATAGTCTTTATTAAATTTTCAACACAATAGGCGAATTTTAGCCAAATGGCTACTCTTGGACTTAACCTATAGCGTTGCCAAAATATACAGTGCTTTTCAGATAAAAGTATCCACCTTTAATAAATTTTGTAATTTATTGTACTAACCCTTACTATGTGAAAGTTCATCTTATTCAGAACAATAAACAACTAAAATGTTGAATTAACTTTCACTATTTATTCGTTAAATACTTTAAATGTAATGACGGCCGTTTCGCTATAGAAATAGCATTATCAGATTGACATATTACATTTAAAGTATTTAACGAATAAATAGTGAAAGTTAATTTAACCTTTTAGTTGTTTATTGTTCTGAACTTTTGTAATACTGGTATTTATGAAAAATCCAAAAACACGTCAATTTATGTTGGAAGGGGCAAGCATTATGGCTTATTTAAACTTACTGGAAAAAACAACCCCCTCACCCCTAGCAGCATCCCTTTTTTTAAATTACGTCTCACATTTTTTTAGTAAAATTTGGATACTCGTTTTTGAGCTGATTACAAAAATGTATATTTATAGGTTAAAGTCGTTAGTTTATGAGATAAACAATTTTTCTTTTAATAGCACAAATTTTATACATGTCATATTAGGACACTTAATAATTCTAAAAGATTCCATTCTGCTTGTCAGAAAACGGATAACTTAGTTTTCAACCTTAAAACCCTGTCTCAATTTGATAAAGTAAATAGTTTTCAAGTTATGTAGGTTTAAAGGGTCCGCACTACTCCAATGATACTGCCAACATCCACTTCACAGGAGTCCGAACTATGTGATTAATTAAATTTACAATTTAATAGTTTTATCAAACTTCATTTTACATTAAGGATAATAAAAAACTCTTCATTTTAACAAAACTTCCACTATTTATTTAAAAAACTGCTTTTTTAAAACTCAATGACAGCCGTTTCGCTACACAACTAGCATTGTCAAATTGACATATTGAAGTTACTACTTGTTTGTTTGTAGCTAGGTACCTGATGTTTATTAGGTAGTTATAAGGCTAGACCAAGTATGGAAGTAATAAGACATAACAATATTAAAGCCTAAATGTTATTAGCTCTAAGGGATTATCCTGGATTTATTTCCCTCTAAGATCAGTATAACTGTGCAATGATTTAGAAAAACCAGGAAAAAAAACTATATCATGCTGATCTTTACAATAACTTAATATATTTGTGTTACAATTACGTCTTATTTATGTGTAAAATGAGGACTCAATCAAAGCAAATTTTGTTTTTTATTACAAGTGTGTGGTATTTGGATGTCATTGGTGTGTAAGAGTGAGGTTGGATATTCAAGTAGGTGTTTTGCATAATTTGACTTATGATAAGTCACTTATCTAGTTGTTTTAATCTATATGCTCTTAAATGTTCGTTAAATCCTACTTCAAAATTTCTTTGTGTTTAACACTTTGGACAATTAATTTTGTAAACACCAGATTTTTTTAATTTAGATAATTTTGTTTTTACATTTAACAATTTTGTACCAACCTTATTTTTTGTTTTAAATGATATTAATGCTGATGTTGCCGAAGATATTCTTTTTGAAATTTTAAAAAAGCAGTTTTTTAAATAAATAGTGGAAGTTTTGTTAAAACGAAGAGTTTTTTATTATTTTTAATAAGATGAAAGTTAGGGTTAAAACAATCAATTTCATTTTACATCATTTTTAGATAAAAAAATGTTGTCACTACTACTACTACTGCATCAATAAATTAATTTAATAAACTTTTAAAACTGCTTTCCTTGTTATATACTTCGGTATAAGAAAAATTCTCCTTCGGAAATATATTCGGTTTATTTGTAATAAAATTTGCGTCGTTTCCTATTTGCTGCCATAACTTTAGTCGGGTATTAATTTAATGAGCTACAAAAAATTGTTTTCATACGTCTCCAAAATAAAAATCTAAGAGATTGAAATCAGCAATTTAAGCAGGCCATAGAAATGAAATTTATTATTAAAATAACTTCGCAGTATCAAGAGATAATGTGCCGTGCTGACTCTTGCATAACCCTTCTATGGCTTCAAGGTGAATTTTCCATTTCATCAAAAAGAACATTTTTAAGACATTCTAAAAACCAATTGAAATTGAAAGTTGTTTTAAAAAGATCTATTAAATTGTCTCTAAGAATTCCACACCAAACATTTATTTTTAGTTTAAATTGAAAGTGTGCTATTCTGACGGCTACGTCAGTGAAAACCAACCCTTAATTTTTGGAAGAATAAAAAAATGGCGTCGTAGGGCAAACATTATTGTTTTTTTGTTTAATAGTCAATTTGGTTTTTACGTTGTTTGTGCTTTTATTCATGTTTAATAATGTCAGTTACAGGCATTATTGTTGGTTGTGAAAGACGTTTTAACAGAAATAAAGAGAAATTTTATTCAGTACCGATTGATACAACTTATCCATTTGGGTAAATATGTAGAGTTTGGTGAACTCTCCGATTTTCATAAAAAAATTATGAGGGGTCTTGGACATTGTAATGAACACGAAAGTCAATTTTTTTTTTCCGCAGAAACACTGAAATAAAAATATTGAAAATTGCTAAAAATGTAGGTTCAAAGTAAACATAACCTATTGTTACACCAATTGTTGCTTCCGAATGCTACCAGATTAGCAACAAAGGTTAATTTTACGAAAGTTCATAGGGTTCGACAAACAATGCTATTTCTATTCTACTTTTTTTAATTAATAATAATTTACTGGTTCTAATGCACACAAATTGGTAATTATTCAAAGTTCAGTACAATATTTAAATGGACAACCACTACTTGAAGAGTAGAGGGTGATCCAAAGAGCAAAGCCCAAATACGTATTTGTTTCACAGTTGTTTGTTGAAAGTTAATTGGGTAAGTACGTATCTATATCTTATAATCTAAATTAGAATTGCTTATGTCCTTTTTCTGAACTAAGTGACTGTTGATCAATTGTAATAATTTGCCATTAATATATAGGGTGGTCCTTAAGTAATTGTACAAAAAGAAACAGTAGATTCTACAATCTAAAATATTACGATTTAACCCAACTTACTTTAATAAAATGTTGATATTAAGAAAGATACATGGTGGTAAACTTGAAATTTAAAATTTAATTTTTCGCCATAACTTTCATGTTTATGGAGATTTATTTACAAAAATTTATAAGTAGAGGTTTTGAGTATGAGGATTTATAATTTGATGCATAATTTTGATGTATCTCATAGAGACATAAATTTGCGCTTAACTTTTTTGCTCTTCGACTTAACAATATTTTTCTGATAAAATATAAAAGATACGATATTTCAACAAAAAAAAGGTGTACTTGTTAATAACTTCAAAACTGAACAGTTTTCGAGATAATCGCATTTTACAAATCAGCTGCATAACTCCGTGTAACGCAATTATTCCAGGCAACGAATGAAAAGTAAAAAAAAAACATCAATAATTATAAATTTTGGTATGGAATATCTTCAACTAAAGTTGATAGTTTCCAAAACATTAAAGAAAAAATACTATAGGCTATTATTTTTTTACATACATCATTAAGATAATTAATAATCTGTTATTGGAATCAGCTACATAATAATTCTTAGTTGTGATATTTGTGCGTTAAAGCACTGAATACCTGATAAATGCTTCATTTAGAGCCTTTTGGATGTCATCATTAGCAACCCCAGACTTATTTAATTCATTACGGCAAATTTTAACATAGTAGGCTGATAGCACGAATGATTTTGACAACTTAAATAAGTATTGTTTCATTAACATAGTAGGCAGATGTCACTAATTATGTTGACTACTTCAAATAAGTATTGTGTCAGTAAATGAGTGGCTTTTGTTATATTTAGTTAATTTTGGTTTATTAAACAAAAGCAGAAAATGCCGAGGCATAATAATTTTTCAAATATCGATATGAGAGATATGATTGCTGTTTATTGTCAGCAAAATTTTAACGGGCGTGCAGCGAAAAGGGAATATTTAAGACGATACCCAGACAGGCTGCAACCTAATCACCAAACATTAAAACATCTATTTAGTAATTTAGGCGAAAGTGGTTTATTTCGTCCTAAACGTGACAATTTAGGCCGACCGAAAATGATTACGGCTGATCTAGAAGATGAAGTAATGGTTCGCGTTGACGATGATTCTCAAGTAAGTACACGACGTTTATCTTCAGGATTAGGAATTAGCAAAACTTCAATTTTAAAAATCCTACACCGCGAGCATTTTCACCCTTACCACTTTACACCTGTACAAAATCTATTGCCAACAGATTTACCTTTAAGATGCAGATTTGCAAATGATATCCGAAACAGGCAAAATCTTGACCACTCCTTCGTCGATAAAATATTATTTACGGACGAAGCTACATTCACACGCCGTGGGGTTTTTAATTTAAGGAACAATCATTACTGGGATATTGAAAATCCTCATGTTAAAAGAGAAAGGCATTTTCAACATGAATTCGAAATAAAACGTATGGTGTGGAATCATTGGAAATTATTTTTTAGGGCCATGCGAGTTACCTCATAATTTAAATGGTGATAACTATTTACATTTTTTACAAAATGATTTAATTGATTTGCTGGAAGATTTGCCATTAAACTTAAGGCAAAATATATGGTTCATGCAAGATTGTGCACCACCACATTATACGAGAGCAGTGAGAACATACCTAGATAACAACTTTCCTGAACGCTGGATTGGTCGTGGTAGTCATTTTCCTTGGCCACCACGTAGCCCAGAATTTAATCCGCTCGATTTTGGTGTATGGGGAGCAATGAAACAACATGTCTACCAAAATGTCATAAACACTCGCAACCAACTTTGGGAAAAAATAAATGCTGCAACTGTTTCTTTTCAACCAATGATGCTATTTAATATGAGACGATCTTTTATGGAACGCATTGATAAATGCATTGAAGAAAATGGTGGACATATCGAACACTTACTTTGATAAAAAGTTTTATGTTATTCAGTTAAACTATTTCTTAATTTCAATTGAAAATAAAATATGATATTATGACTTTAATTTAATATGAAATGTAAAATGTTTGATGTCAAATCCAAAAACAGCTTATTAATTATCTTAATGATGTATGTAAAAAAATAATAGCCTATAGTATTTTTTCTTTAATGTTTTGGAAACTATCAACTTTAGTTGAAGATTTATAATTATTGATGTTTTTTTTCTATTTTTCATTCGTTGCCTGGAATAATTGCGTTACACGGAGTTATGCAGCTGATTTGTAAACTGTTCAGTTTTGAAGTTATTAACAAGTACACCTTTTTTTTGTTGAAATATCGTATCTTTCATATTTTATCAGAAAAATATTGTTAAGTCGAAGAGCAAAAAAGTTAAGCGCAAATTTATGTCAAATATGTGGCGTCCTCTATGAGATACATCAAAATTATGCATTAAATTATAATTCCTCACACTCAAAACTTCTACTTATAAATTTTTGTAAATAAATCTCCATAAACATGAAAGTTATGGCGAAAAATTAAATTTTAAATTTCAACTTTACCACCCTGTATCTTTCTTAATATCAACATTTTATTAAAGTAAGTTGGGTTAAATCGTAATATTTTAGATTGTAGAATCTACTGTTTCTTTTTGTACAATTACTTAAGGACCACCCTGTATATATATAGTGGTGATTTATATATTAATTTTAATCTGCATAATTGTGATTCAATATTCAAAAATTGTAAGAAAAGTTATAATTATTATTAAGCTTATCTGTTTGATCTTGTAGTTGATGCAGTAGATCCAGGTGAGTCTCGGAATGTAAAGTCAACTATTTACTTGAGTAAGGATATGCCAATGTGTTTATTACCCAGGGAGTTGGAGACTTGAGAATGGTCACAGAGATGTTTGAAATACTTGTATACGTTCAATTATACTAATCCTATTAATGTTTGTCCTAAAATAGTAATAGAAAGGTTGAAGTAGCTGTTCATAAAAGTGATAAGGTTATAAGTGTTTTTAGAAGACTTACCAACAGTTGGTGTGGGGCCAGAAAGTGGCTCCGAAGAGACTAAAACGATAAGTGGTTTTCTCTGTTTAATAAAATAGAAATAATTATCCACACAATGTGTCTATTTGATCAATTTCCCCAAATAGCTAAATTTCCTATTTTATAACTAGAGAAAATACAAGAAAACTTGTAATCCGTTATAAAACGTTCAGAATTTCCACGTGAATCTTCCAAAAAAAAAGTTAAAAAGAAGGACAGAAGTTTTTGCTTAATTGACCTTGATCACCTGAGTGGTACGTTCTTAAAACAATTAATTTTTCGATGGCCAGCCTGTCTAATGAGATTGACATTACTTATCTAGCTAATTAATAGTCCATGACCTGTTGTCATATATAAGAAGGTTAGTTTTAATGTTTTGTTTTGGAAGGGTTATGCTTATTTATTTAATCTTTTATTAAATAATTTGACTTAGTTGTATTGATTATTATTTAAGCTGCACCACAATGCAAAAATAAAAGTAGTATTACTTTCAAGAACAGATATTATTATATCAAAATATATTGGTTCCAAATATTAAATATAAAGGGTACGTACTATTATTGATTTTACACACTTATCAATATTGTTACTTTTAACACGTAACGAGAATATTTTCGAGTTAAATAAGCATTCTTAAGATAATTTAAAACACAAAAAATTTAGGAAATTAGGATTTGTAAATTCGTTTTCTAATTAATTTGATTCCACAGAATCCTTAAATTTATTGTTTTTTTTAACAAGTATTTGAAAATAAAACAGGTATACTTTTAGTCGATTAATTTTTCCAAATTTTAAGCTTTGTTTTTTGTAGTTTTAAATAACTAGTTTTCCGCATTGTTTTGTTATAAAACGCACATAGATCTGGAAATTTAGCAAAATATATGTTTTATAAATATTGCCAAAAATCTTCTTCGAATCATACAGAATCGTTTTTAAAACTAACAGGTAAACTTATTATCCAAATAAGCTTTAATCTCCGGAAATTTGTCCTTCTGATAACCAAGGTTTATTTTGAAATTTTTTATTTCTGTCAAATATCTTGTAATACCATGAAAGTTAATGTTTTATTTATTTTCCCTACTTATTTTTTGTTTATGTTTATTTTATTTACCTAATTAATGACCGATAAAAAATATCTAGTAAATAAAAATCCTCAATGTCCAGAATTATATGGAACAATTAAATTACATAAAGAGTCAAAACCAATTAGACCTGTAGTTTCGTATGTTAACACTCCTAATACTAAAGTAGCTAAAAAATTAAATAGTATTCTAAACAATTATGGTTACACATCTAAATATTCAGTACAAAATTCATTAGATTTGATAAAAATATTGTATAAATGTAATTTACAAAATAATACTAAATTAGTATCGTTTGACGTAACTAATATGTTCTCCAAAATACCTCCTAAAGAATGTATAGTCCTAGTTAAAAACCAAATTACCGAAATTAAAAAAATCTGGTGTTTACAAAATTAATTGTCCAAAATGTAATGCAGTATATATAGATCAAACACCAAGAAATTTAAAAGTAAGATTTAATGAACACTTAAGAGCATACAACAACCAGATAAGTCGAACTATGCAAACTCACTGACAGTTTAAAGTAGTTAATGAACAAATAAATCTTGAAAGTTCTCCACTATTAAACTGTTTACTTTGATTGAGTCTTCATTTTATATATAGATAAGACATTATTGTAACATAAATATATTAAGTTATTGTAAAGATCAGCATGATATAGTTTTTTCCTGGTTTTTCTATATCATTGCACAGGTATACTGATCTTAGAGGGAAATACATCCAAGATAATCCCTTAGGGCTAATAACATCTAGGCTTTAACATTGTTAAGTCTTATTACTTCCTTACTTGGTCTAGCCTTAACTACTTATCAACATTAAGTATTTTTCGAATAAATAGTGGAAGTTTGGTTCAACCCTTCAGTTATTTATTGTTGTTATAACAGTTTTACTTGTTGTTTAAATCTTAATTTTCTAAATTATTCGTAATTTCGAAATTGAAATAAATAAATAATGTTTTATGCATTATAAGATAAAAATACCTACTGTTAATATAAAATCGATTCGATAATAGTTTCTTATAATCTTACAGCTAGAAATTTTAACCTTCATGATAAACACTTTTATCTTTTAACAATTCCTATCAGTAAATTCCGGCATTTGGTTTATGACTTTTTCATTAATATTTAAGAAAAAAGTAGAATGGGTTTTCTAAACTTTCATTTTTGAAATATACATCTATAGTAATAATTTTTATGTCGTCGTATAAAATAAGAGAAAGATAAATTTGTCATTTTGGGTATATTTGGTTCATATCGTTTATTGTCAAGAAGAATCATAATATAGGTAAATGTAATAAAAAAAATTAGAGGACACATAAGTACATTCTTGGCCAAGTATTGTCAAATATATGAACTATGTGTACATTGGAAAAGTTAATCCGAATAGCTAATTGGACAATCACTTATATATATATATAATGATTTTATATAAAAAAAAAACTTTAAAAGTTGTAACTTAAACATTTTACAAGTAACTCCTTCCTGACGCTTTTTAAGTATTAACATTTTCTTTTCAAAATATCAGTGTTATTTATAATTTATCTTCTTACATAAATATGTTATTAAAACAAGTTAAACGAACCTCTAAAGTCTACCTTCACGAATTTATCTCCTTTACTTTTGGGTAAATGAAACTTTTTCACTGTAACTGTCACTGCCATTTTTACGAAAGAATCGCGCACGAATCCTTCAGTAAAATTTCTGGTCCGTACTTTACTACATCCGTACAGAAACTTACGATATTAAATAATGTATATGCTTGTAGGATTTGTGTGGGTAGAAGTCAACGAAACTGATTAGGGGTACCTTACGTAGTTAGGTCTTGAATAATTCTCTAATGTTGATAAGAGATGCTGATAACCGAAATATTCTAAAGTTGAAAGAGTTTTCACAATACAAATCGAAAATTTAGAGGAAGTATAAAAAGGTACTTAATATTTGTAACCTTTTTAAAATAAATGAATATGTTGAGATAGATTCAGAGATATGAATCTATACTTATATGCACTGCATGCATGGGAATATCGCACTTAGGAATTGGATGAAGTTCACCCTCTGTCTTTCCATAGTTGGCCTTCTTGCAACCACTAACCAAACAGCTATTAACTCTGATAAACCAAGTCATCTTAGCAAACCAAAATTGATCTTTAATTAAACCTAAACAACGCGTAAAACCTGGATCTCCAATGGAATCATGATATTTTTGAAGAAACTGAAAACGTGCAAACTTGGGACCTTCCTATACAAACTTCCATTCCGGTAAACATACTGCCTTTTCAGATCGCTGCTTGTATTTTCCTGAAGCTGCTCAATAATATTTTTTAAAGTGTCATCCTGCATTTGAACTGATAAGAACCAATCGTCGTCTGCGCTAATTTGGAGAACATTAGAAGAATTTCTACTGAGAGCATCGAAATGCTTCATGGAAACACCGGGTTTATGTACAATATCAAAATCGAAATCCTGAACGGATAACCACCAACAAACTATTCTGGGAATTAAGTCTCGTTTCGAAAATGTATAACAAACAGCTGAACAATCGGTAACAATTTTAAAATGATGTCCAAGGATGTATTCTAAAACGTCTCAGACTCTCAACAATGGACAAAGTTTCTAGTTCGTAGTTATGGTAAACTCGTTCAGCTGGACTGGTCACACGACTAAAATATGCTACGGGCTTAAGATTATTGGACTCATGACCCTGAAAAAATATGCCTCCCAAACCTTTTGAACCAGCATTAGTATGAATTTCGATTGATAACTTAGGACTGAATGGCATTAGAATGGGTTTAGCAATCAACAATTCCTTTAATTTATAAAAAGGAGATATTTGGGACTGCTCCCACCTAAACTCGGTGCTCCTTTTGGTTAACTGTGTAAGGGGAAGAGCGATAGTAGCAAAGTTTTGAACAAATCTTCGGAAGTATCCAGCAAGCCCGAGGAATTGTAGAACTTAATGGGAATCTATAGGTTGTTTAAAATCGATTTTTGCCTCGCCTGGACAAATGTCATTTGCACCAACTTCATGCCCCAAAAACTGGATTGACTGCTTCAAAAATGAACATTTTTTAAATTCAATTTGAACCCTGCATCGCACAACAACTGAAAACCTTCTTCGAGTAGCTCTAAACCCTGCTCGGCTATGACGGAAGGTACTAATAAATCATCCATATAAATTAGTACTTTACCATATCTCAGATTACCCAAACCATTATTTATTGCTCTCTGAAAGACTGCAGGAGCATTTACTAACCCAAACGGCATTTTTAGAACTTCAAAATGTCCATCCGGAGTAATAAACGCGGTTTTCGCAACTGAATCAGAAGCTTCAATGTTACTCATAGGGTAAATGTCTTTAATGGTGGCTTTATTCAAGGCCCTATAATCACAGCACATACGATATTCATTATTTTTCTTTTTCACCAGGACTATTGGACTAGCAAAATTTGACTTTGACTCCCTAATTATAGATTCTGCCATCAACTGATCTACCTTATCTCTAACTATATCTCTTTCTTTGATAGACAACCTATAGGGGCGGTTACAAATTGGCTTTGTTTCATCTACTAACCTAATATTCAACTCACAGCCCCGTAACGTACCTAGGTTGCTAGTACTATTAGAAAAACAGTGTTGCCATTTATTCAAAAGATTCAACAAATCATCTTTAATTTTAATATCTAACTTATCATTCATATCAACTTCATCAACAGTTATACTACAAATTGTACAACTACCTTGTAATTTACTCACCCCAGGTTATTCCTCATCGCTCATGTTGGAAACTGCTAGCATAGAACTGGAACCATTGAAGACTGTCGATGAAATGCAAATCAGTGAACGCCCCTCGCGGAACTTCTTGCCCTTCATCACAATGTCCTCCTCTTCGCTGACATCAGTGATGTATACTGGAAGCATGGTTGTGGTCCATGGTTAAACGACCTTGGACTCCTCTAGTCGAATAAGGGGTTGTGGCTCTATGGCATCAAGTGTGAGCTTGTCCAACAAGCCAACGATGTTTTTGATCAGCTTAACTTCATTGGAGTGAACAACAAGGGAGAACCCATCTGCATTTATGATTGGTTGGCCCACCAGCAAGTCGAAGCCGCCCATTTTTGTCTCGGTTACTAATGCAGAAGTCTCCAGCTCTATTTCATCCAAGGTGATGTGGATTTTAACAGCAGACCAGATGACATACGAATTACTACCAAATGCTGTTAAAACTTTGTTGGTTACATAAGTAGGAATGTTCAGTTTTTTCTCGATACTTGAATGAATAATGTTTTCTTGACTACCACTGTCTATATATGTCCGAACCTCCATTCCGTTAATTAAATATAGCTTTTGGTAAATATCATTAATGGTGTTGTTTACTAATCGTACGGTTTTGGCTTCACTTGCATTATTGGGTGGACTAGTTGTGGACGAATAGGGTTACGTAATCGACAGTTTTCTTTCTTATGTCCAAAACGATGGCAAAGAAAACATTTAATGGTACCTTTCATGCGGCATTCCATTGCAATATGTCCCGGTTTTCTACAGTTGTAGCACTCCAAAGCTGGTCGTTTTCTGGCATCACTGTGAGATGCCTCAGCTGCTTCATATGAAGTTCGTTTTGATCTCGGTATATCTCTAGGACTTTGATAATTTTCCAAGGCACGAGCATTTGCTTGAAGTTCCAGAGGTAATCCTCTGATAATGCACGAAATAGCCGCTTCATTATCTAGCTTACACTGTTGGATCAATGAAAGTTTTTCGTGGTAATAGTGTGTCATTGTTTCATTAGATCTCTTCTTACGGTTAACCAATTCTTGCAAAACAGTAGCATAGTCTGGATGAGCGGTATCTTCCACTCATCGCAAGAGTTCTTATCGTCATCTAGACGATTAAACCAACTGCGAGTTGATCCACGCAGTTTCTGTTGCATATAGGCCGTTTTGTGGTAATCAGACCACCCATGAATTTCACCTAGTTGGTGAATTTTCTGTAGCCACCCTGTTATCGTGGAAGTTTTATTATCAGGATCAAAAACTGGCACAGACACTATTGGCGTAGATTGACTACACATATCAACATCATATTCACTGTTTAGTTCCTGTTGCCGAAATCTTCGTTGGAAAACCTGGTTAATTTTATTTTCTATGTGCTTTTCCAGCAGGCTTTGGTATAACACATTTTCGTCGTCACTAATTTATAATATGCTAATTAACATTTCGGCACGTTAAAGATCTTTATCCCACTTCTGATATTACAGATAGGATAATAAAACTCGTTTTATTTCACGAATATTCAAACTTCTACTAAACGAAATGTACAACTTAAAATAGACTAACTTAAACATTTTTATTTGCCTATTAGTAGCCCATCGGTGAATCATTACACAAAAACCCTAACAATAAACAGTATATCTGAATCACCTCTTTTATCAGTGTTGAATTACTTGTTTTTTAAATACCAAAGGATTTGAATAGTACAGTGTATAATAATAACTATGAAAACAGTAACAATTGCAAAAATATAAAAATTGATAAATTCCAATTTTAAAATGATATACCGTAACAAAATACTACATTTTGAATTATGTTCTCTTATTAAAGAGTTTTGCGGAAAGGTTAGGTTAGGTTAAAATGTATAACGTAAAAATGTAGTAAAAATTATACCGTATATAGCTTATTTATACGCTAATTTAGAAAATAACGTTAACCAATCAGATTTTAATGCTTATAATTTACTTCCATGGTACAAAAAATTTACAATGTAAATTGTTATATCATGCCTGTTAATCATTAGTTTTAATCCTGTTAGGTATTTGTAATAATGTCTTGTAAAGCAGTAAATAGAAGGAAATCTTCTATCTTGAGCCTACCTATTAGCTCGTCAACTATCCTACCTGTTTAAAGTAGGTGATAACGTTGCCAGTAGGCAGCTCCCTCAAGTTGGCATATGTTAGCCAGTTCTCGCCGAATACAGAAAGTATTATTAGAAAGAGTGCCGAACAATCACAAAGGACGTGCTCAACTGTCTCATCTTCTTGTTCACATCCTCTGCATAGTGGGGTGTCAGATAAACCCAACCTGTTCAGATGTTTTCGTGACAATGGCCAGTAAGTATACTTGTGACCAAACGCAGGTCCTTTCTGGTCATGGCAACGTATTTCTTGGCTGCTATGCTATTTGGATACTTCAGAAATTCCTTGGATAGTCTGCAACCTTTTTCTTCGTCTCATCTCCCTCAGAATTTGTCAAGTGAGTGTTCCTTTACTAGGTCAACCACCGCTGGCGCCTACAAGCTGACAAGACTGCCAGGTTTCAAGATCCTAGCCAACGAGTCAGCTATGCGGTTACCTTTTGAAATTTCATGACCTCTGATCCAGCCTAGGGTAACCACATTGTCTGCTATCCGTAAGGATACGGATGTTTTTACTAGTGATTTCTCTTTTGGTGACCTCTTTTGCGGTTTTGGAAACGGCAGTTAGCTCTGTCTGAGCTTTATATTTTAGGGATCTGGAGTAAATTCCACATCCCGAACCTTCTTTATCTTAGATCCATCGGTAAAGATACATATAGTACCTGTTGTCAATGCATTTTGAGCGTTGTAGGGCCTGTGAAAGACATATCCTGGTGAAATCGATTTTGTATTTTCTTGTGGCATTGGAAGCTCGTTTATAGCTTCGCGCCACAAACCACACCTCGACTCACCAGATTCTACTTTAAGTTGTGTTCCAGTAGAGCGGAGCCGTAGCATGGACATCAAAACCACCTCCTTGAAATGAGACCGAGAATCACCTCCATCGCTCTAGTTGGTGTAGTTTTCATGCCTCCTGTTATGTTAAGGCATTTGTAAATGGTCCAGTTTGTGGACGGATGTCAGCTGGTTTGTTTTGACTCCCCAGGTAATCGCGCCGTAGGTTAGAATAGGTCTTATGATTGCAGTGTAGATCCACTCCGTAACCCTTGGTGACAATCCCCAGGTACGGCTAATGGTTCTTCTACCCTGTTCATAGGCAATATAATTGTTTTATTTTTTAGATGAGAGTGCCACGTTAACTTGCTGTCAAAGGTAATCCCTAGATATTTCACATCTGCAGAGAAGTTTCAGTTTTTAGGAGATTCGGAGCCCGAATGTTCACAAATCTCATTTTTCTTGCGAAAAAGACCATCTCTGTCTTATTTGGGTTTAATAATAGTGAGTGATCCTTGCACTAGCGTTCTATGATATTGAGGGCCTCTTGCATTCTAGCACAGAGTGTTTCCTCAAACTTTCCTGTTGCTTGCTCATCTGCATGAGGTCCCCACTACTTAGGCGTCTAAGATCAAGTTCCACAGTAGTGGTGAGAGCACTCCTCTCTGTGGACAGGGAGGATAAAATGGCATTTTAGACACCGACAGCATGCGTCAAAATTATACTTTTACTGATGTTTGTAAAAAAAATTTTTAATCATATTCCACTGAAGTTATTAGGTAGTATTATGTGATTATTTATATATATTTGACATTTAAAATATAAATCTATTCAATAAACAAAATCCTTTACAATTATACAATATAGAATACCAAATTTATTTGTAGTCTCATTAGCTACGTTTACCTTATAAAGAGCTTAGGTCGGGAGCTGAAAATGGGCTGAAACAATTTATTTAATTTAGTGTAAGATATAATAATGAGAAAAGGTAAAATAAAATCACATAAATTATTCATGATGGGTTATTTATTGCAAGCACTGCGTAAAGCTCAAAAAATAGTCAATTTGAATCAAAAAATGTAAATGTTCTTACATGATAATATGAAAAATATATAAGAAAATACATACGATTGGTCTTCTCCACTAATAAATCACAATGCAACAACTTATTTGATAATACAAATATTACAAATTACAGAGCACCACTAATTTCGTTTTCTTCATTATTTAGTATATACATGAAAATTCGCTCATTCAAAATTCACCAATTTGTGGCATTCTTTTAATGAATCAATTTTTGTTTAATAATTCAAACAACCTATACTTAAACAATCATTTCTAATTAATTTTTTATGTTTCTCGTTTAGAATTATTAATTATTGAACCTTTCCAATTAAGATAACATGCTAACTAGGTATTCTGTAGATTCAGTATTCTTTCTAGTGGAAATTCTGATTACCTGTTCCTGAAAATTATTATTATTGACAGAATTAAATTTTCTGAAAGCAAATATAAGAATTGTTTAAACTGTGTGTACGAGAAGTTTCAACAAACATTTTTAAATACGATATACAGTGTGAGTATATTATATTTAAACAAACAGAAGTTGATTTTTAAAAAAACGTCACAACCATATTATCGACAAAAATTTTGACCTATTTTTTAAAAATAAAATATATTAAAATACTTGGTAGGAAGATGTTCACGGATTATCGTATAAAAAAATTTAAAATAATCCCCTCTACTAATAACAATTAAAACAAAAATAAATAGATTATAAGAGATTTATAGAGGCATATCATTCTTTATACGACATTCCGATATATATTTGAACTAAAAAATAAACTAATACAAAATGCACAAAATAAGAATTTAAATGTAATTTGTCTCTTCAAGTTTTACCTAGTGAATAATTGCATTCTGAAATTAAGTTTAATATGTAAAAAACAGAAATTAAATACAGCTTTATATTTTCTACGATTACAAGTTATTTTTTTTTAATTAGGTACTCATAAATATGGTATTATTTCCAATTAAATAAAAATTGTTCACGGAAAAGTATCAGAGACTGAAATTACCTTAAATACTTTAATAACAGCCTACTCTGTTGGGATACAACCGTCTTATCCATTTCGTGAAATGGTAAGAGGTTTCCTCTTTATCAAAATTCTACTACTTAGTACAAAAAGCTATTATCTTGATAACAAGTTGCGAGGTACACCCTACACATGGTCTTTTCAAATATTAGAGCTGCTGAACACTTGAAAAACCATTAATATAAATTTTATTGGCCATATTAGGAAATAGCGTATTGCTAGAGAGAAGCCTTTATTAGCACTAGCTCTGTTAATGGCATTATAATTTACTTTTTAAATATATTCTAAAAAATATATTTAGTACTTTTATACAGTACATCCTGGATCTGGTTTCTCTTTCTATTATTAAATATACATAGTTTGTATTTAATTTTTAAATTTATAAATTAATGGGAACAGAAATACACCACATTTTTCTAAGATGGCCAATTCAAATGAGAAATAGATAAATATACAATAGTTATTCAATAAAAACAATAAAGAGTGATCCAAATAGTGAAAATCGAATTTGGATTTGAAAACAAGTAATTGCTAGTTAAGAGCAATGAAGTTGTACAAGAGAAAATAAAAGAAAAAAATTTTTCTAAAACAATATTTACATTGAATGGCATTATTTTTAAAGGTATATAAATTGTGACTGTTTCATATATCAAAAAATAAAAAGGTAGGTAATTTTTTTTATAAACTGGATGATTTCTCAAAGTTGTAGAACAAAAATTGAATTTTAATAATTTACACTAATTTTATTTCTTGCTAATCAACATCATTACAAATAACAAAATTTTATTTTCTCCAAATATCGATTTTTCTCTTTTTGGACGACTCTATATTAGACGCAACGTTTCAGGAAAAAAACTAATGTCACTGGACTAGGCATTCGATAAAACTCGAACAATACAATAAAATAGAAGCATAATTTTACACGAACTTATACAAATTAAACGAGATTTAAGATTTTTTATACAACACAATCAGTCTGTGAGAATTAAGGTCTCTTTTAGAGCCAACAACTGTTCTTCTCCTAACTTTATTTTGTCTGATATTTCCTTGGAGTCCATCAGTAACTTGGCCTTCATGTTAATGAAGTGGTCATAATCGGCGTATTCTTCGGAATTTAGATATTTGTATAGGATATTTGACACGTTAACGCTTCTGCGATCAATGCTCTCTTTCAGCTTCTTAGCTTCTTCCAGTTGATCGAGAAGTTTATCTCGTTTCGCTTCTAGAATCCTCTGAAAAAGAAAACATTTGTTTTAGAAACTGTTAACTTCGATTGTGAAAACCAAAATGTAGGTACTTTGTAATTATGTAACTATAGATTGTAAAATTGGGAAATTTTGCTGATGAATAGGAAACTCCAATAGGTAGATTTTTTGGAAGCACTACTTTATATCAGTTTTTTAAATAAGATTTATGGAGGATTTTGGGTATTGAAATAAAAATACACTTCTAAATAATTAAAGTGAATATTGAATATTAAAAATCCATCCGAATTCTGGAAGTATATAAAATTACATCAGAGAAAACCGGGTAACGAACACCCTATAACCATTACACAATGGGAAAACTTCTATATACAATTTTATAGCTCTGTAAATATCAATTTAAATTTATCTATAACTGATGCCAGACATCCATATTTAGATACACCCTTTACAACCCAAGAGATATAATAAGGTATTAACATTATCAAAAAATAATAGGGCTGCAGGCGAGGATAGAATATCAAATGAATTTTACAAAAATTTACCTATTGACTGGATCATATATCTAAAAGATTTATTTAATAAAATATATATGGAAGAACACCTACCATGTAATTGGACAAATATTAATATGATTCACTTTCATTAAAAGGGACCTGAAAATGATCCATTAAATTTTCGGGGCATTGCTTTACTAGATAACAAAACAAAACTATTTACACAGACTCCAAACATATATTGAATCCATTGATGTGCTACCAGAATGTCAGGCTGGCTTCCGAAAGCAAAGAAGCACAGAAGATAATATATTTGTTTTGTACTCCTTAATAAGTAATCACCTGCGGATACCTGGGAGAAAGGTTTTTGCACTTTTTGTTGACTTTAAAAAAGCTTTTGATAATATTAATTCCGAGAAACTTTGGCAAAAACTTTACTCAAATGGTGTCAGCGGAAAGATTATTAGAATTATAAAAGAAATGTACTCCATGGCTACATTTACAATTAATCAGAATGGCTCTATATCAAACTAAATCAAGATGACCAAAGGCATCCTTCAAGGCGACTCGCTAAGCCCACTATTATTTGCATTATATGTATCAGACATAGAAAGCTACTTTAAGCAACAAGGCGCTAGAGGTGCCTCTCTAGATCAAAGCACTGACATAATTACTTTGGGGTATGCTGATGATTTTGTTGTACTGGCAGACTCGGAAATTCAGCTGAACAAATCTATGAAAATTCTAGCAGACTATAGCGATAGTAACAAACTAGTAGTTAATGTAAATAAAACAAAAGGTAGTTATATTCAGGAAAAGTGCTAATATCGGACATAAACCTAAAATATCTTTGCAAACCTAATCTGTTATAAAATGAATGCTACTTTATTATTAAAAAATACGTTTTGTACTAGCTATTAATGTTATAAAGGTTCTCACCCTTGTTCATGTATTTTTATAGGAAAGAACAATAAAAATCTATTTATCTATCTATCTAATTAAATTGAATAACTCCAAAATTCAATTCGTAGAATTCAACAAGGCCTAACTCATGAGAAGGTCGCTATGAGACTAAATGTTTGTTACAAATCGTGCATGGAATCAGTACATAGCCACTGGATCTGCAATATTAGACATGAAGGAGAAGTAGAAAGAGAAGGAGCTAAAACTTGTAAGCAAAGCAGTTTTGTATTATTGGCGGCAAGAAGAAACCCAACATTCATGGCTTCCAGCTTCAGGCAAGCTAGGGGAAGAGATATTTCCGATCAAATTGTAAGAGGACTGTTACATGTATCCATAACGACGGTACAGAGTTCATGTAGATATAGGTTGGAGTTGATTTTTTTGAAAATTGGAGACTTTTCCTCTTTACTAAGTCCAGATTTCATTTGAATACAAATAATGGCAAAACACTAGTGTGGAGGGAAAGAGAACAACGTTACACATAGTATAAGTTTTTGTTTTAAGAATTGGGTAGGAATAGAAATTGTATTTTCAATTTTCATTTCATTTTTCGAACTTGACTAACAATAAAATACTAATTTTTACAATATTCAGTTGAACAGCTGAGGAGAGTAGAATAATATACACACATCAACATGGTCTACACAGTTTCGTCGTGGTTCTCGTTCGAGTAGGTCAATTAAAACGTGCTTTCGAGAATATAATCGACTACCTTAATTAGTTATCAAATTAACCAATATTTGTGATAAAAGTTTCAAGTAAACTAAAAATCGAGTGTTGAATTAGGGGGTAAACCCCCCGATCCCCCCAATCCCGAACAAGCAAACAGCGCCCCGTTTTACGGATTTGCAAATTCAAGTGACATAGATATGGAAAATAGAAATAGTAAAGGTTTAAAAAAAACAATTGAAGAAAAAACTGTAAGTTCATCTAGTTTAAGTTTAGATAATAGTAAAAACAATAATAATACAAAAAATCATAATACGTTAATTACCAATGATAAACAACAAAAAGAATTGTTTATATTCGAACCAAACGACCTTGGGCCTTTTCACATTTATGTTGAAAATAATGAAACCGGCTATAAAGGACGTCTCAATGCAATGAAAATCGGTGATATTATTCTTTCAAATTTTCCTGAATTAGACAGTAAGATTGCAAATATTGATGCGATAGGTAGAAATAGAGTACGAATAAAAATTAAAGATTACAAAAGCGCGAATTACTTAATGAGTTTAAGAAATGAAAATATCTTTAAGGAAAATAAGTTAGAAATATACATTCCTAAATTTACGGTTATAAGACAAGGAGTAATAAGAGATATAGATACAGAATTTACGGAAGAATATCTTAAAAATAAAATAAAGAAATATGATATGCATTGTAATTTTCACGTAACAAATGTTAAAAGAATCAATAGAAAAGTCACGGCACCCGAAGGCATAATAGAATATAAACCTACTAAATTATGTGTAGTTAGTTTTAAAACTCAAATTCTCCCAAAATACATCGTAATAAATAAAGTTCGTAAAGAGGTAGAACCCTATAAACAAAAAGTATTACTTTGTTTTAATTGTCTACGTTACGGGCATTTGGGAAATCAATGCAAATCGGCACCAAGGTGTAACAAATGTAAAAAACCACACAATTCTAAAGATTGTACAGAAACGGCTCTCACACCACAGTGTTTTAACTGTTTTGGCAATCATTTAACAACTAATCTAGCCGCTTGCCCAGAATTTACTCGTCAGAAACTAATTAAAGAAGCTATGTCAAATACAAACCTAAGTTAGCATGATGCCAGTCGTCAGGTACCTAAAAACTCTTATGCCAACGTATCTTCAAAGATTCCTGATGTAAACGCTCAGTTAGAAATTCATGCTCAACTACCCACCCCTAGAACATACCATGGTACCAATGCCCTTTCATATCAACCTTGTACAAGTTTTCAACAAACAAATCAATCAAGTCAAAGACCCCTTAACATCAAACAAACTCCCAAGGCTAACAAAAGACAAAGGCCAAATAGTCCAGATCCTACAATGATATCTCACAGAGAAATCATATCTGAATCTCAAATTACAGACCCCAGTACACCAATTTTTGAAAGCTCCATTTATTTAAAGAATATACATAGTTCGGACACTCAAACTCACAATGCACAACTAGATCTTAACATTCCAAAACTCATATTGAAATGTATCGTGGAAATTATAAATAAACTTAAAAAAACAAATAATTTTAACATATCTGAAATAGATTTAGAAAAAATAATTAGTACACAATTAAATATAGAAGAAACTGTAGACAAATCATCAAATTCGCAGCTCTAGAAGAGAATATAAAAATCCTACAGTGGAATTGTCGTTCTGCTGTAGCCAATAAAGAAAATTTAGAATATATGTTACATCATCAACACATATCAATTGCTCTGTTATCAGAAACATGGTTCAAACCAAACAAATATTACAATTTTAAAAATTATAACATAATACGCACAGACCGTAACGATGGATACGGTGGAGTTGCGATTCTAGTCAAATCAAATATTTATTTCTCTAAAATCAATATACATAATAATTTAAATGTGTCATGTTCTGCAATATCTTTAAATCTCTTACCAAACAATAAAACATTAAATATAATTTCAATATACATTGAACCCAGAACTAGAATTAAATTACAAGAGTGGATAGTCTTTTTCGAAAATTTACCAAAACCTTTTGTGATAGGTGGAGACTTCAATGCTCACCAACTTGCATGGGGCTGCGAATTTGATGATATCTCTGGAAATAATTTATATAACGCATTAAATTATTGTAATCTGGTATATTTAAATGACGGTTCTCCCACATTAGTACATCATGGTAGAAACAGTGCAATCGACTTAACAATTTGTTCGCAAGATGTGGTACATAATTTTACTTGGAATGTTATAAATGATCCGCATGGATCTAACCACTTGCCAATCCTTATTACTACATGTTATGGCAAAAACCCAAATTCATATAAACCTATCAAACATAGCATATGGTCTTTGAAAAAAGCTGATTGGACTCTCTACAAAACCATACTAGAAAATAAAGAAGCCGGTGAACACTACGGAGCATTTATAAACAATATAAACGAAGCAGCAGAAGAAGCAATACCGAAAAAAATACCTTTTCAAAATCACGAAAAACCATACTTTAAAACCGTGGTGGAATGAATCGTGCAGAGATGCAGCAGAAAAAAGAAAGGAAGCATATACCGCATACAAGCGCTCATTAACGTTACAATGCCTTTTAGATTTTAAACGTTTAGATGCTGTAGCCAAAAGAATATTTAAACAAACAAAAAAGAGGAAATGGAAAGAATACTGTGAGAGCTTAAATCAGAATACTCCAATCTCAGAAGTCTGGAAGAAAGTCAACTGTTACAAAAATAGAAAACAACAAAATATAGTACCACTTCACTCTGATGCAGATTGGATAGAACAATTCCATACAAAAATCTCACCAGCTTGGGTAACAGAAAATACGGAACAATCATTGAAGACACTGCCTTCCGTACCTAGAAATAACTTATATCTAAAAGATTCGTTCTCTTTTTGGGAACTCAATCAAGCGTTAAAACAAAACAACAGCAGCTCTCCAGGGGAAGACAACATATCTTATTCAATGCTGTACCATTTACCAGAAATATGTAAAACAACACTTTTGAATATATATAATTCTATTTTCTCTGGTCAAGCTCCAATACCTCAAAGTTGGAAAAATTATATTGTTCTCCCTATTAAAAAACCAGGAAAACCCTCAGGTCAAGTAAATTCATATAGACCTATATCTCTGGCATCTTGTGTTTTAAAAACATTCGAGAGACTCATTAAAAATCGACTTGAATACTGGTTAGAAAGAGAAAACATTCTGCCTGACTCACAGTTTGGCTTTCGTAAAAACAGATCCACACTAGATGCATTAACAGTTTTAATAACTAATACTCAAATAGCTTTCACCCAAAAAACTAGTACAATAGCAGCATTCATAGACATAGCATCAGCTTATGATAATGTAAACTTAAATATATTATATCACAAACTAAATTCCATAGGATTACCAATTCAATTGTCAAGACTCATACAAAACTTATATTCAAACAGGATAGTCACCTTAAAAATAAACCAAGATTTATTATCACCTAGAATTACAAACATAGGACTTCCACAAGGTAGCATCTTAAGCCCACTTCTGTATATTTTATATACAATGGACTTAGAGATTGTTTTAAAAAACTCAAAGATGATTCAATTTGCAGATGACATCGTTATATATACTAGTAACAAAAGTATTGAAAACGGTCAGAATGAGTTAAATCAAGATTTTATACGGGTCACCAACTGGATCGATAGAAACGGATTAACACTATCGGAACAAAAAAGTGAAGTATGTATTTTTTCCAGAAAAAGAAATATTCCACAAGGTCATATGACTCTAGGAAGATATCAACTTCCGATGAAAAATACCATAAAATATTTAGGACTACACTTAGATAGAAAGCTACTTTGGAAAGATTGTATTCATCAAATAATTAAAAAATCAGAAAACAGTATTAATATTCTAAAAGCTTTCTGCCACACAAAATGGGGCGCCGATCCAAATGTAGCACTTCTTTTTTATAGAACACTGATAAGATCTGTATTGGACTATGGCTGCCATTTATATGGATCAGCAACAAACACTTATTTACGAAAAATCGAAATTCAAAAAAACAAACGTCTAAGGATATGTATGGGATATCTGCAATCCACACCAATAAACGTTATGGAAGTTGAAGCATTAGAACCCCCACTTGAATTGAGACGACAACTAATTTCTGATAAATTTTTAACCAGAGCCATTTCAAGAGATGCACACTATTTAAATGCTGTCAACAATCTAACGGTATTGGTGCTAACTCATCCATACTGGCAACACAAAACAACTCCATTAATAGTTAATTCATACACATTACAATCAGAATATTCAGATATAATTTATTCATGCAAAAAAGCTCCATATTTTTCAGCATCATTAGACATCCTATATTCAAAAAAAATTCAAACATACGTATTAGACTCCAATGAAAATTTTAATGAAATAATTAACACAAACTGGATGCACTACCAGTATATATATACTGATGGATCAAGAACCGAGAATGCGGCTGGATGTGCTTTCTATGACATAAGAAATAAAGTCTCCTACAAGTATAAACTACCAAAGGAAGCATCGATATATACTGCAGAAATGTTTGCTATTTCTCAGGCAATGAAATACATAGTAACGAAAACTTACAAAAATTACGTCATATTTACAGATTCCAAAAGTACAGTAGAGAAACTATCGAATATAAACAAACATACACACTTATCTCATATAGAAGTGGAGATCCTCAAATACAATTTTGATATATACACCCAAAATAAATCAGTAATCATTGTTTGGATTAAAGGACATTCAGGTATAAAAGGAAATGAAATTGCAGATGAATTAGCCAAATCCGCCCTTAAAACAGGAGTAACAACGGATAAAAAAATTGTACCATATACTGATTTTAATGCACTGTACAAAATTCGATTAAAAACTAACTGGCAAGAAAAATATGATCACTCTACAACGGGATTAAATTTTGTTAACTGTATAAGAGGTATTCCTTCAAAAAGATGGTTTTGTTCAGTTTCCAAAAGGCATTTTATTACAACCATAAATAGAATAAGGTCCCTCCATGCATTATCTCCATCTTACCAATTTAAGATAGGAATACTTGATAGTCCAGACTGCACATGCGGGAAATATGGAAGTTTAACACATATAATTATGGAATGTACAAACCTCTGGGAGAGCATCAATAAATTATACGCAGAATTAATAAAACATAATGTAACATTACCCACTAACTTAAATTGTATTGTATTTAGTGAGGATGTTGGTATTTTACAAGAATTGTATCAGCATCTGACTAGATGCAAAATAAAATTATAAAAAAACTAACCACTGAATTGTAAGCAATAAAGCGACAACTAGACAACTAAATAAAAATTGTAAATGTGTGCAAAAAAAAATAAAAAAAAAAAATAAAAATATATATATAAAAAAAAGAATAAAAGAAAACTAATAACAATTAAAAAAAATATATATAAAAAATATATATATATAATTAAAAAAAAGAATAAAAGAGAACTAATAACAATTAAAAAAAATATATAAAAAAAAAAAATACACACACAAAGAAATACACATAGAACCATAATATTAACACACTAATACATTTGTGAGTTTGGACGTCCAATTCATTACAGATAGGATCTGGCTAATTGGTTAAGCCAAAGCCATAAAATTTATTAAAAAAAAAACATGGTCTAGGGATATTAATGAAAAAGTAATTTAAATATTTTAATATTAAATATTTTTAGTTTTGTTTAGTCAAGTATTTATTTAAAAATTTTAAATTTAGTTGCATGACCCCCTCTAGCATTCATTGCAGCTCTACATGTTCTTCCCGTACTTAAAATCAACTAATCTATCTCGCCCTGTTCAATAGCTGTGCATTCTCTTTGAAGACATGTAAAGAATTCCTGCCGATTGTTAAAAAAAACTTTGTAACATATCCCAAGCCTGTTCAAATGGATTAAGGGTGGAAGATTGAGAGGGAAACTCGAAATGATCCAAAATTATACCAGCAATATGAGGAGGAGCATTGTCCTGCATTAACAAAAATTGAGGTCCGATTGCTGCAGCATATGGAAGTAAAACAGGTCGAAGTATAAGATTTAATCTTAAAAAACCTTCCTATATGATTACTGTACCGTCTCGATAACTTTGTACTTCCTGAGCAGTTTGAAAACGTGGCAGTGAACCTGGTTATTGTCTCCAAACCATTAGTAAACAATACCCTTGACCATTGTTTTCTAGTCCAGTTTTCGTGCTCTTGTGTCCAAACATTCTTGAAGAGCGATTGCCACGTGATAATAGTGGAACTCTTATTGGTCTTCTAGAATGTAAATTAGACTCATGTAAACGCCTTCTAACAGTTTACAATATATTTACCAAAGTCTACCTATGGCCTCTGATACAGCGGTTTGAGAAGCACCAGGTTGGTGGCACACCTACAGCCCTTAACACTTGCTTCTATGTTAAATGTCGTCTTTTCATGATTATTTAAATTAAAATGTTTAAAAGCCCCTAAAGTAAAAAATACTTCAATATAGATAATTTTTTGCCTGGGTTTTTTGTTAAAATTTATACCATTTTATTAAGGAACAGTGTGCTATAGTTACTCTATATACTCGTAAAATTTAAATAAAGTGTCATTATATAAAGAACCTGAATAAAATTCATTCAAATATCCCTAATGAATCACCCTGTATATGTAGGTGTAAAAATTATTTAAAGCAAAAGCCAGAAACTTCTCGTTAAGTCTCTAGACCCCAATTAAATCCTAATTAAATTACAAATACTTCCGGTAGTTTCCGTAGAAGGCAGTTTTGAGGCTTGTTGATACAAAATGAATTTTATTTAAGAAGAAGAAAATAGTTTACCCTTTCTGGATCTTCATCTGACATCCCCATCAAAGCGTTCTCCGCCCTAGCTAATCTTCCAGACAAACTTAATAAAAGACTAGTGATTTTACCAATTTCTTCTACGTGTAATCTGAATTTGGCCACTTCGTAAGGCCTAGCTACTTTGTTGATGTGCAGTTCGACATTTTCACCAAGTTCGTCGTTTATTTTGCATTCGTCACCGACTATTAGCTGTTCGCTGCGTAATACCTCGAGTTTCTTATCTAATCGACTAACTAACTCTTCCTAAAAATAACAGATGAATCACTGGTAAGTTTTATTTTACTTTTAAAAATAGTATATTAAGTATCTGGACCGGTAAGGGTTTTATACCGATCGAAGACAATTGTTTAGACATATTCGACATGCTCATAAGGTTTTTTGCACGACTGATACCATAAATTATAAAATTAAACATTTTCGTCATATTGAGTAGTTTTATCAAGATAGATACTTTGGTTGATAGGTAGTAACTAAGGTGCATAACAACAATGGAGAATTGAGTTTTTATTTAGTTGTCAATAATTTTAAGTACAATTTGGAATATTATAAATAGAGCGAAAGTGAGTTTGAAGAAATTTAACGGGATTGGGAAGAAGGGTGTTCCGCAATTATTCCCGAAAAATCCAAAATCCGTTATCAAAATACCTACCAAAGTTTTAAGAAATGGTGCAAAGGAAAGAATTTAAGAATTGATGAAAAGACTCTATTGGCATATTTCGTTCAAAGACATATATGCAGTTAAAAGTTCCTGGAAGCCTCTGGGCAGAATATTCAATGATTAAATCCACCGTTTTTCTTTATGATGGCGTTTATATTTCAACTTTGATCGAGTATTTAAAGAGAAAAAATGTTGGCTATAGGCCTAAGAAAGCGAGCATTTTTACATGGGAGCAATTTGAAAAATTTCTGATGGAAGCCCCGTATGAAGAATTTCTAATTCACAAGGTAATGTAAACTAGTTTAGGTAAAAGAAATACTCTAATGAAGATTTCTTCATAATTTGTAGATTGCAATGATATTGGGAATATCTGGTGCCTATAGAAGAGAAGAATTATAAGAATTATAAGATACATCAAAGGAAAATGTTGTGCTCAAGTAATATGGAAAGGGACAATCGGGGGCTGCCCTTCTCAAATTGCCAAATTCTTAAATTTGACTAATCTCAAGAACTATACTGGACATTCGTTTAGGAGGACATCAGCAACGTTTTTGGCTAATAAAGGTGTTGATATCCTCGGATTAAAGCGTCATGGAGGTTGGCGTTCATCGACAGTGGCAAAAAGCTATGTAGAAGATTCTCTTCAAAATATTGTGCAATACTAGTAATATTACTAATGTATGCGATTCTGCAGGAGTTTCTGTTAGAAGTGAAACCACAGCCCAAACAAGTGGGATTTCATTAAATAATTTAACAAATTGTACCATAAGTTTCAATATTAATAAATAATTCGTTAGTTTTCTTAATTCTTTCAAAAAATAAATTAAAATTAAGAGACTTTTTAACTCGACGGTAAGGGCCGGTTTTTCAATCTCCAGCTAAGCAAATTTAGCTATCAGTTAACCCTTATTAAGGAGTCAAAGTGTTTCTTCAACTAACTGTTAAGGTTGACTACAAGCTAACGTTTCTGTTATATTAGCAAACACTTCAAAGTTTCTGTTTGGATTTGTAACTAGTAGTTAGCAAGTTGTTTAACGGAAAAATGGAGATATTTGATTTTTGTATGAGTGATGATGATAAAGAAATATTGGAATACCTTGAATATGAAAGGAGACCATATATTGTTAAAGAAAGGTCGAACCCTTTTGAAGAGTTTGATGATTTAGATTTTCGATTTCGACTTTCAAAGGAAACTGTTATGTTATTATTAGAACAAATCGAAAATCAAATTGAAACACCCACAGACAGGTAAGCTTTTATTTCAATTCTCTTTTAAAACTAAAAATATTTTTCTCTCCAAGTAACGGCATCCGTCTTTTTGCATTCAATAGTTGTTTTAAAATGATTTGTTAATTTTAATAACAAGAATTTATCAGATAGTGAAAAATTTGATATCCTGTTTTTCTTTGGTGTTTCCATTTGAAAATATAAAATTTTTAAAATAATACTCAACAAAATAAATAAAACTAATAAAAACAAAGATCTTCTTTTTCTATTTAAAACCATAAAAACTTAGGTTAACTTAACTAAATTGAACACAAAACAATATCTTTATTTACCGTTCCAAGAAATTAACAAACCAAACCAAAATTCAATTTTACCAACCCAGCAAATTTAATGATAGCTGGCAGTTTCGTAGCTAAAAGTTAGATAGTGCATTGAAAAACGCCATAACCTTTAACAGAAACTTTAGCTGTTGGTCACGGTTAACTTTTGGTCAAGTAACAGAAGCTTTTAACAAGCGATTGAAAAACCGGCCCTGAATTACTTACCGTCGAATTGCTAGTAAATGTCACCTACTGACCAAACATCTGTCACGGTAAACAGTCAAAAATGATCAATCGTGCAAAAAAGGATTTTTTTTTTAAATCCATCATGTAATGGTTTCTAAATTTCCATTAACACTTAATGATGTATTTGCTTTTAATTTTGTTCACTTTATAATATATAAATCGTAAAAATATTTGAGTTGTTGAGAATACTTACCTTCTTTTGACTAAGATCTTTGGTATTTTTGACAATATGACAATCCTTAATATCTTGGCTATACCTGGTAAGGAGTCTAGCCTTGGGTTCTGATGTGGTGAAATACGTAGAAGAACCAGACAATGGACTCGTTGGTTCAATTGGTGGCGATGTAGGTGATGTTGGAGAGGGAAGTGACAAACTGAAAGAATTACTTTAATTAAAAATAAAACCCACGGGGTAAAATTTCGGTATAGGGGAATAACTCCGATTTTAACGAATTTTTTTTTGGACACTCCCTAAACATCCCTGAGCACTACTGTGAAGTTTTTTTTTCCGGAAATGAAAAAAAAATTAAAAAAAATTTTGAAATTTAAAAAAAAAGATTTTTTTTGCTCCAATTTGTTCAGGTTAGGTTAGGTTAGGTTAGGTTAGGTTTGGTTAGGTTAGGTTAGGTTAGGATAGGTTAGGTTAGGTTAGGTTAGGTTAGGTAGGTTAGATTAGTTTAGGTTAGGTTAGTTTAGGTTAGGTTAGGTTAGGTTAGGTTAGGTTAGGTTAGGTTTCAACTTACATTTTATTGGGTTCTCCAAAAAAATTTTTGTGCAAATTGGAGCCAAAAAGTTTTTTTGGAAAAAAATTTCAAAATTTTATTTTTTATTTCCGGAAAAAAAAACTTCACAGTAGTGCTCAGGGATGTTAAAATCGGAGTTATTCCCCTATACCGAAATTTTTCCAATGGTAAGTAAGAATTTGCGATAATCAATAGTACCTAAGTATATTAATTTATTTTATTATCTATTTTATTATTTATTTTAAATCAAAGTTCAAACAACTATTTACCATAAAATAAGTATTTTATTGTTGATGGAAAAACAATACTAGTTTCAGCCTAACATCATCAGGCTATAAAATGATGCCTCAATGTTAGGCTGAAACTAGTAGCGAGTATTGTTTTTCCATCAACAATAAAATTCTGTGACATAGACTTTGGGTTTTTCATTTGGTTTCCCATTAATCCCATTTGAGATATGGATGGTTTACTTCGTTTGAATTAAATATTAAGTAATTTTCAAACGTACCTGAATTTATTTGCAGGACAAACTGTAGTAGTAGTGCTGTTCACAGGCAATGTTAACGTCGGGGGTGGAGTACTACTGGGAGTATTATTTTTACTCCTGAAGGGAGAATTGATGGGTCTAGGTCTTGACGTAACGTCCACTCGAAATAGTCCTTGCACATAATCCGAAGGCTTTTTATGTTCAGGTAGAGGTACTAAAACAATCGATATAGTAATGAATTTTGTTTTTTTTTTTGTGTCAAAATCACTTACCCAATAGTTCCTTCAATCGATCCGAACTAGGTAGATGATCAACGAGATCTTCGGCTAATTTCTCGTACTCTATTTCTTCTTTTAACTTTTTTCTGATCGGCAAAGGCGTAGGGGGTAGTTCTTCTTTCTCTGTTTGCGAGGAAGCATCTGTCGTCGTCGCGTTCACCCTCAAAACAACTTCAGTCCTTTGTATTAACTGCAATCCTTCGATTACTTGGGGGTAGTCTTCTTTCAGAACAAGCGTCGAAGTTAAGGGGGGAGAAGATGGCGGAGTGTTAGAGGAAGGTAACGTAAGCGGGGATTGTGGAGGGAGAGTAGTTGGAGACATTGATATTTTGACGGGTGATAATTTTAAAGTTGAATTAGGTGAAAGCGTGGGTTTGATAGGTGGAGAATTTCGGCGTGGAGATTTAGGAGTTCCCGGTAGAGTCCTTTTCGGGGAACTTGGAGGTGTAGTTTTTGATTCTCTGCTAGGACTTACGTTCGTTCTTGGCAAAGTTGCCGGAAGAGTGCGAATGCTGGACGTTGAACCTACCGAACTGATCGAAAACCTGGAGGCGGGTACAGTTGTTATTGGAGAAGAGGTTACGATATTAGGCGACGGTGGCGTCGTTGAAAATGAAGTGGTACGTAGGGGCGTTAAAGGAGAACTTCGAGAAGGGCTTTTCGGTGGCGAAGACGGAGGCGATTTTAGAGGTGACTTTGGTGAATTTAAATTTGAATCGTTGTCCAAGACGAGACTCATCTGCGAAGGCCTGTTATATTGAGATCTAGGCCCCATCAGTTTAACGTTTACAGGTAGAACATCAGGCAAAACGAGATTCTTTTTTAACTCTTCCTTTTCGTCACATTTCACTATCTTATTGTCATTCATAGAGGCTCTTCTTAAAATATTATTATTTTTCGAAGGTCTATGTGATGGCCACAACGTTTCTCGCACCTTCTGCGAATCGCTCGCAGGTTCTGGAGGAAGCGCATGGCCATTGGGGGACATGGTTCTTTTGTAGCTGCCCGTGTCTGATTCGGGAATTATCCGATCCCGGCGTCCCGTTAAGTAGGATGCCTTCGATTGGCTTCTGTAACAAAAAATTAAGAATATAGATTGATAGTTTTGATAATAATATTAGTGAAATGAGTTATTTTCTTCAAAACTTTCTATATATAAGAAGTTAAGCTTTTATGCTATTTGGAATGGCCATATCCCAGCAAACAAAAATGTATATGTTACATAAAAATATATAACAGAGAAAGAAAGATTATTATATAAAACATTTATATATTTTTTACGTACTATTTATGTAACATAATTTATTTTAAAGTATAATTCTCAAATAAAACTGTCTTCTAACATTATTTAACATATCAGGCGTGATCGACCTAATCGCAAGCGTTATTCGTTCTTTTAAATCATTTAAATCAGAAGGTTTAGTTTTGTACACATGGCTCTTCACATATCCCCATAAATAATGTAAGATCAGGTGATCGCGCTGGCCATTCAATCGATCCTCGCCTCCCTATCCACCGATTGGGAAATATTGTATCGAGGTACTGCCGGACATTAAGTTGGTAATGTGGTGGTGCTCCATCCTGCTGAAACCATATCGTATTTGCTGGAACTTGAGGGTTACCTGGATCAGGATATAAATTTGCCAACGTTGGAATAACATCATTTTGAAGTAGTGCCATTGTTGCCATTCAAGTTGCCCTCAATAAAAAAGGGACCAATGATATTGTTCCCTACAATTCCTGCCCAAACATTAACCTTTTGAGGGTATTGAGTGTGTTCTTCTCTCATCCAGTGAGGATTTTCCGTGGACCAGTAGCGGCAATTTTGCCGATTAGCATGACCGTTAAGTAAAAAAGTACACTCATCAGAAAACATAACGTCTTCTAATTGGATAATATTGTTATCCAACATGTCCATTATTTGCTAACAAAAAAAAGTTCTCCTATCAAAATCGCCTTCCATGAGCTCCTGAGTAGGTATCATCTTATACGGATGCAATTTATTTTCTTTTAATATGTTTGCTATCGATGTATGGCTAGCATTGAATGTAGTGGATGCCTGTCTACTCGATGTATGTGGGTTTTCCTGAAACTCAAGCAACACATCTAATTTGAGTTCATCACTCAGTGCATTGGCAGCTGCTTTTTTTATCTGCCTTACATGACCAAACTCGCGAAACTGCTTTTCCATTTTACTTATTGTTCCTTGGGATATAGGCGGTAAATTAGGAAATTTCTCATAAAATAGGCGAGCTACTTCCTGTTGTGTTCGGATGTTATCTCCGTAACCAATCATTTGTAAAACTGTTATTTTATGCATTTCCGTTAATCTAACCATTTTTCAGAATTGAATTGAACAAACTTTATACTTAAATTACAACAATGACAACTTAAATAAAACAATTTACTGCTGCTTGTTAAAATAGCGTTGCCACGGAAATTCTTT
Source organism: Ophraella communa (assembly GCA_035357415.1). Classification (NCBI taxonomy): domain Eukaryota; kingdom Metazoa; phylum Arthropoda; class Insecta; order Coleoptera; family Chrysomelidae; genus Ophraella; species Ophraella communa. The sequence continues at coordinate 30,727,093 of CM068991.1, read as the reverse complement.
CAAGTTTTTTAATGGTTACCATCTAAAAACCACATTGCTATGGTTTTTGTGCACTTTCTCATTATCAAGACCTAAACGGGAAATAAGTTTTAATTATATTGTAATAAGTTTCGAGTATATTTTAGCGAATTTCGGTAACAACATGATTTTAATTTTTTTTATGTTAATTTTTGCATCAAATTTAAAAACAATAACATTTTTAAATAGAGGATGAAGAGACCTTTCAAATGATATATCACAAACCTATACTTCCCATTTAAAAAATTGGGGAATGTACCTGTCATTCTAAGGGGGTTGAAGGTAGGGGTTGCATTTTCACGTTAAAGAATGTCAAGTTATAATTTAAATTTGACGTGTTTCGGGATTTTTTTATAAATATGTACAGTAACCGAAATAATGAATTTATTCCATTTGGCTTTTACACACTGTATGCATTAGTTTGCTGTTTTTTTAGTATATCTACCAGCTACTGTATATTACAAATATAAATTCTGTGATATCAATACTATGTAATATTTAATACATAAAAAATATTCTCTAGATATTATATTATTCTTACATTTATGTTACATAGTAATTTGGACATATTTGAGATGTAACATAATATACATAATAAATATGTAACATAAATACGTACATATTATATCACTATTGTTCTCTAGCTGCGCAAGGTGCGCAAGGGCACAAGAATTAAAAGTCACAACAAATGCTATTTTTCAATAATTTCAATGTACCTCAGATGAAGAGCATTAAGAGTAGATTGTTCAGATAATACGTTATGTGCATATTTTTTTGTTTCTTTCTTGTCATAAACAAAAGTCAGTTGTTTCCTTGATCAGAATAGTAACAGTCTAGCCAGTAAATCAGTACAGTAAAAACTTGGTGACGTTTTGTATTTTTTTATTACAAGTTTTTTTAAGAACCTAATTAATCAACTAAATTTTAAATCAAAAACTAAAAACAATCCATGGAAACAAAACGATGTTCATAACTATTATACAAGGCTAGCACATTTGGCGCCCAACGTGGGAAAAAAATGCAGTATTAAAGAATGTTTTATTGACTTCATAAATACTCGCGAAAAAAACGCAGATGGCGCTGTCTTGTATATCTCCACATGCGCAATAATACCTATATACGGCTCTGCTATTTGGTATACCGAATAAAATAAGATAATCTGGAAATTAAAAACAAATTTGTGTTTGTATCAAATTAAAAAGATTTTTTTTATTTTCCTGTATATAACATGTCCAAAGTTGGTAGCGACAAGTTTATTTGCTTAAGAAATCACAGTCTTCCATCATCATTATCGTATATAACATACAGCACACACCTCTGTAAATGTATTTGTGATTTAAAGACTAACATCTGTCTTTTTAAAAGCGCAATCATCAAAAACTAATAAAAGATAAGAATGTAATAATAACACAGCAACGAGTTGCGTTGCAGAAGGAAATTGTGGAGGCAGCCGTCCAAACAATGTGCTTTGTTCTTATTATTTGCGTATGAAGCTATTTAAAAAATAATTTTATATACCTACATTGGATGTAGTTGCTTTTTATTTTATTTTTGTTTTCTAACAAGGATGTTACAGCAATGGTTATGCTCGTTTGTTTGGTTGGGAAACCGTGAACTTTGGCCAAGTTTATGACAAATATATGAGACAATGTTTTAAAAATTTAAATCAGGAGGCGTATAAAGAGTTAGAGAAGTTGCGAGAGAAATTATCACTGAAGCTTAAAATAAATTTTAACAGATCCAAATAAGGAATACAAAAAAATTATGAAGATGGGTTCTTTTGCGTTTAATTAAGTATTGAACCAGTAGCAAAAACTACAATAAAAATGTATTATGCATTTTTAAGAAACTTTTAACCCTAAAATTGTTTCTTTATTATTGTTATGATAAATATAAATTGTGAATGATAACACGTATCCCAGACGTGATGGGGCAATACCGACAGAGAATGATTGATAGAGATTATTTTAAACAAATGGAATACTGGGTAAAAACAATAAATTTATTAAAACTTGAGAATTGCTTTTACAATGAATGGAAAAGCTTGGATGTATTTTTGTTATTAAATCATGCCAGCACGACTCAACGAATCTAAAAGTAATTTATTTTAGTTTTTACAAAGCAAATGAGCAATGGTCAACATGATATAATACATACTAGCAGTGAAAGTATGGAATATTAAAAGATACTTTTTATCATGAAAAACTTAAACAAATCCAATGGGAAATAATATTTTTTACAGATTATTTTTTTCACCTGTCAAAATATCACAGTTTTGTGATTTCGTCCAATGAAAACGCTTAATGCAATCAGTACGAAACACAAAAAGAACGTACTACTCCGTGTAATATATACTATTTTTTCTTCAAGCGTGTAAAATAAATAAAAATTAAACAAATATATTTACCTACCTTAAACAACAAACTTTAGTTCTCACTAAAATAGTTGTCGCCATCTTACTTTTTTTGACAGTTGTCAAAGTAGTTGGTATTCGCGTATTGGAAAATAATATTCAATAACAATAACGTAACTGTTGTTTAATATATATTTTTTTTAATTTGGATAATTGAAAAATATTAATTAAATATTTTGTATAAATATTGATCAATAAATCGGTATTATTATTTAGGAAATTTTAAATGAACCTTACTTTATGACGTCATAGGCTCCGCCCATAATTTCCCATGGCCTTTTAAAGACTTTATTTCCCAGTAATCAATAAAGACGTACTTTTACTACGTATATACATGCACATAAAGATGCATTTATTGACCACTTGAAGAAAAAATATTTTTTGACAATGATGAATGCCCCCATACCTTAATGATGATTTAGATGATAAGCCAGACAAAATTTAATAAGAAAATTTAAATTTTAAATTTTGGTGCAAGTTGGTCAAATGCGAGGAACAATTTTTAAGAAAACAACACACATACAAAGCAACGTATTGATTACATTCAGTTTCACAAAACCCTTTTGCTAAAAATGAGCTAAAGAATCATTTAACGTACAGCTAGAAGAGTATTAAAAAATATATTTCAAAGCTGGACCTACGAATTGGAATATGGGCGTACAGATCCTGTTAAACAATGGAGTATTGTACAGCTTCGTTCTCAGTCTGAATAATTATTGCTGATGGCTCTTATGAACGTCATTATTGTCATTAAAAATTATAAATACTTTATAATCTTATAAACAAAGCGATTATATTCTAAGGTTCAATAATAACCATTAGAGAGAACGTATCTCTTTCTAAATGTTTGTTTAAAAGATTATTTTCGGATCTATGTTTTATGAATTTATTTTACAAAATAATATAATTTTACGCAAAATGAGACAATTTTGTTTAAAATATGGTTATAGCACAAATGAAACTTCTAAAATGCTTCAACCAAAAGTAGTGATGAGCGAGACTGGTCTTGGTCTTGCATTTTCTGCAAGACCAAGACCAAGACCAAGACCAAGACCAAGACCAAGACCAAGACCAAGACCAAGACCTAGACCTAGACCAACTTCAGGCTGCAAGATCAAGACCAAGACCGAGCAGTGCAAGACTTATGCAAGACCAAGACTTAGCATTGCAAGATATACGCAAGACCAAGACCAAGCCTGCAAGAGTCTTACGGTCTTGCGTCTTTTAAACCGAAAAATAAAGCAGCCATGGATTATTTTAAACTCTAAAGCTTTGGTTTCCTAGGATAGCGGTGCCGCAATAAAGCGGCCGTAATTTGACGACCGTTCAAGACGGCCGCTATCGGTGAGCACAGATGTAAAGTAAGAGTTTACTTTCATTATTTGACAATAATTAGTGTTTCTTTGTTAAAAGCAAAAGATAGATGATTTGGACTTGGCAATGATGATATTTTTGGAAGACAAGTTTTCATCGGAAGAAGAAACGAAAAGGTCCGAAGAAAGTGAGATTTTTAAGAAACGGAAAACTGAAGGCGTCTATGAAATCTTAATATGTCGTCACCTTCAAACAAATGATGAAAAATTTAGGCAATATTTTCATTTGACACCAGTATTGTTTGATTATGTTTTAAATCACGTTAAAGATGACATTGTTTCAAAACCATGCAATAGAAATAAAAATCCAATAACTCCTGAACAAAAACTATGTTTATTTCTAAGGTAAGTTCATGGATAAGCTTTATTAATGTTTACATATTAAAAAACATTGTTATGAATCATTTGGAGAAAGAGGCATTATCGTACTGTACTCCGGTGAGAACGCAGGTAGAGGAGTCGTTGACGAAGACGAAGAAGAAGCTTGGTTTTGAGGGTTATAATTACTGCTGGTACCATAACAAGCAGAAGTTGATCGACTGTGCTTAGTTGCTATAGCTACGGTCGTGTATTTATTGACACTATGAAAGATTTAATTGTCACAATCGCATCTTTTCAAGTATATAAATAATGATTTTGCTTGTAAAAAATATTGATTCTAACTCTTGCGGAAATTAACTTTTCCGCACTTGTTAGGATAATAACTATGTCCTACTTGATTTATCGCTACAATGTAATATAAAAAAAACAAAATTTTGATAATGAAAAATACTATCCCTTTCATTTAATCTTTCTTTATGATTTTAAAAACAATGTTTCCTTTTTTTTGTAAAAATGGACCCCAGTAAATCTAAAACACAAGTGCAAGACTTGCAAGGGTCCTGGTGCAAGACCAAGACCAAGACTGGACCCTGCAAGAACAAGACCAAGACCAAGATTGCTTATTTGACTGCAAGACCAAGACCTTGTATGCAAGACCATGACTAACCCTGTCTTGGTCTTGATCTTGCATTTGCTCATCCCTAACCAAAAGGGGTTATTCAATATAAATTACGCAAATAATAAAGGCAATATCAAATTGATAATTGTTCAATTGATTAAATTATTGATCATGCCGATGGCCACTAAAAACATCACTTGCTCTCTTCTGTTTAAAGGAAATTTCCTGTTTGCTTAAAGAATTTTAATTTCGTGTTTGAATTTTCCCACGTTTTTGCCATTTATCTGTGATTTAACTGGTAGATGTACTTAGTACTTAGTTAACTTTGAGGTCAATAATTTAATTCCCAAAGTAGAGTGGCAACCTCTTTTAACACTTTCTACTCTTCAGAAAAAAAATGCTCTTTATAGTTACCCAAGTACATTTATATTAATTCCGAGCTTTGGATAGTCTGCGGTATATTTTATAAGCAAGAGCTGTCTTATTTAGTTTTTTTGGGGGGGTTTTATACAGCAAGACTGCGCGAGCAGAAGGCGCTGAGTGCAACAAGTTATTGAAGGAGGTCTATGGTTAGAATTCTTTATTTCTTGCGTTTGTTTTGGAATGATTTTCCGAAGGCTGAGAGAGCACCAAAGACGACAATGGTCCAGGACCTCTATTCTTGACGATGATAGAATAAAACCCTCCCTAGGGAGCACTCCCTACTTTAACGAGGGTTTGTAAGAAACTGTCCATAACTTGCTTTCTGTAAAGCTCACTGGAGCCACTCCGGTGCTCGAACACGCTCCGTATTCGCCTGATTAAGCACCCTGTGACCTTTTCCTATAAGCGGTATCCCTATTTAATAGCCAGACCTCGTATATCGGTGTTAATCCTGACCTGTATATTTACTGTAGGATTTGGTTTCTTGAACAAGCCATTGTTTTAAGCGACAATGAAGAAACGATATTATGGTCAATTTGTTTATATACAGCAGTAGAGAGCATTCGGGTGCTAATGTGATATTTTTAACAAGGATGTAATGGTTGTAACGGTTCGGTGGAAGAATTGGGTCTTAAGAAAATACAAAAACATTCTCGTTTTTATTGTTTCAGAGACTTTAAAGAGGTGTAAAAATATCTATTCTTATCCGTAATTAGAAACTATTTATATGAATGGTAACTAGCGTTTAAAAGGTGATCTACATTTTCAGAAATGCTTTTGTTTCGTTGTATGAGATCGCACAAGAAAGTTTATAACCGATTTTACCGATAATAGACCTAATTTTACATATTTTTAATTATCTTCGCACTTGAATTCTGTCACATTTCATAATTAACTTAAATTCAATTATTTTATTATTGTTTAAATATGAAAAACTACTTAGAATATATTCTACTAAAAAACCATAACTTTGCTTGGGTATACATTTCATAATTCATCGTAAAAAATACTTCGAAATGAATTGTAGTTAGGTAAGGTTAGTTTCATTAGCATTCGTCAAAATTAAACAATTTTTAATCAAATACAAAGAGACATTAAATATTTTTTACCAAGCTGCAAGACAATTTTTTAATTAAATACACATTTCGTAATAATCCTGCATATGTTAGTTACGCGGTATCTTCATTAATTTGTAGCAGACGAATCGCCTGGTTATGAAAGCGAATTTATTTAAAGAAATACACTGGATGTGCAGCTTCTTGTTATTTATATTTACATTCCTATGCAAATTAAGTTAATTTAAATATACATAGTTTTAACGTATCAATAAACTAAACATTAATATGATTTCCTTTTGAAATAGGTACTTTAGTAGGTAGAAAACTTTTAAAATGATATCTCGATACCTATTATAGATCATTGAAATAATAAAATATATAGTTATTAATATATTTTTTACACCGTAGAGAGTAAAACTACTAGGTACTTTAGTCCAACATTACAGGGACTAAACTGCCACTTTTAATCCCAAGGGGCTAAAGTTGAACATCTGAATTAGATTGACAGTTTTTAACTAGAAAAGGGAAAGTGTACTCTGTCTCATAGCATAGTTTGTTAAACACTGGTAATTGGTTTCAAGTAAGCATATGTCCGGGGGTTCAAATCCTTGTTTTTTTATATTTATATGGTTAATACTTTGAATTTTGGGCCCTACAATATAAAAAATGGTATATATACCATAGAACTAAATAGTCGCATCAATGCCTGCGAAAATAGGGCTGCTGTCGGAAAAGTTGTGCAAGTGGACGGATGAATTCTCTTCCAAAAACGATTATCACAAAAGTGGTTGGGTAGATTTTCCCTCTCACCGAAAGTTGCTTTGATGCAGCCCAAAGTGCACGCAAATAATTTAAAATTTGATAAAGAAGTATTAGAACTGGCTCGGATGGGGTATTCGTGGGTTTTGGAGACCGCTGATCACGAATATAATATTCAAATTGACCTCCGGGCACCTGGTGTACCAGAACCTGATCCCAAACGTCATCTACGGGGGTTTTCCGGACATAATCAAAGAAGGTCAAACAAAAATCATTTTGGGGGGTTCTTTGACCCGCTGAATCCAAATCTGGCATCGGCGAACATCCCACTGGCACCTGGTGCACCTAAACCCGGGCTAGAACCTCATATCCGAGAGTTTTCTTGAGAAGAGTGCCAAAAACCACCCGAAACTCCTAAGAGGGTAGTTGTGTGGGGCAGTGGTTCTGAATTTCACATCGGAAACAACCACCCGAACACTTGGTGCACCAGAACCTGACCCTAAACGTTAACTCCGGCGGTTTTCCTGACACAATCAAAGAATGTCAACCAAAAATCTTTTTTGGGTTTTTTTTGGAGCGTTGAATACAAATCTGGCATTGGCGAACACCCCATTGGCACCTGGTGCACCGAAACCCTGGCTAGAAACTCATCTCCGAGAGTTTTCTTAAGAAGAATGCCAAAAACCACCCGAGAATCATAATAGGGCATTTGTGTGGGGCGGTGGTCCTGAATTTCACGTCGGAAACAACCCCCCGAACACTTGGTGCACCAGAACCTGACCCTAAACGTCAACTTCGGCGGTTTTGCTGACACAATCAAAGAATGTCAACCAAAAATTATTTTGGGGGGTTTTTTGGCCCGCTGATTCCAAATCTGGCATCGGCGAATACCCCTCTGGCCACTGGTGCATCGAAACCCGGACTAGAAAGTCATCTCCGAGAGTTTTCTTGCGAAGAATGCCAAAAACCACCCGAAAATCATAAGAGGACAGTTGTGTGGGGCGGTGGTTCTGAATTTCACATCGGAAACAACCCCCCGAACACCTGGTGCACCAGAACTGACCCTAAACGTCATCTCCGGTGGTTTTCCTGACACAATCAAAGAAGGTCAAACAAAAAACCCCACTGGCACCTGGTGCCCTTTCAATTTGTATGCTCTCCGGTTTTTCTCCGACCACCAAGTACTCAGTTTTTTGCATGTTGACTGAGAGGGCCCACTTGTTATATTCCTCTTCAAGATTCCACAGCGTATAACTAATATCACTCTCAACTTCTGCTAGGATGGCTTGGTTGTCAGTCTTTCATCACCAATATGGACGCCCATGTTGCAACACGTTCTACTCCACAATGAAAGTGCCTCGTTTAGATTTAAATCGGTAAAGTATGCAAAAATAAACACGAAAGTTCAAACATCACTCAAAAATTAACATTTTAGACGTTAGCACAACCCTCACTGGTTCTTGTTCCTTGAAGACAATGTTTAGCAAGATTTGCCAAAATAACAGTGCATATTGTTATATAATGGTCGTAAAGAATACCGAAATCGAGAATTTTTGCTACTTAACAAGCTAGAACTTCTTAACAAGAATCCACCTTTCTTACTTGCAGTTCTTGCTTACTGGGAGCAATATTCATAGAGAATTGGCCTGGATATAAACTTACATACCAAATTTTCGTTTTCAAGATAAATTTTGATGATTATCATTGAGTGAATCGGTAAATTGGGATTAGAAGTTTGATAAGTCCCCCATCACTCATATCCTGAAAATTTTGCGTATCTTGTATAATCGAAACCCAAGTCAAGAAGGTTTAAAAATAATATGAAACACTTGACGGGGGTACTTCCCTGCTCCTAGATTATATCCGAGAAAATAAAGGTTAGTACAATAAATGTTAAGTTCCATTCTCTAATAAATCTCTTAAAATAATAAAATTTGAGTATATAATTCATATAAATGAACGTCAGCCTTGTTAAACGGCTTATAAAGCAAAATTGCTATCAAATTAAATATTTTCAATTAGTTTCGGTTTCTAACTAATTACTATCCCCGTAAATATTTATCGTACCATTATAGTGAAATTAATTATGTTAAATGGCGTATTAAATGATATTTACAAAAACGCTCGCTTATGAAAATTGACATTTTAGAGTGAATACAATGATAAATGTTTCGCTTTTAGATCTCAGTCCGATAATAAAATCTGAATAACTTTCGATTTCTAACAACTTACTATAATAAGTAAATAAACGCATATGCCGATAAATATAATCGCGTTGAAAACAAATTGTTATGGCAGAAGAAAGCTGTTTTTATACCATAGGGAGGCTTCGAAGAAACATCTATAATACGTAGTAATAATTAGTAACAAAATATTTTTATTATCGATTTAAAACCGTTTTACAATGGAAAGAATTATGTCGAAAAATAACCTGATATGTACTTCAGTATATAATAAATGCAGAGAAATTAACTTGAAAAGTGACAATTCTACGATTTTTTTATTACATGACAGTTAAAAAAAATGTTGCTATATAAATATAGACACAAAACATAAATCGTGGATGGCTTAGAGTTTCAACAAAATGTAATCAGAAAATTTCACACTTCTACTTTGTGACCAATAAGATGTTTCAATGAAAGTTATTGTACTAACCCTTACTATAGTGGAAGTTTCATTCAACCGTTTAGTTGTTTTGTTGACCATTCCAGAATGACGTCATTGACGGTCGGCCATGTTTGCAGGATGGCATACAAACTCATTAATTCCATTTGTTTATACAGAGTTTTCCACTTTTTGCAATTTCTTGAATAGAACCAGCTTCATATTGTTTATAAGCTTGGGTGCTTTTATAAGCCTTAAACTGCTATCCAGTATAAAAGCTGTGAGAAAATATTAAATAGTTCATAAGGTCTACTATTGTAATATTTGGCACTAACATTATAACTAACTTGCAATCTGTGAGAGGGATTGCATACGGGTCGATATTATCAACAATTTTAATTTTTTCGTCATACCGGCTCTTAACATCGCCACTAAGGGATGTATAGTAGTCACTACGAGACATTTTAACAAAAAAGTATCACTAAAAACAGGAAAAAACGCTAAAAACAAATTTAAAACAGACAAAACACACGTAAGCAATACGTAGAAAGTCAGACTGTGTGCCACCCAGAGAAAATGGCGGATCTTGTCAAAGTCACGTGTTCTGGAATGGTCAATAAGATGTTTCAAATTTCTGGAAATTTTAGCATTTGGTGTAACTAAAGTTGGACAGACATCAGATTTGATTGATAATGTTTTTCCTAATTATAACGTGAAATTATCTTACCGAATATTTTAAGCTCTTGTTACTTAATTACCTTAATTTTGTATAGTTATCAATATATTTATTATATTTCTCTATGGTACAGACGTTTAAACCAGTAATTATTAAGTTTTGTAACAGATGTCAAATTAGATTAATTTTGACTCGACGTTTTGCAACTAGGAATTGCCCTAAAAAAAATTTCAGGAAATATTTTAAGCTCTTGTGATATTATAAGTGAAAATTTCACACCTCTACTTTTTAACCAATAAAATGATTTTCTAGTTACCATGGCAACTGAAAAAATTTTCTGTAAGTCTTTCAGACCAAAGACAAATAAGGTATGTTCCAACCAAGCAGAGAACCGTTCTAAAATAGTAATTTTTGTGCGCAGTGGTGTAGTGAGTTGCGCAGTGCACTAATTTGGTCTCGTGAGTGGTAATATTACCGTTCTAGAACGGTTCTTTGCTTGGTTGGAACAAACCTATTAATAGTATATTAAACAACGCATTTCATATGGAATTCTGTTATGACACGAGTTCAAGTTCAAAAACGAATCGCGGAGCGATGAGTTTTTTAAAGAACGAGTGTCACAACAGCCATATGAAATAAGTTGTTTATAATATTTTTTATATTTTGCCCCTTTTACCATTTTTTAAATTAATTTTTTATTTTTATGTAAGTACGAAAATTTTTATTTTAAAAAGTATGTGGCAGCACTGTGAAATTTATAAAATTTGACAGTTGTGACATTTAGATTATCAAATGTTAATGTTTTAAAATATTTTAAAATGAATAATATACCAATAATAATATATTATATAAGTAAAATATTATATTCATATTCACAGATACTTTCTTAAAGAACAATATAAAATTAATAAATTGCTATTAGCCACAAATGTCATTGTCAATAGTCTTGCCTTTAGAAACTTCACTCATGTCGCCAACCATTTAAAACAAAAATTTGCGTGCGTAAAAGTTACATTACGATACGCAAATGCGTTTTATAATGAAGATTTTTATAAGTGCAAAATATAAAAAAATATATTATATATCTCTATGGTACGGACGTTTAAACCAGTAATTATTACGCTCTGTGACAGATGTCAGATTGCAATAAAAATTTTTTGCCAAATTATGGTGGGAAATTTGTTTTCCGAATACCACGCAAGCTTAAATTACCTATTCATGAAAATTTTCCTATGGGGCGTGAATATTTTAGGAAAATTTAGGTTTTGTGATATTATAAGTGAAAACTTTCGGGGTAAATTCGACATAATTCTCTGTTGTGTAAAATTCAAATTTGAAAGTTTTAGAGACGAAATTTATATTAAAAATGTTAAATATTTTCAAATATTTAACAGTTGTATTCTTGTCAAGTATAAGTCATGCTTTATTTTGTTGAATAAAGCCTTCCTAAAGGTTATTTTATTCCTATAATAACTTTTTACTGTGAACTATAAACTATAATATTTATGCTGTTGAGGAAACTTGAATGTGAGATGCATAGGGGAACATTAAATGTTTAGCACAAATTAACAGAATGATTAAAATATGGCAAACTAAATAGTGATATTATAATTTTTTCAAGCAATTTTAAGAAAACACACTTTAAGTAGGTATAGTGGGGTATTTGGTCCTGAAACGGTTTTGAGGAATTTCTTTGATCCTCTTAAATCTACTGTTACTTCTTTGTGCAAAAAGATTAAAAGTGATGATCCTGTTATTTCAATGTCCCATAAAGGAAACTGTTTGGTTGTTCTGAATAGGACTGATTATGTCTCTAAAGTTAAAAATTTTCTTTCATCTGATGCTTCGTTCAAAATTTTGTCCTTTGATCCTACTATTAAATTCCATAATTATTTGAAAAAATCTTTGAGACTTAAATTTCATTCCACTCTCCTCTCTTTCAATCAGAATCACTTCAAATTGTGTCCTATGAGAGCAGTTACCCCTATGGTCTTCCTAAGATCCATAAAGGAGGTTGTTTGTCAACAACGTGAATTTTTGTACTATTTTTCTTTTTTGTTTCTATTCTTAAATTTGACATTTAGACTTCTTTTTTAATGATAAATTTTCCTAGTTCTATGATACAGTACTTGTGGTTAGGTATTTCTCTTTTTTCTTTAGTTCCGTGCGTTTCGGTTTTATATTGAAATGTGATAAGTTAACCTTGTTTATTGAATGGTACAGTTCGTTCGCTGGATCTTTTCCCATGGCTGAAATTATTAACATACTACTTTTTGTAGTACGTCTCTTTTCCACTCACAGAAACTAAAACCCCAAAATTGAACCGTTTGTTCCAATACAGAATAATATAACAAACAGAGATAGCCATATGACGAATGTCGATGATAGGTGTAACCTACACAATGAAAGTTCCGTGGTTTATCCGTGAATTTGTAAATTGACAGACCAAATACGTTGTTTACATTTTTATTTTAGATTTTTATCCATTTTATTGCCCCTTGCATATAAATTTATTTCAAAAACAGTTGTTTTAACAACTAACCTATACTTGAGTGTTCGAATAATTGTGGTAAGTGGATATTATTTATCTACTTCTTATTAATTTATTTTGCTATGAAAACTAACCTTAAATTGACATATCATTATGATTCTGGATAGAACTCCATCAAACTGAATTATATGAAACATATTTTGCTTTCACCAAAGTAGAAAATATTGACCTAATTTTCTGGATAACCAGAACCATTGATAAATAGTTTTCATTTTTAGAATATGCCTGGAAAAAGGTTGAATTCGCAAGCACAGGAGCTGGTCCTGAATTAGTTGGAGTATTTTGAGTTAGAATTGCTACAAATTGCAGAAATGAATAAAAAAGAAAATGTTTATATAATTGATGAGTTACTACGAGAACATGGACATGTAGTGCTAAGACTACCGCCATATCATTGTGAATTCAATGCTATTGAATTAATTTGGGCAAATTGCAAGTCATATTATAATAAATATATTGGTAAAGATGGGTATTCAGATAGTTCAGTTATAAATATGTGGAAAGAGGCACTGGAACAATGTAATTCACAAATTTGGGAAAAGTGTGTTAGGCATACCCATGAAATCATACAAAAGTGGTATGCCCGAGAGCAAAATATTGATATTGTCATTCAACCAATTTTAATAAATATAAATAAATGCTGGTGACAGTTGTGATTCTGAATATGAGGAAAATTAAATAAAATTTATTGTATATATATTTAAGCCTTAAATAAACATATTTAAAATATGAATTATTTATTTTAACAACCCATTTATTTTTCAAAGTTAAACTGTGTGGGTGGGACTGTCCAATAGAAATGGTTGCAGCCATAACCCTAACAAAGCAATTCTGATTTGCATAGTTTCTAGTGAGAAAGTTATTATTGATACTAAATATTATACAAGTAAATTTGTTTAATAGCAAGTTTGAAGAATAGCTCCTGGTATACTAACAGTTTTTTTAAACTAAAAATTTAGGTAGCATATTGCTAAAAGGCTATAAAATATTTACAAATATCACCAGCTTTAATACAATAATAAATAACGTCCACCGTCACTTCAGCCATATCCTTATTAAACTATCAATCTACGACCTACGTGTTATTTAATGTATTGATGTATTGCGTTTGTATATGGTTCAAGGTCATGGGAAAAGATCCACCGAACGAACTGTAGTTATTATGATTTTCATACTTATTATTCTTCTAATTGTTTTTAGTGGGATATTTTCCTGGTTGGAAGTTCGTTCTACGAAGTTCCATCCACATGGAAATGATGAGTTTCTACCCTTTGAACTTCGTTTATCCCCTGAAGTTTCCACTTTAAAATATGCTACACGCACTCCTCTAATACATTTCTCTTCAAAACTTCTTCAAAAACTTTATTCTATAACAGTTAAATTGGAAAAGCTACTCCCATTCTTGGTAATTGCTATTACTTACTATTCCCTATTTTTCTTATTGGAGTTTAAATTTTAAAAAGAATATTACATTTTCGCACTATTTCCATATCAGTCTCTACATTTTGAGATGTTATAACAAGTAAACTATTATTAGACGAGATTTTTGTGAATTGTTTTTTGACTTGGTCTCATCCTGTCAGTATTAATTATACATTTGTAGATATTTTTGAAAGTTTATCATTTTCTAACTATTAAAATGTTTTAATGTAAACTCAATTTTAGCAATTTTAACTTTATTATATTATTTCAGTTTACTTAATTGTTTGAACAATAATTTGTAATTTCATATTATTATCCATGTTTATTATTTTATTATTTTGATATGGTTTGACATTTGATTGTAACTTTCCCTATTATCTGTATTATCAGTTCGTATTATTGTTATCAATTTTTAAGGAAGTGTATTGAATTTTTAACTTGAAATAGTACTTTTAAGATCCTTTTTCTATTATTTTGTAATTATTTCAGCCTGATGATGGTCCTATAGGACCGAAACTAGTTGCAACAATTAATAAAACAGTTCTGGTATAGACTTTGAGTTTCCTTTGAACCTTTTTAAGAAAACATAAACCAATAACCGATTTTTAAAATATGAGTAGTATTAGATAAATCTTATTTAAAAAATAAACAAACTCCTTTTTTCAGTGTATGCATAAAAGCTTGTGAAGAAAATAACTTACCGACCGCAGTAGTAATTTGAATACTTACCTGAAAACAAAGAAAACATGATTAATATTTTTATTCAATAAAATGTGAATTGGTTGTTATATAGGTACATGTATAATACATAAAAAGTAATTTCAAAAAGATATCTTTTATGTGAAGAAACAACGTTTCTTTTGTTTATCTTCTTAGACATAATATATACGTACACCTAAGGTTATGCAAATAATTAAATGTTTTACCCGCGTACAATTCGAAATTAAAACATTTCAAAAATAGTAATTTAAAAACCACAATCTCGTAATAATTGCACATATAAAGTTGAACGTTTACAGATTATAACGTAAGCAGATATAAATCAATTTCATTTCAACCATTACGGTAACCACCAAATATTAATTTGACCAAAGCGTATAATTTATTGATCCAAAAAAAAAGAAAAATAAATGAATGAGCCTGATTTATTAAAAATAAAGTATTTCAACTGTACTTTTAATAAACAGTTCAAAGTTCTATCTTAAAATGAGTCCGTACGAACAAGTTGCAAATTACCAGGATAAAATTAATTTTTTGTTACTAACCCTTACTCTATGGAAGTCCACCTTACTAAGAATAATAAGGAACTGAACGTTTGAACAAACCTTTTATTTAAAAAAATAGATTTTTAAATGCAGTAACAGCTGTTTCACTCTTTCAATATGTCAATCTGACGATGCTAACTGTATTTGAAAATCAAGAGAGAGTAAATTCCCAGAATAAAAACTAATTCGGTATGCAAAACTATACTATTAAACTATTTGTAATGCAGTCTAAATTATTTTTGTTAATTTCAATACAAAATTTATTAAATTTTTTGGACTATCACATTATTTTATGATCTTTCATTGTTACTACAGTAGGCCTAAAAGGATTAACGTGCGTGATAGGCGTAACCAGATTAGAAAGGGATAATTGTTATTTAACGACCTCCGAATGGCAACAGCTTCTAATGACAGATATTTTGACTTAAATAGTGCTTAAGTTTCTAGAAATGCAGTTATTTGATTTTCGATAAACGTGACAAATAGTAGTGACTAAAAATGGAAGCAGTTTGTGAGTATTCGCAATTAAAACTAGACCATTTATCGCTCAATGAAAAGAGTGCTGTATTGAATGTGTACCACTATTTTAAACATCAAAATCCCTCAAACACTATTGACAGTGTAGTTGAAACAACATCTAAGGCAATGGGATATGGAAAATCTACAATATATAGAGTTCTAAAGGAAGAAAAATCAGGTGGAGTAACCTCACTAAAGCCGAAACCAGGTAGACAAAAACTATTAAAAGTCAACGTGGACGAGTTTTTAAAAAATGCTATTCGTAAGCTTGTTCACTTATTTTTTATAAACAAGCAAATACCAACTTTAGATAAAGTTTTGCAAGCCATTACGAATGATGTTAATTTACCCACAATAAGCCGGGATAAACTATGGAAAACGTTACATGAGTTAAACTTTAAATTTGAAAAAATGGACAGACACTCAATGCTAATTGATTCTGAAGAAATTGTATGTTGGAGAAGACAGTACCTCGGAAGAATACAACAAGTTAAAGCTCAAAATAAAAACAGTTATTATTTAGATGAAACATGGGTTAATGAAGGACATGGTGTAGGAAGAGTTTGGAAAGACAAAAATATAAAATCATCCCATCAAGCTTTTCTAGAAGGATATACTACTGGTTTTGAGGAACCTATAGGAAAAGGTATAAGATTAATTATTTGTTATATAGGCAGTACAAACGGTTTTCTTGAGAATGGTTTACTCTTATTTGAATAAAAAAAAACCGCTGATTACCACGAAGAAATGAATGGAGAAGTGTTTGAGGAATATTTTGAACAGATGATTCAATTTATACCAAAAGGATCGGTTATTGTAATGGACAATGCAAGTTACCACTCCAGATTACTTGAACCTTTAATTTACCAACCACCAAATGGAAAAAGGATGAAATTGCAAAATGGTTATCTTCTAAAAATTTAGCCTTTGACAATACAATGCTGAGGGCAGAATTGTAAACTATTGCTAAAATACATAAGCAAAATTATAAAAAATATAATATTGAGGAGATAGCCAAAAAACGAGAAATTGAAATCCTTCGTTTACCACCCTACGATTGTGAGCTGAATCCGATAGAATTGATATGGGCTACAGTTAAAGGTTATGTTGCCAGAAATAACACTACTTTTAAATTATCAGATGTTAAAAATCTCTTCAATAAGGCAACATCTGAAGTAACAAATGAAAATTGGCAAAAATGTATTAGACACGTTACAGAAATAGAAAAAAAAATGTGGGAGCTAGATAACATAATTGATATTACTATAGAGCCCATTGTAATTTCTCTAGAATCAGATGGTGAATCTTCTGACACTGAGTGCGAGGAACCATAACTTAAATTATTAATTTATGTACTTTAATTTTATTTTTAAATTTTTATTTTTTAAGATTTAATATTGTCGTATTTTTTGCATGTTGCTCG
Organism: Ophraella communa; assembly: GCA_035357415.1. Taxonomy (NCBI): domain Eukaryota; kingdom Metazoa; phylum Arthropoda; class Insecta; order Coleoptera; family Chrysomelidae; genus Ophraella; species Ophraella communa. Next base: position 30,709,649 of record CM068991.1, on the reverse strand, counting down.
TCAAATTTTATTCTTGCGGTTGGTGTTTTTTTCTCATATACCTACTTAATTGTTTTTTAGCTCCTCATATTAATTTATAAGTAATTGTAATTATCTGTACATATTATATACATATTTTGTAAATAAACATATGCCTAAAACAAAATGCCTAAAATAATATTGACTTTTTCTTCATTTTACCCAAATTAAATTACTACTTACGAATTATGTTTCTCTATCTAAAATTGGTAATCTAAGTATAAATAACTAAAACAAATTAAATATTTCTATTTCCATATTAATTTAATTTTGAAAACGCACGTCTATAGTTTACTGCCTTTCACACTGATAACTGCAAAACATTTCTGGGAATTTACTCTCTCTTGATTTTCAAATACACTATAATTCTAGCAAAATAGGTGTCATTGCATTTAAAAATCCTATTTTTTAAAAATGATAGTTGAAGTTCTTAGTAACAGGATACAAGATACAACATACAAAATTCATATTCTGCAACCCGTTTTGATAAAAAAATATTTTATAGGTCAATAGTTACACTGCACCATTAAATTTTATTACAATTATAAATTTTTTCAAACTTCCAATTCCATATCGGGATACTGGATCTCCAATTATGGTTAAAAAACCAATAATACACTATCAAGCATTTTCATCTAAGACGTATCGTTGTGATAATCGATTGGTAACAGTTACGAAATATTTCGCGACATTTCCCACCGCATTTTTAATTTAGTTTTCCATAAATAAATGCTAAATGAATAGAAACACATTTCTTGATATCCTTAAACGTACTTAAAACCTGTTAAAATTACTTTAACGGTACAAGTAAACTAAATACCTCATGAAATATATGAATATATGAATAGGTATGTGTCAAATCATTACCAAATTACTTCGAATTTAACATGCAGTTATCTACTACTACTTTGTATGATACAAATATCAATTCTTATAATTTCATCGCAGTCATTTACGTTCTAACCACATTTGTAATGATTGACGCGTCTCAGGTCTATTGTTGCAGCTTGCACGATTTAGTTCTGCATTGTTGTACACTTTGCTTTTTTATTGCTAACACTAACGTAACGTTGCTTTTAAATTTACAGTGTCAGAATAGAAAATAATGTAACTACTTCTGCAAGTACTAAAAATTAGTATATTAGTAAGTAAAATATTTCAAGTTTAAATAGGCAGGAATTATTCTGATTTTAATCATTACTTCTCGTTTGAAAGGAGAAACATTGCCTATTTTCAAAAATATTGGGTAGTGGAAGGAGGGATTTAATTCGGTGCCAGGTAAAGAGCTACATATGAGTGACCACCGTAATGTTTTCGTGTTTTATTACAGACAGTGGGATAGGTACTAGTGATGTTAACTTTCGTTACTTGGGACTGGGTACTATCGGCCTCAGAATAGCATATACATTTTCAAACTCAAATCGCTTACATTGAATTAATTTTAAGGATGGCCTATTTATTGTGTACAACCAATCACGGTTTAAATAATAATAATAAATTTGAAATCAGTTAAACAGTTGTCCACGCCCACATCTTTAATGTTTGCAGCATAAGGTATTTTATTGACAAATTGCCTGTGTATTATACAGTATGTTTTTATTTGTTTTTTATTGCAACCTTTCTACTGATTCCTTTTTTACTTTACTTAGTTTGGAACCATCGATAATAAATGTTTGTTTGGGATTAAAATCCCTTTTCAAAACATTTTTTTTAATTTCATTCTTTTAGATAGGTTGTTAGAAATAATAAATAACATTCCATAAAATGAAAGATAAAATATAAAAATATTTATTTTTGAATCTCCAACAGTTTCTAATCAATCTTGATGGTACTAATTTTAATTGTTTTTATGTTGAATTTAATATTCTAAAAGAATTTTTGTTAAGGTTTTTCTGTTACGTTCGGATCAAAATGACCCTATATTTATTTATTTTATATTTTATTTAGTAAATAAATAGGGTGGTAAAAATCAAAATGTAGCAATACATAGATATATAGATATAATAGTCAAATATTTAGGTTGTTTTATTGTTGATATATTGTTCTTTGTGAAAAATAAATTATTTTTTATAAACAAAAGACTTGTTTTTTTGATAAATCTAATTTATTATGCTTAAAAATGTTTTTGGATTCGCTTTAGTTATACAAGAAAGCACACGTAAAAAAATACTCCTAGGATTCTAACCTCTGTGGTGTTGTAATGTATAGATATTATTGTGTGAATTTGTAGATTATATATTTCAGTGCAAAAATGCGAAAAAAACCTATTTATTCGGGACATGATCGACCCTTGTAAATAAACCTAATCCCCAAAAACCATTTAATGTAGGCATTTTAAAAATTGCCGCTCCTATGTTGTTGAAGAAGGGCGTTTTTATACCTTCGGTAGGTAAACGAAATTCACATTTAACATGTATATGGTATTCTAAAGCCGACTGTACTTTGGGTATTGGGTACTTTTAATTTTCAAATTTTAGATTACCAAAGTATTTTGATGTAAAAGTTCGTTACTTTTAAAAACTTTAACCAATTAAGTACTTTTATTATCAAATACATCCGACAATGTCGGACAAAGATATATATTTTTTTCTTAATTATAAGGCAGTTAAAGTGTTTTTTGACAAATTAAAAAGTCTGTAAAATAAATGGTTGGACATATTCAATACTATTATCAGTAGCCACACATAAAAATTTGCAGTTTGCACTTTATTTTGCACAAATATAACAAACAACTAACTACAATATCCCTTTTGAAGTGTTAGTTAGATTCACATGTAGAATTTTTCATAAATATTTTGATAATTCACTGAAAATTACGATGAAGGTGTCATATGATCCGGAATATTATTTAGATCATTTAAGGAAAGGTTCCAAAAGTGGCCGGAAAATAGGATTGTAGATTTTTTGAATATCTGGAAAAATATTCAAGATTTTCTAATTATTAAAATATAGATTTAAAAAGATCATTTAATTTTTTTAAAAAAAGTTCTAACTCTATCTCCAATATTTATCATTTTTATAGAGCTGACTTGGTCACTCTAAAGCATTAACTATAAAAATTATTTAAACATATTATATATGAATACTAAGGAACAATAAAATTTAAGTACAATATTCGAATACATCCATGAACAATAATACGCAGTTAAAAACTGTTTATCCTAATGTTTTCATTAGATAGGCTTTTGGTAATTAACAACTTCTTCTGCAGTAAATATTAACAGAAAAGCCGAGATAATTATTGAACTCAAGCATTGAGTTTTTTACTAAATAGATTAACAAATAGATCCCTGTTGGAAAAATTCAAAAATATGCATTTTCCAATTTTTTATTTATAATCGAAAATATGTCAAAATTTAAGATTAATAAATAATTATCAATAATTTTTTTAATTGTGTTTGTTAATTAACATTCTATTTTTGAAACATTTTTTTTAAAAACCATAAATTCTATTGTTCTTTTGGATTATAAAAAAATGCATTCATTTTTTGTTTGTTTATTTAATTTGTTTCTTTTTTTTATACAACTTTTAATATTTTTGTGTCTTTTTTTCTTCATTTATTTTATTTATTATTTAAATATAGCAGATAGTCAATACTTATGGTCTTTTTTACTAACGTTCAATTAAATTTGTTGTACTAACCCTTACTCTGTGGAAGTCCACCTTTTTAAGAATAATAAACAACTATTCGTTTAAACTTAACTTCCACGTTTTATTAAAAAATTCGTTTTTAAATCACAATGACAGCTGTTTCGCTAGAATTAGAATATGTCAATGCGTTTGTCCGTTCGTTTTATTAAAATTTAATGCTTTGACTACGCCACTGATGTCGTGTCCTTTCAACGAACAATGGAAAATGATATTTGCCTTAAATATGTCGCGCATAAAGTGAGTGCTCTCGTTTGGAACGTTTTACTGCCGGTGGTGGTTGATATACGAAACACGATGAATTACTATTATTGCTACAGGTCTTACTAGCATAAAATGTTGAATAATTTTTATGAATTGTTCGTTCACGAAGAGAATGCCTCCATAAGAGGAGTTATTGGTTCGGGTTTGTCTTTGCTTTTTTCTTGAAATACCTACACTCCTAACACAAAACACAGCAAGGTAATATGAACAGTCTTGAAAACCACACATTGTTTCGTCCGGTACATGCGCAGAAAGAGAAGAGCGTTCCAACAAATTTCTGGCGAATCGAAAACTTGTTCATTTACGATCGATCATTTTAGTATCTAAATATTGCTATTGCATTTTATTTATATTTTTAAGTTCAACTTCTTTAGACTAAGTACATAATAGATTATTTTGAATATTATTTCAAGAAAACTACTAAATGATCTTAATTATGTCTTAATTATACAGATATTTAGGTTATAATAAATGAAATTTATTGTACTAACCCTCAAGCAGCTATCAAAGCGCTGAGCTCAAATATAAACAGTTCGAAGATAGTTTGGGAATGCCTAGGCAAACTAAATAAACTAGGCCAGAAGAACACTGTCACCCTCCTATGGGTCCCGGGACACATAGAAATAGAAGGAAACGAAACAGCAGATAATCTGGCAAAAAAGGAGCTGAAACCCCACATTTGGGACCAGAACCATCTTGTGGGATCAGCAGTAGAGTAATCTTAGGAAAACTAAGGGAAGAATTGGAGAAGGAAAAATCCAAGTACTGGAATCAGCTGGAAGGACCGAGGCAATCTAAGATACTACTGGGAACTATGACCAGAAGAGATCTCTGGTCATAGTATGGTATTTATGGGTAACCCTTTTTAATCGTAACCAACAAAAAATTCAAATGTTTTTAATACAAACAAGCAAAATGAAATTTTTGTTCAAGGCGTTGTTTTTACTCTTGACGTTTTAAGTAGGTCATGTTTAGATTTATACGTATTTAGAACATTGATATCAACTAATATACATCTGTCCAGTATATTAATTATTTTTACTATTTGGATGACTTTCAAATGTACATTTTTCAAAACAATGTACTGTTTTTATTAAAGGTATTTATAAATGTTATATTAAAATTAATAAAAAAGGTTCCAAAAAGAAAACTCCACAATAATTGCTAAACAATTTATCCAATATTCCAAACATTTAAACTATGTACACATACTTCAATTATACCATGAAAAAATAAACCACCTTTAGCCTAGAAACCATACAAATTTGAACGTTGAACTGCATTAATTAAAAAATCTGTCGCAAGAAACTCATTTATATATTATGCACCAAGATTATATTGCCCCCATATTTGAAAAAATAAAAACCTATAAAGCATAAAGAAGTCAAATAATAACTTGTCACTAATCCTGAAATATTAAACGTACGTGATTTTAGTGAATCTTAACGTGCACATCGGCTAGGGTGGAGAATCGGACAACATCTAATTTTCCTCCCCCTAAATGTTAAGCGGGGTCCACCTCTAAATTTTTACTGTTGGGGCAAAATTTTTTTATTCTTTTATCATACAGCATAAAAAAATACATACTTACAACCCCTTATTGTTCACCTCTCTACCATCAACCCTTATTTTTTATTTGTTAAATAAAACAAAATTTGCAGGAAAATTTTTTTTATCTTGTCATTAACTATTATTTTTTTGTTGTATTTACATATGAAAATAAAAATTATGATGTAACAAAATCAACGCCATTTTGGTTTTAACTAGAACACATTAGTATGTTGGAAAAATATTCTGTGCTCATTTAACATGCCAAAATGTTCCAATTCTTTGTAAATAAGTGAACAATTTTTATATCGGTAAATAACAGACAAAATTCATAGCTATGAGAACTGTAAAATCTCCGTTATGTGATGGTTCCTTATTTTTACAGTTTTTGATGTATCATTTCGTGTATTACATAATTTTTTCCACTGAGTAAGAGAAATCTGACATAAATGACCTCCGTTTAAACAAACAGAGTGACAATATAATTTTAATCTCAGCATCAACAAACAGACCAGTTTATGAGGATATCTAAGAAATTAAAATCGGTTAGCTGTACAGCTATACATAGCTCTATATGTACATTGTACATAATGAAATATGGTAATAAATTTAAAAATAAGATACATTATTGTGATGTCACTGTAGCCAATGCTTGAGGTCATAGAATTTTATCCAAACAAATTTTGGTATTGTGATAGTTTACATTTAAGATTTTTGATCTGCATAGTATCTTGTTTTGTTTTGTTTTGTTAAGGAACAGTTTAAGTTATATTTAAAGAAGTTTTATTTTTTTTTTAAGGCAAAAAAGTTTAAATAATATATTACTTAACCTCAAAATCCAACTTTTTCGAAAAAGTTGCAATTCCAGGTTGATATATTTATCAACAAAGCTTTTTAAAAGTGTAACAAACACAAGAAAATGCACAAAAAATGCATTGACCTATCTCAAGCAAAATGGAAAAAATCGAGTATCGAGCTGTCATTAAATATTTGTCTTTGAAAGGCAATACGCCTACGCAAATCAAAGACGAGTTGGACGCTGTGTACGGGGACTCTGCACCATCATTTATCACCGTGAAATTTTGGGCTGCTGAATTTAAACGTGGCCGTACCAGCTTGGGTGACGATGAACGTTCGGGACGTCCAAAAACTGCAACCACTGACGATAATATCGCTCAAGTTCACCAAATGGTGCTAGACAACCGTCGAATTAAAATTAGAGAGATAGCAGAGGCTATAAACGTTTCCAAAGAACGTGTTTGTCACATATTGAATCAAGATTTAGGCATGAGAAAGCTGTCCGCGCGTTGGGTGCCGCGTTTGCTCACTTTGGACTAAAAACGTGTTCCAATGAACATTTCCAACTTTCTGTTGGCGCAATTTGGGCGAAATAAATCAGAGTTTTGGCGCCGATTAATTACTGTAGATGAAACTTGGATACACCATTATAATCCAGAAACAAAAACACAGTCAAAACAATGGACTGCGAAAGGGGAATCGGCTCAAAAAAAAAGTAAAGGTTGTTCCTTCGGCTGGGAAAGTGATGGCAACTGTTTTCTGGGATAGTCATGGAGTTATCTTAATCGATTATCTTCAAAAAGGAAAAACCATTACAGGAGCATACTACATCATTACTTGACAAGCTGAAGGCAGAAATTGCGGTAAACGGCCACATTTGCAGAAAAAAAGAGAAATTTGTTTCACCAAGACAATGCGCCGTCTCACACCTCAGCGGTTGCCATGGCGAAAATCCACGAATTACGGTTTGAACAGTTTGACCACCCTCCTTACTCACCAGATCTAGCCCCAAGCGACTTTTTTTGTTCCCTAAGCTAAAAGTTGCGCTCGGAGGACAGAGATTTTCGTCGAATGAGGAAGCCATCACTTAAACAACTATTTTGCAGAGAAAGACGCCGAGTACTATTTGGACGGGTTGAAGAGATGGGAGCATCGCTGGGAGAAGTGTATAGACTTACAAGGAGACTATGTAGAAAAATAAAAATTAATTTGAAGAAAAAATGTTTAGTATCTTTGTTAGGTCGGAAACTTTTCAGACAACCCTCGTATAATGTAACAAGGATACTGAAAAATACACGTGGTTAGTCCTTTGAGAGTGCAAAAAACTGACAAAATTTCAAGTCACAAACTTGAAGATAGAAAAATAAAAAGAAGAAGAGCGATAAAAATAGAAGCTGGATGTTAGTTCATCTTTTAAGGATGATATTATTTTCCCTAAGGGGTGAGCTAAGAAAATTTTGTTACAGAAAATATTGATCTTAATTGTGTACCATCATTGACCTCCTGAACTTATTAATTATAGTTTTTCGCAGAAAAAACAACAAACTTACATACGAATGTAGTAGTAGATTTTATTCTGAAAACTATAATTTCATTATTAAAAATAATTATTTTCCACACTTAACAAACATTATAACACTGGCCTATAAGTTGTTATTGATGAACTGTTGATTCGGAAAGAATTCATGGTATTCGCGAACGAAGATCACAGATAACTTTCGCTTTCTTCTTCTTTTTTAACGATCACAAATTGATTCTCGATATTTTAATACTTTTAAAACCACACTCTTTTTATGTAGGTATGATCGATTACATCGTACAAAACTAAATATTTTTAACATTACTTGCAATCTATGATTATATCCGCTCACGATCAATAACCATAATTATGTGTTAAATCGGAGGAAAAAGACTCGCAAGATTGGAGGACTTGACTAGTATAATAAACTTTATTGGCATGTACTTTAACAAAGTCGTAGTGTATAATATAGGCATATATACACTAGACATCAGTTTCTAATGAAAAAATGTACCCCAGTTGAAAGGACCAACTCAGTTGCATTTTCAATTGCAGTCCAATATACGTAAAAATACCAACAGTGGAATTTAAAATAAACAGTTTCAAAGACGTACGGTATAATTAAAACATTTATAATTCTCTAATGCAATTGAGTAGAAAAACAAGTTGGAACTTGAAAGGAATGCGAAGTAACAATTATAAATAATTACTTAATTACCCCTCATTAATTTCGAATAAATATAGAATCTAATAATTTATAAATAGCTACCAGTTTTTGTTTCGGTTAAAAACGTGTTTGTGGTCAATTTAAATTGGGTGATCTTTCTTTTTTTTTATTTATATTTATAAAAACGTTCCTCACGAATTGACCTCAACGGATTTGATTAATTTCGAAATCGTGATGTCTATTTTTAATTTGAGCGCACTGTATAATGCAATCTAAATTTTCAGGACAATTTAATAAGATTTTATTTACGTTTTAAACTGTAAACAAAAAAGTTAGTTTAATTGGATACGTATTTATAAACTTAAGTGGCCATTCTTTAAAAGAATTATTTCATAAACAAGGAAATATTACAAAAAATAGAAACAATTGTTGGTATTCTTTAGATTGATATAAATAAACAAGCAGCTCACTTGTGATTATATAATTTTGACTATGAAAATAACAGTTTTGAAAATAGAATGTAATATTTCTAATTATTTTTTCTTTTTTATAAATCATCAAGCTTCACAAAAATGAATCATTCACTCGTTAGAGGATGAAGATCACTAATCACTCACATTAAACCTAACCTAACCTAACCTAAATAACAGTTTTAAAAATAGAATGTAATATTTCTAATTATTTTTTCTTTTTTATAAATCATCAAGCTTCACAAAAATGAACCATTCACTCGTTAGAGGATGAAGATCACTCATCACTCACATTAAACCTAACCTAACCTAACCTAACCTAACCTAACCTAACCTAACCTAACCTAACCTAACCTAACCTAACCTAACCTAACCTAACCTAACCTAACCTAACCTAACCTAACCTAACCTAACCTAACTTAATATAATACACTGCTGAACAATTGAAGTGGTTATTTTTTAAATTTCAGAAAATAGAGTCCAAAAATAATATTAAATTGATCCATACTTGGTCTAGCCTTATAACTACCTAAACATCAGGTACCTAGCTACAAACAAACAAAATGTAACTTCAATATGTCAATCTGACGATGCTAAGTCTAGCGAAACGGCTGTCATTATAGTTAAAAAAGCAATTTTTTTAAATAAATATTGGAAGGTTTGGTAAAACGAAGAGTTTTTCATTATTCTTAACAAAAATAATATTTTAAATATATATAGCATTATTCTATCACTGCTAAGCATTTTTCGTATCGCTATATCAGCTTTTTGAAACCCCTTTGCATAGAAGCTTGTCGCTTGAAAATTGAAGCAGTTGATAACGGCGTTTTTGAGTCCCTCTTCGGTTTCAAAACGTTGTCCACCCAGCCACTGTTCATAATGCAAAAACAGGAAGATGTCGCTAGGTGCAAGGTTGGGACTGTACAGTGGCTACTAGAAACTGGGCCTGCCAGTCCGCTCTTCGTCATGCACATTTCTTCTGCCATTTTTAAAATCACAGCTTCATTGTCCACTTTTCTTTACTCCTAACCTTAGTTCCATAAATCATAACTCCCAATGAATTTAAGCAGGCGACGATCCTTTTTGCAAATAAGAAACGAATCACAGAACGTACCTCACAGTACGCAACCAGTCAGTAGATGGCACTGCAATGGTAAAACTGTGCTACGATGCGTCAATATTTAAATATATATAACTAACAGGTCGGCTGAAAAGTCCCCGGTCTACCATAGTAAAAAACAATATTTTTACAAAATTCATTTTTTTATTCAACATAGTTGCCTTCAAGGGCGATACAGCGATTATAGCGACCTTCCAACTTTTCGATACCATTTTTGTAGTACTCCTTCGGTTTGTCCTCAAAATAGGCTTCAGTTTCGGCGATTACCTCAGTATCAGAGCCAAATTTTTTTCCCGCGAGCATTCTCTTCAGGTCAGAGAAAAGGAAAAAGTCGCTGGGGGCTAGATTTGGAGAATACGGTGGGTGAGGAAGCAATTCGAAGCCCAATTCATGCAATTTTGCCATCGTTTTCATTGATTTGTGACACGGTGCATTGTCTTGATGAAACAACACTTTTTTCTTCTTCATATGGGGCCGTTTTTTCGCGATTTCGGTGTTCAGTCGCTCCAATAATGCACAGTAATAGTCGCTGTTAATTGTTTTTCCCTTTTCCAAATAGTCGATGAACAATATGAGTCCATAATTTTGCCAGCTGACTGTTGAGTCTTTCCACGCTTTGGTGGCGGTTCACCGGCCGCAGTCCACTCAGCTGACTGTCGATTGGACTCAGGCGTGTAGTGATGGAGCCAAGTTTTATCCATAGTTACATATCGACGCAAAAAATCGGGTTTATTACGACTTAACAGCTGCAAACACTGCTCAGAATCATCAATTCGTTGCTGTCTTTGGTCGATTGTGAGCACGCGCGGCACCCATTTCGCACAGAGCTTCCGCATACCCAAATATTCGTGAACGATATGTCCAACACGTTCCTTAGATATCTTTAGAGTGTCAGCTATCTCGATCATATCCACTTTACGGTCATTCAAAATCATTTTGTGGATTTTTTTGATATTTTCGTCGGTAACGACCTCTTTTGGGCATCCACTGCGTTCACCGTCTTCGGTGCTCATTTCACCACGCTTTAATTTTGCGTACCAGTCAATGATTGTTGATTTTCCTGGCGCAGAGTACGGAAACTCATTATCAAGCCAAGCTTTTGCTTCAACTGTATTTTTTCCTTTCAAATAACAATATTTAATAAGCACACGAAATTCTTTTTTTTTCCATCTTTTTGAAAATAACAAAAGTTGCTTCACTAAAAATGCAATATCTCACAAACTAATAGTCCTACAGCTGTCAAATTTTTACACGAATCTTTTGAAGGTTGATACCATCTAAAAATGAAATGGATTTAATTCTAGTGTCGTCATCTATAGGTCAGACCGGGGACTTTTCAGCCGACCTGTTAAACGACCCTTTCTTTATGAACGCGCCGCGTAGATATATTTAATAGCTGCCATAAAACCGTTGCATTTTACACAACCTAAAGCCTACATTTCTAACAGTATTTTGTAAAAATAATAATAATCTCTTTTAGTAATCTCGCCTACATAATCAACTTCAGTGGTACAAACTATTGCATAAATGTTTGTTAAGCAGTACTGTTTCTCTTATAATTATGACTGTTAATAAAACTAAAGCAAATATTTATATTAGTAAACCAATAATAAGAGAATAAAATAATTTGACAGGAGGTTATAGTATATTGTGTTACAAGGGCGGAAAGTGAGCATTAGCAGTCCGCGGCTGTATTTGCTGCCCGATTGTAACAATTGTGTATACATGTGTGACACACAACTGTTTTCTGCTTACCTTTATGACTATTAAAAAAATGTTATGGTTGAGATTCGAACCCGAGTCCTCTGCGTGAGAGATAAGCACGTATTCCACTGCGCCACGATCAGTAAGATTTATACTATTATGTATTTGCTCGCTTTTATCATGAGATATTTAGAATCGGAGGCATTTTATAGAATTTTGTTTGAGAACAGCTCTCACTTTGTAGAATTGTTCAAAATTTATATTATTTCTCACTTAAAAATGTCAAATCCAAAGCTCAATTGTTATTAAATAACAATTATTAAAAAAAATATTATATAGATTAAATTATAATTTAGTAATTACAAATAATGGTTTTCTTCCAACTGATTGTGTAATTGAATTATACTAATAAAAAGGGTCTAGGTCATAAATCTAAATCATAATTAATATAATAAGGTAATGAACCAACAAGTTGTAATTTTAATAAAATAGTAAATGCTTGTAGATATTCAGCGTGAAAACCAGTTATCCTGATACAATTAAATCAATTAATGAAATAGCAAGTTAATAACTAAGCTTAAGCATATATGTTTTTAAAAATATCACCATAAAATTTTATAGTTATTGATTGTAGGTACAGATTCAAAAGTTTTAACACACCTACACACACAAATGTTCTCGTCAAAGTCTCAATATTACTCTTTTAAAATGTTTACAGTCTAAATATAATCACAGAGTGGAATTATTTAATTTGTGGTAGGTATATCACCTAGCTAAGTTACTGACTTGTAAGTGAAAGCTAAATTAAGCCCTGGGGTGTTTTAGTTTTAAAGTGTAATATCGCTATTTAAATTAAGATAGTAATATTTTGGATGTTATATATTTTTTCCAATTTATTTTTGACTTAAATTAACCAGCAAGTTGAATCAAATTTCCCTGTCTAATCAATTCTATTTAATCATAATAAAATTACCTTTTTAATTATGCAAGAGTTTATAGAAACCGAGCTGTCAGAAACTATTAAATATTCTTTTAATTCTTTTAAATCCTGCAGCATCTAATTAGACAAACTATTTTTTCCTGGGACGATCAATTAAGCAGCAATTTCTTTCTACAGAGTAATGTTTATGAATAACTTCGGTCACCAACTTACCTATCAGTTAAAAAACAAAACATTTTCTTTAAATTCTTATTAGTACAAAACACTGGAATCTTAAAAACTTGTGACTTTTACTCTACCCACATTTATGTAAAACGTGACTATTAGTGTGTGTATGTGTGTGTTATTCTTTTATTTTTGTTTTGAAATCTATTTTTGATATTTTAGCACGTCTTTCCGTAGTCAACAATATCTCAAATAAATTGAATTGTTTAAACTAATTGAAATGTAGATAAACTATTATGAACAGTGCTTGTAAGATAAATTATTAAAGTGGGACGCAAATCCAGTCATACGTAAAATTGACAGAGGATTGTTGTCAGTTTGAATTAAATGGTAATTGATAAATGAATACTGCAATAGTTGAAGTGTTCAGACCAAATAATATAATTAATAAATATTGTTATGAAAATATATATTATATAAATATAAATACATACAGTCAAATAGTTTAAAAAAGCAAAAAAAATTAATTTGGTAAAATATGAAGTGTGAATTTTTATTTGAAAACATAGAGTGTTCGTTCTCTGTAGACGTCAACAAATTGCGCCAAATAGTAAAGTATTTTCTTCCTAATACAAATAAAAACTAAAAATAACATTCCCAGATTTAAATAACCTTTCTGCGAGTAAAGATCCGTGAAAAATAAACAAACATATTAAATATAAAAATTATTAACGAAGCTTATAGAATAGTATATTGTGTATAAAATCGTTTCCTTGACAAACACTGGTTGTTTATTATTGTGACAAAATAAAACAAATAAATCCAAAGCAAAATATGAATTTGCTTGTAAACGTTTTATGGATTATTGCCAAGAACAAAATACAACCTCGCGATCTGAAAATGTAATGATTGCATACTTTTCAGATTTATCGAAAAGCGTACTTAGTACCGAAGATTTTGGATCTAAGCTTTTGATTAAAATACCTGATAATAAAACGAATAAACCAAGATCTTTTATAATAAACGAAACTTATATACCATTTATAGAAAATATGTTGCATGTCGTTTATAAAATTTTGAAAGTTGTCGCTTTTTCTTTAAATATTTAAGTGGGAAAGGTTGCAGGCAAATAGTGGGAGTACATCAGTTTGGCAAAATGCCTCAAATTGTTGCAAAATTTATAAATTTGCCAAATTCAGATGAATACACATTGTTTCCGTCGATCCTCCAACAATTTTGGTAAATGCTGGAGCAGATTTAGTTGCTTTAATGGGGGATGGAAATCCTCAAGTTGTGCCGAAGGGTATATAGAAGAATCTTTCACAAATAAAGTAGACATATAGTGCCGAAGAAGAAAATTCAGAATTCAGAAATAACAAATAAAGAGAAAAGTAACCAAGAAAACTTTTCGACTGGATTACACCCTATTTTTAATAATTTGCACAACTGCAATATAACTGCAAATATTCAAAAATAATTTAATAAATACGAGTTGGTTGTTTGAGTATATTTGTTGAATTTACTGTACATAAAAAACTGACATAGGCTGAATTTTAAGGCCTAGGTCGGGAAAAATTTTCCTGTACTGTCTGAGATAGTTCGTTGCCCAGCAATAGCTTAATTTGGGGTCCGAAATAAGTCTGAAAAAATAAGTATTCCGAAACGATTTTAGAAATAAATATTATTAAAACATTTTAGAAATGGACAAATGTTATATATTTTCTTGCACAATAACTATTTAATGTTACACAATTAATTTTACTAAGTAGTTAATTATCTATATCATTTAAAGATTAAAAAACAATACAATATAACTTATTTAATAATATTTTCCAACTAACACATTTATTAATCATAATTTTTATCAATTTTGTTGGAAAAATCCAATAAAAATCCTTTATAACCATCATAATTACCTACTTTATTGCAACAAAGCATCCTATTATTAATAATTAACGAATAAATTAGGGTTAATTAGCACTGTATTTTTTGTAGGTTAGGTTAAGTTAGATGGTTTTTTAAATATAAATAAAACAGTGCAAAACTCTGTTTAATGACTAGAATAGGAATGTGGACTGAACTCAAATAAGTATATAATTTTACCACGAAAAGGTAGTTTGTCTAATAAAAGACAGAATATTTTCTTCAACAAACATGGGATTAATTTATTATTTAATAAAATGTAATTAAATATTTTATCCTTAATGACAATGAACACAATCAAAATGCGTGATGTCACTTGTTGCAAAACAAGAATATTCGCTGTCAAGTATACTATAGTGTTTGTTGATATTTGGATAATAATATTATTGTGATTCCGGTGACATTTCATCGAAATTTGCTCAATTATTTTTTTGAATCAATTTTCAAAGGTTTTCCCATAAAGGAAATTGGATATATTAAGGCAGATAGTTCAAAATTAACAAGAATTAATTGCTTTACGGTGGTTAATTTCTTCGCAACAAATAGTAACTACTGCTTTGATGAATTTAGAAATGTGAAGACATCCATGTAAGTAATATACTCAGGATACATTATAATAGTAATCGTAGTCATTTGTAACCTCGAAAAGTTAAACGGAGTATAATAAAGTAAAATAATATTTTATGTTTGCGGTTCGTCTTTTCTATCGGGTTGACATATAAACTTTTTTAGCAAATAACCTGCTCTCAATCGGATCTGTGATACTGTGCCTATCAAATGATACTCTGGATAATTCTCCACATCATTCTGCAACTAAAATGAATGTACAAAACATTGTTTACTTTAGTTATAACCTCAAAATTCTAGTTTTTATCTTTGAAAAATCTAACAAATATTTTAGTTTTTCAGGTGTTTTAGTAATAGTACTTTCACACTGTAGTACCCCACAACATTAATAAAATATAGAATCCATCAAATAGAGGACAAAGAATTACAATAATATATGCCGGATCAGAAACAGGTTGGGTTCCAAACGCTTTATTGTTATCAGCAAAGAATATTAAAAATTCAAGTTTAGATTATCACGAAGATACGACAGCAGAACTTTGTGAAGATTGGTTTGAGAATTATTTATTGCCGAATATACCGGAAAAAAGTATAATTGTAATGGACAATGCAACTTATCATAGCCGTCAATTAAATAAAGTACCAAATAGCAACAACAATAAATGGGAAATTCAAGAGTATTTGTTAAAAAATGACCTTTATTTTGAAGAATCGTACACAAAACGTGATCTCTTACAAGTTGTAGCAGCGTTCGGTATTGAAAAAGAATACGTTTGTGATACTATTGCTAAAAATATGGGCCACACAGTGTTACGGCTTCCCCCATATTATTGCATGTTCAATCCTATAGAACACATGTGGCATCAGCTAAAATCCAAAGTTAGATCGGAAAACGTTTCACCCACATTAAACTCAAGTGTTATAGAGTTAATAAGAAATGTGACAAGTAATATTCCCATTGATAGCTGGAAAAATTCGATTCAGCATGTTATTAAGGTTGAAGGTACATATCGAAATGTTAATGTAACTGTAGCACCCTTAGTTATTAATTTAAATGAAGACGAGAGTGATACTGAACTACATTTAAATTAAATAGTTGTAAATAATGTAGAATTAGTTCATTTGTTTAATCGCAATTAATAAATAAAGTAAAAATTTGTTTTTAAAAAAATTTTTTTTTACAAAATAAATTTAAGTTTTAGTAAATGTTAACTTAGTTTTATTTAAATCAATTTTTTGGGATACCCTGTAGTACAAAATCATGTGGCCATGATTAAACTACATCTTTTTTATTTGAAACATTTTTTGACATCTGCCAATTAGATGAAATAGACCAAAGCGTATACGTATATGTAAGTTTCAACAGTTTTTTTTTAAACTTAAAATTTGTTTGTTTGTTTTTAAAAAATTTCGTGATTTTTTTTACAAAATAAATTTAAGTTAAATGTTACTGAGTTTTATTTAAATTTATTTTGAAAACCAGATTACGGATCTGTTAATGTTTACTGAACAGTGAGAAATTTATAACTTTTCATTACTAATCCCCTAAGGTCAGGTACCGAGTCAACGAATTATTGTGAAACGTACTTTACATACAACTTCTACAATGCTTAGGAACAAGTGAGGTCACAGCGGGCGTTTGACAGGTATCCACGCTTTGGCGCGAAATTTGAAATGGAATTTTAAATAACTTATTTTAAAGTTATTAATGCATGGGTTTAAATACTTTACCAAAAATTGTCCACATCCCTATTATAATTAATGTATTATGAGTGCTTAGTATAAATCGTATGACCCAAGTGCGTTAAAACACCTTTCAAATTATTGAATTAATTTTTATCCGTAGGTTTCTGATACAGTTTTTTTTTTATAAACAAGAATTATAGTTTTAAACAAACACACATTTGCAGTATGTAAAGAAATAATACCAGTAAAACAACATTAACTATAAACTGGTTCTACAAATTACCTTCGTTTTATATGCATTCTTGTTGATTAACTGTTGTTATGTGATAATTAGTTATTCATGTATAATTCCCGTTAAAAAAACAACAGCAAATAAAATATTATATAATAAACTAAACTATTGCAACTAGCTGCATGATAAAGAATCGCTATTTCATCTGTTACATTTTTCTAACTCAATGGCAGATGTTGTACATTTTGTTTTATGAGAGATGAGATCTGATTTAGTATTTAGCCCTAAAGAATTATCCTGTATATATTTTTCTCCAAGGTAAAAATAATTGTGCAATGATGTAGAAAAGCCAGAAATAAACTATATCTTGCTGATCGATATTTTAATTCATTTGTGGTTTATATTTTATCTAGGTATATATAAAAGGAAGACCCAATAAAATTAAAAAAAATTCATAGTGGAGAACTTCTGATCTTTTCATTTACAACTGATCTTCTAGATGTAGAAGACAATCTAAATTTTGTTTTTTATAATAAATATGTAGTAGATCTATTTCTTTGGTTTGTGTTCAAGTAGGAATTTTGTATAGTTGTTACAATCTATTTGCTTCTTAGATTTAATATTATCGTCAAGATTTCTTATTGTTATACCGGATATTTGGAACATTTTAATTTTGTGTTTTACATGAAAATAATGCAGTTGTTTGTAGCTGAAGAATGAAGATATTATTTTTGAGAATATATTAGAAATATTTCCACAATCAAAAATCTTTTTATAACTTTTTCTTAGTTTTGTGTATCCTATTTGTTTAGAGTTCTAAATAAAGTCTTTACATAAAAAGATTCAGGAGCAGATACGGATACAAAAAAAAAACATTCTTTAAAGTATAGGCTTTAGAGTAAATTAAGGCCGCATTGGCAGTGTATTTAACGCGACGTGCTTTCAAAGAGCTTTTAGCAAAAAATATAAGGCAATGAAAATTGAAAAAAATCAGTAGTATACTAGATATATAAAGTTATTCAATAAAGAATTTTGAAGCTTGAGAGTACAAGGAATCATCCAGAAAAAATTCCCGAAATATGTCTATTTTTACATTTCATAAAATGATTAATATCTCACTTAAACGTGATATGATTTTAAAAATATTTCTTCTTTGAATAGATGATATATCTACTCATAAAAATTACAATAAATTCGTTTTTTCCCTTAAAAGCTCTTTGAAAGTAATTTTTAAGAAATCAGAAATGGTGCCATTTTTTTACAAATTTAGGCAACTCTTTTATCACATATAAAAGGAACCTTAAAAAATTATTCCCAAATTGGTGTGAGCATTGTCTAATTGAGGGCGTTGTGATAGAACATCCATTAAATCTATTAAATCTTGTTTATCAGGTCCGCATTAGGAATTTAGCAAATCTTTATTTAATTTAATATACTATAATATTAATACTAATATACAGCGTGTCCAGTGAAAAATGTCATTCTTGATAAAAAGTTTTGCTTGTTCTGAAACCCCATAAAATAAAACAAATTTCAAGTTTATCAAAATCCCTCTGATTTTATAGCCAGTTTTATTTATGAAAACCGTATGAATTTTTGCACTAAGTTCGAAAATAATGTATTAATCTAGTGAGTGACGTTTACGTGTCCCAAGTATCTGTCAACTTTTATAAACAATTTAGTTTGTTGCTGTTACTTCAAGTTAGTTGTCAGTTTGACATTTTGTAAAAGCCTAGACGGAAGGCTTTTAGAGAGATTGATATATTTTTAGTTTTATTTTTAAAAAATAAGTGATTCAAGTTCTGAAGAGCTACCAAGCGATATTGAAGAGGCAGCTGGTAATGCTCTATTATCAGTAATTCCCAACAAGTCAAAGTCAGTTTACGAATTCGTCGGGAATTAATTTGAATAATATTGCAATAATTGTGTTATCAATATTTATAATAATTAATTAATTTATAATTTATGTTTTTAACTTGTATTATAACAGTTTAATAAATAGAATAATTCTTTTTGTCACTAATTTTGACATACATTTTTCGTCACCAATTGCATAAAATTTTACTTTATGTAACTAGTTACAAAATGTAAAACATTTCATAATGTCAATCAGTTTTAATGTGTCACTTTATATGTCAAAATTAGAAAAATACCATCCGGTATGTAGTAGGTATAAATATTTTCCTTCGCTGTTCGGTCCTTACCTACTCATTATTGCTTAGTTAAGATAAACAAATGATAACATTTTACACTTGAAAAAACTTGTATGATTGCCTTTTTAAAAATAATACCTCAATAAATATTCTATTTATAATTTTGATTTGAGAAAAAAAAACGTATATAAATAAAAATATTGTGTAAAATCCATAAATTAATATCGTTTAATGTAAATACAAATAGCCAATTCATATTTAAAAAAAATCAAACATGTTTGTTTTAAAATTAATCCAGCCCTGAAATTTTTAAAGGAAACTGATATACTCCAAGAATGAATATAATATTATTTCGTTTATCGCGTAAGGTCATTGCAAGAGGCAGCACCTCACGGGTACACTTATTCGCTCTCTTTTTAGGACATTTTCTCACTCCCAATGCCCAGCCTTAAAATATTGACAAATTGGAAAATAAAACAAGATGTAGTCCTAAATAATTTTAAAAATTGAACGATTTAAAACTAAATACAATATTAATATAACACAGGTGGTTTTATTTCATTAATAAATTGAAAGGGTTTATTAACATATGTTAATAACATATGTTATTATATTTTTTTGCACCTCACACTATATTGGATTATTATTTTTTTATAGATCATTATACCACTCTGCGTGACCTCTTGAAGTGGAGTTTAATAGCTTTTGTGCTACAGTTGTTCGATCTCGCGTAGTTCAGTTTTAAGTTGACACCACTCTGTTTGCCACACACTGATTTACACCTTTGCCCTAAAAATTTTGTCGCACTATTGATGCTACACGGCTTTTTGTTGGTCTGCTTCTCGAAATAAAAAAAAACATTTCGCAGATCAACAATTTAAAGTTGTTGATGAACAAATAAATCTTGGAAATTCTTCATTTTACTTTGATTGAGTCTTCATTGTCATAGATAATACGTAATAAGAATATTTAATACAACAATACTTGACTTTATATTAACACAAATTAAGTAACAATATTTCAACTGAATAATTAAAAACAAATTACGATAAGATACCGTAGTAGGTACTTGCCTTATTTTAAATTTAAAACAGCAAACATGTAAATTCATATCATTGGTTTTTGGCGTATCACACGATGACAGAAATTACAATATACTCGACAACGCGACGTGTCTTTATGATGAAGACTGAATCATATAATTGAAAATAGCATGCAAAATTCAAAAATATCAAATCGTAACGATTATTTTGCCATCTATAAATAAACAAGTCGGACAAGGAACTAAATTTAGAAGCATTTAAATAAGAATAAAAAAAATGTTTTAACTGTTAGGATCTACGTCGGCATGGTGGCGGCAGGTGTTTTTTGTATTGACTCAGCAGTTTCATGTTTACCTTGTAATCAATATTATTAGTAAAAACAGAGAGAATTATTACAAACAATTTGACATTTTTCATAAAAGAAATTGGACAAAAATAAAAAGCTAAATAAATAAGGATTAATTAGAAACCTTGTAATATATTGTACGATTAATTTATGAAAAAAAAACACAAAAGTTTTGTAAAGTTTAATTGCTTCTACGAGGAAAAGCAACAATATAAGAAGATTATGCAGCATTCAGAAAAACTTTTAATGTTATCTTTCCTCTCTTGTGGTATTTCTTTGATCTACGGTGTTCTACTTAAGAGTTTAGCCAAAAAATTTAGTAATAAGCGACGACTATACAAGAAAAATTATAACCTAACTATAGTTAGCATGCAAATAATTCATTGAATCACCTTATAGTCTGTATAGAAAGAACAAGGGGTAATAAATCATTCATTTAAGTAGATTTCATAGACGTACCAAAATATATTTTAAGAGGGTATACCGTAAGGTACATTTTGTATTGAACGAATGAGTTGCAGCTATGCTAAAAAATATACGATTTAGGTCAGAGGTAACGGGATGTACTAATTTTAATAAAAAAAAGTGATAGAGGTACATACATTTTAGTAAGTTTGATAAAGAAAGGCAACACAGTTTATTCATAATAGAAAACAAACCAATCTGTAACAATAATTATTTTATATATTTTTGTTCTTTTTGTAAGAAGATTAATTCAAACTTTGAATATTGTCACAAATAAATTAAAATGAAATAAATTTTTAAAAAATTAATTAAAGTCAAGATAGCAAGATATCGTTACAATTTTTGTTAAACTCAAAGAAGCAAAATTAATATTTTTTATTTGTATTACTCTTATATGTGGCGTTTAAGAAATTTTTCTCAGAAATTTTAAATGGAAAGTGGCCTACTGTAATCGGTTTAATACGATTACACCTATTTACAGATTATTGAGAGGGATTTTCCAAACAACCCAGTTTTCTTAGAAACATTATCGGGAATATTATTTTAATAGAAAGTAGGTACATTAGTACTTAGTACTTAGTATTAGTTCTTTGAGTAAAGCTATATGAAGTTGTATGATTTTCATAATATTGTAAATAGTTGGAATATATTTAAAACATTTGTTGAATGTTAATTGTGCAAGTACCAAACAATGTCGATAAACCAAGGACCATCTAAACGACCAAAAACAGGTCCATTATCTTTAAATGAAAAAACTATTGTTATATATCATTGAAAAACAAGAATCCAAGTGCAAGTGTTGATGATATTGTGGAATTAACGGCTGCTATGTTGTGTGTTGCTAAATCAACAATTTATAGATTACTAAAAGAAAGCAAGAATGGAAATCTTCAACCCCTTAAAACTCCTTCAGGCCGAAAACCAATTGAGATCGATAAGTCATTAAAACAAAGACTAAGGCGTAAAGTCCATGGATTTTACTTACGAAAGGAAATTCCAACACTTGACAAAACTATCAAATCAGTGCAAGAAGATACGGACTATACAAAAATCTCCAGAATGACATTAAGCAAACTTTTGAAAGATGTGGTTTTCCGATATACAAAACATAATAGAAAATCTCTCTTGATAGATAAACCGGAAATAGTTTTTTGGAGAAGAGACTATTTAAGAAGCATTCGACAAGCCAGAGAACAAAATTTGAAAATCTTCTACTTAGACGAAACATGGATAAATGCTGGATATACAGTTTCCAAATCTTTTCAAGATAAAAACATTAAAAGCGGAAGGCAGGCATTCGTGGAAGGTTTGTCGTTAGGTTTGCAGCCACCATCTGGAAAAGGAAAAAGACTTATCATTGTCCATGTTGGAAGTTATGAAGGTTTTGTTGATGGTGGATTATTAACTTTTATTTCAAAACGCACGGGGGACTATCACGAAGATTTGAATGGGGATGTCTTCGAGGAATGGTTTGTTCAAATGTTGGATCTGATTTCAAAAGGGGCTGTTATTGTTATGGACAACGCAAGTTACCATTCACGGTTACGAGAAGCATTGCCCACAAGTAGTTGGCGTAAAGCAGAGCTTTTGGAGAGTTTCCAAAAGATCCACTAAGGAAAGAACTTTACAGAATTGCAAAAATGAACAAGACTAAATACAAAACCTACATTGTAGAAGAAATGGCTTCTTCTCGTGGTATATCAGTTCTTCGACTTCCCCCTTATCATTGTGAAATTAATCCCATAGAATTAATATGGGCTCAGGTAAAGGGAGAAGTTGGAAAAAAAATACTACTTTTAAAATAAACGATGTTGTGAAATTGTTTGAGAGTGCTGTAAGTCATGTTAGTAAGGAAAATTGGACAAACTGTATCGGGCATGTTATCAAAGTAGAGGCAAACATGTGGAAAATTGACAATATTTGTGATGATTTAATCGACCCTATTATAATTAATGTCAACAATGATTCTTTCTCTTCCGAGTCGGATATAGAATAAAATGTAAGTAATAAATGTATTCCAATAATTATTTCTTTTCATTTTATATTATATTATAATTGAAAACGTATTTTTTTTCCAAAATACACACCACTGCATTGCGTTATTGCTTATGTGCTAATCCTTTAACAATAAAGAAACCCTAAACTTTGCTACTGAAACAAATACGGGGTCATTCTACCTGGTTTTTAGATTTACGGAAGAAATGTAATTTAAAGTAAGAAATTTATCAAAAATTTCATGGTACTCCCTGTAAAGGTTTTGCATACTTAATTAGGGTTTATTACTCCTCGTACTTTTTGTACATACTATAAAATAATTAAGGCAGAATACCAAAGCTCTGTGCATAAATTATAAGTAATTCATATTCCTGTACATTCGTTGACCCCAAACGATAAACGTCCCTTTTTATAAACTGAAATAAAGGAAACGACTGTTGGGAGGCAATACTAATAAGGGCAATAAATAAACGTCTTTTCCTTCATTTCTTTTTATGCTAAACTTCCGTTGGATTACAAACCACCTTCACAACATCTCCGCGGCGAAATAACTAAGGAGTGCTCCGCGATTTTTTCGATGACAAAGATAAAAGAAATGTTTCCTCAATAGTTTTCCTTTCGCAAATCGTCACGGCGATAAATACTTTTATGGTTTATAATCAATGAATAAATTAATTGGACCTTCCACGACCCACTATAGAATTGATTGCTTTTCGTAGGACGGAGAAACTAACGGATTTTCCTTTTTAAAATGTCTTTATTGTTACAATTCTGTGTAAAATTGGCTGATGTCAACAAAACAGAAAAACATGAAGTCAGTCCAAGTTAATATGTATTTTAATCAAAGATGCGATTAGTTTTGGTCGAAAAACATTAAAACTTAACACTTTTTAACAAAACTTCCAATGAAATTCATTGTGTTAACCTTTACTTTTTGGAAGTTCATCTTACTAAGAACAATAAATAACTGAACAGTTAAACTAAACTATTTATTTGAAAAATTCGCTTTAATTTTAATTTAAAAAAATAGTTTCAATGATAGCTGTTTCGATGAAACTAGCATTATGAGAACATTATGCTCTAATGGCGTCCTTAATAATAATAAAGATCTTTTTTTACAAAAGGAGATTAGAACTTCTTACAGGAAAGGAAGAAATGAAGTAAGATAGAGTTCTCTGATACAGATTAAAGAATCCGGTGAACATATTGCAGCAGAACGGAACATGAACTGAATTAATAATGGAAACAGTTAAAGGAAGTAAAGTATGAAATTTTTTGTTATTAAAAGACAACTAAAATGTTTAGTTGTTGTTTAGTTTACCTTCGGTCTCTGAAGAAGACAACTTGGTGTGTTGGTGTAGTGGTAGTGTAAACGGTTTTCGGTATTAAAAGACAATAACAAAGGAAATATGTTCTATGAACATCTTGCTATAGAAAGCAACAAGTAATGATACAGAAGGGTAATACATAATATTTAAAATATTAAGAAAGAGAGTAAATTACATTTTCTATCAATAACAAAATAGGTATTATAGTCCAGTAACTGAAGATCCAAACATACGAATAATTCTGTATATTATTCAGTGATAGCTCAATTTGTAGATCATCCCAGATGCTTTAAAACGAGAAAATGTTTAACAAGTCAGCGATTCCGGAAGGAGTCCACCCCGCCTGAACCCGGGGAAAACGGTTTTCCGGGAAAACCTGCCAAAATATGCGAGTCACAAAAATTTTGTTTAGGCAAAAGATGAAGATCTGTTCATTATCTACAAGGATGGCCCTTATCATTTTTTTCGAAGATTTGATATTTTTTGAGATAATGGAACTCTAAAGTCTGCTCATTTCTCTACGGCATTGAGTGCCCAATAATTTGTACGATCGCGCGGACAAACTTTTCTTCATATCTCAGGCAAAAATTAACATTTTTTAACGATTCAAAGTTCACTGTGATCGGAAAATCCATTTCAACCGGAGAATGTGACTTCAAGTCAAAGTATTTTTTTCACAACATTTGGAGTCTAATTTATTAATGTGTTCATATTTTTTCAAGAAAATGTTCATTTATCCTAATGTGTGTTCGGGAAAAGCGTCATCCCAAGAATAATATTTATAATATTGAAGTTCCATGCTCCTCATTTTAAAGCTGGGATGATCCACTTTCCGGATAGACTTTTTATTTTCCGAGAAAATCTTGCAATTTTGCGGGAGTGGGGAAAATTGGTCACCTGAGTAAAAACAAGACTTCTTTTCAAACCCTTCCCGTTTCTCGCTCTTTATTATTTGAGTATTAATAATTTGACAAATGTAAAACGAAAAATTATTCTGTATTCTGACGGTTGCGGATACCAAAATAGGAACAACATACTTTCAAATGCTTACATTTTTCAGTAAAACATAGATTGAACAAAAGTATTTAGAGAAGGGTCATACCCAAATCGGATGTGACTCGATACATGCGCTAATTGAACGCAAATTGAAAAGAAGACTCATTCATCTTCCCAACTAATACCTACATTAGTATCATCCTTGAAGCACGTAAAAATCCCATGCCTTTAGACCAGGAAAAAGGACACATAAACCTACAGTATCCAACTTGCGAACTATAAAATATACCCCTGAGAAAAAATTTTTTACAAGCTGAACTTTGACGATAATTATATGGAACTAGACCAAAGAGCGGAAGAATGTAATAAAAACAGTTTTACCACTAGACGGTTATTCAAGGAAATATTGAAAATTAATTTTTAAAAATGGCAGCATCTTCAACAGCTTAAACGAGAATTAATAAATAAATAATTAAGTTTTTCGTTCAAACAAACAATAAAGACAAACCTCTGGCATTTTGTCGTAAGCCTCAAACAGATACCATTTTAAAGAGAAGTCGTATCCCACAAAAACAATAAAAGCAATTCAACAATTGTTTTGTTTTAAAACAATTAACATTTCAGGTAAGTAAACTGTTGAAAAAAAAATATTCCACAAAAATTCAATGAAAATTTATAATGCTATGCAGTTTTTTGTACCTCCTATAAAGTTTGTATTCTCGGGGTTACGTCCTATTGAAAATAAGCCATCGGTATGTTCCTTCTTTCTTTGTTAATTTACACGATCAAACATAACTGTTTTTGTATAGCCTGATGATGGCCTCTATATTAAGGCAAAACTAGTAGCTACCAATTTTTTCCATTAATAACATTCTGTGACATTGACTTTGGCATTTGGTTTTTGCATCTTTGATTTAAATAAATATCAACCTATATTATGTATCACTTTGTATTTTATCAATTATTTTTATATTGTTTACTATTTTATTTATTATTAATCAATGCGATTAGTTGTGACAGGTGTCTACGTTGGTGTGTTTAGATGACCTTTTGTATTCTATGGTATAGTCAAATCCTGATAAAAATTGTCCGTATCGAACCATTCTTGTTGCAGATAAAACTGGTAACTGCTTCGTAGGATGAAAAATAGTCATTAATGGTTTATTATCAACAATCAAAACAAATTTCCTCCCATAAATGTAATGAAAAACTTTCTTAAATGCCCAATATATTGCTGTTGCCTCTCGATCTAGTTGACTATAATTTTTTTCAGCTTTTGTTAAGGTCCTTGAAATAAAAGCGACAGGTCTTTCTGAACCATCCGGTAGTCTATGAGATAGCACTCCTGAAATACCATTTGGACTGGCATCCGTAGCCAAAATAATTGGATATTCTGGAGAAAAAGGCATAAGGATACGTTCGCTTGCAATTTCCTGCTTGGCATTTATAAAAGCTCTTTCACAATTTTTTGTCCACTGAAATTTTTAATTTTTCTGCAACAATTCATGTAATGGATGTAGTAAATTTGATGCATCTGAAATAAATTTATCGAAATATCTTATCATTCCTAAAAATTGTTGAACTTCTTCCACATTTGTCGGTCTCGGAGCATCTCTAATGGCTTTAATTTTCTCATTTGATTTTTTAAGTCCTTCTTGGCAGATAATATGTCCAAGGTATTTTATTTCTGTGGCAAAGAATTTGCATTTTTCTTTATTTACATGAAGGTTGTACTTTCTAAGTCTATTTAACACTTCAATTAGACGTTCTTTACACTGTTTAATCGTGGATCCTTGTATCAAAATATCATCAAAGTATGCTGTTGTGCCGTGTAGATCGCTAACAACTTGATCAATTATTTTATGAAATTCATTTGGAGCTGTCTTGATACCAAAATTTAACCTTTTAACTTTAAAGGTACCTTTATGTGTTGAAATTGCTTGCTTTCACTGTATTCATCCATTGGAACATGTAAATAAGCTTTATAAACATCCAGCGTACAAAAATATTTTCCTTTACCCATTTTGTTGAATATATCTTCTATTTTTGGTATAGGATAACGATTGTCTTGTAATTGAGGATTAACTGTAACTTTGTAGTCAGCGCAAAGACGGATTTTTCCATTGCTTTTTGGAACAACGACTAAAGGTGTTCCCCATTCAGAGTAATCCATCTTCTCTATGATTCCTTCTTCTTCCAAATTAATCAGTTCTTGATTTACCGCTTTTTGTAATGCATATTTTTTTCAATAATTAACTAGCCTACTACCAGCAAGACAATCATAAATAAGCGCAAAGCCATTTTCCCGAACCTACTGGATACCACTAATGTGAAAAATCGCAATCTCTTCCTCGTGTTCAATTATAATTTATTACCTGACGCAGTACTAGTATAGATATATTGCTACATACCGACACCGATCAATGTAAACAAATCAAAACTTATAAATCATCTGAACCAAACCAGTTACGTCAAGTGGTGTTTTTCGTATTTTTAAGTCCCGCACGATTGTAAGCCAGATATACCAGTATAATTAGTGGAAAATACATAAATGGTAAACTCGCCGAGATCTGCATTTGACATATGGTCGCGTAAGAATAATAAATCTTCCATAACCAATGTCAACATACCGAAGAATGTAGAATATAAAACTTTCACCTTCATTGAATAATATGATTTTATCCATTTGTATGTATTTGATTGTTGTTCAAAATTCGATTTATTGATTTGATGCTTACTTTCAATGACCTTGGTAGCAAGAGAACTGATAGTCATGAAAAGTGATACAGAACTTCCTATATATAGTCATATTATAGTTTATTAAATTTGTAAATATTACGGTAAAATATTTTATTTCAAGGTTGTATTTTACGACTTCAGTTTTTTTTTTATTATACACCCACATATTTCATTACAATGTATAAGAAAACAAAAAACAAGGTTCTTTTTATCTTAAAAATGCAGCCTGACAATATCTTATCTATTCTGTTAATCTAATTGTGGGTATCCCCAGAATATGATTTTAACAGGAAAGTGTCGAATAATTAAAAAACAAACAAATAAATGTAAACATTTAAAAACCTTTTCGTTGTAAAATTTGTATTTCCGAGTGATTACTAATGTTTTTTTTTTCTCCTAACAAATGCACATGTATAAAAAACAAGATTGTTATGAACAAAATAAACTGCATTCATTTAGTCTGCAACCTTTTCTCAAGGACGATCGAGGTCTTTCTTACCCAATCATTATGTAATGAATATGTTTCAGTCGAGCGTTATACCTTTCATTATACGTGGCTTTATAATACGTCATATTACGAACTTTAAAAATGTTTTATAGCTGTAATCATTTTATTGAAAGAATCTTTAAAAAGGTATAATTTGGAAATGTACATTTAAAATAGAAATATCTACCAGATACTGTCAATTGCATGAAACAGTTTATTATAATTATATACTGTATTTGAAAATCAAGAGAGAGTAAATTCCCAGAATAAAAACTAATTCGGTATGCAAAACTATAGTACAGTACGTGCGGTAAAACTTCAATATTTGTAATGCATTCTAAATTGTTTTTGTTAATTTCAATACAAAATTTATTAAATTTCTTGGACTATCACATTATTTTATGATCTTTTATTGTTACTACAGTAGGCCTAAGAGGATTATTGTGCGTAATAGGCGTAACCAGATTAGAAAGGGATAATTGTTATTTAACGACCTCCGAATGGCAACAGCTTCTAATGCCAGATATTTTGACTTAAATAGTGCTTAAGTTTCTAGAAATGCAGTTATTTGATTTTCGATAAACGTGACAAATAGTAGTGACTAAAAATGGAAGCAGTTTGTGAGTATACGCCAGTGAAAAAATTAAAACTAGACCATTTATCGCTCAATGAAAAGAGTGCTGTAGTGAATGTGTACCACTATTTTAAACATCAAAATCCCTCAAACACTATTGACAGTGTAGTTGAAACAACATCTAAGGCAATGGAATAAATATGGAAAATCTACAATATATAGAGTTCTAAAGGAGGAAAAATCAGGTGGAGTAACCTCACCAAAGCCAAAACCAGGTAGACAAAAACTATTAAAAGTCAACGTGGACGAGTTTTTTAAAAATGCTATTCGTAAGCAGTCTTAAAGTCTTTACGTAACCCAGCCTGTTCAGGAGGTTGGCAAACTTGTTGGTAAGTCTATTTTTTATAATCTTTGTCTGTTAGTCATGCTTTCAAAAAGGGTTTTACCAATTTTACCATTTTTATTTCGATATGCTTTTCTTTCCACCACATCAAATTTAAATTAAAAATTGACACTTTAATGCGAAAATTTGATCCCTACCTTCAACCTCATTTGAGTGACAGTTACAACCCCCAATTTTTTAAATGGGAAGTATGAGATTGTGATATTTTTTTGGCAGGTCTCTTCATTCTCTATCCAAAAATTTTATTGTTTTTAAATGTAATGCAAAATTAACATAAAATATCTGATATGTAATATTTAATTGTTCATAACGTAAAGAATATGAATGTCAATGAGGTAGATGTTCAAAATGCTCAGCGCGAACGTCCGATGGGGTAAGATCAGGTGATCTTGCAGACCATTCTATTGATCCTGGCCCCCTATCCAACCTCCCTCAACGAAAATTAGGCCAATAATAAGGTTTTTTTCTGAGCTAGCTTGCACCGTCAAAATAGTTCTACTTAATGTATTAAATATATAATTCTGACATTAAGTAAACCTTTTTCAAACCGGTTTAAAAAAAAGTAAAACCGTACCATTATTTATTCACCAGACTTGTCAACAATTTCAAAATATTTGCGGTTTGGTTTCTACTAATTGTTCACGATTTAAGCAGAAATAAATTAAACAGATTTAACAATGGTCGTATAATGCTTACACCGATTTTGACCTTAATAATTGAAATGTTTATGGTTGCAGACTAGACGACAAAATCAATTAAACTAGGCAGGTGGATACAACGCGTTTAAAATAATAGGTGTGGCATTTAGATGCAGTGAAACTTCTGTGGTGTCATAATGGAGATTAATAGATTGTGGCAGAGGTGGATTCGTTATACATCACCTTTCACTTGTTTAGGTTAGGTTAGGTTCACTCGGTGCAAATGTCGAAAAAAAATTTATAAACAAAAAGTTTTATATATAGTCTATAAAAATTGTGTAAAGTCAATATTATTAGAAATTAAACAAAATATATTCTAGGATTGCGATAATAGAAAAATCAATGTCATCGTGACAAACAAAGATGAATTGATTGTACTAACCCTTACTTTTTGGAAGTCCATCTTATTAAGAATAATAAAAAACTCTTCGTTTTAACAAAACTTTCAATATTTATTTAAAAAATTGCTTTTTAACTTTAATGACTTCCAATATTTATTTAAAAAATTGCTTTTTTAACTTTAATGACAGTCATTAAAGTTAAAAAGCAATTTTTTAAATAAATATTGGAAGTTTTGTTAAAACGAAAAGTTTTTTTCAAAAATTCATACGGTTTTCATAAATAAAACTGCTCATAAAATCAGACGGATTTTGATAAACTTGAATTTTGTTTTATTTTATGGGGTTTAAGAACAAGCAAAACTTTTATCAAGAATGACATTTTTCACTAAAACTAATATTTAAACATTTCTCACCTATATAGGATACCCCATCCGTATATAAAAAATAATTCATAAATTTACTTATTTCACTAATCTATTTTACGTAAATAAAGTTTAAGTTCGGTTCTGACAATCACTTAAAAACCAAATAAGGTACCTACATTATAGATTATCTTAATAAAAATATGTTTATAATAATATGAAAACTGCAATAATAAAAATCCTTGATAAATATTTAACGCTTTCCATTTCTAATGCACTTTACACGGTATGAATATTAGTTTTTTATAAACAATTATACTCTTTATTTAAAGAGCTAAATAATTTACCCAATAGTGATTTTTTATTAATAAACATTATGTTTGTGGTTACGAGGATAAGCGAACAGTTGAAATAAATTTCTAATAATACTTTTATGTAAAAAAATACCCTCATCCAATAAGCGAAATCGTAGAAAATAAGAAAAATGTGCTATAATAAAGGTTACTACTAAATTAATAATTTCGTATGCTGTTTTATTTCTTTTTAGACTTCAAACTTCAAACCCGTTAGTCAAATTGTATTCCGCACATTCGAGGTACAATTTCATGGATGATTCTTTATTCCTACAATATGTACCTACACGGAAAACGTGGTGGTATTAATAAATATGTATCGAAGAGGACTTGAATTGAAATGTAATTAATATAGGCACTAGCGCAAATAGCGGAATAGGTAATTTTAAAAATATTCCGTATAGGTATCCGTGAGAAAATTATAAATACCGTCAATTTTTTTGAATAAATATACAAACTCCTTTTCAAATAAATGATCATTAACATGTTAACAATGTGGGATTTTTGTTTTACTAACAGTTTCATTAATTTATTTAATGATTTATGATGTTTGTATGGTAAATACGAAGAGCAGACATTGAATAAACGCGTAGGGTATTGTCTATTAACACGCCTGTGTAATATTTAAAGTGGCGTAGATGATTGGAAGTCGTAGTAAAATCGTATTTTAGTTTATTGTGTATCTATCAATTGCAAAATATGTTTACCATTTATTTAATTTGTGTCGATTTATTAGAAACAAAAAAAATATTCTAAACACATAATGAATTACTACTGGGTATTTGTGTGGAATAATATATTTGCAAAATACTGTTTCAAGCTACATAAAATTATTGTCGAAGGAAGGTTGATGCGAATGTTGTAAAGTATAAGCAGAGTCATAGACAAAGATTGGAATATTAAGTTTGCTCAAGCAGAAAATCTCTGATAGTTTAATGCACTATTAGTACGCGCAAGCGCGTGAAAATTCATATTTCAAACTAGTTGGAGTTTTATTCTGCTTGAAAGAAATGTGGCATTGTCAATTCTAACATGTTCTAGAACAAAATATAATGAAACTTTAAGTTTAACAATAATTTAATTTTTAAGCACTTCCTAATCCATAACAGTTCATTATCCTCACTTGCTGAATTACATTAATTTTATTTGCTACCTGATAGATTAACATTACAAATTATGATATAACGAGAAAGAAAACAAGGGTCTTTCACTGCGCAAGTCTTCTGACAATATGATACTGTTTCTTAAAAGAAACTATTAATCAATGACTCAAAATCAAAACTTTATTGGTTTAAAAATATCCGTCAACAAATTTTGCAAATGTAAATATAATTTTTCTGAAAAGAGTTCTATAAAATATAATACGCCCTTGATAAAAGTAAATCTTATACTTTCATTTACAGTACCTATGATGCAAATATATGAAATAAATTCATTATTTCAGAAACAGACAACTTTAAACAGGTCATTTTTAATTTTTTAATGGCCATCAACTGCTATAGATGTGTTGGACATTCCGTCATTAGTGATGGCGTATTGACGTCATCTACGATTTTTTTAAATACAAACCGAGGTCACGTGACAGCTCATTTGAAAGGTCTCCTTATCGCCTTTGCAACAATCTAATCTTTTAAATATTTATTTCTACAGGGTTAACCAAAATTATGAACTTTGTTAAGTAACATGGAATTACAATAAATATTCATTCATTGAACTAAAATACAATAAGGACCGCCACTGGGAACAAAACAAAATAGTGCTTATTGATAAAAACAATGCTACTATATAATTTGAAATTAATTATTGTAGTAAGTACTCGGAATTATTTTTACAAAAATATTTAAATCAATATTGTCATTGACTCGTCTTTATTCGTCAATAATCTGTGAATCTGTCAAATAATAGACGTCAAATTTTTACTCTTCGAGTTTTTTGCCGACATTAATAACAGCATTTTTTACAAAAATGAAACTAACAGAAACAGAAAAAATCGAGATTTTAACCATGATTGGTTATGGAGATAGAGTGAGGACTCAAGCAGAAGTTCGTAATCAATCAACAGTAAGTAAAATTTAAAAAAAAAATAGAGAAACGGGCCATGTTAAAGATCTTTCAAGATGTGGTAGAACATCAATATCCGAAGCCAAAAAACTGGACGTTGTACTGGCGTTTCAAGAAAATCCTCCTCCCAGTTCTAGACAGGTGATACTAGATAATTATGTCCACCAATCAACTGTTGTAAGAGTGCTAAAAAAGGAGAAGTAGTATCTATACAAAGTAAATCTGGTCCAGGAGCTATTAGAAGATGACATTGATAGATGAATCGAATTCTGGGAAATCGTTATGGAACAATGTAACAGAGATCCAGGTTTCATACAAAAGGTATTTTTTACAGATGAAGCGTCTTTTATGCTGAACGGTCACGTAATGTCGCCAGACATGTCGATATTGGGCAAGTAAAAATCCACATTGGATGGAAGAGTATAGGACACAATATCCCGAGAAGATAAATGTCTGGGCCGGCATTATAAACAATCAAATTGTAGGGCCATAATTTTTTAAGAAAAACCTATTTCTTCAAAATTATCTGTTGCCACAGCTGGATCAGCTATTTCCAAATAGAAATGATTTATGGTGCCAACAGGATGGGGCTCCCCCACACTATGGCACAGTGTTGCCAGACCGCATCATTGAAATTCCCCCAAACCGAGCTTTAAAAACCCCCAAAATTTTCCATTTAAAAAAAAAAACCCAAAAGAGCTCATGTAAGTTTTGATCACCAGAATCTTTTCATAAATTTCATTTTCAATTTTTAAGACCTCTTCAAAAGCAGAAATTTGATACAAATATCCCTAATTTTATTCATAAAAGCAGTGATATTTATTGTATACTGAATTATGACTTGGCAAATCAAGAGTAGGTAATAAAAATATAAATCTTAAAATCAACCTAAAACAATATAAAAGAAGATATATTGATAATGAAATGAGTTCGAGAAAAACCCCCAAAAAATACCCTTGAAAAACTGATCCCCCAAATTTCCTCCAGAGCAAAAAAATCCCCCAAGTTTGGGGGAAAATCCCCCAATATGGCAACACTGCTATGGCATTGAGGTACGAAATTACCTTAATAACGTTTTCCCAGGAAGGTGGATAGGTAAAAGGGACCTATCGAATGGCCACCAAGGTCTCCAGATTTGACTCCGTTAGACTTTTTTTGTGGGGATATTTAAAGAGCAGAGTATATCAAAATCGACCGAATAATGTAGAAGAGTTGAAGGAGCGAATCCGAACGGAAATTGCACAAATAACACCTGAAGTCCTCGAAAACGTTAGATTAACAAAAATGCATAAAATAACAGTTTTACAGATGAATGGTTACGGAGTTAATACCAGAAAACCTCAAATCATAAAAAAATTTCCGCCTATATCCCAAGTAAAATAGAGTAAAATAGAGAAGGAATTTGTCTAGTTTTTTTTTTCGCAAATGAGGTTTTCATATTTTTAATATTTTTTTAAAATTATCAATGCACATCTAAAAATTGCACGTTACAAAAACATTGTTCTACAGAGAATATGCTACGAAATAAAAATCCTGTTTAAAATATCTACAGAAGAGGTACTTCAAAAACAGATATCATATCTCAAGTGAGACTTAAGAGAAAAGTATAAGTATAAATATAGGTGCTTTATAGTTTTAAGTGCTTACTGCATTATTTTGGTAGCAAAACAAACATAAAACAGTTTCTTAAATAAATGAATGACTTGTTAAACATAAGCTTATAAATAATATGACAAACCTATGATCAGCTTTGATAATTTGCCTCCCAGTGGTGGTGATATTAGTTTTACAAACATTGAAAGATAGACGTATATTCGGTAGGCTCAAAAAACCAAAATTCGAGTACGCTACTGGTTAGTGGTATTCATTTTTCCCACTTCAAACGCTGCTGGTGTTAAAATTACAGTATATTCTACTCTAGGTACAAATTCCCACGAACATCAATATATTCGATTATAATATTAAAAAGTAAATAATAAAACAAGTCTCGACTTGCAAGAACCTTCCATCAAAAACATCAAATTACTTATTAGTATTAATGGAGTTGTCAGAACGCAACTGGTTTTGTTAGGAATTTGCTGTAAGGAATATGATACGATAACGGAGTTTCCGGATATTTAATTGTATGTATTTAAGTAACAAATAACTGCAACCGTGATTTACTTTGGTTGTTTATGTAAGTTTATGAAAAGTGATTAGTTTTAACAAAAGTAAAGCGCAATTTTAATATTCCCCTATCTTCCTCTGCTTTTAATAAAGAAATAAGATATTATTAAGCAAATTGCTATAGGAATAATATAAAAACTCTTTGTTTTAACCCAATCTCCAAGTTTAATTGAAAGAATTATGTTTAACTAGCATCTTCAGATTGACATGACATGACAGATTGGGCTTTTTTAACTAATTTTTCTGCTTCTTTTGATTGAGTGTTTCATTTTATATTTACATAATTGGGTATTAAGATTTTCTTCAGACATTCTTGGTTAAACCAGATGGTTTGGAATGTCTTAGACCATTTCTCATGTAACTTCTTATACAATTCTTCTCTCGAAATTAAATTTATTATACCAATCCTTACTTACAGCTGTAATTGTGATTTTAAACCTAATTTTTTCAATTAAACTTGAAAGTTGAGTTAAAACGAAGAATTTTTTATTATTCTTAGTAAGATGGACTTCCAAAAAGTAAGGGTTAGTACAATACATTCAATCAAATTGCTATAAATAACGGTTTCCCCATTTCCCTTTTTAACAAGTTACATAACAGGTTTTTTTAACAGATTCAAACTTAGATTGGCCATTGTCTCTTCTCAGCATAGTTCTTCCTCTTAAATTAAATTGAATGTAATTTTGTTGGTTCCTTATATTGCTTTGGCCCTATTTCTTATATGATATGATATTTCATTTGATTTTCAAAACCAAAATTAACTGAATATCCTTCTTGGGCAACAGTAAATCCTCTGATCCTTGTTTGCGCTCTTTTGGAATATATAAGTTATTCTGTGATGACTGTAATACCAGTCAGGAAGGCTTTTAGACACTGGAATGAAAGAATATCTTAATCATGTTCGGGAATCGAATTTGGGATGTTTAGGTCAACAGACATCTACGCTTTCCAATACACCATCACATACATGTAGTACAATAAGACTTTTTGCTTGTTTTTTCAGTTAAGTAAGGTGTGTGTCAAAATTTTTTTAAAGTTGAATAAACGTATTTCCAATAGGATCGTAGAAAGAGTATAGTGTGCTACTGTTGTAGAACACCCATTTCACACTCGTTTGATTGCAGTAATTGCATTCGCTTGCACCACAACTTTCACACATAATGTATTGTTTACATCATTTATGTTTCATATAAAACCACTTTTTGTATTTTTCAATAAAGTAGTTTTTTTTAATTTTGTATTTAATTTTTAATAAAAGAAGTGCCCGCGCTTATTTAAATTTCAGGAGAAGCACGAGCGCCATCTCACTCACTTTCCGGTTTTGGTGGACCAAGTCATTACTGTAGAACAAAAATTTAACATATACTTGGGCGTCTCTTGGTTTTCTCTGGTTTGCGCAAATGCAAAATCTCCTAACTGATCAATAAATAGACATGCGCATTAGATAATCCGTTATTTGTTATAGCTACAAGAATTACAAACAATTCCAGTAAAAACCTACTAGCTTTTTGAAAGTTTATTTTAATTTTAAAACGTATTTTAGATATCTTATCAATCAAAGGTGCATCGCTCTCATTTAAATACACTCAACCATTAGCTAATATTTGATCAAAATAATTATCACCAACAGCAATGACCAAATTTGTAATTTATATCTTGAGTTCTTGTCACAACGTACCGATATTTTTACCACAACCTATCAGAAGTAAACATTTTATATTTTTTTCTTCTTTATCAAATACCTCAGAAACGCTGATATATACTTTATTTATAAACTATTATTAAAGTTAATAATCTAAGGTATTCATATTTCTCCTAGTCTGTGGTTTTACAATGACAATGATTAACCATGTAAATTGTGATTAAGAGTAACTACTAATTTTCCTGACCTCAGACACAAGTATACACCAAAACAGATATTTCTGGCGGCATACTTGTTGGCAGCAACCCAAAATATTTTAGGAATTTAGTTTTTTCACCTCAGCAAAGCTCTCAAAAAGTTTAAATGGCTTATTAATAAAAAATAATGAAGTATATTAAACAATTGGTTTGTTATTCTTTAATTAACTTTTGTTTTATTAGAAAAATACACAAAGGATATGTTTATAATAGCAGGTTTTCAATTGAGACAATCTGTTAAAGTGATATGATAGCAGTACTATCACTATCGTCGTTGTAGTGAAATTATATTCGACACGGCGAATGAGTACACCCGGTACTAAAAATGTAGTGTAGAAGATAAGACTCGATTTAAAAAATTCATAACACGTCCAGTCATTCACCTTTCGAGGGCATTTATGGTCTCGAAACGTGAACAGTTTTACTGGTAATCCTTTTTATCAAGTCACTACTACTGGTGTCTTCGCAACATTAAAGTTTACCGTCGATAAACATATGCGGATTTATGAAATTAAATTATCGCATCACAAAAATTTAACCTATCACATCAACTACTGCGTAACAAGTATACAATTAAATATTACTAAAAATCAAATAAAAATCAAGAACTATAGAAACATAAACACTGCCAATAATAGATCTTTCAAGTCGTAGTGGAACCTAACCTAACTTAACCTAACCTAAAATTACCGAAAACGGACATGAATCCCAATTGGCGATTACCCTATAATAGTAAAAACAATTTGGATTAACTTAACCGTAGCAGAAAATAAATACTTTGATCACGATCACATTAAGTGGTTGTAGATTAGCCCACGCGATGATTTATTAACTTGAAACGATAATCAATTTAAAAGAGATCGGTCGGGGGTTTGAATATCTTCCTGAACTCAAATTATTGATGATGATTCACACAAAAGGTAACGCTAGATTGCGATAAGCAAGCGCCTCTATACAGTTGTTACAAATTTCCTATACACGATCTGCTCCAAAATCATTAAACATTATTTATAGTTATGGTTTTTACCCACGCACCGATTTGAATTATTACTTGAAACAGGTCTCATCCCTTCTCGTAATAAAATCAATATACGATACAATATTGTGTAAACATGATTATTTCATGTAAAAATGTATCTTTTTAAATTAACAAAAATAAAATACTCTTATTTTTTTTAACAATTTTTAATTCAGAAAATTATGAATCTTGAAGCAAAAAAGACTGCAAATTCGTATAAGACCACTTGGTCATATCTAGGAATCATCTTAGTCCAAAGGTATTCTTGGAATTATTGCTATCTGCTATTGCCGCGTTTGCTCACTTTGGACCAAAAACGTGTTCGAATGAACATTTCCAACTCTCTGTTGGCGCAGTTTAGGCGCAATAAATCAGAGTTTTGGCGCCGATTAATTACTGTAGATGAAACTTGGATACACCATTATACTCCAGAAACAAAAACACAGTCAAAACAATGGAGTGCGAAGGGGGAATCGGCTCCAAAAAAAGCAAAGGTTGTTCCTTCGGCTGGGAAAGTGATGGCAACTGTTTTCTAGGATAGTCATGGAGTTATCTTAATCGATTATCTTCAAAAAGGAAAAACCATTACAGGAGCATACTACGCATCATTACTTGACAAGCTGAAGGCAGAAATTGCAGAAAAACGGCCACATTTGCAGAAAAAAAGAATTTTGTTTCACCAAGACAATGCGCCGTCTCACACCTCAGCGGTTGCCATGGCGAAAATCCACGAATTACGGTTTGAACTGCTTGACCACCCTCCTTACTCACCAGATCTACCCCCAAGCGACTTTTTTTGTTCCCTGAGCTAAAAGTTGCGCTCGGAGGAGAAGGATTTTCGTCGAATGAGGAGGCCATCACCTTCGTAAACAACTATTTTGCAGAGAAAGACGCTGAGCACTATTTGGACGGGTTGAAGAGATGGGAGCATCGCTGGGAGAAGTGTATAGACTTACAAGGAGACTATGTAGAAAAATAAAAATTAATTTGAAGAAGAAATGTCTAGTATCTTTGTTAGGTCGAAAAATTTTCAGAATATTTAATATTCAAGATTTATTTTAGCCTATTCATAGTAAAAGAGAAATCTCTCGTAATGTGGGACAGTGGCAGTCCAGGAAGACTGATATAAGCTCAAAATTCCGCGGGTCCCAATTATAGTAGGTAGGAGAAGACATAGCAAAGCCTCTTAGTGGTCAGAACACTTATGTGGTTATGCAAAATCAACCATAAAATCTCACAGATTCACAAATTCTCAAGAATGGTGGAGAAAATCACCAGAAGGAATTCATAACATGTCCGACATCAAAATTAAGTGTCTTAAGAAGCATGTATGCAGGTGCCAAAATGTACAGTTATCCCTCTGTGCAGATTCTGGCAAGAAGAATACGAAACCTCTAAACACATTCCCCAAGAAGGTATTTAAGACTTTAAGACCAAACAAGACAAGATCCTATGGAGTACACAGGACCACAATAGTTCTGGAGGAGGTCCTTGTCGATATATACCTAAAAATATTGATACATAGAAAAATTAGGGCAAGTCTAGGTAATTCAGTGACAAGCTGATTATTAGAAATTTTGCCAATATAATATGTAAAAAGCTGGCTTGTGACAAAAGGAATTGCAAAAATCCGCACAATCTTATAAAGGAAGTCGATCACATCAAGTGATTTTAGGTTAGATAGTTTAGATAATTACATAGTTAGATAATTTAAAAGTAAAAGTTTGTGGGGTATTCGGTAAATCTGGATATATCCAGATTTATACTATTGTCCTTGAAGATCTTTATAATCTATTAATACTGATTGGTATACGATTGTTTGTTTGATTGAAATGATCAACGAATTGCCAGTTGGCACAATGCTCGTGGAATTTATAGAAGGTCAAAATGTCGAACTTGATTATCATATTTTACAAATGATATAGGAATTGTTGTCATTTTTTTTTAATTCAACTTTATCAAGCGAATTTAAAAATGACACATTAAACAAATCAATAAATTGTTTATTTTTAACCAAGGTAGAAGTATACAAGGGCTACTTGATTAGAACTAAATTCATTTGAGAATCTTAGGTCAACTGATGCAAAGAGAAAATAAGAAAATATTATCAAATTTTAAATTACATTTGTCTTTGTACGTATATGTGCTGCAAATAAGTGTATAATCTTATGAAAAATATAGTGGTGTTAAACACTAAAGATGAATATTGGCTGTAGACATTAATAGCGGAAAAAAGAGTATTTCATGATGTATAAGGGCCGATTGTTCAATCTTCAGATAAACAGATAGATAACTTTTATTCGATGGATAGCAAGGTTTTGAATTTTTCAACAGTTGGATAAGACTTAACTGTCGAATAACTCTGCTAACTGAGGGATAAATCTATCTGCCGCTTCAACCATCAGATAACCACTAATACCTATTATAAATGTGAATGTTTTTGAGGATGGATGTTTTTATTTCACGCAACAACTACTGGATGCATTTTTTAGAGTAATGATTTAACTTATACTTACTCAAGATAGTGTCACTGTCGTTACGCGCATCGAGTCCTTTTATGTTCGAGCAAATGCTCAGCACCTTTTCCTCTATTTCGTTGAATTCGGGAGCATTTGAAGGCCCTCCACCAGTTCTCTACATGTCTTGCCTTTGCAGAAAACATTTCTTTTTTGTTATTTTTTTAATCCTTCGTACTTAAGTTTTAAAGTTTTCCACGAGCGGACACTCGTGGAAATCCCACAGGAGTTAAAAGAATTTTCTATTTTCTTCCATGCTGCCTCTTTATCTTTGTTTGTCACAGCGTCCGTCTTTTTGTTTTCAATTATGGCTTTGAATTTACCTACTAAACTGACAAGTAGTTGGATTTCTGCGGTATTAAAATTTGCTGAACGCTCTCTTTTCTTAGATTCCATTATTTCCGTACACTTTCGCAACAATTTATTTTAACACAACCGTTAGACGTCTCACGTTTCGCGCCAAAAAAACAAACAAACAAGCATCAAAGCATGACATAACCTCAAAAGTGAAGTGACACTGACACTTGTTTGACAGAAAAATTTTGTCCTTCTCTAACCCATAAGTTTGCAATATATTTGTTTCACCACTTTGAAGTTCGTGTTGCCAGAGTTCAAATATTCCGTCAGATAACTATTCAATGAATAAAAAGACATTAAAAAATAGAGGACTAATTATTCGTCGAATAAACAGACAGATAACTTTATCCGCTGGATAGTTAAAAGACTTTTTATCTGAAGATTGAACAATCGGCCCTAAGAGTGATACATATGGAAATAAAACCCTTCAAAATACTAATTAGAAACTTTTTACCAATCAAATAGTAGCAAACTAGTACCGTGGACATCATTAAGTATTGACAATTTTCATATTAAGAACATTAAACAAAGAACTTTTTAAGAAAACTTACAGGTTAATTTAAAATATCAGCTTTTTAGTTCAATGATATCTGTTTTCATATATAATATGACGATGATAATTGCAATTAAAAATTAGTTGCAGAAAATACTTTAATAAAAATATTAATAATATGAATTCCCTAGACCAGCGGTTCCCAAAGTGTGGTCCGCGACAAACTGGGGGTCATGGAAAGGTTTCAGTTGGGTCGCGACGAAGTTTTAGCAGTAAAGCTTAAAAGCGGAAAAACAAAACAAATTTTGAAAACAAAAATTCAAATTATATTGGCGACGATCACCATATTTTGTCGCTGCTAAAATGCAAAAGTGAGACAAATATAAAACAGTTTTTATTTAGTTCAGAATAATGTTTTTCCCCTCAGATAGTAGAATAGTTTTGTTCCTTCAGATTTGTAAGTCTATTTTTTATCTACTTCACAGGAAGACGCAATCATAGAACTGCCCTGGCGAGGAAAACTGTATTAAAGGAGAAATAGAACTTCGTTCTGGATGGAAGCGAGGAAAGAATATCCAGAAGTTTCCAAAGAAGTTATGAAGATTTTTATGGTGTTTAGTACCACATATCTGTGTGAGAAATTGTTCTTTTTATTCCAAAGTCACTGATGATGTTATTACTAGTGGTGAAAAGACATGATTTTATACATTGTCGCAACAGTTTGATGCTGCGGGACTAATTGTTTTGGGCATACTACTGATGTGTCGCGAAAAATCTTTACAACCAGTAGTGGGTCGCCAGCCAAAAAGGTTTGGGAATCACTGCCCTAGACAGTACATTTATGGAATTGATGCTGAATGTGTTTTCCCATAATTGAAGGAATGTAAGAGGCAATCTTTGTTAAGTTTTCTTACCAAATCTGATGTTTTTAAAAGAGTATACATGAACAACCTATTGCATAAAGATTTGAACTGAGCCACGCGCATAAAATAAGGATAATTAATCTTATTAAAATAATTTGTATTTACAAGTTGATAATTAAATCAATTATCATTATTTCTGCGGTAATTATCAGCTTGTAGTTCGTTAACTGGCTATGTCAATGTTTCGAGTTGTGAAATCGTAGACTCCAATATTAGTTGGATGCCGTTATAATGATGTAAGGACGCAATAAGCGGGTATATCAGACCATGAACCATGTTCGTTAAAAAAAATATATATAAGTAAGGATAATTTTTTCACGAAAATTGTAACGTTCTGTTATGTAACATACTTTTAGATAATTACATAAATACACACAATTACCGTACACTTGAAATTAATAAATTTAAGGTAAATATGTTAATTAACAATTCGTAAATATTTTCATGGGTTTGATGGCCTCTAAATATTCAGCACGTTCCCCGATTAGTTCCCTGAAAGGTTAAATCGTTTAGAGAACATTCCAAATCTATTATTATAATTTTATGTTGCTAGGAAATAATTCCATTTTAACTCAATTTCGACATCTTTCAATTTTATCGTTCGAATTTTTAAAACTTGTCCTTATTCGCTGCTATTGTTTTAATCAATTTTAATAGAGAGACAATAAACATTTTTAAAATAATGCCGATCAAAAACGGCAGAACAATGTTCCGCAACATGTTGTTATTGTTTGGAGAAAGCAGGTTACATAACACGTTAGATATAACTATATTGATCGAACTGTGCTATATGTTAAAACAGTGGCGATGGCAATCTTTGTCATCAGTTTATCTAGTCGCATTTGTTTCTATTTCTACTTAAAAACTGAAAACCAACACATGTAAACAAAACCACTAGCATATCTATTGTAGAAGGCTCGCACATTTGGCACCCAACGTGGGGGAAAACTAAGTTTAAAGAATTTTTTATTTAAACAGGTACCAAAGAAATCGTGAAAAAATTGGATGCCGATGTCTTGGATAGTAAGAATGTAAGAAGCA
The DNA here is from genome assembly GCA_035357415.1 of Ophraella communa. Classification (NCBI taxonomy): domain Eukaryota; kingdom Metazoa; phylum Arthropoda; class Insecta; order Coleoptera; family Chrysomelidae; genus Ophraella; species Ophraella communa. The sequence goes on along the minus strand of CM068991.1, from coordinate 30,665,622 downwards.
ATCTAATATAGGTGGAACATACAACTCGTATCTTCGTTTATGTTGGGGAATAAAAAAATACTGGTTAAAAATCTACGCAAATAGGTGGCGCTGTCTTATATAATGCCACAAGGGCAATATTATCTAGATACGGCTCTGTCGTATTTGATAAATTAATCCGTAATCCAAGAGCCGAATAGGCTTCTTGAAGGTCTTCTACCATTATTCCTATGTCCTATAGGTTATCGAAAATAATGTTCATCAGCATATCTCAAGTTTTTTAAGTATGTAGCATCAATTCTTACAGTCAAATCATCCCAATTGGGTCGTTTCATTGCGGATTCTAAGACAGTAATAAATAAATTTTCTGACTTTTTTTCTACTGGTCCAGTTGTACCTTCAATAGTCCACTCGGACATACCAAAAAGTTTTGTGGAAGTCTACGAATATTAGGGAGGGTGGTCTGTTATATTTAACTTCTCTATTAGAATCTTGAGGTATTGTAGATGGTCACAGGGCATGGGCACTCTGAAAAGGCGAGAGTAGTGCCACCTAGAGAGTCGATACACTACTAAAATTGTGGATTTAATCACGTATTACTGAAAACTGTAACGCCAATTCCGATACTTACACTGTTAACCTAATCTAACAATTTGAACTTTTGACTAATCTATGGTAAAGGTTAGTTTTGTTTTTGGCTGGTTAATTTTTTAAAATTTGTTTTTCTTTTATTTTACTATATATTCAGATCGACCAGGGGTGTTTAGTTTTAGTTTTTGTTTAGTTTGGACTTTATAGACAATTTTTCTGAGACAATGGACTAGTTTAGTGATTTTTTTTTATATTTGCATCTTATAAAATAGATTTTTAGTGGTTCAAATGTACAAATAAAATTTTTATAAAATTAATCCTCTAGCCATAATCGGCTTTTGAAATTTAAATTTAATGGTTACATACGTCATAAGTGGTAAGTGACGTGTTTCAATAAGATTGATAGAACATTTGCGATGTTGTCGATATGCTTTAATATTAACCGAGAAACTTATCTCTCTCTCTTATTTGTTGTCATTAAAAAGAGATAAACATATCGATATTTTTGTTCTCTGATTGACACTTTATCAAATAAGGAGTAAAACACTAAACAAAATATTCTGTCATTTTCGTTAGTTTACTTTGTTGTTTGGTTGTGTTTGGTTTATGAAAGAAATTACTTCTATACTATTATTGGTTCGAAAATAAAAATCCCTAACACCTTCTCTTGGTGTTATAGCGGTTCCTTTAAAAATAACCAATAGAAGTAATTGTTCTCTCGGGGAGCAACTCTACTATCGGTACAGTGAGAAAACGAATTTCAAGAATACGGTTTTGGCATATTCAATACAACCACGCCCACTTTCTATTGGCTGTTCTATTCTATCACCGTCAAGAATAGGGGTCTTGTTTGTTTATTACAGATAAACACGATTTTCTCTCCTGTCATATATCTTGTCAACTGGTACAACCAGTTAGTCACAGAACACGGTGTTTTGTGCCGCCAGTTTTTTGAGAATACTTGAAACGAACGTAGCTAAAATGTGACAATGTTGACTTTTAAACACACTTCATTATTGGTTATTAGTTGGCGCTACGTTTAAAACTTACTAATTATTTATTGCTAAATTTTACGAAATGAGAAAAATTACTTGCAAAATGAATACCAATATAAGTAAGTAGGTATCTTATCCTAAATATATACTGCTATAATTTTGATTAATATGATCCTACTAAACTAGTCCATTATTTCAAGACAATGCACAGTGATGAATGGTCATGTGAGGTGCACCCGGTAAGCTTTATTTTGATCAAATAAAACATGTTCCATTCACTAAATAGTAAGAAAATAATAAATTAGTTATCCTTTTATACATCTTTAAACTTTCCAATAAAATATATACACTTAATAATATTTGTCTTATTTCTTCCACTTCGAGGGTGGTCAATTTTTTTATATTTCATTTGAAGTAACTCAACCATTTGCTTGTTATTATTGTAATATCATTCAGATGTTAAGTTATTTCAAATGAAATATAAAAAAATTGACCATAAATGCCATTTTGCAATAAAAGTAAAATTATAGTAAGTTTGAATATGCCGCAAAAGAAGATTACAGGAATCTTCTTTTGCGACCATGTCAAAGGTGTTGGGCTTGTGTTCCGGCTCTCTAGGTGGCACCACCCGTAAATTAGTTCGCCTCAGGAGGCGCCACGGGTGAGATGCCTATCTATCAGTGTGTGTTTGTCTATGGATGGCCATTCTGCTCAAATCCCTCGAGGAAGCCTACTTGTTGTTAGACATCCAGTTTGTTTTCCAATCCTACAGTTTTTATCCATTTAAAAAGTTTAAGAAGGTCACTCTCTCACTTGAATCACATCGATCACTAGCTTGCCCTCTCCAGGAGATTAATTGTTCTTGGCTTTTTGAAGTGCTATTATTATTTCTTCTGTATTAATCTCTGATTCTGAGTTCTGATCTTTGAAGTTGTACATTCTGGCTTTTGTTTTTCTCTAGTTTCTGCCATTGGTCTACTTTTGTACTCTTTCCATTATTTTTTCTTATTTATCTTAGTATCGTTCTTTTATTAATCTCCTAATATTTTTTTTACAATCGATCTTGCTTTACGTGTAACGGCATGGTTATTGTACGTGACAGATGGTTCGTCTCAATGATACATATATACAAAATCAGACATTGGAATTAAACAATAACACAATGAAACCCATTAAATTGTAATAAAAGTTTCATTTAACTTAAATAAATGCGTTAATTAAAATGAATTGATAACAAGGCTCTGCGATTTTAAAGAATCAATTGGTAATTATTTTTTAATTGGTATGAGTGTATATAAAACGTTATATTAAAAATATTCGAGTTATTGAAAATAATAAAACCAACTTTCCGACAGTATTGTGTACCCGTTAACTTGAAGTCAAAAAATGGAGCGTGTCCTTGAAAGAGAAAAGTACCTGAACTAAAAAGCTTTTTATTTTCGTCAGACAGCACATGGTAGGCACGTGACTACTTCCCATCCCTTGTATTCATAAAATCTGTATGACCAGGTGTTTCTATTTTTATGAACCTCTTCGGGGCATGCTGTTTATATTCATGAAACAGCTGTCTGTCCACACGATGCAGTTCGATTCATAAATCAACTATCACCTCTCTTGCCAATAGAACAAAATATTTGTAAACCACTATAAAACAATAAAAATGTCAAGTGTAGATGAGCAAATTAGTATTGTGTTTATTACTTTGTTGGAAGCTATATTATAGATTTAAGGCGGATTTAGCGGATGTATAAGCAGAATATTTTCATTAATATAGCAACTTCTTTAACGTATAGTGCTTAACAGATGGGTCATTTATCGGTTCTTCAATGCATAAGCATAATCATAAGTGTTATGACAAGTGAGTTGTATCTATCACGGAACATATAAAATTAGTGTAGTCTGTAACCTTTGTCATTCAACTGCAATAACAAATTTTTAAATTTATAACCTCATTTGCTCATGGGTTTTTTAATTTCTTCAATGAAAGGCCCCTCTTCCAAACTCATATTGATATTTTTTTTATATCTTGAAAACTTGATTCTGAATTAACAAGTATGACACTTAAGACAGTGACACTTGAGAATAAAAATATGGCGCCATGAAATCCACGCAGGCGCACTTTCTATTTCCATGAATTGTACACTATAAGTTGTTATGAGTTGGATAAATTAGTCCATTTGCAACTACATAGTTCAACTTTTATGAATTGTACATTAAAGTTATGTTTATGAATATAATTATGCTTATGCATCCGCTAAATCCGCCTTTATTGAACATAAACTAGTTATATAATATACAATTTATAATTAAATGTATGTGAATAATGTTTGAAATTCGCTATTCTAAACATTCTACTAGTTTGTACTACAAAGTACTCAAATATATTTAAAAATTCTGCAATAGATAACAAGAAAAAGTTTTTTAAAATAGTAGCAGGTTTAGAAATTGATTATTTTGAACGCTGTAGCCTACTTGTATCCGTTATTTTCTATTAAGGCTGGAAGGAAAACTGGTTAAGGATAAACCTTGAAATTAAATAATTCATAATAAAGAAATAAAAATAATAACATGTTATTAAATACATTGCTCAAAAGAAATTAGAAAAATTAAATTGATTGTATTTACCCTTACTGTTTGGAAGTCCATCTTATTAAGAATAATAAAAACTCTTTGTTTTAACAAAACTTCCACTATTTATTTAAAAAACTAGCTAGTTGTCTAGCGAAACGGCTGTCATTGAGTTTAAAAAAGCAGTTTTTTAAATAAATAGTGGAAGTTTTGTTAAAACAAAGAGTTTTTTATTATTCTTAATTAGAAAAATGTATCTTTTAACTGCAATTTATAAAAATTAAATCAAAAAATAATGTGAAATTGGCATTATTATTAATTGGCAATATAAAGGCAAATACAGTCTGTTCGGTGTATCTTTGCACATCATAGTTGTAAGAAATAAATCAAAGCATTTAAATCAAACGTGTCTTTTCTAGATTTATGAAATAATTAGGAAATGTTTAATATCCCGTTAAACGTATTTATAGTGATGGTTTTGGTTTATTTATTGTAATGGATGTTAAAAACTCATTATAAAAATGTTTTGAACGTAATTTTAAGTTTTCCACATATTTAACGTTAATATGATTATTGGAAGAAATGACTATTTGAAATACTGTAGTCCAGAAAGATGGGCCCAAGATTAAACAGCTTAAATTCTCTCATATTTATTTATTTATACACCAGACCCAGACAACAATTTTACATTCTTTGCACATAATAAGAACATTCTTTTTGGAACAAGGATGTTCTATTAACATGCACAAATACCGTTCAGTACATGATCACAATGTGATAGTCACCTCAAAAGGCCATACCAAATTACTTGATATGTATATGCAAAGAATGTTCTGAAGTATGTAAAGATCAAATCTCAGCATTAGTTGGTGATGGTAATATTGTATTTTAGTCCAAGCAAGAACGTTCTTAGAATATGTCTTGATATTACTCAGTGATAAAAATGTTCTGGTAGTACGTAAATAGCATATTCTCCGTATTACCATATATTTTTACTGTACACGGTCTAGATTACTACTGCACGAACATACACTTTTTTACTGTCTATCGCGAGTTATATTCTTCAAATATCAAAAGTAATCTTGTAACTTGCTCATCCAAACAAAAGGAATGAACATCGCACATTATATTCACGTCCCCAAAAGAATATTCCTTACATCGTTTGTGCAACATATTCTTATCATATCATCATATCACTTTTAACGGAATGATTGTTGGGTAATTAAAAATTACATGATACGAACATGTTAAGAATGTACTATAAAGAACATACAAATTTACAAGAAAAGGAACGTGAAATGGAGTTGTTTAGCATATACCTTTCAGAATGTTCGAAAACGTAATTCATGGGCATATTCTTAGAATGTGAATGTACCATTAGTGTTATGTGGGGAGCATTCAACAGCCGAAGCCAGTTTCTGGATGAAAAATATGTTTTCATTCAAAATAAAAATATAAACATTTACATCGTATATACATATTTTTAAGGACATGATTGCTTTCTTTTCGTTTTTTAATTGTACTATCGGCTTCAGAATTGCATATACATTTTCAAACTCAAATCGCTTACATTGAATAGACAGCCTTTTTATTTTGTGTAACCAATCACGGTTTAAATAATAATAAATTTGAAATCAGTTAAACAGTTGTCCACGCCCACATCTTCACTTAGTTTGGAACCCTCGATAATAAATGTTTGTTTGGGATTAAAATCCCTTTTTTTATTATATCAGTGCAAAAATGCGAAAAAACTTATTTATTCGGGACATGACCTACCCTTGTAAATAAACTTAATACCCCAAAACCATTAATGTAGGCGTTTTAAAAATTGCCATTTCTTTGTTGTTTAAGAAGGGCGTTTTTATAACTTCGGTAGGTAAACGAAATTCACATTTAACATGTATATGCTATTCTAAAGCCGACTGTACATACTGTCCGCCCTGATATTTTGAAGGCAGCAGCTACCCTCTTAAATTGAAAACAATATCATGATAGATAAATTATTAAACAAAATACAATTCATTACAATACCTCTTGAACTCAAGCCAAAGGTTCCAAGGGTCCTCCGTTCCTTTTTTCAACTCAAAATATTCATACAAATTTAGCACGAGTTGCTGGGAAACCTCTATAAGCGAAGGTCCCTTGAACTGTCACTTATCCAGGTTTGATAATATATTGCAAATCACAATTATCAACGAAAATACCTATTATTTTTTTATATTTTTATTTATCTTTCAAATTATTGATTAATGAGTGGTTGTTATACATTCATTTCCATCCCATATTTTCAAATAAATCCTGGTTACAAAGAATAGAATAATCAACAAACCTAAATTATTTTTAAATACAACAAAAGGATAAAGAGTAAAAAGGCAATGGTAAATATGTAGAGTTGGGATCAATTTTATGTGCGTGGAAACTGCTAAAAATTGCAAATTAAACATAAATCACTAATTAACAAATTTTTCTTTCAAGTCTGCTGAAAAAGTTCAATAAACTTGAACAACCATCGACCCAAGGTTACCTATCATCCTTCATTTCTAATTTAGATCTACTAATGGGATAGTTCCGGTTCGCGTGAATTTTATAGTTTAAGAACTTTCTTTGTTATCGAGTTTTCATTTTTTTTTTAACTGGGTTACTAAAACGATACAGAATTTTTAGTAAATACACATTATTATACATAAAAAAAACCGCAAATGTCAATTATCGTTTATTATTAAGTTTTTTACTTTGGCTTATCATTTACGCAAATACGGGTTGAAGTTGATAACAGAAACCAGTTTTTCAGCGGTGTGTTATCAAAAATAATGCACCATAATAAAAGTGTGTCAAACATTTAGGTACTCATTAAAATATTGTTGTATGAAATTAGTTTGTTTTTATTCATGAAAACGTTATGTATCGGTTTTTATGAGCCAGTTGTTTTTAACCGTTTGAAATAATTTAACATCGACATTAAAGGAATTCGGGTTGAATTTGTTACACATTTTTAAGTGTTTTCATGAAATAAAAAACAATCTTCTGAAAATATTACACAGTAGGAAATGACGCTAAATTAATTAAAAGTATTTATTAAGATAGAATATTTTTGCAATTTAAAGATATAGGAATTGATGGGCTATTTATTTGATTAGAATAAATAAAAAATATCAGAGGTCTAATTTTGGTTCTATTAAAGCTCTTTCCACTTCATCAAGGTTATGCGGAGCAATATCTTAGGTCTGTAATAACTACTGGCCAATCTAAAACTACACTCAGGTGCAAAAAATTCGATCCATTTCTTTTTTCTCATTTATTTTAAGTCTTGCAACTCTCAAGTTATTGTATGGCATATGTATCTTTAGGTATGCCCTCGTATATCCGAAATAAACTCAAATGTTTCTACTAGTTCTGCATTTTTTATCACAAAGGCATTTATGTTTTTATTTGAAAAAATTATTCCGAAAAGCGAAAAGATAAATCATTGTTTATTGCATTTATTTCAACCCGGGTTACCTTAGTGATCCTGTAGTGTCAAACCGCGTTGCATTCTTAATTCTAATTGCAATAAAATGTTCTTAATTCCGACGGATGCAGCTAAAGCGGTGGCTTTAGTTCAAGATGGCCGTAGTCAGTATTATGCAGCTGATGTGTTAGGTGTTAGTCGTTCGACGGTTCAAAGAGCAGTTCAGCGACTCAATGAAACCGGCAACTTGACAAGGAGGCCAGGTTCCGGTCGTAGAAGGGCAACATCCGAACGAGATGACCAATTTTTGGTAATTTCATGTTTGAGAAATCGGCATAACACATCAGTTCAACTGGCCAATCGTCTGAATGAAGTGAGAAATGTGGATGTAAGCAGGTGGACAGTTCGACGTCGACTTGCTGAAGCTCATTTAGTATCCAGAAGACCAGCCCTATGTCCACTATTATCCGTAGAGCATCGCAGAGCTAGACTTGCCTTTGCAAGAGAACACGAAAACTGGAATGACGCAGACTGGCGAAGTGTATTGTTCTCAGACGAGTCCAGGTTTAGCTTGAGGTCACCAGACGGCCGCGAAAGAGTTTGGCGGAGGCAAGGAGAGCGATTTGCTCAGTGCAATATTGCAGAAAGAATAAGCTATCGAGGAGGCTCAGTGATGATTTGGGGTGGTATAAGTTACGAAGCTCGTACTGACCTAGCTATCGTGGATGGCGGTTCTATGACGGGTGCAAAATACATAACGACCATTCTTGATGAGCATGTGATACCTTTTGCCCCGTTCATCGGACCCAATTTTCTTTTCATGGACGATAATGCGCGTCCGCACCGTGCTAGGATCGTCAATGACTATTTAGAAGAGGTGGGAATTGTCCGTATGAATTGGCCAGCTTCCAGTCCTGATCTCAATCCAATTGAGCATCTTAGGGACATAATGGGAAGGCAAAATCAAGCACGAATACCTCGCCCAAACAACCTGGCTGAGCTCGGTGCGGCTCTTCAGGAAATATGGAGAAAATTGGACCAATCTGACATCCATAGGTTGATTAGCTCGATGCCAAGCTGTTATAAGGGCCCGAGGAGGAAACACTAGGTATTAATTATCACTGCATACACCACATTTTTGTATTGCCATTTTTTATTCAAGAAGTTTTCATTCATTTTTCAATTTTCTGTATTATGGTGAATGGCTCTATAAAATAAAGATTTATTTTCTGTAAACTATGGGTTTTATTGATATTCAATACGTATTTTTCAATCTATAACTTATTTTAAAGTTTAATATCCAAAGATCTTATTTTTTTATTGAAAAAATCGTATGGATCGAATTTTTTGCACCTGAGTGTAGAATACTATCCTTTAAAGTGTATTCCATAGTTAATTTATTAACATGCGTGTTAATAAATGTGTTATTTGAATCTCCCTTCTTCCTTATTTATATTTTTTTGGATCAAAATAACTTTTAGTTGGATTATTTAAAAGGTGGTTTTGAAACATTTTTAAGCAACTTTCATATCGCCTATTGGAGGTTGCCAAATTCAGGCTTATAATTTCTGGGGCACGACAAGAATCAGTGTTTTGCTCTCCGGTTCAAGACTAAAGTAAGTGAACCTGGAACTATTGGTATATCAAATTTATTAATATTACCTTATAACAATTGAATGCCTATCTTTTGCTTAGAGCTTATAGCCGTTAAAGTCTCTTCCCCAAAATACCACAAGCTCCGTGCGCCCTCTTAAAGTTATAAGTTATACCAGCCCATAGCATTATGGATCCTCCTCCAAACGGAACGACTTCTTAAACACAGTCATCCAAATATATTTCACCGACACGTCTCCAAACCCGTACACGTTCATAATTATTAAATAACATTTTTTTTCATCTGTAAGCATTACATTGGCCCACTTCTGTAAAGTCCAATTAAGATGATCTTAACAAACGTTTCTTAGGTTTCTTCGATGAGCTGTATGTATGTATCTATTGTGTCCCCCCTTACTTGCCATGTTCTGATATTTTCTCAGACCTACAGCAGCTCTTCGAGTCTTATTTTCCTGAAGAAGTTTAGGACATCGTCGGGCTTCAAATCAGGTAGATCCCCTTCCTCTATTTCATGTGCTCCTAGGTATCTAGCCCTAGAATTTTGCAAGGCAGGGCATTCTGAGAGTATGTGTATTGAGGTTTCATCCTCTTCCTCACAGAATCTGCACTTTACTTCATCTGCTAACCCTAGTTTCTTTATGTGGCTTCTTAACCGGCAATGCCCGGTTAATATTCCCGTTAAAATTCGGAGCTTTTTTTTACTGAGGTTGAGGCAGCTAAGAGATCTCTTCTGGTCATAGTACCCCAGTAGTATCTTAGATTGCCTCAGTCCTTCCAGCTGATTCCAGTACTTGGATTTTTCTTTCTCCATTTCTTCCCTTAGTTTTCCTAAGATTACTCTACTGCTGATCCCACAAGATGTTTCTGGTCCCAAATGAGGGGTTTCAGCTCCTTTTTTTGCCAGCTTATCTGTTGTTTCGTTCCCCTCTATTACTATGTGTCCCGGGACCCATAGGAGGGTGACAGTGTTCTTCTGGCCCAGTTTATTTAGTTTGCCTAGGCATTCCCAAACCATCTTCGAACTGATTATATTTGAGCTCAGCGCATTGATGGCTGCTTGACTATTCGACATGATCACAATCTCTTGTCTGCGGTAGTTTCTTCCAATATTGAATTGCACACATCTTTCGATGGCACGGACTTCTGTTTGAAAGATATTCGGGTATGTACCCAAGCTTTCTGAGTATTTGGCTCTCGGTCCAAAAACTCCTATCCCAGTTCCCTCGTCTAGCTTGGAACCGTCCGTATACCATTTTATGGCATTCTGGTTTAAATTCTATATGGTGTCTTCATCCCATTCAGATTTATAACTCAACTTTGTGATGTATTTTCTCACAAAATTAAATTTCTTTGGCATATCATCTTGGGGCATTTCCCAAGTTTGATCAAATTGAAGTGATCGAGCTGTAGTTAATCTAGGGGCCCTAGCGGGTCGTCTTGCACGGAGTTGTCCTTTGTGAAGTCTGTTACGTTCCTGTACTTTGTACAAGCCGATTCTGCAGTGTTCTAGCAGTAGCGGTACGACCCCTAATTACCCTAATTGCCCAAAGTCGTAAAAGACAATCTCCTCTCTGGGTTGTTGCCCTTTGTCGATTAGGATAAGGGGCTCTTCTTACCACGTCGTAAATTTGGTAACGATTCCAAGCTCTGGAAACCGCAGAATGACTTACATTGAGGTACATCCTACGTATCCGCCTTTTACCCAATACATCAACATTCATTGTATAAATTTTAAAATTTAACACCTATCACAACTTAAATTAAATTAAAACATAACGAATTTATCATATGAATGATTTTTTGTCTTTTGAATAGCTAGAAGCAAAAAAAGTAAACAACAACCAAACGGAACATGCTATAGAATTGGTAGAGGATATGCACCAAAAGTTTTTACCATGAAATATTTCTCACGATAAATAGCATTACAATTTATAATAATGTCTCCTTGCTCCTTGCTTTGCAAACCAGCTAGAATTTCTGAGCAAGTAAAATTAATACGAGCGTGTGTAGTTCAGCTTTTATTAAATCCATAGACGTTCTGTTTCCATATTTTATCCACAAATTATTTAACATTAAACAATTCTTTTGATTAACCAAATCATTATAAACATTTTTGTTCTAATGAAGTGGGCCCAGATTTCATCGTTTGGCAAGTATTTTGGAAGCAAGGTGAATGTTATTTTTACGCTGATTACCTCAATTAATATATTCTTTCGATCATTTGGATTGTGTGTAGACTTAATGTGAGATAAATTCTGACCTAGACTTATTAACGATCGAATCTAGACGTCATAACTTATCCAAAAATCCCTCAAAATCGGTAGGCCTTTTTTGGTCTATTTGACGGGTGATACTAATGCTAGGAACCTCAGACTTAAGGTCTAAAAACTTTTTTTACTTTTGTCCATAAGTTTTTTATCACACAAGAGGCTTTTTAATTGATGAAGAAGACCTTGTATTGCATGATTCAGCTCCAGGATCCTGAAAAGTGATTTAGACCTTTTTTAGATTATTTTTTTTCAGTATTGAGATCATTGATGTCGTAATCTTCTGAAACAACATCCAAAAGCACTGTATGATTATGATTTTTCTGTTTTTCTGAGTAACTATTTTAAATTTCTTGTTTGTCAATATATTTGTTTAGAATCAATGGTTTCCATATAAAATATTTTCATAAAAAACACGTGCTCTCTGTAAAAATCAGGTTGATTAGTGTCTACTTGAGACAATGACGCTTTCAATATTCGACTGATGTTTGGGAAAGTATTTAAATCCAATAATATCCTAATCACGTTTGAATAGGCAGAGTGTGTGTTTGTAAAAATATTAACTACATTCCGATATCTCACAACAGAAAAAGTAGACCAATTATCTACACAATATAAATAAAATAATAAGCTTATGAAAGTTGATGTTTTTCAAGATTATTAACTCTCATTGAGAACTTCGTGATAAACGTTTTTCCCTCCAATCCAACTCTGCTGACTACCGATTCAACTATGTAATAAAATAATTTGATCATGTTTTCATTTTAGCATATGAAAATGTTACTGTAATGATATAAGGTTTTACCAAGTCGAATTTACAGAAATCGTTGTGAATAAACAATCAACGAAGATGAGATAATCTGAGGAAGTGCAATTTTTTTAATGACATTTAAACACGCCATTGTTTTTAAATAAAATACGATAAAGAGAACTTTCGCTAGTTTCGCTCGACATGAAAAATACGCATACATATACGAAAAAGAGATGCTATTTCCTACCCGATTTCTCTTTGGCAGATATGATCCTCTGATTTTAATAGGTAGAAGGAAGTTTATTTTTTGTAGAAAAAAATTTATTTAAATTTAACCATAGAAAATCGTCAATAAATTGAAAAGCGGATGATGTCTGTTACATGTAGGTATTTATTCTAATTATTTATAACCATAATACTTGATGTTTTTAATAAAATAGTAAACCTAATTTGTTAAATTTGAGAAATTGATAAACAAATCAACAAAAATATTTACAAAGTAGTTAAATCTATTAATTCCACACATTGATTTAAATTATAAAAATCTTGACACTTGATGATGGTAACAAATGATAATTTAACTGTAAAGTGTATTAATTTTTAAATTACCAATCATCAAATTATATCGGTTAACTACTTGAGAATTTAGGAAAAGAAATAGGTTTAATTTAGAAAGTTTATTCGAGGTGTTGACTGAAAATCAAACGCTTCTCATTCTCTTTACCATTTCAAATATAAATGAAATTTAAGAATGAAGTTTTACTGATGGGAATGTATACACTAACTAGCTCATAGTGTGCGGTTAATTATTAAAAGTTTATTCTCTAGGTACCTACGCATAATAAACAATGATGCATTTTCTCGCGATTTATCCAAGATAAAGTGTAGAAGAAAAATATATGAATTCTTGAATAATTGGATTTCTAATTGGTTGATACTATTGACGTAAAAGTATTTTACGAAGATGAATACATGACTTTTACCACTCAATTTAATTTAAGAAGATGCTTAAGATTATTTTAATTAAGATGTATGTCTAATATAAAATGCCAGTATGTGTATGTATATTTGAACTATTGAAAGCTCAATAATTGAAAGACTTAAAAATATTAAAAATGACAAATATTTCAAAACCTACAAATTGGCTTGTAGATCAGCTTTCTTGTTTGTATAGCCAATAAATACCATGAAAGAAAATAATCTTATAAATAAACCACTTGTCTGACTGCTTAAAATATCCAACAATACATTTCTCACTCATTAAAAGAATGACTCTTACAGTTTCATTAAAACATCGTTTTGATTAAATCATTATTTCGACATTGCTGTCGGTGAACATTTAAAGTTTAGATTAACGTGTTACTGGTTTAGTTTGGACTTTACTTGAAATATCTGTTAAAATAATTATATTAAAACAGCGTAACAAATTTTAAAATGTATATTAAGAACACGAACCAAATAACTTTTATTCAATAACCTAAGTTTTTAGTCATAAGTAAGAAATAACCGAGGGGGCCGACACGCCCTATTTTGGTGTACATTATTTCAAAAATTTGAAATATATTTCAATTATTTCAAATATTTCAAAAATATTTCAAATATTTCAAAAATATTTCAAATATTTCAAATATTTCAAAAATATTTCAAATATTTCAAAAACATTTCAAATATTTCAATAATATTTCAAAAACATTTCAAAAATATTTCAGTAATATTTCAAAAATATTTCAAAAATAAATATTAAATTATTCAGAACGGAAACAATATTGAATTGAAGACGTTCAGAAAGCCAAAAAAATGTAGAAAAGGCTAAGATTACAGTTTACACTCTTTGAGCTTTGACTGTAAGCTTATAAGTAGTTGACTTGAATCTTTTGCAAGATTTATAGAGAATTAGTTGATGAAAACAAATAAAAGTCTTTCATGGGGTGGTAATCAATAGAAAACGCTTTCTAAACATTGGGCGCGTTCAGCCAAGCTAGCGTTACACAAGCGTTGAGTAAGCGGAGGGCGAATTTGACCGCTTAGTGACAGCTGTAGCATTTTTTCCAGCGAATTTATTTTCCGCTAAGTTGATGAGCGGTTCGATATGTCAACAACAACAATCAACAATTATAATAACCATTAAGTTAAATGAAAATTTCTATATTTGATTTTTATTAGTATATAAAATTTAAATATCCGAGAATACATATGCAACTGTAGAGTTTAATGTTGGGGGAAACATAATTAACTTTATATGATGTATCATACAAAGACGTTCAGCCACCTTCAAGCGCCTTCACAGAGCGCCACTGCCAGCGCTAACTTTGTGCTAGAGTGGCTGAACAATCATTTTCTTTGGAACAAAAGCCTACAATAATTAAAAAAGTAAGAAACACAGACATTTTTTTGTAAATTGTGCTTAAGTAAAATATAAAATAAAAAATATTTTTTCTATAAAAAACAATATTACTTAGTAAATCTTTATCGAGATTTTTATAACTTTAACTAATATACTGATAAATAATACTGTAAAAGTAAATCAGTTAATCTGAGTAATTATTTTTTCAATGTTTTGTACTTTTTAATTATATTAACTCTATCACACCTTTTCAAATAAAATGGATGTGTACCAATAAGCTGAATTGGCCCATAAAAAATATACTTTCGATCCACCACTTGAATGTCATCATAATATATTGTAAGAATTTTATTTTGATTCCTTCCTTCATGAGTTCATCATTTTGAATAGCTATCATACGCATCCTAAGTACCAGTTCTTCATGTAGTTAACGGCATAATATCTTTGATTTTCTATTTTGATGACTGATTCTCGATCATGCATATTCTGAGTTCTCAGAATTGAACTGTTCTGTGTCAGTATCATCCATTAGAGCAATACTGTTATCGTTTTCCGAGGTCGAATCAGAACCAGAAGTACTAGGAGAGGTAGAAGCAGTGCTGGAAATACTTTCAATTTTTTGAAAAGTATCAGCTGAAATTGTTATCTTTCTATTAAATATATACAGCACAAATAAAATTCGATATCCAAAAACGTATACTAGATATTAGCCAGTACTAGCTCCGTTTTACTTCCTTTTTGTAGCTAGTAAAAAGTGCCTAGACATCCTTACATTCAGAACATTCCTACCGGCAAGCATGGCACAGCTAGACGCTTGTAAAAGTCGCGCGCTGTTGCCAAATTATTTATAAAATAAAAAGTAATACAAGAATATTTCAAATATTTCAAAAATATTTCAAAAATATTTCAAAAATATTTCAAAAATATTTCAAATATTTCAAAAATATTTCAAATATTTCAAAAATATTTCAAATATTTCAAAAATATTTCAAATATTTCAAAAATATTTCAAATATTTCAAAAATATTTCAAATATTTCAAATATTTCAAAAATATTTCAAATATTTCAAAAACATTTCAAATATTTCAAATATTTTGAAATAATTTCAAGTGGGGTGTACATTATTTCAACGTATTTCAACCCGTGTCGGCCCCCTCGGAAATAACATTATTAAAGCCCAGGTGGTATTAGCCCTAGGGATTATCCTAGATAAATTTCCCTCTAAGAGATAGAAATAGGTTTTTTGCAAGAGTAACACACTATAGTTAAAATAGTAGTAGGGAATATGAAATTTTCTGCGTTGATAGTAGAAAAACTATATTATATTGTGTTAATCGTTAGAATAAATTTATTTGTAGTATATTTATGTCTAATCTATACATACAATAAAGGCTTAAACAAAGCACACAGTTTAATAGTGGTGAACTTCCAAGATTTTCCTGCTCACAAGACATCTAGCAGATCAGCAATTAAAAGTTGTAAATGAACAAATAAATTTTGAAAGTTCTTCACTATTAGACTGTTTACTTTGATTGAGTCTTCATTTTATACATAGATAAGAAGTAATTGTAACACAAATATATTAAGTTATTGTAAAGATCAGCATGATAGAGCAATATTCTAAATTATTTGTTACAAAAGTTGCACCGAATACAGGATAAAGGCAGAAAAACTATTATTTAACATTAACTGAACAAGTGTACTTATAAGGATACAAAAATATGAAATACAAAAATTAGATTATCTACTTGGGAGAGTAAAATTCATTTTTGGAATAAAAAAGAAAAAAATAAGTAGACAAATATATGCCAATCAAGCTAGCACCCCCACATTAACTAAATTAAAAAAAGTAGCCCATAATTATGAGCTAATAAAAGGCTAATTTGTACCACAAAAATTAAAATTTGTACCACCGCGATAATCGAGAAAAATCGCCTTGAAAATGGGGGGTGCTAGATTGAGGTCAAGGCAGCACCCCCACTTTTTCGAATTCCAATTCAATTACATCAAAATAAAGGGCATATTAAAGGCTAATTTGTAACACTAAAAGTTAATCTATATTATTATTTATAATGTCAAAAAATAAAATCGAACTCTGTAATTATCGCTGATTTATAATTTTAGCACCCCCACTTTCGTCTATTCAAAAAGTGAACACATAATGTTATAAAACTATTTAAAGGGAAATTTGTACCACACAAGAAATTTTTATACTTGTCAATATAAAGCCGCCAATTGAATTTAACTCTTTGCGGTCATATTAAATGGTGGCGGATGCGCTGAAATCTTTTATTTTTGTCATAATTCTAAAACATGTGGCAATTTGATTTGTTGGCAGCTTCCAATCGTTTGTCGCATCTTAAATACCTTTTGCCGCATTTTTCACTCGATATTTCATTATTGCCAATTTTGGATATAAAACATGACACCTTGATTACTTCTCCTTTCAAAGACAATCTTACATTTTCCTTGAAATGTAGCAATATCTGCTGTAGGATATATTTTGTGAGTTTTAAACTGAAACCCACATTTTATACCTTTCTCGTCTAATTTTTCTGTTATTAGAGTTTGCCATATTTTTTCTTCGAATATTAGCTCTAATTATGGGCTACTTTTTTTTTAATTTAGTCAATGTGGGGGTGCTAGCTTGATTGACATGACAAATATAGAATTAAACCAATTAAATAATGACTTTAACATAAGAAGTAACAATAATTTAAGAAATTTTCATTTTTACGTTAAAAGGACAGGAATTGTTTTATATAAATTAGTTTACCAGTTAGTAAATACTGTAAGGGAGTAAAAACATTTGAACAACTTTTCTGCAACCCTAAGGTGAGTAGAGACCTGACGCGACAGTCGCGAGACGCGCACGCGACACGCGGAAACGGTTTGACGACCGATCTATGTGGACGGGAATACAGGGTATGGTACTTACTAGCCATCCATCACTATGCATTAGTTCAGTATCATCACATCAATTAAAAATAAAAAAAAAGGAGACGTGAAGTGAAAACGCGCAATTGGAACTTATGCATTCATACAAATGAAAATCTGTGTTATAGGATCCAAAAGATAAAAATAAAAAAAAATTAAGAAAAACAAACAATTAGATGTTCGGGCAGATATTGCACAAGTCTGTGCATAATGGCAAGACATGAAAGGAATATAAAAAATGATATTCTATCTATTGGGAACATACCGGAAGAAAAAAAAATATAAAACACTGCTTTATAACTGGAAGTGTTACTAAGTTTTATTAGTATAATTATTCGAGTGAATATTTAACTACAAATCAAATTGATTTAAAGTTATATTAATTATGGGACCAAGCAAAGCATTTTCACATGTACCGTTGCCCAATCTTTTTAGGAAATAATATATACTGTTATTGACATATTTTTGACAGCTTTAAGTAAAGTTAACCTAAAAAAAAACTAATAGCAATTAACGAAAGATCTTTTATTTCAAAATTATTATTTGATTTTAGTTTTCAAAATTATTTAGTTTGGCGCATGGCAGGCCTGTCTCAAAGATGGCTCGCAGCAGGCGCGCGAGACACTCGCATCACGCGCGCCAATGGAGCGTCGCGTCAGGTCTGGACGCATATTGACACCACTTTATTTATGTTTTCTATAAAATTATTTGGGATAATGAATTAAAAGATGCTTATAGAAATGTGTATAATATTCTATATAAAATTAAAATCATGTTACATAAATAATTAAATTTTCAAACAAAGTATACCCAGGATAATCCCTTAATAAAATTTTGGGTGTAATACTGTTATGCCTTATTACTTCAATATTTGTTCTAATCTAAACTTTGCTTGGTTATCAACAAATAGACAAAAAGGCATGATGACAGTCAGTAAGAATCACTAAAATATTGATTTGTTATAATTATATAAGATACGGAGATTCTAAAGAATTTACTCATTTTTATATTACATGTGTGATTACATTTATTTTAGTAAAAATATAAGCACTAATTTTAACAATCCGCCATATTAGCTGAAACACCAATCAGAAGAGAGTGACGTCGTACTTTCGTAAATATTGTTGACATTGACATTGGAACGTAAACAAATATTTTGTTCGGGGTTTTTATTGATGTATTCTTACATTGTGGAACCGCACACCATCGATACACATTAGGATTCATGACTATGATAACTATTATAATCGCACAAAATAAGTAAAAACAAAATAAACTTTTTCAACCACCCTCTTTTAACCTGCAAAATGTTTGAAGTTTGACGTTTTTACCACAGAATCCACAGATGACACGGGTCGCAGTGTAGTATAAATGGTATTTACGAATCGATGATGTCATAGATAGACGCCATTACTATTCTAGCGTTTTGGCGTCAAATTTAAAATGCATTATTAAAAAGTAAATTTCTCATTTAAAAACTCTTTTTTTGCAAAAATAACATTTATTTAAGATAAAGTATATATGTGAAAACATCGTGGATCAGTTTTTAAAAATCAGTCATCATGCCTATTGTAACTTGAATATGTCAATCTGGCGATGAAATGAGTTTTCCGTGATTCTTTCGACTGTCACTTATTGAAAAGTTAAGTTTTTAAATAAAATAGCGGAAGATTTGTTACAAAGTTATTTGTTTCACGTTCTTAATACTATGAAATTCCACAAAGAGTAAATACCATAAAATGCACATACTTTTAGATATTTTCTCGGGTATTTTAGTCTCTGATCATATACTATTAAAAAACTAATGATAGAAATAGAAGTACTAATCTTCACTTTGTGTGGGTTGTAGGTATTGACGCCTAGATAATATTGGCCTTAAGGGATTATCTTGGACATTATTTACCTCTTGGTAAATAACTGAGCAATGATATATAAAAACAGGTAAAAACTAGTATAAGCTAGTTATTACAATAATTTATTGTAAATATAAGTTTTTACTTGACATAGCTGTCATTGGCAAATAGAGTTAATTTTTGAAGTAAAATAGTGCAACAATGTAATAAACTATTCTTTATAAAGAAATCAAGTTTTGTTTGTATCTTATAATCATGTACCTCCCGAAATTAAATTGAATGATTACTTAAATAGAGTTCTGTGTTAAAAAGGAAGTTGATAAATATGTCTGTAGCCTGCATGTCTCGCTGCATGTATCAGTTTTAATGATCATTGTATAATGTAATAATATCAGGGATGACTGGTCTATCATTTTAACAATAAAATCCTGGAACCCACAGTCGTTTATTAATTAATTAAATTATTAGTATAAAAATAATCGATTTGTGAATGGATTTCTGTTTTGCGGAAACAGAACAACAATGTCATCAACCCTCTTCTTTGTTTCCAGTAAGTCTAAATTATGAATCAAAATTGTATATCAAATTGAACTTTTCAGCTTAACTTTTTATTGGTAATTAAACCCATCTGTTAAAATAATACAAGTAAAAATTTGAAGTAGTAAAATGGCTTCAATAAACAAGACCAGACATGTAACGTAATTTAATATAGCATTTAATAATTGGTAGAATTCATTAACCTTTTCAAAATATTTGTCAAGTTTGCTAACATGTTTTAAGAAATAACTAGGTATCTAAATAATATTTAGAAATTGTTCAGGGTTATTTGTATTGTTATGTAGGATAATGTTTTTTAGTTTGGTTTGGTTAATAGTATATTTGTAACACGGATAGAATTAAAATTTTATTTTAATTTCATTAGGTAGGTATGATATCTTATAAAATAAGCCAATTGATTGATCTTATATTTATTCTCATTTAACTATAACACACATCGTTTAAAATTAACAATTAGATTTGTTTAAAACGGCAAGTAAAACTTCTCAAATCAACAATTTATCTTTGTTTAAAGATTCTTTGCCAAAAGCAACTCTATTGAAGTTACTCTGTTTTGTAAACAAACTACAAAGAGTTGCGGCGAAATTAACTATTTATAAACACATTATTACAGACAATTGGAACTAATTCTATTTACCTTCTAATGCGAAATTTATTCCCACTGCCAAAAACCATCTTGAATATAACAGGAATTATGTCGACAACTAAGTGTTCGGTATCAAAACAAAAACAAAAACACAGATCACTGTATAACGTGCTACCATATCAATCGTACCTTACACAACGGAGTACAACTGTCAACTAAAGCTTGCAGCGGTTACCTGCAAATCTACGCCCCCCTTTCCAAACATGTAAAAAAATATGGGGAAACTACGGTTGCGTCGAATCTACTCGGACTGTAACATTCTGCGGTAGATTTGATGCGTGTGAGTGAAAGAAAGAAGGTTAGAATGGACAGTGTTTGTTCATTTTAGAGTATTATCGCATTCTATGGATATGCAGCGGGAATTGGCGTCGTTGCCGATATGATTATATTTTCAAAGAATCCCAGATTATATAATGCTAAAGTTTTGTTATAGTCATCATGTTTTGGACAGGGACTTTTTGACAGAAGTTATCACTTTAAAATATAACATTTTGTCAGTGGATTATCTAAATACATTATTGACCACTATTTCAATATACGCAGATTGATAACAGTTGCGACGAAGATAGGATGTTTTGGCAAAATGAAATTAGTGTACCTTGGAAATTTCCTGATTGAGAAACTCGTTTACCAAAAAAATTGAAAGGAGAAGCTACAAATGATGAGGTGATAACTACATTTCTCCAGACTTACCGTTCGATTCCGAACAAAAATGCTCCAGAAGGAAAATCACCAGCAGAATTGATGTTTGGAAGAAAAACAAGATCACTCATGGATCTAGTTGTACCTTATCCAAAAGGGGAGAATATTGTTAAGGGAGCGAAGAAAAGATATTTCGATGTTGGTCAACTGGTTTTTGCAAAAAATCATCGAACGCATTTTATACAAGAAGATCGTAAATGTATCCGATCCCATGCAAACTATCTCAAATCAAGATTTATCAGTACTGTTGAAGATTATCATCAAGACCAAAATGAGCTTCCAATTGATATATTATTAGATACGTTCGATGTTACTTCTAAGAGAAAATCGTCTGAAACTAATTTGAATGAGTCATCACAAGGAAATGGTTCCAGTCCAGAAGAGAAGAGTAGAAGTCAGGATCATTCTGAACCGTCAAATCAGCCTGAAGAGTCAGATGAGTCAGTCAATAATATTGGTAACTAGTTGAAATATATACACTTTCTTATAAAGTGTTTCTTTTTTCTTTATAACCACATCTACAATGTAATTATTTTGAGTAACGCCTCCTTAGGGGCGTGGTCATTCATGAACTTTAAAAAGCCCCGTTGTCGGTTTGAATAATTTGTTTTTACAATCAAGTAATTTTAAAAAAAGTGTAATTATTTATCAAAAAAAGTAAATGACAGAAAAAAGATTATAAAAAAACAATATAAATTGACAGTTGAAATTAGGTTAGGTTAGGTTAGTTTAAGTTATCTTAGGTTAGACTAAAATAGCTTGGGTTAGACTAAAATTGCTTGGGTTAGACTAAAATTGTTTGGGTTAGTTCAAATAAGCTTGAAATTTGACATTTTTGCATCTAAAAATGGCATTTGACAGTTTAAAAAAGAAAATTAACATTTAAAAATGACAAATGACAGCTGAAAATGACCGATGACAGCTGAAAATGACAGTTGACAGCTGAAAATGACATCAGCCTGAAGAGTCAGATGAGTCAGTCATTGGTAATTTCCTGATTCATAGTCCAAGACGAGAAACTCGTTTATCAAAAAAATTGGAAAATTTTGATGGGGGAGATGTTAGAGTCACCAGGGACTTTTTAACAGAAGTTGTCACTTTAAAATATAACATTTTGTCAGTGGATTATCTAAATACATTTTTCATTAGTTGTTATTGACCACTATTTCAGTATACGGATATTGATAATAATTTTCATAAACTTTTTGAATCTACAATTAATAAAAAACTTTCAAGGATAGGATGTTCAATTTTCTTTTGTTTTTAACAAATTTTCATATAATTAAAATCGTGTTAACAAATATTGTTACATTTGTTGACTGACCAAATGATAAGTAAATAGACTACACAATAAAATATTAGTGCCTTCTAATAATGTAAATGGGTAAAAAATTGGTTTATAATGATATATCTTTAACTTGAAAGAAAGTTTTTAGTATGATTTCAACTAAAACGTAATAGTTATTAAGATTTTTGAAAACGTTACTTTAAACTTAATTATTTGTAAAATGTAAAACAACTGTTTCCCATATTACGCATTACAAACTGTATTTGATTTCTTTGTGCACACTATTAATATTGGTAACTTTTGCCAAGTATACGTACGTGATATTAAATCGAGACACCCGGTATGAACTACGCAGTTCTTAAATATTATCGCATTTGTTAAATTTAAATAAATTCATGTGTCATGCATACTTGAGTGTATTTAGTGTATTTAATTGATGTTGACGGGTGTTATGTTAAAATAAAAAACAATGATTATCAATAATTGTTTTTGTTTGATCAGAATTATTTGGAATTAATATCTAAGCCGTCTGATATACTACCTCTACATACATTTTTACACAATTACACAAAACGTAATTATATATCTTACTAAAAACATTCAAAATAGAACTTTATAATAAAAACTTCAACAATTTATTTAAAAAAATTGCTTTTTTAACTCAAGGACAGCTGTTTCGCTAAAAACTAGAATCGTCAAATTGGCATATTGAAGTTAGGTTACATTTTTTTTTAATGTCAATCAAGTTTTGTTAAAAAGTTTTATTTTTAATGTTCAAACTTACACGACATATGTCCAAGAGTTTGGAATATTTAGAAATAATATATCTATGCTTATGGTTTTTTAAAAACTCTTGTTGATATTGGTTTTAAATCGTTTTTAAATCAAAATAGTACTAAATTTGATTGGTTTTTGTATTAATTTGGTCATATTTAATTGACTTGGGTGCTTTCACATTATTCTAATTCTTGTTTAAATTTCATTTGAGCTGTTCAAACATGCCCAGAGACATGATATCATATTTTAAAGCATGCTGCACACGGCGTACGATAATATAATATACATTAAAATTCATATATTACACAAAAATCGCTTATAATTAGAAAGCACACAACGCCGCACATGGGCGCTTTAATATATATCTATATCTAGGCGATATATTATATCGCTGTAAAAATATGCCTGCTGAGCGATATTTCACAAATATATCTGATCATATATCTTACCAGCCCCTTGCGTCCCGTTGTCTGCAGAAGGCCACAATTCGATGTTTTTGAGTTTAGACGAACCGGCATTTTAGTCTACACTTGTTTTTCAAAGCTTTTGTGTGTTTTAAGTATCATTTAACTCAAATTGATTGTACTAACCCTTACTTTTTGGAAGTCCATCTTATTAAGAATAATAAAAAACTCTTCGTTTTAACAAAACTTCCAATATTTATTTAAAAAATTGCTTTTTTAACTTTAATGACAGCCGTTTCGCTAGACTTAGCATCGTCAGATTGACATATTGAAGTTACATTTTGTTTGTTTGTAGCTAGGTACCTGATGTTTATTAGGTAGTTATAAGGCTAGACCAAGTATGGAAGTAATAAGACATAACAATATTAAAGCCTATATGTAACCATATACTATAGTCTAATATAACTGTCGGGTTATTTTTACTACGATAAAGCATGCCCTTAAGGCTCATAACATCTAGGCTTTAATATTGTTATGTCTTATTACTTCAATACTTGGTCTAGCCTTATAACTACCTAATAAACATCTGGTACATAGCTACAAACAAACAAAATGTAACTTCAATATGTCAATCTGACGATGCTAAGTCTAGCGAAACGGCTGTCATAAAAGTTAAAAAAGCGATTTTTTAAATAAATATTGGAAGTTTTGTTAAGACGAAGAGTTTTTTATTATTCTTAATCATTAAATAAAAAAAATTCTCCGCGTAAATTTCTAAATTTAATATGATCATTTATCGCACACTTTTTTTGCTTTTTAATGTTTATTGTTGCTATAAAGTTGTCATACATAGTATCATCGTCTTCATCTGACGAACTATCTATGGAATCTAGCAATAACACGTCGTCTTCGATCATTTTCTTCAACAACTGACGTAAGGTATATGAATATCGTACCATGTCTTCAGCCACGATAATAAAATATATATTATATTATCGCACACCGTGTGCAGCCGGCTTAATATAATATATATTATATTAGAGTGCAAACATAAAATATATATTATATTATCGTACGCCGTGTGCAGCAGCCTTAATAGGTCTAGAGTAATTGCTTTCTTACAACAGGGCTTTGGTCAAAGTGATATCGTGAATATTGTTGGTGTTACTCAGGGTGCTGTATCAAAAATAAAAAAAAATCCAAGACACAAATGATGTGAAGGATCGTCCCAGAAGTGGCAGAAGTCGATGTACAACAGCAGCACAAGACCGGCAGATAACATTGATAGCTCGAAGAAATCAACAGGAATCTACAAGTGGCATATCCAGAGAAATTGCTAGACTTGAAGGACTGAATATCTCAAGGCAAACAATTACACGAAGATTAAATGCGGTAAATTTGTATCGCAGAAGACCTCTACGTGTTCCCAAACTAACCTATCAACAAAAAATTGTAAGGTTGCAATGGGCTCAAGAAATGTTACACCATGGTCCTAACTGGAATTACGTGATGTTCTCTGATGAATCAAGAATTGGATTGGTTTCTGATTCGCGAAGAACGCTAGCTTGGAGGGTCCCAGGACGACAAGCCCGATTAGAAACAGTGGTATTATGAGTGGTACACGGACGCCTCACTGGTGCTGTGTACATCGAGAAAGTTTTATATCCTGTTGTGCGTCTATTCCGGAGGGCGGTAGGTGATGGATTTGTGTTTATTAGGGTTTCCAACCGTCCCGGATTGACCGGAATTAACCAGGGATTTAAAGACGTGTCCTGGTGAAAAGTAAAACTAGACCGGGACACATAAAATCCCGGAAAACTATTCCATCAACAGTAAACGCAACACAAACGACGGAAAAGACTCGTCCAAGCAGAACTTCAAGTGAAAGTGAACTTCGATTTATCGTGTGATAAATTTGTTGATTATATAAAATCTGACAAAAGGCTTTTAGATGCAGCCAGAAGTCAGCAGAAATATAGATTTAAATATAATAACTACATATATGTTAGTTATATAATAATTATATAGTTACCTTGTTACCTACCTTATAATAATAGGTACAGGTACCTATTATACCTGCATTTTTTTTGTTTGGATTTTATGAAAGCTGTTGTTTGAGTTTATACTGTTTGTTTGAAGTCAGCATCTATAGTTTTTTCATGTTACTATTTATATATTTTACAAACTTTTTGTTTAAGTGTAGTGGTATATCCTTTTGTTTGCTTATCGAAAAATAAATATGTTGTTTGTTTTGTTAAGTTTAAAGTCAGAATGTAAGTTTTTTGTTTTATTTTAATTAAAATAAATAAAAATATTTCTATGTTATTTATAAATCATTATTTATTGCTTAAAATGTAACTAGAATGATCTAAATCTCGTTTTCAAATGCCACTAAAGCTCTTAAAAAATGGACCGCTTGAACCGTTTCTTGGGCGTTTTAGCGCAGACTAAATACTACCTCCTTTTTAAGGCAAAGTCCCGAAATTGAGTGTACATGAGTTGGGAACCCTAGTGTTTATGCACCTTCACATCGAACAGCTGCAGTACAAATTTTTTTAAAAGAAGAAGGAATATCCACATTATGATGGCCATCAAATTCCCCTGACATGAACGTTATTGAACATTTCTGGGACATTCTTAAAACACGCATTAAGAAGCGAAACCCTCCCCCAATTACTCTACGAGATCTGAAAGATGCTGCTCGTGAAGAATGGGAGAGAATTCCGCAAGCTCAGCTTGACCATTTAATCGATAGCATACCATATCGCCTACAGTTATGCATACAGGCCCATGTAGGAAATACTGATTATTAATTTTATTTAAATCCTTTTTTTGCTTATTAATTTATTTAAAAAAAATTTGTAATACATTGTACATATTTCACCTGAAAAGAATAAATAATTTTTTTCTGTATGTTTATCTGACTTTATTTATTTAGTATTGGTTAGAGTTGTACCAAAATGATGTTTACTTATATCAAAAAAATTATTTATAAAAATTAATAACAACATGAAATATTCCATTATTCCGAAATTTTGGACATATGTGTATTTTAAACAATAAGAAAATCTACTGGGCAAGATTATTATCGACTATCCTACTTGGTGCTAGGAATTCATAATCAATAACATGTTCTGCTAAACATTTTATTTAATTATGTTTTTAATGTTTTCTTATTTAGTTACTTGATACATTTAGACGGTTTTTAATTATACCAGTGAGACATTTGTTCTTCCTTTCACCATTTTAACCTCGAAGACAGATTGCATGATGCATATTTACCCGTTACTGATGTTGCCATATTGTCAGTTTAAAAAAAAATAACTATAAAAATGTTATACTTTCCTATAATTGGTGTATGAATAAAATATTCAGTACTGAAATATTGATGGAATGGTTTTATAGATTTATAGAAACGGATGAAGATTCGGGTTGAGTTACGAGATGCATCTTCCCAGATTGTGTTGTTTACTTTGGGATTCCATATAATAATATTAAACAATATGAGAAGTAATTTAAAAAAAAAGAAAGGGATGCTGCTAGGGGTGAGGGCGTGGCTTTTCCAGTTAGTTTAAAAAGCCATAATGCTTGCCCCTTCCAACATAACGTTAGACCGAAGCACCAGCTTCTACCACACTAATCAAAATTTAAGTATGTTACAGGTACTCCAAGAAGAAGAGGACCCAAAGAAAAAGACGAGGCCGATCTAATCGGATAACACGAGATGACCAATGAAGCCTGCCAAACCGAGAGAGACAACAACAAGAGGACACCAGTAAAAGATGCCTAGCATCAAACTGGTTCAACGGACAAGACAACAAGTCTGTTCTTTGAACCGAAGAACTGAAATTTGTACAGACCGGTACCAGGAGGACCGGGGGTGGTTGGAAAAGGGGCGCGGGAGTCGATATCCTAAAGACTGGATATGAACCCTTCGCTTCGGGCTTGTACAATTTAGGCTAGGCTAGGCTTCCAACATAAATTGACGAGTTTTTGGATTTTTCCTAAATACCAGTATTACAAAAGTTATTAAAGGTGAATACTTTTATCTGAAAAGCACTTTCTTGGAACCTTCTAGAGCTATTTGTGCTCACTGCTTAACAGGTCGGCTGAAAAGTCCCCGGTCTGACCTATAGATGACGACACTAGAATTAAATCCATTTTATTTTTAGATAGTATCAACCTTCAAAAGATTCGTGTAAAAATTTGACAGCTGTCGGACTATTAGTTTGTGAGATATTGCATTTTTAGTGAAGCAACTTTTGTTATTTTCAAAAAGATGGAAAAAGAAAGAATTTCGTGTGCTTATTAAATATTGTTATTTGAAAGGAAAAAATACAGTTGAAGCAAAAGTTTGGCTTGATAATGAGTTTCCGGACTCTGCGCCAGGAAAATCATCAATCATTGACTGGTACGCCAAAATCAAGCGTGGTGAAATGAGCACCGAAGACGGTGAACGCAGTGGACGCCCAAAAGAGGTGGTTACCGACGAAAATATCAAAAAAATTCACAAAATGATTTTGAGTGACCGTAAAGTGAATATGATCGAGATAGCTGACACTCTAAAGATATCTAAGGAACGTGTTGGACATATCGTTCACGAATATTTGGGTATGCGGAAGCTCTGTGCGAAATGGTTGCCGCGCGTGCTCACAATCGACCAAAAACAGCAACGAATTGATGATTCTGAGCAGTTTTTGCAGCTGTTAAGTCGTAATAAACCCAATTTTTTGCGTCGATATGTGACTATGGATGAAACTTGGCTCCATCACTACACGCCTGAGTCCAATCGACAGTCAGCTGAGTGGACTGCGGCCGGTGAACTGCCACCAAAGCGTTGAAAGACCCAACAGTCAGCTGGCAAAGTTATGGCCTCAGTTTTTTGGGATACACACGGTATATTGTTCATCGACTATTTGGAAAAGGGAAAAACAATCAACAGCGACTATTACTGTGCATTATTGGAGCGATTGAAGACCGAAATCGCGAAAAAACGGCCCCATATGAAGAAGAAAAAAGTGTTGTTTCATCAAGACAATGGACCGTGTCACAAATCATCGAAAACGATGGCAAAATTGCATGAATTGGGCTTCGAATTGCTTCCTCACCCACCGTATTCTCCAGATCTAGCGACTTTTTCCTTTTCTCTGACCTGAAGAGAATGCTCGCGGGAAAAAAATTTGGCCTGATACTGAGGTAATCGCCGAAACTGAAGCCTATTTTGAGGACAAACCGAAGGAGTACTACAAAAATGGTATCGAAAAGTTGGAAGGTCGCTATAATCGCTGTATCACCCTTGAAGGCAACTATGACAAAATGAATTTTGTCAAAATATTGTGTTTTACTATGGTAGACCGGGGACTTTTCAGCCGACCTGTTAGTAAACGTTTACAGCTTTTATTTCAGTTTACTTAAAATGAGATCGTTTCAAAGAAAACAAAAATTACTTTACGATTAATTGGACATGTTTAATCAAACTGACATCTAACAGTGAACGCATTTACTGTTTCCGATTATTAAGCGGTGGAGTGATAAGAAAGATAAGGTAAATAGAAGTCAAATGAAAAGCGTCGAAAACATATTTCAACCGCTTTTGTTTTGAAAACAAAAAACAACAACAACAACCATCCTTCGCTATTCATAATAAATACAAACGGTTAGAAAAGTAAAAACACTTCAAAGAGATAATAATCGAACATGCAGCTACACGCATTGCTGCACATTTCTGAAGTTCGCTACGAATAACAAGACGCCAGGAAAAGAATATTCTAATCAGTGACGTACTGTCTTGTGCGCGAGGAGTAGATTACTGTCACAACACCTCATAAAATATAGATATAGTTTTCCTAACGTAATTTATTCTACTAACCCTTACTCTGTGGAAGTACATCTTACTAAGAACAATAAACAACTAAACGTTTCAACTAAACTTCCACGTTTATTTAAAAACTTAACTTTTTAACATTTTAACAATTCGGCTGTAGTATCTTGGTGGTAATCCAACGACGATTCTTGAATGTTCTTCGCCGAAAGTCCCAAACTGTTTGGAATCCAACCATCTTCTGATTCAGCATGAATAATCGTGATCGATAGAGCTTTTGATTGGCATCGTATTGTTCCATCGGTCCATCCATTTGCCGGCGTATCGTGGGTATCATACCAGGTCTCATCCAAATAGATTATTGTTCTTTAGACCTGTAATCACTTATGGCAGTCAAATATTCAAAACGCCATTGCCTAATCCGTTGGGATTCCATAATAACTTGCCTTTTGTCAATTTTGCAGTATTTGAAACCTAGTTTGGATAAAACTGTCCATAGGTTTCCAATTGATATCTTTATCTCAGTGGAGCTCCTTAGTCTTGTTTGCAATGATCTGATAGTAGGCACCAAGTTTGTTTCGTACATAGATTGGTAGTTCTTCTTGTCAAATCTTTTTCACCGTCATCAGTGGTTCTGGAAACACCACTATCCTTTCGTTTCCATCTGGGATGAATTGGCCTCGAAATGTGAACTCTTACTGATGATTCCGGTATCCCTGTCAAATCGCTGGATTTTCTTACAGCAGGAGTAAAAGCCCAACCCCTTTGGATCAGCTTCTGATGAATATGTCTGACGATTTCTTTGGCATCAAGTAGCACAGGGGTTAATATTAAAATAAAATATCGGATTTAAAGAAAATGAAGAAAATTATTGTCATTATCAAGTTGTGAGCAACTAATAGACCTTTAAGGTTATTTGTTCTAATATTTTGATGTTATTAAAAAATTTATAGTATCTTTCAATTGAATTATCATTAGTATTTCTATATTTTAATATAGGGGCTCACTTGAGTTGTACTTCACATAATAGGTAAAATTTTTAAAATTTAATAGTTATTTATGTACCAAGGACGAAAAACTGTCTATTATAGTCGAGCATGCAAATTGCTAGCTGAGGCGCAGCCGAGGCTAGCAAGCAGGCGAGACAATAGACAGTTTTCGCCGAGGTGCATATTACATTTTTTCGTCGTCCCCTACGCTTTTATGAAAGTAAGAACTCACCTATTTGCTACCCCCGGCTACGTCCCACTCTCCCAACTGCAGACTCGATCATAATTCAAATAAAATTATAAAAAATGTATTCTGATTTGAAGTGTAACAACTCTCTATTTAAATCATATTACTACAAAATTATCAATCTCGAAGATGGATATTGAAAGAACAGTTTGTGCAATTATTAATATTAATTCCTGCTGTCGAAGAAGATGCCAGAGACAAGTTTTGATTTTGGGTACTTGTTGATGCAACTTCAGATGCAGATGCTCCGGCATCACTATTTCTAAAACTTCCCTCTCGGAGTGCTTGACCAGTTAAAATACTTTTTGATACATTTATTTTATTGGGAATGGAATCCTCAATGTAACCCTGGGCGACTGTTGAGGATTTCCATCCTCCGTGCTGTTTTAGTGACAGCATATCTGCGCCGGCATTGACTAAAAGTGTTGCAGATGTGCGCCGATATCAATGCCCGGTGTACTCTAGTTCGTTCGGTAATTTTAAGTATTTTGCGATTAAGCTAGGTATCTTTGCAAATGTATGCTCACCAACCACTTGCACTGTACACTTTCCTGATTTATAATTGACAAAAAATATATTATGATTACAATGCTTCGGTCTTAAGTTGGCGTATTGTCGAAATATTTCTAAAGGATTCACTCCGTCGCAAAGTTTGTCTGTAACTGTAAAAACAGCCTTTTACCATTTTTGGAGTCTGGAATGGTTATTACAAGCATGTTGCTTTGATAAACAATATCCTTGGTCGTTATTTTACGTAGTTCGTCTCTTCGACAAGCCCCAGCAATTCCAATAATCAAACAGAGCTGAAATATAATATAACAATAAATGCATCAGCAAAATAACTAAAAACATTTTACCTTGTGCAAAAGATAAGTGTCATCAGGGGCATCACCAAGAAATCTGTTTATTTCATCTCGACTGAATACTCTAGATTTTTTCGCTTTGTACCCAACGCTTTGTTTTTTCAAAAATGCAATAAGTTTCGGAAATTTGGATATGTTAACGTTTTCCTTAATGGCTAGTGTAGACTTTAGCATAGAGTATATTGACCATAGCGTCGAGGACTTATAATTATTCTCATCAGCTTTACTAGAAAAATAGGCCAGAAGAACATTTTCTGAGAGATTCTCGACCTTATGTTCCTGACGCCAGTTCTTGAATTTGTTGTATTGTTTTTCGTATAAAATTCGTGATTTCTGTGGGAGTAAATCCAACGTGGCCGTATTTGCCAATTCCCGTAGCTCCGGAGGAGTATTACTTACATCCACATCGCTATCACTATTCATTTTTGATTACTTTGAACACACACCGCGGTCTTATTCACACGTAAAATCTAGCGAATTTCGTAATTACTTCATTTGACAACAGCAAATGACAGTAATTGTCACAGGCGCCTACGTTTTTATTAAACGAAAATTATTCAATCGCCGCTCTCGAACAGTGCCGTACCATAGCAACCGCAGCGGACGAAAAGTGTTTGCAGACGAAAAGTACTTGCCTCCAATAATAGTCGATTTTTCGTCCGGAAATCAGTACGTAAAATGTAACTTTTCGTAGAGGTCGACGAAAAACTTATTTGTTGTACCTAAATCTTGTGTGCTTACTTTTGTAATCCATATTCATTTTATTTGTAATATTTTTGTACATGTGTATACAAAATATAAATAATTTGTTTTTTATTTTATTAAATTGAACACATTAAAATAAACAATAAAAACCAAAAACATATTATTCAAAAATATGATTAAATAATAATATAATACTGAAAAAGTGGATACGTGAAACGTTTTTTGTTTTAATTTTACTGTATAATAACATTAATAATTATTTTTAATTAACAATACTGAATGGCAGCGTATAATTATTAATTATTGTTCATTTTTGGATATTTTACCAATCCACAAACTATTCAACAATAAATTTACTGAAAATGAGATTTTTATTTTACAAAGAATTTAGATCCACTACTTTAGGCTTTGTGAGTATTGAATGTATTCATGAGAACATATTTATCAAAAAAAATGTTACCCATCACATTATTTTCTCACGGAAGTGGGTCCGCCATTAATTTAGAATACACGTGTATTCCAAGCGAGCCATTACCTACCTGCTGTCAAACAAGTAATGTTTGTATTCAAATGGAAGGACTAAAAAAGAGTTATTTTTGTATCTATTGCCCGAAATGCTACTTTCGCGCATGAGATGCAAACAAAACTTTTTCTACAAACCCTTAGCTTAATATGAAAAAAAGTATTGAACTGGTTTGAACTGTTTTTCCAAATCAAGCAATTAGGTACTGTAACTATGGAAATAAAATGGAATTTGTTGACAATTATTTCAAAGTGACAGTTCTTGAAAATTATTTTCATGGAGTGTATTCTTATTTGTGTCAATTTCGTGCGTGATATTTATAACTGTGAAATAATGGAAATTTCGAGCGACGATGAAGTAAGCAGTACCCCACCTAACTTGACAGATGCGGCCAATTCAGTAATTTCAAATCTCTTACCGGAGAAATCGAGGCGCCAGTATGAAAAATTTGTTTGTCAATAATAGTAGTTCTTTTAAACATTTTTCATGAAAAACTATCGTAAATCAATAATTGCCTCTGATTACA
The DNA here is from genome assembly GCA_035357415.1 of Ophraella communa. NCBI lineage: Eukaryota > Metazoa > Arthropoda > Insecta > Coleoptera > Chrysomelidae > Ophraella > Ophraella communa. The sequence goes on along the minus strand of CM068991.1, from coordinate 30,632,225 downwards.
AAAACCTTTTTGCACAAACCAAAGAACGCTGATGTTTTATGGCTGGATGGCAGCCAGAAATTATCTAAACATCATCGCTGTGTAGAAGACACGTAATAAAGAAGAACATGTAATGCGTGTAACAGAAGCAGTCGCATTCAACAACTAAGAGTATTGTAATTATTCTATGCATGAATTACTTTTACCGATTTGAGTGTCAATAGATAACATCAGTCCGTCTGTCTTTAACTATTATAGAAAATAAGTTGCGACCTCAAAAAAGAAACAACCAGAAAAATTGGGTTGAATAAAACAGCCGGGAGGAGTTAAGATAGGCGTCAGCAAAAAATGAGGGAAATAGATAAGAAATATGTAGTTTAAAGTTTAACATTTTTGGAACCGTATGTAGGCTATTTTTGACATTAATTAGTTAAAAAGAAACTTTTGACTAATCTACAGAAAAATATATATTTGAGTGTCTAGATCATATTAATAATTAGATAATAATAACATAAGAATATTAAAAAATAAAACTCTTTAACAAAAGGGCAAATAGCTTTTTAAACTTAATCACAGATGTTTTGCTTAAACTAGCATCTTCAGATTGATTTTTTTACATTTTGATTATTCAAGGTAGCCTGATGTTGCTTAAGTAGTGTTAAGAGTAGACCAAGTATTAAAGTAATTAGATATAACAATATTAAAGCCTAGAAATAAAAAGACCGCTGAACAATTTAAAATTGTTAATGAACCAATAAATCTTGGAAGTTCTCCACTATTTAAAAATTTACATTGATTGAGTCTTCAATTATTATACATACATAAATCATTACAATAATTGAAGTGTTTCGAAATACTGTGTGGAAAAGACAAATGGAATAAATTCATTATTTCGGTTACTGTACATTATAGAAAATCCGGAAACACATTATAAATCGACATTCTTTAAAAGTGAAAATTTCATCCCTACCTTCAACTCCTTTGAGTGACAGTTACAACCCCCAATTTTTTCAATGGTAAGTAAGGGCTTGTGATATATCGTTTGAGAGTTCTCTTCATTCTTTAACCAAAAATCTTGTTTTTGAATTTATTACAAAGCTTAACTTAAAAAAAAAAAACAAGAATATCTTACTACCTAAATTCATTCCCAGACAACAATTTTACATTCTTTGCACATAATAAGAACATTCTTTTTGGAACAAGTATGTTCTATTAACATGCGTAAATACCGTTCAGTACATAATCAGAATGTGATAGTCACCTCAAAAGGCCGTACCAAATTACTTGATATGTAATATTCTATTCTAGTCCAAACAAGAACGTTCTTAAAATATGTCTTGATACTACTCAGTGATAAAAATGTTCTAGTAGTACGTAAATAGAATATTCTTCGTATTACCATATATTTTTACTGTACACAGTCTAGATTACTACTGCACGAACATACACTTTTTTACTGTCTATCGCGAGTTATATTCTTCAAATATCAAAAGTAATCTTGTAACTTGCTCATCCAAACAAAAGGAATGAACATCGCACATTATATTCACGTCCCCAAAAGAATATTCTTACACCTTTTGTGCAACATATTCTTATCATATCATCATATCACTTTCAACGGAATCATTGTTGGGTATTTAAAAATTACATGATACGAACATGTTAAGAATGTACCATAAAAAAACATACAAATTTACAAGAAAAGGAACTTGAAATGGAGTTGTTTAGCATATACCTTTCAGAATGTTCTAAAACGTAATTCATGGGCATATTCTTAGAATGTGAATGTACCATTAGTGTTATGTGGGTTAGAGTACTTACACTACAAATTTATTTCCTGTTTAAATGAACATTTTGAATATTTAGTTTAATATTATGGTAGAATTGTACTTTTGGAGACTTGTTTTATTTAGAATAAATTGTTTATTAAAATTTATTATTGTTAAGGATTGTTTGTTATATTCAACGTTTATTCCTTTCACATAATAAATTAGTAATTAAGGTTTACAATAAATATTATAAATATTATAAATATTTTCATAAATTTTGGGTATAGAGAATGCTTAACAAAAATTAAAGCTACATAATCGGCTATTCTATTTATGATATAAAATACAGGGTATTCCATTTGAAAGAAGAGAGAAAATGAAAGGTTCGAGTTATCGTCCAACCTGTATATAAAAGGAAAAATTAATATTTAATAGAATACTTTGATATTGTATGATATTACGAAACTCTTTTAAGTAAAATACTTTTTTTTCTTCAACGTACAATAAAATACAGAGCGTTGATTTACCTACGATTTTCACATAAACGTATCCATAACGTCTGAAGGACTCTGTATGACGTAACAAAACCTTATATTAAAAGCTTCAAAAAAATATCAGCAGTCCGAATTCTGTATAAAATACAGGGGTTTCTATTTAAAAAATCATATGTTTGGTTTGTAACGGAGTTATACAAACTCTGTATAGTTTAAGGTAATTTCAAAATATGGACCCTAAAGACATCTACTATTTTTGTTAATATCATTTTTTGATATCTTCTAAAACAACCATTATACCGAACTTTGTCGTAAGGTTGGTACATCCTGTATAAGTATGTATACAGTAACCAAAATAATGAATTGTAGAGGGAAAAACATTCAGTATAATCCCATCCAGCCTATTGCTATGTCAGCTACCTTGTTATTTTTAAATAAAAAGTGGAAATTTTGTTAAACAGTTATTTTTATGCTCTTAGTAATATGGACTTCCACAGAGTAAGTGTTACTACAACAAATTTCAATAATGCATAAGTTTTTTTTAATAATTATAAAGGAAATGGCCAATAATGAAATATAATAATAAAAGGTGCTGCATTATTTGTAACACTGAATAATAATAGAATGATAAATAATTGCCTAATTGTATACATACAGCTAAGACGGAATAATGAAGTGAATATGCAAAATATATGCAAGATCTTAATCGCGATAAAATAGGTTGAAGTATGAAGAATCCAGATGCGCATTCGCTCGCAACCATAACATGTCGGTAAAACGACAAAAAAATTATCAGTTTAATTTACTTAATTCTAATTAATCTTTCCATTGGCGCGCTCGACACAATATTAAAAGGATATATATCCATTAATAAATTATTTGTTGGGATATTATAACTATAAAGAAATAAAAATGTTTTAAAATAAACTTAGCCAACTGAGGCACCATAATAATAAATAAAAAATTTGATGTATAATGAAACGCCTCTGTACTTATTACTTTGATCGAAGCAAATAGCTTCCCGTAAAGTGGTATGAAAGATTTTACGTTTTTGTTAGACGTTTCAACTGGTCTACTGAGTAATTAATTCAGATCTACGGCGATATGTGATGCAATTAACGATGATTGCAATAAACAGATGTGGTCTAAGGAAAAACTGTAATAACGGTAAGATATTTCTATTATGGTACTTTAATGGTTTTATTTCTGGATGCAATTAATAAGAGAGGTGACAATTGTGCAATGACGTACGATTTGGTTAACGGAAATATTGTTTAATAAACCACGACCAACTGATTGATGCGAAAAAGTGGGAGACTTCATTGTCTTGAACAAAAAAAATGGGTGAGATAAGAATGATAGATAAAAACAAATAGTTTTGTTTCGGGGGTTTGTCCAAGCAATTCTTTTTCTCGCATAATACCTACACATATGTCCAAAAGTTTGGAATATTTAGAAATAATATATCTACGCTTTTGGTTTTTTAAAAACTCTTGCTAATATTTATTTTAAAGCGTTTTTAAATCAAAATAATACTAAATTAGATTCGTTTTTGTATTAATTTGGTCATTATTCCAATCCTTGTTTAAATTTCATTTGAGCTGAGCTTAGAGACATGATATCATATTTTAATAGGCCTAGAGTACAAATGATTTGTATTCTGTCGCAGGCTTTCTCCAAATCAATGAAGCAAATGAACGCTAGGTTATAGTAGGTTTGTTCCAACCAAGCAAAGAACCGTTCTACAATGGTAATATTACCACTCACGAGACCAAATTAGTGCACTGCGCAACTCACTACACCACTGCGCACAAAAATTACTATTTTAGAACGGTTCTATGCTTGGTTGGAACAGACCTTATATTCGATGCATTTTTTCAGTTATATGTCGTCTCACTTTTTTCCAAGCAGCTGTAATCCAGATAAGTGCATTGGATAAATTTATGTTTTTTTCGCAATTCTCAAAATCACATCCACTGTCAACGCTAGAAGTCTTGTAATGAAAAAATTTTGGTAAATCAATTTGAAATTATGAATTATTCCTTGATCTAAGGGCTGGCAATGTGATGTGGTGTTGTGTTTCAACATTTTCTAATGGAACTTTAGGATGTGAAGTGGCATTATCCAGGAAAAGAAGCACTTTTCTATTCTGTTTTTTCATTCTATTGTCAAATTTATGCAGCTATCTTGTCATAATGTCTGTTGTCATCAAGCCTTTTTATTAGAAACCCATTTTAAGGGTAATTTATCAAAATGACTACGCTTAAAACAGCAGGGATTTTTACTTTTTCCAATTACTAATGGATCTTCTTTCTCGTCTTCCCTATTTGCATATAGCAAAATAGTCAAACGTTGTTTTGCTGCCTTCTTCCCTGCACATTTTTCATTTTTTAATGCAAATGTCTTGTTATGCATGGCTCGGTTACAACAGGGCTTTAGTCAAAGTGCTATCGCGAATATTGTTGGTGTTACTCAGGGCGCTGTATCAAAAATTAAAAAAAAATTCCAAGACAATGATGTGAAAGATCGTCCCAGAAGTGGCAGAAGTCGATGTACAACAGCAGCACAAGACCGGCAGATAACATTGATAGCTCGAAGAAATCGACAGGAATCTACAAGTGGCATATCCAGAGAAATTGCTACACTTAAAGTACTGAATATTTCAAGGCAAACAATTACATGAAGATAATGCGGTAAATTTGTATCGCAGAAGACCTCTACGTGTTCTTAAACTAACTTATCAACTAAAAATTGTAAGGTTGCAATGGGCTTACATTAAGGATTAAAACAACCGAAATTTTACAATTAACATTATTAGAAATATCTATTTTTGTAGCATCACAACTTGTACTGGATTGATTTTCAGGTCCGCCAAGTATACACTTGGATACAGCAATCTTATTGCTTATTGACTCTTCAATGTAAGATTCTGCAACGGATAACGATTTCCATTCACCTAAACGTTTAAATTGTACTAGATTAGCTCCAGATTTTGTGAACATAGTAGCTGAAAAACGACAGAAACAATGCCCTGTCTACATTTCTGAATTTGCAAATTTCAAAAAATCTGCAATCTTATTGGGGATATTATATATAGTATTAATCCCCACCAGTTGAGTAATTCATAAAAAACTTACTGTTAGGGGCGCAAGGCTTGGTTTTAGTATCAGATAATAAAAAGATTATCACCGATTTTCTGTCGTCCACATTAAACACTTCTTATTTGTACAATTCATCGGACCTAGTCGCTCCATGCACACCAAAAATAGCAATAACATTCATCAACAAATAGACCTCATCAGGAGCTTCTGTCAGCTTTGTATCCTCCACTCAAGTTTTTTAGTAAGGTTGTTAACTTACTAAATTTAGAAATGTCACAATTTTGATTCACCAACAACGTACGCTTCAGCATCGAATAATACGACCATAATGACGATGGTATCGCTTTATTCGACTTTTCAGAAAAGCCAGAAGTATTTTTTCACTCACTCCATTGATATTCTTTATGCTTTTCCACTTTTTAAAAGACTAACGTCTCGACACTAAAAATGCTCTCGAAGATAATATACAATTTTATCGTCTTGTACAATAAATAACTATAAGCTTAATATTTAAATCCGCATTTGTTTATTTACCTATTTTGTAATTTTTTATAACTAAAAACATTATCTATATATTTACTGAAGCATTCCCCGAGACTTAAGACCCTTGAAGATTTTTAAATTAAGATGCGTAATATATTTTTCACATTGTTGTTACAGAACAATTTAAACTAATAATTTCACAATGATCGTGATTGAATTTCCTAACTAATACTAAATGAAAAATCTCGGGCAAGACGAATGCATTACGTAAGATTAATTAGATGCCAAGATTAATTTACACAGAATTTGATTCAAATGTATTCAATACGTTCTTTGTAACTAAGTATATTTATTTATAATACAATTCCAAGAACAGTTTATTGAATATTGTACCATCGTACAGGGTGTTTACCGATTCCTTGTATCACACTAATTTTTTTAATGCCAAGATTTTATTGTTCTATTAAAATTATTATTTGTTATTAAAATTTTTTATAGTGACCTACCAAATGCGAAAACTAATTATAAGAAAAAATGTTTTTTAATTATTTTTAGTTTGTTCCTGTATAACAAAATGCCAACGGTAGTAAAATAGTTTCATCGTATCAAGGGCAAATCATTTTAATAACAATCAAATTTTGTTTTGATGAATTTTTAGCTATTAACTGAAGCTAAATTAATAAACATATCAAAGTCGATACAGTCACGATTATATAATAGAAGTATACACCCACATGTGATCGCAAGGTCTGGTAACATAATTTAGAAGACATACAATAGACTTAACTAAAAAAAATCTGTAATAATACTCGATGTATAAATATATCATCCAAATGAAAAATGATATCGAGAATTAAGACATCAAAATATACATTTGCTTAAGTAGCGCCTTATTAGTTATTGAATTTAGGACACTGCGCAATGTAACGTGGTTTTGTGTACATTTTAGGCTTGGGAAATAACATAATTTGTGTTGGTGCGTTAGAAGAGAATGTGCAATAAAAAAAATCGCGTAATGGGATAAATAGTGGGTAATAATTAAATTTATTAAAATTAGGGGGTCCGGTATGGGTCTTTTCGCAATCCAATAATCTGCGAGTATCCGATTTAGAATATTGAACGGTAATCAAGAAGTTAAAGCATTAACAATCACAGGGTAGTATTAATTTTTTTTACAGAATAAATATTGTTTTGACATAGGCATAGGTCCAAAAGTTCGGAATATTTAGAAATAATATATCCACGCCTATGGTTTTTTAAAAACTCTTGTTGATATTTATTTTAAAGCGTTTTTATATCAAAATAATACTAAATTTGATTCGTTTTTGTATTAATTTGGTCATATTTAATTGATTTGGGTGCTTTCACATTATTCCAATTCTTGTTTAAATTTCATTTGAGCTGTTTAAAAATGCCCAGAGACATGATATCATATTTTAATGTAATTTGTAAATTTTATTGAATAAAAAAAAGTTTAAACATTTTATCTACTCTTGCTGTTAAAGTGACACTTTATCTACCCTTGCTGTTAAAGTGATACTCAAAACAGTTGTTATAGCAACACTTTAACATTAGCTCTGAATTTGTATGTATATCTTAATCCTCTAGGAGTTTCAGTCATTACCGGAACAATGCTACTCGTGAGCATAGTATTTGTTCCGCAGTTCTTCAGCAGATACAACAGTTCTCACTCTCCAATTTGTTCATCATTTTGATGGCAGTCAGTTTTTTGCTCCTTTCTAAAAAGCACTTTTTCAGTTTTGTCCGAGCAGGTATGGCATCTCTCATTTGAGTATCAGAACGTTGAATTATTGGTGATAAGCAAAGTTTCTAATTGCTTAGGAGTGAACCGAATACACAATCTATATTCCTCAGGATCCTCTGTTGACAGTTCTTTTAAAAGTAATGCAGATGCTCCTCTAGTATTTCTTCTCCTTATCCATTGTCTTGTCCACATTCTTTTTCTGGTACCTTCTTTCACTTCGTCCTTATATAGGTCACTGATTTCTTCAATTAGACACAGGGAACAATTAAAATACATGTTCTTATTCGAATGTATTGTGAACGCGAAATTCTACGACGAAGAGACATGTTTATCGCTATGTTTACTAGCTACTAGTGATACTAGTATCGAAATTAATGTAGACACCTACTTAACTTTGGACTTGAGATAGCTCACTAGCAGGCCAGTTACTTGTACTGGTTACTGGTACAAGTAGCTATACCAATGTAAACGCCACCTTGTTGTTTCTTGCCACTTTCTAAAAGCATTGTTTACATTTCCAGACTACCTCTGACCCATAAATAAAAGAACTCAGAGCCTTGAAAGCTGTTTGGGAGATATAGCAAAGCCTCTTTCCAGCTCTGGTTCTAATACTATGCTTGGTTAGGATAATCCAGACAGCAAAACGTTCTTTTGGTCTAATATAAAATCTTTTAGTTCAATAAGAACAAATCCATTTTCAATTTGAGGTACTATATTGATCCAGAATACAGTGCGTCCATAAAGTAATGCATAAAATTCATTATTGGCTAAATGAACAACAAAATTAGAAATTCTCAAAACAGGTCGATTTTTGATTTCAATTTACTATTGTTTCAAATCATAATCTTGTAATGACGTCATCACCATTTTTTTCAAATGGAACCTCCCCTTTTTTTTCAATTTCTAAATTGAACTTGCCGAGCTAATAAAATGATTAAAATAATAAAATCTGTATGCTATCAACGTGTGGTTTATGTTGCAAATGTATTACCCACATAACATCAAATGTCCTTAGTGTGTTCTACGGAGATCTTATTAAGATCCGTCACAGAATGTTCTAAAAGGAATGTTCCTAGTATATTCATAGGACGTACTTAAAATTATGTACACATCATTTGATTGGCTGTACAAGAAAATTTAAAAAATACAAATGTTTTTTAGATAGTAGAATTAACAACGATTGAGGGTAGCAATATAGGGCAGAGTGTGCGGAAAATTTTATACAGGCTGCTTACAGATGAGGTATCTCTTCTATTTTCCTGGGATGGAGCCAGATTAAAAAGACCATTTAAGCGCTTACGATTAGCTAAACGTAATCTTGGTATGTAAATTATTATTTTTCAATTTATTATATATATTCCAAAATATTGTTATTCAAGTATCTTGATTATCTATTTTTTCTTTTAGAATCTATGAAAGTTCAGTTTATAGAATCCAAAGAACAGGATATAATTGCTGTTATAAAATCGTGGCTGGTTAAGTCTAGAGAAAGAATAACTTATGCTCACAAAAAGGCAGAAAATAATCTGTAAAATCTTTTGAAAAAAATAAATATTTTTAAGTCGTATTATTTTTTATTGCTGGGTGATACAGAGTGTACAAGTTCTATGATTCGATTTTTTTTAATAACGAATCTGAAATTGCTTTGATCAAATCTTTACAAAATATAAATAAAAACATTCTAGAATACAATTGCAGAATATTCTGGTCACATACTGGATTTTGACTGAGCATGATCTGTAGTATATTTTATTCACATACTGACGCACGTTCTAAATGAAAATATCGCACGTTCTTAATATATACTTCTTCTCAAAAAGTATATCCTTAGAGTATGTTCGGAATGTGAAATTGTTATCTGGGTAGTTTCGCCTAAATATATGATTATTATTCACAGTACGCAATTGCCTAATAGGGTGGTTTAAAAAAACTCTATTTTACAAAATGTACTCTTTAGTCTTATTTTTTGTAATTCTTAAACAATGCATTTATTTATATTGTTTAATTATAAGATCCATAAAAAGTCAAATTTTTATATTAAGTTAATATAATGCAGTTATTCCTTTTAATAAAAAATTGCTATAATCTCCAAATTTTCGATGGAAATATTTTAAAAAATACAGTTTTTTTGCCAAATATTTGAATAAATGCATACCCTTTTTTATTTTAATTATTTAACTATTAATTATTGTGTAATTAATATTTAGTTCTGAGGAGTCAATGCCTATAAATTTTGTAAAATTTTTGGTTGACAATAAAGCATATTTCTCTCTATACTTTAACAAAAATGTCGTTCTGCTAACACTAATTACCATTAAAATTAAATAATCAGTCAAGGGTCAAGGTTATGATGTAGCGGAATCTAACAAAATGATCATAACTAACAGTATTAACATTATTTAAGATAAAACACATCCTTTAAATTTAAATTTCTAATATAGTATCGACCTTCACTCCCCACTTATTGTACGTAATTATAAAACGTCTATCGTTTATTGAAAATGCTAAAAGATTCGATAGACAATAAAAAATTTGGATTGATTTATATCAGAACCTGATTGGTATGAATGTTTTTTAAATTTAAACTTTAACTTGTGATATTCGCATGGGTTTACATACACTGCTCAAGAATTGAAGTGGATATTATAAAAATCTGTAATTTTATTAATCTTTATTCTTTCACGTTAGAATATAGGTACAAAAAAAAATAAACAAATTTTTCATGAAAAAAAAACAGTACAATAAAACAGAAAAAATTGAAAATTGTTAAATTATTTACTGCGCAGGTGATAAAGTCCTTTCACAAAAATTAATATCGTGTGGGTCCACACCTATCTTGCCTTAGTACTGTCACTCTATTTAGCATGGTCCTTTTTAAATTATTAATAAATTGCTGAGGTATGTTTTCCCATATTATCTGCAAAGTATTGGCGAGCTGTTCTAAAGTTATGGGGGGCTGTTCGAGTAGGTTTAGTTGTCTAGTTACAGCTATAAAGCGGTCTTGAGCAGGAGTTGTAGGACGTTCTCGTCCTCCTCCATGCCTGTACGCTGCCAGAGCCAGTTTCCAAATATCGATTCCATGCACGACTGAAAACACTTTGGGACATATTTAGCCGTGCAGCAACTTCTTCTTGACTTACGCCTTCGTGTATCCAAAGTATTAATTGATTGAGTTGCACTGTTTCTAATCGCAGTACCCCCCTTTGTTTCCTCAGGTAAACATATTTATGGACTGCAGTAACAATTTTAAAGTCACTGCAAGCATTTCTATGCTACTAAAATGTTAGAATTTAGAAATCAAATTCCTACAATTCTGGTTAAATAGATAATAGTCTTGTCGAGATGTCATTTAAATCGGATTTGGGTTACACTAACAAAACATATCAGAGAACAAATTTCTGCAGTCAAAAAATTTTTTTCGTTATTTTTCACATTTCTATCCACTTGTTAAAAAATTACATCATGGCATATTGTATTTTAATTGGAAAAAAGCAAGAAATTCATCAAAAAGCTCGGCTCTCTAAATAGTCTACCTCTTACCTAATGTTGGTTTTGCATGAAGCATATTTTTCTAGTCATCGTAAATCTCCAGCAAACATGTTTTTTTATTTATTTTTTCCTCTGTACATAATTAATTTAAAAATTTGACATATTTTCCAGTAGTAAAATATTTATTGTAGAAATAACTCATATTCCAGATTTTCTTGATATAATGACCTATAATGTCCGATTTTAAGCAATCAAACCAACCAAACTGCAAGGTTTGTGTTTGTACAACATTGGATTTCCTTCTTTTTAATGTTTGTACGCGCTCAGAATGACTTAACGCGCATTCAATGCTTATATTATTATCGACGATTTATCTTAAATTGGCAATTTACGATCCTAACCGAACTAATACTCAACGGACTATTAAGAAAAGTAAAAAAAAAACTTTCGTGTCATGAACATCATCGACATACCGAACATATTTCTTTGAATTTTTCTTCTTTATTGTTTATCGAAAAACGAAAGTGCACGTCTACGAGTACACCTTATAAGGATATCAAGACAATTACGAAGCATATTAACTTATTAGGGAAAAAAGAAATGCTGCAGTATTGCTTTATTAACCAGGAATTTATTTTTATGTAATATACGTTAACTGGGAAGATTTCTTAACAGTGTTTAACGAGAGTATTTTGAATACTTTTATATAAATACTATTTGACTTCAATACCATTTATTGCTATTTTTCATTTGTGATTGGCTATTTTTAAAAAAGAGAACAAATCACGAAACTACTGACATCTAGATTATAATTCCTAACTAAAAAAATCTTGTTAACTTATCTCTATATGCCATAAGCCATTATGGATATTTAAATTACTAAGTACACTTTTATAGTACGAGTGATATTCGAAACGAGAGAGAAAAGTTTACCGGACGTGAGGCGTACAATATTTTATATCATACTGTACCTTACAACACAAAAAGAACAGTGAAAAAGAAAATATTAATATATTTATCGGCATTTGTTATTTTTGAAATTTGCATCCAATGCCAAGATCGCTGGCCTGTAGTCGGTAATCATAGAAACATAATATTATTGTTTTTAAATATTGGTATGGAATCTTGACTTTGCGCACTTTGGCAAATTCCTTAACGACTTAAGACAAAAATCGAAGTGGGACCTGAGATCCGAGGTCACGGATAATAATTACACGTTTGAAAATTCACCTTTCCTCTAAACTACACTTAAGAAGTGCCATTAAAGGTGTGGAATAACGTTTTCTATCAACCCAAGTCTCATCGTGGGGCTGATGATACATGCGGTCCATTATGTCTATAACTTATTGGAAACTTGTAAATGATTTTCTGTATTATCGAACCTAATACTGTTAAGATATATTAGATAAATATCTAACTTCGTCATGTCCTAAGCACCTATTTTAATACCGCTTAATTGAAAACGTATAAAGCAAGATCGAACTATTTAAAAATAAACGAATGCCATAAAATTCTGCTTCGTGTTTTCACATCAAATTAAAAGGAAAACAGTAATTGGATTCTACAGTATCGGTATCGGATTTCTATGTTCTACGTTAAAACTTTTACGTGAAAAAGCACGCAACGCGGCGTGAATTAAAATGAAGGTCGCACGAGGTCGGAATCACAATATTTTACTATTGAATACACTAGAAAATTTGTTTAGGTTTTTATAAAAAATACGATTTTTGTACTAATTTTTTTAACTGTATACCATAGTCTTAAATTACTGAATATGTTTCGTAGATGTTTTTTGGATTGAATATTTTCACTTTTCTATTAATTCAGGATATGTCCAGGATGTTCCATTACTGTAAAAATTAATAAGTAAAATCATATAGAATGTCTTGTTTTCCTTAGATTCTTAAAATTATATAATAAGTGTCTCGAAATAATGAAATACTAAAAAATATAATTTAAAATTCCCAAAAGTTTGATAATTGATAATTGACATTTCCAATCAAAACGAGCTTTAATTTTTACAAATAAATAATTTTACTTTCGAAAACTCCATATATATATAAATTAAATTTAATAAAACTGAAAGTAAAAGCTTATGTAAAAATGAAAAAGTTTCCACAAATTAATGAACATAAAAATCAATATAAACCAATAAATTTTAAAACAAATAGCTACATCTAATGGCTACCCAATTCATTTGATAAATAAATTAATTAATAAGAAAGACAAAAAGTGTCACTATAACTATTATTGCCTAAACAAACTAAAGAAATTATTACATATTGTGAAAATATTTCCAACAATAATCTGTAGGATTATAATAACTTGTACATTTAAGAAATAAGTACTTTATTTCTTAATCTATAAAACCACTTCATGAATTTTAAATCATTTCATGATTTTTGTAAAAATTAGATCAAATTATGAAGATTGAACTTTCTTCTGGGCTAAATTAGGCAACTAATAACAAATCACGTCTTAGAAATTTATTTCATACAAGTAAACATGATTATTACTGGAGTTTTTTCTCCAAATTTTAAAGTAGCATAATGCAGTAACTTTCAATTAATACGCAATCAAATAATTATCAAAACTATGATCGAAAATTTTTGGCATCGGAATAAATGCAATCAAAGCAGTTTATTTTTAGTCACAAGTTTGGAACTAACCAATCAATGCTTATTTAGATTGATAGTAATTATCACTAGGTAGGGTGTACACTAAGTACACTTTTAAAAACTATTTCGCTTAATTTTTATCTTTTAAGAAGGAAAAATCAAATCGGAGGTTATATATTAATAAATACTTTATAATATAATACAACGTTATTGATTTATTTAAAAAAAATCTCAATCGAAACACGAATTCTATGCTTTTCCACATTTCATAATTGAACAACAACTAATTCGCACGGCAAACCTGGCTTAACGTCATGATGTTACGTCAAATGTCAAACTTTTGACAATTTTAAATTTAAACATGTCGTGATTTAGCGAATTAAATCTCGAAAATATCGACAAATTAATCGATGAAAACAATTCCATACAACCCTATTTAACAGTAACATCATAACAAAATAATTAATAGCAGTAGTGAAAACTAATTCATCTTCTGAATCAAGCAGTACAATTAAATTTACAAATTGTTCTTTCAATAATTGTTCGTTTAATTAAATGAGTTAATATTGTTCATTTAATAATTAGTTTATAATAATTTTATTAGTTTCCTCAAGCCCGATTCTTTAGGTAACGTGATTTCGGAAACTAATAAAATTATTTCGTGATTATCACTGACCTTGGGATTTTACTACTGACAATAATTTCTCGATCTGAGATATTAGAGGCTTAACGTATCTATTTAAAACACCCTAGGCTATTATAGTGCTTGGTGTAGTTCTATATCCATGAATTAAGGAAGGTGAAGTCCATCGTGCTTTCTTTTGAGCTTTTTGAGCCTTTTTAGTTTGACATCTACTAATTTAAAGTAGTCGACGAGATATTAGAGGCTTAACGTATCTATTTAAAACACCCTAGGCTATTATAGTGCTTGGTGTAGTTCTATATCCATGAATTAAGGAAGGTGAAGTCCATTGTGCTTTCTTTTGAGCTTTTTGAGCGTTTTTAGTTTGACATCTACTAATTTAAAGTAGTCGACGACATCCTTCAGGGTAGACTCTCTTATGTTGAGTAATGTTGGTCAGGATAAGATAGGATTCCCGTTTACTTCTGGTCCAAAAATCAATGATCTCGCAGCTTCTTTAGCAAAAAAGTCAGCGACGTGGTCACATATTATTTATAGAAATTAAAGTAAAAAATCTCGAAAATGGCCAAAATTCAAGATTTTTTCCGATATGGTAGTTTAGTTTACATTGCGCGCTTTTTCTTAGTGTAGATTGTGATTAATTGTTTTTGCAACGAGACCCAGTTTTTCTCTCGTATCAGAACAATAATAATGTTATTACAGACTATTCGAGACCTTCTAATATGCGAAAATATTTCGGTTTACCTCGACCGACAGTCCTAGAAAATATGGGAAAACAAAAGAGAAGGTTAAACAGAAAAAATACTTATGATACATAAGAAAGTTGTAAACAACAATAAATTTTATCTCTTTATATTTCAAAGCAACCTTAAAAAATTAAAATTCAAAAGCATTATTTTGAGTAACTACCATTTGTTACCCTAGGAAAACCTTCTTGTTTCAAAAATGAAACATGAACAATATGGATACTTAACATAAAAATGATTATGCAATTATACCACTATTTTCAATATAACAAACTGTATCAAAATTGTTTCCTTAAGTATAATAACATAGAAAGAGTTATTGGTAATGTTTTATTTTAAATAAATAAATGAGTTTTATCTTTTAGAAGTATTTTAATTTTTTTCTTTGGTAAAAAACAAACTTCTTAACTGACCCTAATTTTTTTCTTTTTACTTATTACTTATTTTTAAACCAATAATCTTGTATTAGGGTTAAAACTTTTTGCTTTTAATAATTATAATCCTTATAAAAAGTTTTTTGACGTTTAACAAGTTTCAGTATCTGTCTTATTAAAATTTCGTATTATTTTATTTACTTTGATAGAGTCTTCATTTTATATATAGATAAGACACAAACAGAATCGTGTTTTGTTACTATTGCGCCTGTGTCAATATACAAGACAGTGCCAACCCATTTGCGTAGATTATTAATCAGTATTTTTTATTATTTTTCGTAAAATAGTGCGGTTACAGTTTTAAAATAAAAAAAACATTCTCTTATTCCCTAAGAGGAACGAGGATACAACTTGTATGATTTCTTTTACAATCCCTTCATCTCTTTTTGTCACAAGTATATATACCATCAATAAAATATTCTTAAATACCGCATTTTTCTCCACGTTGGGCGCCAAATGTGCGAGCCTTGTATAACAGATATAGAACAAATAATAAAAAGAGAAAACGTCAACAAATCTTTAAAGTCGAATTACAATATTGATTTATTCACCTGACTGTTATCCTAATCAAGGAAACAACTGACACAATGACTTTTATCTATGACAAGAAAGAAAGAAAAAATATGTTCGTAACATATTACCTAACCTTCTGGTATTGACGTTTTTTTATCTGTGGTACAGTGAAATTATTGAAAAAAATAGGAGGGTTTGACTTTGCAGTGACTTATATTTTTTGGCGCCCTTGTGGACTTCGCGCATGTGACCACTGACACGGTTGCCACGACCTAGGTACGACCATGGACATAAATACATAAGGCTATTGTAAAGATCAACATGAAAAATTTTGGAACAGCTGTCATTGAAGTAAACAAGATAAATTTTTAAAGTAACATGGAAATTTTGTTCAAAAGTTTAGTATACCTAATTTCTTAATATCTGTTTATTATTTATTGATATACAAGATATTTATGTCAACATTCCTACTACTACAGTTTAATTCAATATTTTCTTGAATTTAAACTTTGGCCCTGCTCCTGCGCTGGCTAGAAAAAATGCAAGGTTGGGTTTTATTTTTATATCAAAATTTAGTGGGTTCCTATAAACACTTTCAATTAGTTGGTGTTTTACAGTTGAATTTGAGTTACTGCTAGATAATAACATATAATCAAACAAATTTGGACATCTTAAATAATGTATTAATTGAATTAAAGCAATTGAATAATAAATGAAAAACGTTTCATACATATATGGATCATTATATTGACTGTAGAATTACCATTTTATTTCTAATGAAATGAATGTCACCATTACGTAAATATTGAAATTAAGTCGGTTTTAAAGATCTTTATAATACATCCATCGGTGATTTATGAATAATTAGACCTTCGTTAGTTGTAGGTGTTTTTATGAATCTTTTATTGTATTACGATGCATGTCACAACAGGCATAATAAAGATATTTATTAACTTACATTGAAAAATCAAACAAATGAGACTAAGGTGTATGTTGTTGTGCATTAACCCGAATACATAAATTAATAGAGGTTATCTTTAATGGCGTTAGTGTAAATGCAATCAAAAACAAACCATTGTTGACTGGGTGGTATAGGTGCAGGTTCATTGGGAAATCGATTTGCTATTCTCGGCAAAACAATGAATATACTTTATTGTATCAAACCATTTTTGGCTCAAACTATATATACTTATTATCTATTTATCTTTAATTATGGTTTATCATTATTTATAACCAGATAAATTATTACGTACAGTGTGTAAAGGCCAAATGGAATAAATTCATTATTTTGGTTACTGTACATATTTATAAAAAATCCCGAAACACGTCAAATTTAAATTATAACTTGACATTCTTTAACGTGAAAATGCAACCCCTACCTTCAACCCCCCTTAGAATGACAGGTACAACCCCCAATTTTTTAAATGGGAAGTATAGGCTTGTGATATATCATTTAAAAGGTCTTTTCATTCTCTATTCAAAAATGTTGTTGTTTTTAAATTTAATGCAAAAATTAACATAAAAAAAATTAATATCATGTTGTTACCGAAATTCGCTACAATACAATCAAAAACTAAAATGTAATGCAAAACGTAATAAAATGTAGAACACGAAAAAGAACTATGAATGTTAATGAAGTAGATGTTCAAAATGTTCTCCGCGAACGTCCTGGCAACATCCTAATCTCAAATAAAACTGTCTTCTAACATTATTTAACATATCAGGTGTGATCGACCTAATCGCAAGCGTTATTCGATATTTTAAGTCATTTAAATCAGAATGTTTAGTTTTGTACACATGGCTCTTCACATATCCCCATAAAAAGAAATCTAATAATGTAAGATCAGGTGATCGCGCTGGCCATTCAATCGATCCTCGCCTCCCTATCCACCGATTGGGAAATATTGTATTGAGGTACTGCCGGACATTAAGTTGGTAATGTGGTGGTGCTGAAACCATATCGTATTCGCTGGAATTTGAGGGTTACCTGGATCAGGAAATAAAATTTACCAACGTTGGAATGACATCATTTTGAAGTAGTGCCAAATAATTGTTGCCATTCAAGTTGCCCTCAATAAAAAAGGGACCAATGATATTGTTCCCTACAATCCCTGCCCAAACATTAACCTTTTGAGGGTATTGAGTGTGTTCTTCTCTCATCCAGTGAGGATTTTCCGTGGACCAGTAGCGGCAATTTTGCCGATTAGCATGACCGTTAAGTAAAAAAGTACACTCATCAGAAAACATAACGTCTTCTAATTGGATAATATTGTTATCCAACATGTCCATCATTTGCTCACAAAAAAAGTTCTCCTATCAAAATCGTCTTCCATGAGCTCCTGAGTAGGTATCATCTTATACGGATGCAATTTATTTTCTTTTAATATGTTTGCTATCGATGTATGGCTAGCATTGAATGTAGTGGATGCCTTTCTACTCGATGTATGTGGGTTTTCCTGAAACTCATGCAACACATCTAATTTGAGTTCATCACTCAGTGCATTGGCAGCTGCTTTTTTTATCTGCCTTACATGACCAAACTCGTGAAACTGCTTTTATATTTTACTTATTGTTCCTTGGGATATAGGCGGTAAATTAGGAAATTTCTCATGAAATAGGCGAGTTACTTCCTGTTGTGTCCGGATGTTATCTCCGTAACCAATCATTTGTAAAACTGTTATTTTATGCATTTCCGTTAATCTAACCATTTTTCAGAATTGAATTGAACAAACTTTATACTTAAATTACAACAATGACAACTTAAATAAAAGAATTTACTACTGCTTGTTAAAATAGCGTTGCCACGGAAATTCTTTAAAGTTTTTAATGGTTACCATCTAAAAACCACATTGCTATGGTTTTTTTTCACTTTCTTATTATCAAGACCTAAACGGGAAATAAGTTTTAAGTATATTGTAATAAGTTTCGAGTATATTTTAGCGAATTTCGGTAACATGATTTTAATTTTTTTTATGTTAATTTTTGCATCAAATTTAAAAACAATAACATTTTTGAATAGAGAATGAAGAGACCTTTCAAATGATATATCACAAGCCTATACTTCCCATTTAAAAAATTGGGGGTTGCATTTTCACGTTAAAGAATGTCAAGTTATAATTTAAATTTGACGCGTTTCGGGATTTTTTATAAATATGTATCTACAATAACCGAAATAATGAATTTATTTTATTTGACTTATACACACTGTATATGCCTAAATTGAATGCAAACTCTCTAATTTTGATGTCAAACATACCTGCAACATACGTTTCTTTGTATAAATAAAATTTAAAAGAAATGCCACTAAATGCAAGCATATTCAATCAAAAATTAACGAGTTGCTTGAAAACGAACTGGACATATGTCTGGATCAATTTCATTGGCAGTAACCCATTTATTTTGGGGTGCACAACTTCTTGCAACCCGTTGGTTAGTATACGTAAAAAGTGGATTGCACACTATTCTTTCTGTTTATTGCCGTGATTGTCAAGCTCCTTATGAAAATACGACACTAAAGCATTCGCTGCTTCGTTGCCTCTCCAAGCAAGTTCGGTGGCAACGATGTTGCCAATATATTAATTATTAGACATAACTTAATTGCATACATTTTTATTATCTATCAATTTCTAGGTAACTAATATAAAAAACAAATAATAATGTTTAACATAATCAACTAAGATTATAACAACGCGTATTACTTTTCATACCAACACCTTCTTTTCATCAACCTAATGAAAATCGGGAAATTTTTATAGTGGTTTCTTGAAAGTCCATTACAGTAAAAAGCTTTTTTAAGGTTTTCCTTAGCAGGTATTTCTAACAATACTTCTTTCTTTTTTTATGCCTTTTTAAGTTCTAAAGAAAATGTTTCACACTATGCATGGGTGACCTATAAACTTTGCAAGCTTTCTTTAACGATTCTTTTGAATATTTCCTATATTCATCATGTCTCTTGTTTATTTTAATTATTGTGTTTCTAAAGTTTGGAGTTTGCTTTTGTTGAATACGTTATTGTGAACCCACGTTTCCCTTAAAACACTACTCTGTAATCTTGATTGGCCCTTAGATTGTTTAAAACGTTGCCATCTTTACAGTTTTCTGAACACAACCGCCTCCCGATAAATTTTTAGTTGAGTAGTTTCTACGTAACTATAATATTCTAACGCCATATCGTAAATCATTTCCACGGTACTTGTCCTTTAATTATACCTTTTAAAACCACAAAAGCACGTCTTACATATACAAGTTACTCCCACAAAACTATAACAATGGGCATTATTTCTGATAAATTATTGCAAAGTTCGATGCCAACGTTCGATAACAACTATTCGGGTAGGTCTTTTAGATACTCTACGTCGGGATATTGATCGCAAAACGATGTTGTTTATAGCAAAATATGGAGAATTTAGATACTTCCTCTATGCTATTTTGTTCGTCATTATTTATACGTATATATTTGTTTTATCGTTCGTGTAACAACATAATTTTCTGTTCATCGGTTATGGTTAATTTGTTTTCGACATTATAAATCGTTAACAAGGAAGTTGGATGTGAGTTAGCAATAAAATCGCATTTCGCGGTTGTTCGTTTTAATTAAACAGTTTTTTTTAAAGAATTCATACCCAACAGACTGTATTTAGATTTAATTCTGCTTTAAAAATTGTAACAGACTTTACGTATTTAAAAATGTATCAACCAAGTATGAAGGTTAATAATTTTTGCAAGAGGCCATTGGCAAACTATTTTTCCTAATTAAGAAAAATAAAAAACTCTTCGTTTCAACGTAACTTCCAAGTTTATTTGAAATAATATATTTTAAATTACAATGACGGCCGTTTCGCTAAGAAGCATCGTCAGATTGACATTTAAGTTACATTTTGTTTGTTTGTAGCTAGGTACCTGATGTTTAGTTATTATTAAGGCTAGACCAAGTATGGAAGTAATAAGACATAAAAATATTAAAGCCTAGATGTTAATAGCCCTAAGGGATTATCCTGGATGTAATTCCCTCTAAGATCAGTATAACTGCAATGATATAGAAAAACCAGGAAAAAACTATATCATGCTGATCTTTAAAATAACTTAATATATTTGTGTTTTACAATTATGTCTTATCTATGTATAAAATGTAAACTCAATCAAAGTAAACAGTTTAATAGTGGAGAACTTCCAAGATTTATTTGTTCATTAACAACTTTAAATTGTGGATCTGCTAGATGCCTTTTTATTTGAAGTTTTTCAAGGAAATCTAGATAAAAAACAATCACAAGTATGTAGTATTTGGATGTCATTGGTGTGTAAGAGTGAGGTTGGATGTTCAAATAGGTGTTTTGCATAATTTAACTTATCTGGTTGTTTTAATCTATATGCTCTTAAGTGTTCATTGAATCTTACTTCAAAATTTCTTTGTGTTTGACCTATATATACAGCATTACATTTTGGACAATTAATTTTGTAAACACCAGATTTTTTTTAATTTGGGTAATTTTGATTTTACATTTAACAATTTTGTATTTTTTGTGTTTTAAATGATATTAATGCTGATGTTGCCGAAGATATTATTTTTGAAATTATATTGGAAATATTTCCTCAATATGTAATATTTTTATAACTTTTAATTTCTTTAGTTTGTTTCGGAAACAGTTGTAGAGACATTTTCTGTTCTTTCTTATTAATTTATTTATTAAATGCATTGGATAGCCATTAGACGTAGCTATTTGTTTTATGATACTAATTTCTTTATCAAAGTTAATTTTGTCCATTGGAATTGAAAATGCTCTATGTATAATAGAATTATAAGCTGCTAATTTATGCGTTATAGGATGATTTGAATTAGATGGTATGGTTACATCTGTTTGTGTAGGTTTTCTGTATATTGAATAATTTAATGAATTATTAACTTTTTTAATTCTCAAATCTAGAAAATTAATTGAATTTTCTTCAACTTCTAGGGTAAAATTAATTTTATGATGCAAGGTATTAATATAATTAAAAAATATATCTAATTGTCGTTCACTACCTACAAAACCTGCTAAGACATCATCAACATATCTATACCAAAATACAATATTGTTTTTATAACTAGAATTGAAGATTATGTTTTCTAAGTTATCCATAAAAATATTTGCTAAAATTGGAGAAATAGGACTTCCTATTGGAAGACCCTTATTTTGAAAATATACTTTGTTATCAAAAGTAAAATAATTTTGACTAATGAATACATTGAATAGGTCAATTATATCTGATATTATACCTGGATGGATATTTCTTTCATCTAATAGCTTAAATGTCAATCTGATGATGCTTCTTAGCGAAACGGCGGCCATTGTAATTTAAAAT
The DNA here is from genome assembly GCA_035357415.1 of Ophraella communa. Lineage (NCBI taxonomy): Eukaryota > Metazoa > Arthropoda > Insecta > Coleoptera > Chrysomelidae > Ophraella > Ophraella communa. The sequence goes on along the minus strand of CM068991.1, from coordinate 30,609,852 downwards.
ATATTATTTCAAATAAACTTGGAAGTTACGTTGAAACGAAGAGTTTTTTTTATTATTCTTAATAAGATTTAACTAATTTTTTCCGCTGACAACACCAAAGGTAATAATCTTTAGTAAAAATCCACAATCCCAATCTCTGAAGCAATAGTCAAAATTATTCTTGGGAATGAATTATCTTTTAAAATGAATCCAAAAGCAACATGTTTATATATTTTTGGAATCAGCTCAAGGAGGGAATTTTAGAAACTGAAAAATTACTTAGTTGAACATAATGATTGAAACCTTATTTATGTAGTACATATGGAATTATGGAATCTAGTCCTGAGACTTAATATTAAAAAAAAATAGGACAAATATGGTGAGTACATGAATAGCAGTTGATTCAACGCTTCAATAATGATTTTCGGTTATAATTAATTGAAATATTTTACGAATAAAGAAAATCCAGAAACTGTCACCATATATACTGTCTGTTAGATTTGGTATATTTTTATTCACCTTCATTTATACTTTCCTTTATAGATTGTATGGAGCACTCACAAAAACGAGATTTTTTTTTCTATTTTTGAAATCTACCTGACATTTATTTCAAATGTGTTGTTATGGCGACTTGATGGTATCTAAGTGCAATTGCCGCTGCAATTTTTCGATAATTGCATTGCTCTTAGAAGACATTTTATACATGAAGTAAATATTCGGCAAAATTTGCCAGAAAAATTCTCGGGGATAACGTCCGCTTTCAGATTCCGAGCGCTGAGTTTGTCTCCTGCCTGCGTGAATATTTGGGAGAGTCTTATGAAGATGACCTGCAACGGCCTTCCTGAGTTCCAAGCCTGCTGTGGGTTAATTTGAACTTCATAATCTTGGTCAGCGACCTCCAAAACTCCCGAGGTCCCGATTTGAACCAATTTTGACTTATTTACAGTAAATATTCCAAAAGGCGTCTAAAAAATTCATTTTTTGAATGCATGCATTTTTGGCTGCAATGCCACTTTAAATTTAATTAAAAACTACATCTTTTATTATACTATAGTCAGTTTGAAAAATTTAATCATTTACTTAAGAAAATTATACGTTTTTATTTTTCAGACATAGATAAAAAATCTTTAAAAATTGAACTTTCAGTCATTTATTTAAGAACAGCTTACAGAAAAGGATAAATAATACAAAAAAGGATCAGTAGGTTTCTTTTTCCATATTACACTCATAATTTGTAATACAAAATAAATGTTTACATTAAAATTATGTTTTTTAAATGCTACAATGTACAAATTTAAAATTTCTAGCTCAAAAGCTGCCAATGAACTGTCATGTTTTTATTTGTTTGTTATATTTTATTCTCTCAAATATAAAAAAAATATATTATTTTCGCATTATTATTGTGGTGCCCAGGAACTACAAACTCTTGAAAGTGGAACAATTCTTGCATTTACCTAATTTTTAAGAAACTTAAGTATGATAAGTTCCAGATGCTTTCTACTGTAATCGACTGTGATTACCATTATCTGCGATTCTTACTACTCGTGGTTAGCTGTCGCGAAACATGATACAAGAAAATGTATCCAGTTAATTTCGGTCCAGTTAGTACAATCGCCGCATATTTAAATGACATGTGTTCATATTTGTTTATTTATTATCACAATTAAAGTGAAAACAGATGCTTTTATAATATACTAGCAGTACATAAGGTTATTATTCACAGCGCGCTGCAGGCTAAATCACTAGATGAATGTTGCGCGATTTTAGAATTTTATATAAAAAAAACTAAAATACTATTGAAATTAAAAACAAAAATCAACTAAACGTTTTAAGGAAACTTCCAATTTTATTTAAAAAATTAGCTTATTTAATTGAAGGAACATAATTTAATCGTCAACCCATCTAAAACAACTGCTTTTTTATTTTGCAGTAAGGCTAAAAGGGCAGTTGCGGAAAACTCGGTGGAGCTTGAACTTGATCGTTAGAATACATTTGTCAATTGAAGCAAAAAATTTAGGCTTATTTATAGATCAGTCGCTTAGATTTAAAAGTAATGTAGGTAATCTACTTCAGCCGTGTTATATAAGAATGCGTTTACTTTATATTAACAAACATATTTTGAATTTTAAAATGCGTAAAAAGCTCTGCTAGTCTTTAGTTTTTTCTGTTCTAAATTACTGTAATGTTATATACAAAGTGGCGCATGGCGCACCGAAAACGAAACAGATGCATTTACTGGCAGATGATTCCTTTTAAAAAAATGCTCGGACCCACCGATTTTGTTATCGAGGGAGACACAAAATTGGCATAAAATCACATTAACATTTGCAGCCCCCTAAGCGGGGGCTGCAAATCCTGAAATCCCTAAAATCTTAAATGGAAAGGGGGGTCGAATGATCCATCATTCAAAAGGTTTTTCAACTCCCTTTACAATTATGTAAAATTCATGTACTTCAATTCAGTAGTTTGGCAGATTTATTGATTTAAAGTTTAAATACATCATCGTAAGAGGAGATCAATACATAGCAGCAAAGTTGTTAAAAAATAAAGAATGAACTGATCTGTTAGCCGAGTAAATGTTGAAAATGACCACCATTACTTTCCATGCAATAATCGACGGGTCCGAGCATTTTTTTCAAAAAAGGAATCATCTGCCAGTAAATGCATCTGTTTCGTTTTCGGTGCGCTACTTTGTAGCTTTTTTAGTTGAAGGAACATAATTTAATCGTCAACACAAACACATATGTCCAAAAGTTTGGAATATTTAGAAATAATATATCTACGCCTATGGTTTTTTAAAAACTCTTTTTAATATTTATTTTAAAGCGTTTTTAAATCAAAATAATGCTAAATTTGTTTCGTTTTTGTATTAATTTGGTCATATTTAATTGATTTGGGTGCTTTCACATTATTCCAATTCTTGTTTAAATTTCATTTGAGCTGTTTAAAAATGTCCAGAGATATGATATCATATTTTAATAGGTCTAGAGTAATTGCTTTGTTACAACAGGGCTTTAGTCAAAGTGATATCGCGAATATTGTTGGTGTTACTCAGGGTGCTGTATCAAAAATTTAAAATGATGTGAAGTAAACTTGACTATGGTTGCATAGTATATTCATTAGCCAAAACTAGAACATTAAATCAACTTAATTCTATTCAAAATACGGCATTGAGAATTGCCACTGGTGCATTCTATACAAGTCCTGCTACAAGTTTGCAATGCTTAACTGCAAACTGCAAACTGCAAACTCGTCTAGACCCACCATTCTATGAAAGAATTCGAAGATATCAGTCATCTTACAACTTCCAATTTCCTGAAATATTTCAATCCAATATCTCTATACCTCCTCCCTGGATCACCCCACCTATATCATGTGATTTATCACTTACAGCACACAAAAAATTTGAGACTCCATCTGTAATAATTCGACAACGTTTCCTTGACCAAGTTGCAAAATACCAAATACCCTATCATATATACACAGACGCATCTAAGACCGAATTTGGTGTGGGTTCAGCAATAGTTACTCCATCATCAACACTTCATTTTAAACTCCCAGCTACTAGTAGCATACACACCGGCGAACTGTACTCAATTTTGCAATCCTTGATTCACATAAATGAAAATCTTATCCCGAATTCACTTATTATCACCGATTCCCTCAGTTCACTGCTAACTATGAAACAGTTGTACACTACTCATCCCATTGCTCGTCTCATAAAGCGAGAGTTACACCAACTTCATATTACAAGTTATCTTCTTGTGGGCACCTTCTCATATTGGAATACAAGGTAACGAAGAAGCGGACCGACAGGCCCGTGAAGCTATCAACAGTGATACCTCAGTAGTAGTGAACAATGTGATAGTAACGGACTTAAAATCGTTCTTTAAACAAAAAGTGTTAAGTGAATGGGAACGCGTTTGGCAAGTCTCGCAATCTGCACTTCGTAAACTCAAACCAGAAATCAAGTCTTGGTGCGATATAGACTTAAATCGCCAATTCTTTGTTAAGTTAACCAGATTACGAATAAGTCATACTAGATTAACTCACAGTTTCTTAATATCTAAGACAAATAGATCGCAATGTGATGTATGTAAATGTGATCTAACAGTTAAGCATGTCTTAATAGACTGTCGAAAATATAATCCTGAAAGACAAAGCAATCTAATATCTGATAACATTCGCTCAATATTAGGAGCAAATTGTAATTTTCAAAATCTATTTAAATACCTAAAAGACATAAATGTACTTCACGCCATATAGTTAAGCAACTCGATTATGTATCATTAATGTTAGGTATTGTATAGTATATTGTATGTGTATTGTTAGCTAATAACCCAAGTGGTTGATGCTTTATACAAATAAAAAAAAAGGATCGTCCCAGAAGTGACAGAAGTCGATGTACAACAGCAGCACAAGACCGGCAGATAACATTGATAGCTCGAAGAAATCGACAGGAATCTACAAGTGGCATATCCAGAGAAATTGCTAGACTGAATATCTCAAGGCAAACAATTACACGAAGATTAAAAGCGGTAAATTTGTATCGCAGACGACCTCTACGTGTTCCCAAACTAAACTATCAACAAAAAATTATAAGGTTGCAATGGGCTCAAGAAATGTTACACCATGGTCCTAATTGGAATTACGTGATGTTCTCTGATGAATCAAGAATTGGCTTGGTTTCTGATTCGCGAAGAACTCTAGTTTGGAGGGCCCCAGGACGACAAGCCCGATTAGAAACAGCCCAACCGCGTGTTCCATTTGAAGGTGGGAGTATTATGGTTTGGAGTGGTATTATAAGGGGTACACGGACGCCTCTCTTGGTTTTGGAGAGAAGAATCACTGGTGCTGTGTACATCGAGGAAGTTTCAAATCCTGTTGTGCGTCCATTCCGGGGGGCGGTAGGTGATGGATTTGTATTTATGCATGACAGTGCACCTCCACATCGAACAGCTGCAGTACAACATGAACGTCATTGAACATGCCTGGGATATTCTTAAAACACGCATTAAGCAGCGAAACTCTCCCCCAATTACTCTAAGAGAATTGAAAGATGCTGCTCGTGAAGAATGGGAGAGAATTCCGCAAGCCCATCTCGACCATTTAATCGATAGCATGCCAAATCTCCTACAGTCATGCATACAGGCCCATGGAGGAAATACTGATTATTAATTTTATTTAAAAACCTTCTTTTGCTTGTAATACATTGTACATTTTTCACCTCAAAAGAATAAATAATTTTTTTTTGTATGCTTATCTGACTTCGAGTTTTATTTAGTATTGGTTAGAGTTGTAGCAAAATGATGTTTACTTATATCAAAATAATTATTTATAAAAAATAATAAAAAGATTAAATATTCCATTATTCCAAACTTTTGACGATGTTAGTTTTAGCGGAAATGATGTCATTCAAATAAAAAAGCTATTTTTTTAAATAAAAGTGGAACTTTCGTTTAGTTGTTTATTGTTCTTAGCAAGATGGACTTCCACAGAGTAAGGTTAAATACAATAAATTTTATTATAAAAAAATGTTACGTAAATAGTCACATCAATCAAATCTAAGAAGGCGGAAAAGTTTTATTAATCTACAAACAAATGTTCAGATTATTCCTTTGGCTCATCGACACACACACAATATGAAACAAAAACACCTTTGCAAAATGGACAATATATCTATATATTTTTAACGTTTCATGGTCACGTATAAAATTATTGTTATAACAGTTAAATATCATTGTTTTAAATTAACTATAATGCCAATAGGTAGTTTAATTGTTATATAATTCCGATATGGAATGTTTAATAAATAAAGTACGATCCCAAATATTTCTATTAATAGTTTGGTATAATTTTAACATAAAAAACGACCTTGATCGATACAATTAAAAATTATTATTATATAATCATTTTATTATTATTTATTAAATTGAAACTGTAAAATGGGATCTTTTACGTATAGGGTTATCCAAAAGTAAAAAAAAATAGTTTCAATACATCGAAGATAGAAATATTGAGAGTCATGTTATTTAAAAATAACAACCCGTATATGTTGGTATGTTCTTTTTGTTTCTAAAGAAGATTACCCTTGAAAACATGTTAAAAATCGAGGAAATATGCCGGTTGTGATGCTTTATCAACTTGTTGTCACTGATGTTTTCTAAATAAAATTACCTTGAAAAGTATATTGTTTTCTATTTTAGTCTTATACCTTTACATTTTTTCCGTATTATATTTATTATGTTTTCTCTAAAATTTTATCTTTATTATAATACAAAAAACCTTTACTAACGACAAAGTTGCTTATAAAACTTTGTTATACAATTTTCGGTGATAATACCGATAAAAGTTTAGGAAGTAAAAAATAATTTAAATATTAATTCAATGTTAATAAATTCTAGATTAAACTTATCGTAATAGATATAATAGTAACAATAATAGCAGCTTAACAGTAACCCATTTACAGGACAGTTAGTACAAGTATTTTAAAACATATTGGAGAAAATAACATCATAGAAAATAAGAAAATTTAAACAAACCAAAAAATTGTATACAATATAATAAAAAATGCAATTAGGAAAAATAGTCTTTAAATATTAAATTACAAAGAAAATTATCACAGTGATTTATTTTACCAAGCATTTCAAAACTATCAATTTCATTGCTTACTATTGTGTTTTGATTTAGATAATGTTATTTATTTTATATTGTGATACATATTTCAAATATTTAATATGCTTCTAACTATAAACCCATATATTTCAATGCTTCCGAAACATTTGCAATCAAAAGTTTCGCCCAAATCCTTAAATTCACTGACTTGTTGTTGTTGTAAAATCAATTCACTAACCATATAAGGATATTCAACAATATGTTATTTTCTTGAGAAACTAATAAATTTACATTTATTAATATTTAGAACCAGTAAGTTTGCTATTATTTCACCAGTTAATATAATTCAATTCACTCTTCAATATAGTGACCAATAGTCTCACAAAGAGCCTTGATTAAAAATAAAAACAGTAATGATCCCAAATTGGAACCTTGAGGTACCCCCAAATAAATCAAGTTTTTAAATCCACTAAATTATTCCTGCACTTCAACAGAATGGCCAGTTGCCACAAAGTTTTTGGTATCAATAAGATGGAGCGCCCCATTATGATAGACAGGTTAGGGATTTTTGCAGGAAATTTTCCAAATCGATGGATTGGATGTACAGGAGTCATGGAGTGGCCCGTTCGTTCTCCGGACCTCAACCCTTTGGATTTTTTCTTTGGGATTATCTAAATTCACGTGTTTACGTTAGGCGACCAACTTGCAGGATTTGAGACAAAGAATAATTGATGAATGTGAACCAATATGTAGTGAAATCATGTAAGAATGACACGAATTTATTTATAAGCTTGCACGTTGTCAGGAGGAGAATGTCGAGCATTTTCAACATTTGAAATGACTTTTCTTTATTTTTGTCTAACGTAAATAAATTTTTCTGCATACCTTACCGGAAAACCAATCATATGAACACCAAAAATAGGCCGGAAAGTATTGTTTATCAACCCTCGTTACACTCGGGCAGCACATACAGTCGCGGGTTGTTAATGCCCACTTTACGCCCTGTGACACAATATACTATGACCTATTTTTTAATTGTAAAAAGATTTCTGTTTTGATAGTTTTTTTATTCCAAATTTGGTATGTATGAATTAAAAATAATAATAAGTTTTTTTAAAACTTATAGCAAATAAGTTAAGGTTATTTAAATCGATTGTTCCATTCTAGAGTTTATTATCGGCTTCAGAATAGCATATACATTTTAAAACTCAAATCGCTTACATTAAATTAATTTTAAGGATTGCCTATTTATTGTGTACAACCACTCACGGTTTAAATAATAATAAATTTGAAATCAGTTAAACAGTTGTCCACGCCCACATCTTTAATGTTTGCAGCATAAGGTATTTTATTGACAAATTGCCTATGTATTATACAGTACAGTTTTATTTGTTTTTCATTGCAACCTGATTCCTTTTTTACTTTACTTAGTTTGGAACCCTCGATAATAAATGTTTGTTTGGGATTGAAATCCCTTTTCAAAACATTTTTTTATTACATCAACTAAAATGTTGAATCTGGAACCGTTGGTGAAATTGATACCGTAAAAAATAATTTACCTTCGGTCTCTGAAGAAGATAACTTGGTTATCGAAACGCGCGTCAGGCATATAAAAGTGTGTGTTGGTGTAGTGGTAGTGTAAACGGTTTTCGGTTATTATATCAGTGCAAAAATGCGAAAAAAACCTTTTTATTCGGGACATAACCGACCCTTGTAAATAAACTTAATCCACAAAAACCATTTAATGTAGGCGTTTTAAAAACTGCTACTCCTATGTTGTTCAAGAAGGGCGTTTTTATAACTTCGGTAGGTAAAGGAAATTCATATTTAATATGTATATGCTATTGTAAAGCCACTGTACATACACCAAAAGAAAGACTTATAAAGATATTTTTAAGTATTGATGTTGGTTCAGTATAGCAACTAATCTGTTATAGGTAATAAAAAAGCATGCCATTCAAATATTTTATTTTGTTTTGGAGATATCTCTGCCAAAAAATTTCGATTGTTTTTAGATCAAAATTTTACTGCGTTATACCAGATAATTTCATAAAAAACCTTAACTTTATACATAAAATAATATTTAGCAAATTTATGTATATACATTGAAGAGCAATAGTTAGTGACAGAAATAAATAAATAATAAAGAAATAATTAATCTGTATTTTAGAATTTTTTTAAATTTTGTGTACTAAATAAGTAGGTAAAGTAAGAAATTTACTATTTTATGAATATTAAAATTAACGTGCTTAATATCTTTATGTGGGATTAAATTGTCAATAAAATTACATTTTATAGTATTGACATGGATTTTAACTGCATTCTAATATCGTATATATCAGATAAGACATTGTTTTTCAATTATCTGCAGTTTAGTATCTACTGGCATTTAACCTATTGAAATAAAATAGATATTTATGATTACAGATATACATGTAAGTATAGTACTAAAGTTTCCTGAATTTCAATATGCCAACATGCAATGAATTACCCAATCTGACATCTGACATTTGTATTTACTCTAGTTTTAAATTTTATTAATTGTTAACGCAACATCTCAGCTTATATTTAAACAAGTTGAAACTTTTTCCCAACAAATAAAACAAAAATGCATCTAGAGTGTATAAAATAATTGATAACCCTTGTGTGTAACTTGGATCTATATTTTTATTATGCACCTGCACATCCGGTTCAAAATATTATTACAGAATAATAAGTCCTAAATGCACATAGACGTCACATTTGTATATAAATCGGGGCTATATTTGATTTTATTTTGATCACGTGTTCATAATGTAATTTAAAATCGCTTTTAATTTATCAATCATTTTGAAACTGTGGTTTTTGGGGTATTCTTGAGTTTTTAATTCTTTTTTCAACATTACATTTCAATATTAAAATGAAAAACTATTGTTTACCAAACATTAATAAATCACATAACATATCTCCTAATTAAATAGTCAATTTACAAAAATGTCCTTAAAAAATAACTATTTCAACTGTAAAACTATCTTTCAGCCCAATGCAATTGTCTGTGTAACTGTAAAGAACAATCTTTTTTATTATTTTTGGCATGAAAAAAGTATACACGTATAGAACATTATTAAAAATATTCTATTTGAGGTACAGAAAAACAAAAACCAAAATGGAGATGCACTAAAATATTATACATACCAGTAGCAAAGGCAAATTTTCTTTCATATTCGTAAAAATGGATGATTAAAAGACATATAAGTCGTATCTTATGATAGTAAACTGATGAAATTCTACAGGAACAAAACTAAAATAGTATATTCTGTATGTAACAAGGTTAGAATGCAAATTCGATGCGAGCATCACACATTGTCATTTTAGCCGAGTAGCAAACTATACTTTCTCAGAGATCAAAGATTTTAAAAATCTTTGTAATACCTTTCATATTCATTTTGATTTTTTTGGTAGTCAACTTTCCACTATAGTTTTTGTAATTACATGTGCTGCATTTTCACACTCTAATTCTGAATCACTGGAAAAATTCATGATCTTTTAAGAACCTGGACATGTTGGATAACCAATTGAAACTTCTCTTTACGTAATAATTTCAATTTTCCGTTGTTGTCAATTTATAAACATGATCGAACAGGAAGTATCAACTATCATTAGATGAATTTGACGAAAAACCTTGGCATTTTTTAAATACAGCTAATAAATGTTTAAAAAAAATAAACTTGCAGAATATTTACGAATATGCAAAATAATAAATTTAATTTTCATAAATAATGGATGTTCGACCTTCTCGAGAATCTATAGTTGATAAGATATGTTATGTAGGAACTACCCAACAAAATATCAACAATAAATTTGCGTGTTGATGATAAATTACACTGGATTTTTTTATTATTTAAATTTCATTGAAATTGACACAAAGGAATAAACTACAACCTATGTTTTTAGCTGATTATATTTTTTACCTGTCAAAATATAACAGTTTTGTGATTTCGTCCAATCTAAAGACTGTGCTAAATGCTAGCCAATCATTTCTATTAGTATTGTTAAAACCATGGAACTGTCAAAAATTCAATAACAATATTGAACATTAATTTTCTTGTTTATAAGTAGGTAACTATAAATCAACATTCATTTATATTATTTAAATATTCTTAAATATATTTTGTTAATACATCACAATTCAATTAATTTAAACGACAATAAAAAATCAAATAGGAATAGCAAATCGCTTACAATGAATTCATTTTAAGGGCGGCCTTAACTTTAAGGACGGCCTATTTATTGTGTATAACCAATCACGGTTTAAATAATAATAAATTTGAAGTCAGTTAAACAGTTGTCCACGCCCACATCTTTAATGTTTGCAGCATAGGTTATTTTATTGACAAATTGCCTGTCCCTCTGTCCCTTGTAAATAAACTTAATCCCCAAAAACCATTTAATGTAGGCGTTTAAAGGGCGTTTTTATAACTTCGGTAGGTAAACGAAATTCAAATTTAACATGTATATGCTATTGTTAAGCCGACTGTACTTTAAAACTACCTTTGTTCTGCAAGCATTTAAAACTTTTAGATAGGTACCTACAGTTAAATGTGATCATGTATGGCTTGTCCAGTATAAATATAATTGCACGTCAAAGCTGTCAGAACGGGACTATGTTGCCAAGCATTTTAAATAGTACTAGAATCTAGTGTCAAACGAAGTTTCTATAACATTCTTCTTTTTATTTGAGTACAATAGGTTAGTTATGCTGATAAAAGGGTTATATGTGATGATATCCCAAGCAAAACTTATTTTAATGTGATTTTGTTAAATAAAAGTGTTTTATTTTGATGTTAATACCTCAGCAATATTTAAGTGCGACATCAGGGCATGATATTGCCAACATATAAACTGTTTTAGCCGGAGTTATGTTCGTTTGAAGTTTATATTTTATTAGTCCAGGAGTAGTATTTGATATAAAATTAATTACGTAACCTTTCTTAGTTATTTCTTATTTATTATTTGTAATAACTTGCGGCCTACGAATTTAAATATTTAGCAAATTTACAGTGAAAAAAGATACTGATTGACAGTAGCAAACGAACGAAGGAAGTCAAACGAACATAGGTAAACTAGAAATAGATATGCCTAATAATTTTTGGCATATTTTGGCAATTTTCTTTCTATACAGTAGCAATAAAACTCAAAGTCAATCCACAATTTTGTAGTATATCTGTATCATCCACATTTTTGAGAGATGGATTACCTATTCAGCTTTCTATCTATCTACATAATTATAAAAATAAATATTTATTCAAATAACTCTGTTTATATAAAATCACTGTTCCTACGGACTTGTGATTTTATCGCATTTTTGCCAAATAAAAAAGTTTTCGTGGAAAATTTATCGATACAATTTTAAGGACTCTTGGCATTACCTTTGAGAAAAGTTGCATTTTTTCTTAGAATATGTTTGCAAGAAGTGAGAACATTTTAAAACAAAATAAAAAACAATTGAAGAGTTCACAAATGAATTAGTATTTTCTAAGAAAAAATTTTGTATACAAAACAAATTTTTGTGCTTCATAGAAAAATTTTCCACTATCAAAGATTTTATTTTAATTTCCGATTGAAGCGAGACTAATATTCTCTAAAAATATTGAATACCTACTATAATTAATATTTTCTTCATGGTTGACGTAATTTTAACATCAAGGAAAAAGTGATAAATAAAGCCAATTATTCTTTGTTACGTCACTGGTCAACCCAGTATCTCATCATTACCATCAGGTTATCGCTCTTCTTGTGTACGTTTTATTACGAGGGCGAATGTCAAGGCTGTAGCAAGTTTTTAATAATGCATACTTTAGATGCAACGACACGGGGCGCTGTTGCCAATCGCTCACACATTTCTTTATATCAAGTTAATTACTGAATAGTAGATTTATAAGCTTTAATTTAATTAAAACCTACTATAAATTGTGAAAATTGGATCCGCTGGCAATATTGAAGAAAACTTTGGTTATCAGAGAATTAAAATAGTGAAAACTATATGTCTACTTTATATATTTACCCACTTTTTACTTATTAATATATACTGATATGGTGCTATGAGATGGTTGTTAATAATTTTGAAGTTTTGTAAAATTTAATAAAACGTATTGCATATTATATTTATCTTTTCTAATTTTCTGAACTACAAAAGTTAATGTGGTATAACAGTTAATTAAAAACGAGAACAAAAAACGTCATTCCAAGATTCAGATTGAACCCCTTAACAAGAACAACTATGGTACCTACATATTATGCAGTCTAATATGAAAAGGAGGATCTTTGGGTGTTGTTGGAAAATGTATCTGTAACCAAGTGTTACTTGGTCCATACAAGCTGAAGCTGTACTAGTAAAAGACAACTTATGGAAATATATAGAAAATCCTCCAAATGATAATGCAGGTGCTGCTGAAATCGATGGGGACAAACAGGCTAAGTAAGCACTTATTCTTATAATCGCTCCTTCGGAACTAAAACAAATAAAACAGTGCAAGTCAGTTAAATCAATTTAGGACAAACTGAAGGATATCCTAGTTGATCCTTACAAAACTGGAAGGAGTGACATCGGTGCACTTCTAAATAAATTTATGGATATTGTAGATAAACTGGCAGACTTAAAGATTGTCTAATACGAAAACTTCAGAGTAGCAATTGAAAGCAGAGATACCCTTCCAAAGCCAGAAGAGTTAAAAACAAAAATAATAGAAGAAAGTGAAGCTCGCCATCAAATGGAAGCCTGTATAAGCAGCCAACAAGAGCAAGAAGAATTCTACGCTTGTTGCAAAGTATGTAAAAAGACGGGGGCACCTTTTAAAAAGAAAAACCACAGGATTTGCTCAAACTGTTGGAACAAAAATACACATATGAAGAAGACAGCCCTACATAATGAGCAATAATTTCATGTCGAGGACTACCTCTTGATTACCAATGGTAGTTGTGAAGATTGGGTACTTGATAGTGGAAGCACATCTTATATGACCAACGATAAGGATTTGTTCACAACATTAAATCCAGACTGGAAAACTTGAGCAAGATAATTGGACTTAATAGAATTTTGCAATTCTTTATATATATTTACTTACTTTTTACTTATTAATATATACTGATATGTTGCTATGAGATGGTTGTTGATAATAATTTTGGAGTTTTGTAAAATATAATAAAACGTATTGAATTTATATTTTCTAATTTTCTGAACTACAAAAGTTAATAAAAATTGTGTATTGGTGTAGCACTAATAATTTTAAGGAAATATGCTGTATTAAAAAAGAATATGATTAGCATTAATTTAGTTAAAATAAATATTGACATTTGATTATATTTTTGTTTAAATCTATGAAAAGTGACATATTAAAGATTATTTTCAAGCTTCATATTAACCCTTAGAACAAAAAGAAGCAAGAAAGAGTCTGTCATACATTAATTTTAAATTAATTTTGCGAGGGAAGTCGGCCATCTTGAAGCTCCTTGTGTGACGCATTATGTTTAAAGTATGCTGTCAAAGCAATATTTGCGTATAGATGTCAAAAAATGAGCACATAGGCGTATAATTTGGTTCTTATAAATACAAAATGATTTACAACACTAAATGTATTCCGTCACTTGATTGGTTGAATAATATTCAAATTAAAAACCCTAATACAATAATTTTAATTTTTTTCGGTACGTCAATGGAAACAAAAATTAAAATTGAAAATTGTCCGCCATATGCAAGCTCCTTTCTGGACTCAAGGTCATTTTGTATATACTACAACCTGTTTCTTATTGTTCTATTAACCAATGAAATGTCATAGTTTTTGAAATGTATGCCAATCGGAGTTAATTATCAGCGGAAATAATCTTCCTAAATATAACACGACATTGATTAATACTCTGCCATTTTTGTTGTTGCTAAATTTCTCAAATATTTTACAATTTGATTCTACATCATTTTAGAATTAATAATCAATTAGTTAAAACCAAAACTATTGATATTAAAATTATCTCAAAATTTAGACACAGTAGCCGAATATTTATCTTGACCATAATGAAAGATGATCTGTGGATAATATTTGAAATGAAATAAAAAGGAAACTCGGAAAAGGATGACGACTAGAGTTAATTGAAGTTTTGTTGAAAAGTGGCATAAAAAAATTGTGAAATATTGAAAAAATACATATTCCAGGACAACTAGTGTTGCTTCGCAGGGATCACCAACACTCTAATGGCAGGTGGATGTACCACTGCTCATTTAAACTACTTGTGTTAGAAGTTCTAACTAAATCATGGGTGGAACCACTGTAATGTTTGCTGTTGATTTTCGACAAACTTTACCATTGAAAGTTAATTTTTCCAATTTCCAGAGAACTACCATATTTACTCTTACAGATCATAGTAAGAGCCCATGAAAATTGCCTACCAAAAAGAATTTTCGAGTCAGGACCAGTGGAAATACGTCGTAGAAGTAGACCAAGGCTTAAATGGAAATATGGAGCTGATGTGGATGCTGCGAAGACCGGTGCGCTACGACTAATAAAAAGAAATGACAGACACAGCTGAGGCCCACCTATTGCTGAAGTGCTATGGAACGGGAGCCATGTGGTTTTTTAAAACCATACTAACTTTTCAACTATAAAGTATAGCATAAAATAGGTTTATCTGTTATCACATAATGGAAGTCTCAATTGGCAGAGAAGTGAAGCTAAAAATTGCCTTTTTGAAGGCAAAACGACCCATCTGCTCTTATAATGGCCTCTAGTCCATAATGATTATTGTTCTTCCAATGCTCAAAACACGAAGTAAACAAAGTAAACAATGAAATCTATATGGAAGAAAAAACAAGGTTATAAACCAATATGGTGGCAAGTAGTTGATCTGTCCTCCGCCGTAGCGCTACAATCTTAATTTAAAATCCCAATAAGAAAACAACTACTTCTCGAGTTAGAGCTCCAACGGTTTCAATTTTAACACAAATCACACTTTCCTATAGTTATCGGCAACGCTGTCGAAAAAATGAGTTTGCTTTTCGTCATCGACATGCTTCAGGTACCATTGTAAGTATGATACCGCTGGGAACAACCGAATATATATACTAAATATACCTACACGCTCGTTACTTCGAACAGTTCAACAAATTTGAAATTACACGGTTTTGTAACTTGTATACGACGCGCAGTTTCCTTAATCATTGGCTTTATGGAGAACTAACCTTTACTAATGAAAGTTACAGTTAAATCGAATTGGACAGATTTAATTTGCTTTCTTTTTGTTCTAGGCTAGGTGCTTAAAACTGTAAAAGGTGTAGAAAGATTCTCGAAAAATTCCTGTTTACTGTTAAGACAAACATCTTAATTGGATTGAAGTTAACGATATTTAAATTAACGTAAATTTGAAAAAAAAATTCTATATCTTAATAGTGTGGTACATTATTTTCATATTTACAATGACCTCTGATTATTTGATTTTATCCATAACTCACAAATATTTTAGACACGTACTCAAAGATTCAAACTGGCTACTGTTGGTGAGGGAATAATTTTTGTGTCTAGTATCATGTCTGGGTATAAATAAATCATTATCCTTGCCAACACACCTTTATTAAATTTGCCTGTATGTAACGGAATGTTTCGAATTAATTTTCACCCACCTTTTGAATGTCAGAATAATTTTGCCCACGTAAAAGACGCCGGTGACATTAAGATATTTTTAAAACACCAGAATCATCAGTTTATATAAGTTTATATAAGTTATGGCTGGAATGAAAGGAATAACATACGTTTTTCAAAAAATTGACATTGCCAAAGTAAAATATTTGTGTTTAGTATCCAAAAAGAAAGATAAAGAGAAATTAAACCAAATATAACTTATTGAAAAATAATCTCTAATGAAACGTTCATGCAGGGTAAGAAACGGAGTATGTAGAAAACTTAGAAAATTGGGTGTGAACTCTGTAACAGAATAGAAAAGAAATTTCTTTCTATTTCAGGAAATTTCTTGTAACGTTACTCTGTATGTCTATTCCGAGATTTTCGAGTAGTTTCGTATGCATATTCGGAAGATAGAAATAGAAACAGCTAAAAGGGTCTTTCTATGTCTGATTTGTGGTTTCTATGGCGCAAAACATTAAAACAAATATTGTAACCGTAAGGTTTATGCCCTAGGTACATCATAAAGCATTGTTAGGTTATTGTTTTTTATTAGAAGTTTTATTTTTAATTAAAAATGAGAAGTATTTTATTATTTTTTCTTGTAAACAAGAATGTTTTTCTATATAAACCTTAGAACTTAATATTTTATGTTCTAAGATATAAACAATACTTAATTGATGCTATACATTAACACGGTATCTGTGTTCCGTCATTAACTCTCAGCAATTGGCATTGTTTTTTAGTTTATCATGTTGTTGTCAATAAAAGCCTATGTTTGGGTTTATTAATGTTTATTTTAATTTTACCACAACTACCTAGCTAATATTGTCTGAACTCTCAAGGAAGTTCTGAGATATTTGTCGTGTATGTCTCCTTTCGATACTATGCATTTCTCTTCAATCTTCTTCTTCTGCCTCTTCTATAAAATTCGCAATTACCAAATCCATTTCACTCATTTAATAGAAAATCACAAAAAATAACAAACAACGCAAGAACAAAATAAGTAAAAACAGCTTAAAATGACAATATTGACGAAATTTATGGTACTAACCCTTACTGTGTGAAAGTTTATCTTATTCAGAACAATAAACAACTAAAAGGTTGAATTCAAACTTTTAGTTGTTTATTGTTCTGACAATATTGACATTTATGATGGCAAAATTACTGGTAAATAGCAAGGTAAATAGGTTAAAAATCGAAATGTTTTCAGGTTCATTAGTACACATTTCTCTATATATGAACTTGTCCGAAGGTTTTAGGAAAAAGTCATACAGAATAGCGTTTGTTGATAGAAAGAAATTTTCTTTCTTTGCTATTTCTTTTCTATTTCTATCTCTATCGAGTTACAGAGTATGCGTTCTGCTTCGCTACAAATACCACAGGACTAGTTATGGTCGGTTTATCAATTACAATTCGCCTTTTCGAAAGTCTAGACGCCCTCTGGAGGATAAATAATAAACCTACTTTGTGAGTAATCGTAAATTATTTTTAATTTTATTTTGGATTGTTATGTGGAGGTTGATGTTTGATTCTTTTATTTGTATTTGTAAAATTACCACCAAACAATTAAAACACACAACTCAACCACTAAGTTCGACACCTCAAACAAAAATATTACTCACAATCCTCCATATTTGTTTACGTTTCTTAGCGCCCTCAACGGTAGTCGAAATCGCGAATAATTTATCTGTTAGATAGTGTTTATCTGCCAGTTTATTTGGAAAGGTAGGTTTATCGACATCAGGCTAAATTTTATCCAGCAGTTAAACTGTCTAATAGCTATTTGTAGGTTTTAACAGGAGGATAACTACAGAGTAATCAAAAAGGAACTTAGATGTAGAGGGAAAATAAAAGATATAAATATAAGGAATAAGTTCCTTATAACAATAAAACAAATAAAAACTACCATCTACACATATCGATGAAAATAGCCCGAACATCAACAAACGGTTAGAAATCTTGAAATAATCGTGTCTTAAGACTAGAAAAGAAGAATACCTGAAATCAAATCAAAAGCACAAACATAACCTTATTACATAAATAAACAGTTGTCAAAAGTTTAAATTCAGAAATAAAAAATTTACATTAGGTTGAATTTGTTCATTCAAACAATTGAGAGAACTATCATTGATAGCAGATTTAATTTCCAAAAACTTAAACAAATTCAATCTAATTTTTTGATTACAAACATGAAGCAATTCAACATTATCGACATCAAAAAAGTGATTGTCTCTAAGATACGATTAGAGAAAGAGGAAGGTAAGTTCTTAACTTCTAAAACTGAATATTTTTTAACAAAATTCATATGTTCCAGAATTCAAGTGTCCTTCCACATTGACCAACATAAACTGCATTACAATTTGAGCATGATAGTCTATAAACACCTGGTTTACGTATCAATGGGATGATATCTTTGGCATTGATCAATCTAGCAAGAGTACCTATTAATGGTTTTGAAAGCTGTGTTGATATTGAATTTGTTAAAAATGTTTTTGATTCTGTAAGACAACAAACCTGTATATAGTAAAGAGTCTAAAAATAATTTTTTTGTAGTATTGTTATATTTATGGAAGGAAAGTCTAAACCTGCAAAAATATTTAGAATATACTTTGTGGGTTAAATCTAAAGGGAAGTGATTATTGACTGCTAGCTGTTTAATAACGTTGATCTTTTTCTCAAAAGAATCATTAGATAAGGGAAGTGAGAAGCATCTATAAAATAGAATAGAGCAGCAAGTTTATGTGACATCGGATGACAAGAGTTGAAATCACTAAGACAATCAGTAGTTGTGGGTTTCCTAAAAATGTCCAAATTAATAGTGTTCAGAACAGGGTCTTCGGTTATCAATGAATCCAAAAATGGTCATCGATTGTTAACTTCTATCTCTAAGGTAAACTTAATAAATATTTGGGTGTAAAGAATTAATATAAAGGAGAAAATTATCAATATCTGATAAAAAACCATTAAATAAAACAAAACAGTCATCTACATATCTTGAATAAAACAACAACTGGTTATTAAAATGTGAATTAATAAATTTTTGTTCAAAAGAAGACCGAAGACCGAAACATGTCGCATTAAATTTGTGAACCTTACTATTAAAAATTGTGTTTTATTACTACGATTAAAAATAAAATGGTAAAAAACACTGTCAAACATGCCTGATGTTAAACTTAAATATGGATCCCTTTTTCTTGAAATATTTGATAATATTTTTATCGCATTTAAAAATCCATTATATAAAAATAAAAAAAATGAAATTATGTAACAACCTACCCTACTTTGAACTTATTTCACAAAATTAATTTTTATTATTAATAAGTAACTATACTCCATTCACAAGTAGTACAAAAAAAATGTCATTTCTAATTCCCCCTGGTGACAATATGAGAATAGCAATGCTTAAAATTCCCACTAAAGGTACTGCAACCAGATACAAAAGATGAAATTTCTTGTTGTTTGTCATTTTATTAATTTAATTCATGCGAGTCATCAACAACTTCATAAATAAAATTGCATTTTATTAGTGTATGTATTGCTTTTATCTTTTTACTTTTTACTGCCTGATGATGGTCTTATAAGACTTTATGTTTTCTTGAACCTAATTCCTCATTTTTGTTTCTGATAAGACGCTAAAATCAAACTAGTCAACATTATTGTTTCAATAAGAAAAAATTTGATTACAACACTGAAAATATGAATATATATTTCCCTGGAACTTTGTTATATTACAGAGAAGGATTAAAAGAAGTTTGAAATGTATAAGTATTCTGTCATTATAGTTAAAAATCAATGTTCAAGAATAAGTATAAGGAAATGTCAAAATATATACCCAATTTATATGTTTTACTGTCAGACAGTAGGATATAAAAGTTGGCAGACGATAATAATTCATTATTTATATTATTTTTATAAGTAGTAGATCCATGTTGCTACCTTGAACGTATTTGGATACTAATAAATTTTAAAGATTAACGATGTATAAAATTTTATCTTATCATAATTGCACAAAAGGTTTGTGTTTTATCGGGTAAATTTGGGTATTTTAATGAGAATATATTGCTTAGCAATGTGTGCAAAAAACTGCCAATTAACAAAAACACAACACCCAAGAGAGAACATTTTTAGTTTGTCAGTTATTTGAGTCGAATTACTAAAGGTAACAAATTTAGTATAGAAAATAAAGCATTTTTCACCTTACAATACTTTGGTCCTGCATGGATTGACTTGAAATTTAAAACAGAAGGTAAGTCATATCGCAAGGATCAAAATCTATATTAAACCGAAGGGCGTCATAGCCTTGGGGGTGGTTGCTAGCTCATTTCGAAAATTATGCATTTTATAAAAAAACTGTGGGCAAAATTGTAGCTTTTAAAAAAACAACCAAAAGACTTTTTATTTATTTTTCTATGACCAAAACGAACCGAAATGTGGCGTGTTAATTATTAGTTATTTTCTTTAAATACAAAATTTGATAGATTCAAAGTCAAATACAGAGAAAACGCTGCATTTTTGGAGAAAAACTCATAGAATATTCTTTGAAGAACTTAATTAGACGTTTCATTTAGAAAAATGTTTCTAGCAATAAAATTGAGTGAGTCTAATTTTAAATAAGTAAAAATTGATGAAAACAACCCCCTATTCAAATTGATCATCATCCCTCTGCAGTTCTCTTTATACATGTTTTTTTCTTAAAACATTCAAGAATTTAATTTAAAATGTCCAATTTTAGAAAAATTATAGCTTAAAGTGAAAAACGATTTTTCACAAAGTATATTTTTCACCCTTTTTTTCAAAATACCTTTCAAAATACTCAAGATACGAAAAAAATGAAGGAGTACTAAATTGTAGCTTTTTTAATTACTAACATTTTCCTTATTGTAGATTTTTTTGTACAGTGAATATTTGGCTATTTAAAAAGTGTATTTATCATAACTAGCACCTTTTTTGAGCCATTCAAACTTACTTCATTTAAAAACCAAGCTATCTCAAGGAATTCAATTTACAGATTCTTGTAGCTCTAAAGAACCCTACAAAATCTTTTTTGAAAAACAATATATCATTAAAAATGAAGGAAATACGTTTAAGAACCCGAAAAACCGATTTTTTTCGTCGAAAATCACGAATAACTTGAAAAATATTAGTTTTACAAAAAGATATGTGTAAAATTGTTTGCATAGAATCACTTTTTCAGTTATTTCATTTGGTTAAAATGTAATCAAAAATTTCCACCTCCGAGATGGGCTAGCAACCACCCCCAAGGCTTTGGCGCCCTTCCATTTAATACAGATAGATTTTTTTTCCTTGGGCTATTTTCTACCTTCTGTTAAAATTTCAAATAAATCCATGCAGGACTAAAGAATTAAGAGGTTTAGCCATTTTTTAGCTTTATTTTCTAATTTAATTATAATTCAATCAACACAAATTACAATATTAAAGAGTTTTATTAAAGTTAGTCCAGTTATTATAGTAAGTTCACCTCGGAATTCGACATACCCAGCTGTAAGTCTGTAAGTACTTGTATATTGACACCCTAAAAGTTGTCTCAATACCTACATATATGGTAGGGTGTAAGCAATTATCAAATTTCAAGGTCAAAGGTCACAAAAATCAGTTTTTCGCGCTTTTTTTGGAAATATCTCATTTCCTATGGGTTTTTTGCTATTAGTATTTATTATCAATATTGTAGAATACAAAATTTTCTGTAAATTTTGTAGCAGAAAATTTTTTATACGGTGAACCGTTTTCGAGATAGAGGGCGGAGAGCGCGCGGACACAGCATCACTTCAGGTCAACCGGTGCCTCAAGGAGTTTTTTATTATTCTTATTAAAAAGTAAGGGTTAGTACAATAAATTTAATGAGTAGTGGATAAATTTAAAATCAACATAAAAAAAGGAAAAAAACGTGTCAAAACAAAATTCGTAAAATATAGTTAGACCTTCTTCATTAAGACAATGGACTAGTTTAGTAGGATCATATTAATCAAAATGATAGCAATATATATTTAGGATAAGATACCTACTTACGTATATTGGTATTTATTTTGCAATTAATTTTTCTCATTTCGCAAAATTTAGCAATAAATAATTAGTAAGTTTTAAACGTAGCGCCAACTAATGACCAATAATGAAGTGTGTTTAAAAACAACGTTGTCACAGTTTAGCTACGTTCGTTTCAAGTATTCTCAAAGAATTGGCGGCACAAAACACCGTGTTCTGTGACTAACTGATTGTACCAGTTGACAAGATATATGACTGGAGAGAAAATCGTGTTTATCTGTAATAAACAAACAAGACCCCTATTCTTGACGGTGATAGAATTGAACAGCCAATAGAAAGTGGGCGTGGTTCTATTGAAAATGCCAAAACCGTATTCTTGAAATTCGTTCTCTCACTGTACCGATAGAAGGGTTGCTCCCCGAGATAACAATTACTTCTATTGGTTATTTTTGAAGGAACCGCTATAACACCAAGAGAAGGTGTTAGGGATTTTTTATTTCGAACCAAAAATAGTATAGAAGTAATTTCTTTAATAAACCAAACACAACCAAACAACAAATTAAACTAACGAAAATGACAGAATATTTTGTTTAGTGTTTTACTCCTTATTAGATAAAGTGTCAATCAGAGAACAAAAATATCAATATGTTTATCTCTTTTTAATGACAACAAATAAGAGAGAGAGATAAGTTTCTCGGTTAATATTAAAGCATATCGACAACATCGCAAATTTTCTACCAATCTTATTGAAACACGTCACTTACCACTTATGACGTATGTAATCTTTAAATTTAAATTTCAAAAGCCGATTATGGCTAGAGTATTAATTTTATAAAAATTTTATTTGTACAGTTGAACCACTAAAAACCTATTTTATAAGATGCAAATATAAAAAAAAATCACTAAACTAGTCCATTGACTGAGCTGTTCAATAATAAAGATCTAATCTTCAAAGATTCGCATTTTGATCTAAATTAAAATTAAATATTGTAGTTGAACTTCCTGTTTTAGTGATATATTTTACCTTCTTACTTATTTTTTTCCTTGGATTAATTATTGCGGTTGTTTTCCATTTTTTTTCCATATCATTTAGATATTAAAAGATAAACTAAAGATATCCAATTTGTAATATTTGTTGTCTGACAGTGGGAAATAAACAAATCGGTATCCAATCATAATAATAATTAATTACTTACAACATTTTTAAAGTAGTAGATCCATTTTGCTACCTTGAACGTATTTGGATACCAATCGAATTTAAAGATTAATGATATATAAAATATCAGTAGATGTGATTGAATACATATGCTTACAAAATGATTCATACAGCGTGAATCATCATCCCATCACATCATGTCTTACCTTGCAATTTCTTACTGTACAAATTTTTAAATTATCTGCATAAATAAACAGTTTCAGTTATCATTTTGTTTTTAACTAGGGTGTGGCAAAACTGACTTCTCCGTTTACAGTTTAATTCGCAAAAAAAGATCCTCCCTGTATAGTTAGTTAAATTAATAGAAAAGTGCATCTTTAATGGCCGTCCATATTAAATTAATTTTTCCCACATTACGAAATGTAAAATCTTTTTATTTGAAGTTCTGATCAACTGAGCATAACAATATTCTAAAAATAATAAGCGGTTTTGTTGCGTTGAAATAATTAACGTAATTTATAAATTCCATAGAATTTCCGTAATATAATTAACTATTCTACATAATAATAATAAATTTTAAGACACATTTATAATTATTTTTGACATTGTAAGGTTATAGGAAGATGAGATTCAACGACCTTCATGGTATGTTAATTTTCCTAAATCGATCGGAAATAATTCGAAAATCCAGCCATACGAAATTAATGAAGAAATATTTTATAGCTTCAGATAAAACATCCCATAAGTGCTAAACTATGCTGGTTTCATTGCATTCAAACTTTTAAATACTTTCATCTCCTAAGTAACAAGTTTATGTGACAAAATCAAAACCTTTGCAAAAATGTTCATCTTCTTCTTATAGTGCATCTCCTATCGGAGGTTCGCTATTATCACAGCAATACAGACCTTGTTGACTGCAGTTATGAAAAGTTGAACATTGCTACAGTCAAACTGATCCCTCAGGTTCTTTAGCGTCTTCAAATGCTCCTGTTTCCACTAATCTTTCCCTGCACCACCAGTTGGAGAAGTGTGTATTTCTGTGACCCAGGTATTGAATTTTTTTCATGGTATTAATAAGAGGGTTCACACTAGTAGCCTTTACAAGGAAAAAGGAACCTAATCTAAAAATCATAAATATAGGGGAGAACATCGTCGATTGGAAAACAGAGGTAAAATATCTAGGGCTAATCCTAGATAGCAAGTTACTCTGGAATAAACACGAAGACGAAATAATACATAAAGCAACCAAGGCCCTAATTCGTCGTACTATTCTGAGTACGACGAGGAAAAATCTCTCGAAGATTCAGAGACTAGCCTGTTCATGTATCACTGGAGCAATGGGAACTTGCCCCACTGCTGCAATGGAGGTGGTTTAAAACTTGACCCCACTGCACATTCTGCTAGAAAATTTAAGGAAGGAAACGATATATAGAATGACCAAAGAAGGAATTATCAGGGAAAAACCTCGATCACTTCAATTTTATCAAACTTGGGAAATTCCCCAAGATGATATGCCAAAGAAATTCAACTTTGTGAGAAAATTCATCACAAAGTTAAGTAATAAATGTGAATGGGATGAAGACACCATACTGAATTTAAATCAGAAGGCCATAAAGTGGTATACGGACGATTCCAAGCTAGGCGAGGGAACTGGGATAGGAGTTTTTGGACCGAGAGCCAAATACTCAGAAAACTTGGGCACATACCCCAGCATCTTTCAAGCAGAAGTCCGCGCCATCGAAAGATGTGTGGAATTCAATATTGGAAAAAACTACCGCAAACAAGAGATTGTGATCATGTCGGATAGTAAAGCAGCCAGCAAAGCGCTGAGCTAAAATACAATCAGTTCGAAGATGGTTTGCGAATGCCTAGGCAAACTAAATAAACTAATCCAGAAGAACACTGTCACCCTCCTATAGGTCCCGGGACACATAGGAATAGAGGGGAACGAAACAGCAGATAAGCTGACAAAAAAAGGAGCTGAAACCTCACATTTGGGACCAGAACCATCTTGTGGGATCAGCAGTAGAGTTATCTTAGGAAAACTATGGGAAGAAATGGAGACGGAAAAATCAAAGTACTGGAATCAGCTAGAAGGACTGAGGCAATCTAAGATACTACTGGGGAACTATGACCAGAAGATATCTCTTAGCTGCCTCAACCTCAGTAAAAAAAGGCTCCGAATTCTAACGGGAATATTAACCGGGCATTGCCAGTTAAGAAGCCACATGAAGAAACTAGGGTTAGCAGATGAAGCAAAGTGCAAATTCTGTGAGGAAGAGGATGAAACCTCAATACACATCCTCTCAGAATGCCCTGCCTTGCAGAATTCTAGGGCCTCAATAATGAGGATAATCTGAAAATCCATATTTATGTGATTTTAATTCTTTATCTTTGACCACAAATGCTTATCGTCTGGAGTCTTTTTCAGATACTTATCAATTTGTTCGGTAGACAGGATGTAGTGTAGTTCTTAGTATCGAATAAATGGCCCATAGTGAAGATGGTTTCATAGTTTTTGATAATTCTTCAAAGTAAGCAAGGAAAACATTCTCCAAAAATGATTTTACGTTGTGCTTGTGTCGCCAATCCATAAGTTCTTGATAGGTAATTTCGTATCTTACTTTGGATTTTCGCGGTAACAAATTTTGTGTAGCAGCTTGAGCTTTTTCTAATATCTCCGGGGGAGTGCTCATAATGTCATCATTTTCACTACCAGAAGACATTTTTGTAGGTTAAGTTGAGAAAATGTTCATTAGTCTACAAAAGTTGACAGTGTAAATGACATGACGTTTATTTCCATAACATACTATGAGAAAATGAGAAAATGAGACTTTTCTATTTACTAAAACGCACGTGTATGTTATGATATCTTATTACGTGCATGTTATTATTAAAAGTCACTTACAAGCAATGTTGACAGTGCGATTTTTGACGTTTACAGACATGGGCGTAGAAAAAAGTGTAAACAGCCTTCTGTTTCTTCCCATGTCTCTTTAAATAATAGGGAGTGTGATCGTAGAGTCTTTTAATATAAAAAATACATTAGATGTAGAATATTTGACTTACATCAAAGTGGTCTTCGTTCAGTCAAATTATATTATTTAAAAAAATATTAATAAAAAGAGAACGTCCAGTAAAAATATTTTACTTGGAAACTTTCTTGCCCTTCGGTACAAAATATGAATCAATGCCGATTTTTCTAGGAACATTGGCAATAATATTACTAAGTGCTATTAATAGATTGTTCATTATTCTACATAGTTTCATAGATTCATTCAAACAAGAAATGGCATCACAGGAATTTGACAGGTTTAAAACTGATTATTGTATGAAAATGTATGCTCCTGTTTTTGTATCATATTTAAAAAATATCTGTCTGTACTATATTTATATAATTAAATATCTCAAGTACCTTCCGCTTGCTGCTGTGCGGCAATAAAGAATTTTCTGCTTTTAAATTAATTACTTTCTAACAAAATAGAGCCCATATTATCAATTAGAACCTATGACTTTTATTTAAATAATTTCCATGAGACTTATGTACCATATTAAAGAGTAATCTTGTTCATTTATTAATAAATCTTCTTATAATTACAACTTTAATTATTCATTACAGAAAATACATAGTTGCCATAACTCTTACAGATCATGGATGAAGCAAAACGTTTCTTTCCCTGTATTATCATAAACATTGTGACTAACCTTTTGACGATCATATGTTTGTTGTACTAAGTACAGTAGAAATAAATATTTAAATAAATAAGAAATAAAAAGTTTAATTCCTGAAAAAAATTGATATTAAAATAAAAATTAAATCATTTATTATAAAATATACTGTCACTACGGCAACAACACATCTAACTTTGGTGTATATTATATTGCCTATCTTTCAAGTATTTTATACATTATTACATTATAGGTGCGTTTAACAGAGAAATTTGTATTGCAGAAAATGGTAGGTACTTAATTTTTAATGAATGGGAAAAGTAACCAAGGCGAATTAGGCAATTTAATGAGGCAAAGCGCATAAAAATTTAGTTTTAGGTCTTAAGCAACTAAAGTAATTTTAAGAATAATGTATAATCTAACCTTCAATTTATTGCTTTTCTTTTGGACAAAAATATTGCTTTTATAAAACGTTAAGTTCAAGAACTGTGAGGTATTACTGCTCAAACCTGTCTATATCTTTTCAGGTATCTCTCAGACACATGTTATTAGAATAATAAAAGCAAAAATACAAT
Source organism: Ophraella communa (assembly GCA_035357415.1). Taxonomy (NCBI): domain Eukaryota; kingdom Metazoa; phylum Arthropoda; class Insecta; order Coleoptera; family Chrysomelidae; genus Ophraella; species Ophraella communa. The sequence goes on along the minus strand of CM068991.1, from coordinate 30,582,211 downwards.
TTCAATTTTAAACTAGCAGACTGGTGGGCGGAATTGGGGCAATTCAATAATACATATTAATTTGTACAGCTACATTAAGCAAGAATAATAAGCGAGCGAATCGTTATATCCGACCATATTTGCTTACGTAAAAAATTGAAATGGATTGAAATGTCGATATGTATTTGTATTTGCTTCACAATGACGTTCCTTTCATAAGAATCATCTATGAATACCTAATATTTTTATTATTTGAGATTTCATAGATCTTTGAATGTATGTAACTTCCTAAATATTAATAAAAATAATCATTATTTTGTTATATACGTACATTTAAATGTTGATCTGTAATCTAAACAATTTTTTAATGTTTCTAAATACATAAAATATATATAATATAAAGTATTATATAGTAATGAACAATATACCAACCATTATTATAATGGTTCAAGGAAAACACAAAGTCGATCCCACAACTTTAATTCAATACTGAAAATTTACTTGCAACTAGTTTCGGTCCACAGGACCATCATCAGGCTAAAACTACAATACAATGTCAGTTTTTTAAAAGGAAGACAATAATAAGAATAATGTGATGGAAAACAAAATTCAAGATAACAATCAAAGCAAATCAAAAAATATAAAATATATTCAATGATAATCAAAATTGTTATTAAATGATGCATCAAATAACAAAAGATGAGCAAAGTACTAAAGATAATACAAGAAAATTATATATTAAGAAAAGTAAGTTACAAAATACTTATCAAAAATCATAAACAATTAACTTGACTAAATAAAGCAATGCAAATTTAAAAAATTTTTAACTATTAAATATCAAATTCAAAAATTCAGATACTTAAAACTTACCACGAATCATCAGGAGAAAAACCATAAATATTGGAACATCAGCACTTAAGCAGACATTATTGGATAAGTAAGAAAATGAAAAGTTAGGGAAAGAAATTATTATAAGAATATTATTAAAATTTTTAAAAATTTTTTAAAATGTCAAGAAACATTTAGGTAAAACAAATAGTAAGGGCACGATATGGTTAGTGGCTTAAAAAATGACATGAAAATGAAGTGGAAAAAAGAGAATGTGTTATCTCAAAAAATGAGAACACATGGTATCAAATAGAAACTTATATACGAAGGATGATTTATACGGTAGGGTTTTGAAAAAACCCAGGAAAAAGGTTGAATTAAACAATCCTTAGTTAAAGTGATGACCAAGGAAAAGGGAAAGGCGATTAAGCCTTCTTGAGATAAGAAATGTTTCCCAACACGTGGAATTTTTTTCCGAAAGTTAGAGAAAGTAGAGAAAAATGGCCATGGTAGAAAAAACTTGCACCATAAATACCAAACAGGATGGATGACATCCGATTTAGTGAAAAGAGGAAACACATGAAAACTATTAACATAGTTAACACCATACAAATCTTTAAGCTTCCAAACATGCCCTCAGAGAAAGCACAATGAATGTACCACACGCCACACCGAATGAAAGAATGATATCGGAAACGGAACCGCAGTATGGGTACGAATTACGAAATAGAAAAATATCCTATGATAGGAAAGAACTAATATTTAATCTGTGGAATAAGAAAATGACAGAACTATAAAGTTATTTAAAACTGTGCTGGCAAATTGCTATTGTGATGGAGGCCATTAAACTAAACAAAAGACAAACATCGTAAGAAGAAAATTAGGTTATGTTCAAAAATTGTAGGTAAACAAACCGTAAATAAACAAATTAAGAAAAGAAATCAGACTGACATTGTATTGTATTTTTAGCCTGATGATGGTCCTGTGGACCGAAACTAGTTGCAAGTAAATTTTCAGTATTGAATTAAAGTTGTGGGATCGACTTTGTGTTTTCCTTGAACCTTTTGGATTCTACCCACATTTGAGAATGGATGACTTACATGATCATTATTATAATACAAACTTTAAAAGAGCTAGTAATTTTATAGTATACTATTCAACGAGCACATATTAGTCTTTATATGTAGTCCACGACTTTCAAATAAAATTTACTAGTAATTATAAAAAATCTGGATGATAGCACTGTAGCATAATATTATACACAACATTATACACACACGTAATATATGTTGCCTATACAGAATTTAGCTGTCACACACACATACACGATCATGGAACCCAGTTTATTTCCAATATTTTAAATGATCTCTGATCTAAATGGTATTCTCGGCAATTTTCTTTGTCTTTTTAGTGTTTTGGTTGGTAATTTTTAAGTGCCAAACGAAATAAAATTCAAATTTATTGGATATAGACGTATCTACGTAAGTTTTTAAGGTTAGATTTTATTTTATTTTATTTAGATTTCTTTTACTGTGTACAAAAAAATAAAGAATATTCTCATACCAAGTTTAGAGATACATGCTGTTGTGAATACAGTGAATAATAGGTAAGCACATGTATAATTAAGGTTTAATAGGACTGTCGTGGACAAAAAATATTTAATATGCAAGTATTTTTGGATATATCTGTAGTAGGTACTTACATTGAAGCTGATCGATGTTCCCTGTAACCATCCCTTGATCCAGATCTATGTTCGGTTGATATTCTCGCCCTCATAGATTGATTCGTCCTCATTTGTCTAGGTTGTAATGGAGGTGGAGCTTCTTTACCTAAAATGAATAATAATTAATTGGACTATTGGTTAATTTAGTAATGTTTTAATGTTCCAGGGCATAAATGAGAGGGCATACATGTTTGGTACTAATAGGTGCGATAGAAAAGAGTATAGATCCTACAAAAGACTAAGACTAAAAATCAACCACATGAGTTTTTATACTATCTTCATATTTCATTTACACCTGATGAATAAGCACGTGGCAATTTAAATATCCACTTCGTGGTCTTGTTATTATTGAAAATAAGTGTCAAGGGTTTCTTAATATATTTTGACCCCCACTTATTTTCCTTTATTGCGGGAATACAAAAAAGTTTCAAATAAAAGTTGTATTATTTTATCTGTACCTCCCCAAAATGTAGCAACAGACTGAATTTTGTAAAAAGGAAGTGCCCTAAAAATGCATCTTCAATATTTCAAATGGGACACCCTGCATTTTTTCATAGTTAGGCATAGCTCAGCATTTCCTGATTAAAAATTTATAACATTGTGTAGCACTAATTTTATTCAATAATAACGTAATCATAGATGGCTATGCAACTGACATTTCAAAATGAAATTAGTGTGTTTCTATTATTTTTTACGTAAATTGCGATAAATTTACTATTTAATCTTATGTGCAGTATAAACCATTTTGGTATGAAAACTTACAGTTTATATATAATAAATTAATAATAGTTTCATTTTGAAATGTTTGTTGCATAGCTACCTATGGTTACCCTTTTGTAGTACCATATGCCATTAAAGAACCAAACTAATGCTACACAATGTTATATATTTTCAAACGGGAAATGCAGGGCTACTCAAAACTATGTAAAAATGCAGGTACTATTGCGCTTGTGCCAATATACTAAACAGCTCCCCCTATTTATAAAGTTAATACTTTATTTTCTCCACGTTGGGCGCCAAATGTGAGAGACTTGTATAATAGGTATGCACAATGTTTTTCCATGGATTGTTTTTTTAGTTTTTAATTTGAAAAATTGTTGATTACCTATATTTTGATTAGGTTGGAGAAGAAAAGTGTAATAAAAAAAACGAAACATTAATAAACCTTTAAAGGCAAAATAGTATACTTACTCATTTATTGACCAGAATCAAAACAACCGGCAGAATATCTGTCAGAAAGAAAGGAAAATATATGCAACTAACGTATTATCTGAATCATCTGCTCTTCATCAAAAGTACAGTGAAATTATTGAAAAATGGGAGAGTTGGCCTTTGCTGTGGCTTCTACTTTTTGGCGCCCTTTGCCACGCTCTAGATACGGCCATGACAGGGTGTCTCGTTTAAAATATTGAAGATGAACTTTATTGGACATTCCCTTTATACAAAATTTGGTCTGTTGCTACATTTTTGGTGGTTATTGGTAAAATAATACAACTTTTGTTTCAAACTGTTTTTTGTATTCCCAAAACTAATAAAAATAAGTGGGGGTCGAAACATAATGAGAAACCCTGTAAATAATTTATTAGGTAATTTATAAAGCTTTTGCAATGGTTGTTAGTTCATTCGGAAAATCTCCATCACTATGTAAAAACAATGTTATTAGAGTATGAAGTATGAATATAGAATAATGGTCGCGTTCATCGGCACACTCGCTACCTGATCGATCAGGTAGCGATCCCGTGTTGCGTGCATAAACGGTTCATTTTGCTGATCGCTCACTGATCGGCGGCCATTTAAAAGATCACATTTATTTTACGATCCGCTACTGATCATGGAGCGCTACTTTCGGAGCGATCTTTGACTTGTGCCGATGAACGCGACCAATGTCTATTAATTGGGTGCAATAAAAGCAATTAATATCAAACACCATACTAAAGAAATAAACCTTTCCCAGAACTGTGAGATGCGTTTACATCTAATGTTATGGAAGAAAGGGACAAGAAGTATAGTATATTCTGGAAAAAGGTTAGAGGAACCACGAATTTTCATTCTAACCGAGTAGGAGACTATATTTTCTCCACGATCAAAGATTTTAAATCCATGAGGGGTTTGTAATACTTTTTATATTCATCCTTTGATTTTTTTGGTAGTAAATTTTGCAGTATAGCTTTTAAACTCTTTGTAATTTCAGGTGGTGTATTTTCACACTTCTATTCTGAATCACTGGAAAAATTCATGATCTTTTTTATATCTTCGAATCGAAACGTGACAGCAATAATTTTGACAGTTACTCAAATCTTGCACTAATACACTTGTACTGATAACAATCAACTGCATCCAAGCTACTTAATGCTATTATTGCTAACCAGTGGGAGAATTTATTCAATCACAAGAAAGAGATTGTAAATACATTTAAATTGTATGGGGGCAGAGATGTTGAAGAATATTTGTTCAATCTCAACAGAGAGAATTCCGGCAATCTGTAATCAAATTTGATTTCAGAATTGGCAAATTCTCTAATGTAAGATATGCATCCTCTGCGGTATAGAAACTCTTAGGTAGTTTCCAATCCAAGCTTGACCATTTTCCAAAGAAAAAACAACTACTTCCTGGGCTATATGCCCCACCGAACATTGCATTACATTTCAATAGAAAATGTGATGGCGATTGATCAAGTCGATACTTAAGAACATCTCGGTCGTTTTACATTTCTACTGAAATGTAATCGAATATCCGGTGAGACATATATCCTAGGAAAGAGTTGTCTTTTCTTTAGAAAATAGTCAAGCTTGGTTTGAAAACCACCAAGAGTACCTCAGAGAGAGCAAGTAGAATATTTTTCAATTTTTCAACTTTTATTCAGGTATAATCAAGAAAGAAAACAAATTAAATTATACAAATCTATGTCACAAATAGATTTAATTTCATATTAACAAAAATTATTAAGAATGTCGAAATGCAAGGAGCGGTAGCGCACATAGTAACATAACCTAGATATGTACTGCTCCAATTACTGAGTATTTGGAGAAGAAGAAGTTATCTTTTGTACATTATAAGTAAGAAAATGGAGCTTGATATGAGTAACTATTATCTTTTACCTGGACTCTCCGCTATGGAAGCACGTTGGGCTCGGTGGGTATCATTGGTCACGCTCACTGTTTTACTTTCCGTTCTATTTTGAGATCGCAAAGGTTCTGGTCTATACTGATCCGACACACCATTCACTTTTTGGCTTACGGCTATATTTCCAATCATGGTCAGCTTATGGGTACTGGGATACCTTAAAAAAGAAATCACATATGTTATATAGTAAATAATTTAAATGGATAAACAGATAGTAATTCTAGTGAGTTAACATTATAGTATATATTGAGATAGATTGGGAAAAATTCTTTATTGAAATTGAATTTGAAGATGGAACAGGCACAAGCCTATTAAGGAAGCAGGAAGAAGAAGAAGAAGAATTTGTCGTATACCTAAAGATATTTTTACATAAACATTGAAGGTATTTTATGGAGTGAATCATTTTAATTCAATAATTAATTATATTAAAGGTTATTTTCATCTAAATTTTTTTAAGTACAGATATTGAACTCTACCCTGAAGATAAGATTTCATGTTCCTTATAACTTATAGTGTATTTGAAAATCAAGAGAGAGTAAATTCCCAGAAATGTTTTGCAGTTATCAGTGTTAAAGGAAAAATACGACAATATTAAATCTTAAAAAATAAAAATCTAAAAATAAAATTAAAGTACATAAATTAATAATTTTAAAGTTATGGTTCCTCGCACTCTGTGTCAGAAGATTCATCATCTGATTCTAGAGAAATTACAATGGGCTCTATAGTAATATCAATTATGTTATCTAGCTCCCACATTTTTTTTTCTATTTCTGTAACGTGTCTAATATATTTTTGCCAATTTTCACTTGTTACTTCAGATATTGCCTTATTAAAGAGATTTTTAACATCTGATAATTTAAAAATAGTGTTATTTCTTTAACTTGAGCCCATATCAATTCTATCGGATTCAACTCACAACGGTAGGGTGGTAAACGAAGGATTTCAATTTCTCGTTTTTTGGCTATCTCCTCAATATTATATTTTTTATAATTTTGCTTATGTTTTTTAGCAATAGTTAACAATTCTGCCCTCAGCATTGTATTGTCAAAGGCTAAATTTTTAGAAGATAACCATTTTGCAATTTCATCCTTTTTCCATTTAGTGGTAGGTAAAGGTTCAAGTAATCTGGAGTGGTAACTTGCATTGTCCATTACAATAACCGTTCCTTTTGGTATGAATTGAATCATCTGTTCAAAATATTCCTCAAACACGTCTCCATTCATTTCTTCGTGATAATCAACGGTTTTTTTGATTCAAATAAGAGTAAACCATTCTCAAGAAAACCGTTTGTACTGCCTATATGACAAATAATTAATATTTTACCTTTTCCTATAGGTTCCTTAAAACCAGTAGTATATCCTTCTAGAAAAGCTTGATGGGATGATTTTATATTTTTGTCTTTCCAAACTCTTCCTACACAATGTCCTTCATTAACCCATGTTTCATCTAAATAATAAATGTTTTTATTTTGAGCTTTAACTTGTTGTATTCTTCTGAGGTACTGTCTTCTCCAACATACAATTTCTTCAGAATCAATTAGCTTTGAGTGTCTGTCCATTTTTTTAAATTTAAAGTTTAACTCATGTAACGTTTTCCATAGTTTATCCCGGCTTATTGTGGGTAAATCAAAATCATTCGTAATGGCTTGCAAAACTTTATCTAAAGTTGGTATTTGCTTGTTAATAAAAAATGAGTGAACAAGCTTACGAATAGCATTTTTAAAAAACTCGTCCACGTTGACTTTTAATACAGTCGACAGAAGCAAACATGGTCCGCGGAAAATATGCCAACTAATTTCAAGGTTATCACAATCAGCCAATCACGAGCCAATGTTAACGATAATATCAATTTTAATGGCTGCATAAGTGAGATGAAAATACAACTACAGCGACAAGGACACGCCCACCCAGGGTTCATGTTTGCTTCTGTCAACTGTAGTTTTTGTCTACCTGGTTTCGGCTTTGGTGAGGTTACTTCACCTGATTTTTCCTTCTTTAGAACTCTATATATTGTAGATTTTTCATATCCCATTGCCTTAGATGTTGTTTCAACTACACTGTCAATAGTGTTTGAGGGATTTTGATGTTTAAAATAGTGGTACACATTCACTACAGCACTCTTTTCATTGAGCAATAAATGGTCTAGTTTTAATTTTTTCACTGGCGTATACTCACAAACTGCTTCCATTTTTAGTCACTACTATTTGTCACGTTTATCGAAAATCAAATAACTGCATTTCTAAAAACTTAAGCACTATTTAAGTCAAAATATCTGTCATTAGAAGCTGTTGCCATTCGAAGGTCGTTAAATAACAATTATCCCTTTCTAATCTGGTTACGCCTATGACGCACGTTAATCCTCTTAGGTCTACTGTAGCAACAATGAAAGATCATAAAATAATGTGATAGTTCAAGAAATTTAATAAATTTTGTATTGAAATTAACAAAAACAATTTAGAATGCATTACAAATATTGAAGTTTTACCGCACGTACTGTACTATATATAGTTTTGCATACCGAATTAGTTTTTATTCTGGGAATTTACTCTCTCTTGATTTTTAAATACAGTATAGTAAGCATTCTCATTTCAATACTCGGCAAATAAACAAAATTTAGTAACATATTTAGTATAGAGATTGTTTATGCAGAATATTTGAAATTTTAAAAAAGTATAGATAATAAACAACACAACCATATTAAAAAAATTGGCGCCCAACCTGTCTGGCTACTTGAATTTCTCAAACAAAATCTTTTTCTTTCAAAGAATTTATTTATGGAGATAATAATAAAAGGAATTCTTTACTGTTAGTAAAAATCTAGTAAAATTTTAACTTTTGTACTTACATATCAGAAATTTTTTTATACCTTACTTAGATTAAAAATTCAGTGTTTCATTTCTTCAAACCCTCATGAATATAATTTTTAAAGAAAGCAAAACCGAATTTGCAATAAGTTGAGATTTTAAGCTCTAAAAGCTGTAGCAGTTGCTACAGCAATATGAATAAAGAATAAATTAAAAATTTCGAATTAAATCCAAGTGCAAGAAGTTTGACTAGTAGGTATATTGTTTTATTATGCATTCTATTATTTACATTTATACTTTATCGTTACAGAATAAATAAATAAATATTGAACTGATTTCTTACCTTGTACTCGACCTCTCCTGATAACCTCTCTGATTCGGAAATCCTAGGATCTGATCGCATTTGTTAGGAGTTTCTATATGGTTACCAGTATAGGGTTTGCTGTTCACTTGTTGAAAAATCTGATCGGTGGATTTCGTTTTAATGGATGAACGAACCGACGAGTTTCTGAGATATCTCTCTGGCAAACCTAAAAAAATATTTTCAACATTATCTTTAATGATTCTTTAAATGTTACTGATGTTAATAAATTATAAAACTATTGAGAAGAAATATATTTTTATTCATCGAAAACAATGAAAAATATGAGTTAATCTATTATACTTTGTAGCCGAGCCATCTATAGACAAGAAAATATGAGATTTATACAAATTTGCATGCGTTTGAACCAATTGTCGAAGCACTTTTGCCACTCTGCTTCAGGTATCTTCAAAACATTCATGTTATGAGACGATGTGTAGCATTTGAATATTAAATATTTTTTTTAGGGACCCATAACACATGTTGGCGAAATAGTTTTTTTTTTCTGGGATGTTGTAATTAGCAAATGCTTTTAACAATATAATATCGGTTAATAGTTAATAGTTAGGTTAGGTTAGGTTAGGTTAGGTTAGGTTAGGTTAGGTTAGGTTAGGTTAGGTTAGGTTAGGTTAGGTTAGGTTAGACTTACCTACAGTTTGCTGAATCACTTTATTTTCTTTCTTGGAATTCTTTTGTACTTGAGGAGCCGGCACTTGCTTACCGGTACTGTTCTCTGCTAATCTATCTTTGAAAGCTTCTTGCCAGCATTCCGGCTCGCATTCTGGAGGTGGAGGTGGAAGAGGTTCATCGCTATTGAACACTTCGTTTTCTAGCACCGTAGGTGGAGAAGGTGGTGGCAGATCCGGACTGGGAACTCTCTGATCGTGAAATAGATCTGGAAATGCGCTGCGCAGACTTGGATTTTTAGGCGGTCTAGCTGGAGGTTGATCGGGAACATAGTCGTCTACAGAAATAGAAGGTCCAACTATCATAGGTCCGAGCATGTCGGTGGACAAACTTCCACAAGAATTGCTGTGTTGATGACGGGGTATTGTCTTGGAGAAGCTGTCAGCTTTTTCTAAACTAGACGCTAAACTGCTCCTCTTCGAGTTGTTTCCAGAAGCGTAATCCGATGCTGACGAAGCACGTCTCGAAGGCATTTGTACTTTTATTTTCGGAGGAGGTGGCGGTAGGGTCAAAGTCGTTTGAGCCAGTTGCGGTTCGGATCTCCAGGAACTTTTGTTATTCGGATTATTGTGTCTTTCGTAGAACGATAGCAAAGCTTTTTTTTGGATGGCTTTGAGTGTGGGATCGGGAACTTTGTGCTTCTTTTCTGGGTCGTAGTACGAGTATTTTTGTTGTTTTTCTAGTTCGCTGATTCGATCAGCGACCGACAAAGCTGACTGGAGCGAAATCGACAGTCTGAAAACAAACGTTACGTCATAAAAACATAAAAAAAATTAAAGGCGGTCGTTGTAAAGCGGCTATAAAGTTTAAGAGGTCATAAAATTCACCAATACCCATTACGGATACTTCACGGGAACTAAAACTGTTTCTCTTAATTACTTTCGAGAAATACATGGCTATCAAAAAATATTCTTTTGGTACAAAGTGACAAAAGTAATTGTTACTCGAACATTCTTAGCAACTACGAGTACTACAATATAAAATCAGAATAAAATACTGAATGCAAAATGGAATTTATTTTACTAACCCTTACTCTGAGGAAAAAACATTAAAGAATAAAACTTTTTAACAAAATTTCCACTTTTTATTTAAAAATTAGCTTTTTTAATCGAATGATAGCTGCTTCGCAAAAACTAGCATCGTCTCGCATTGACATATTGAAGTTACAATTTGTTTTTTTAAGGTAGCTACCGGATGTTAAGTAGTGTTGAGACTAGACCAAGTATAAGACATAAATAATATTAAAGACTGGATATTATTAGTCCTAAAGGATTATCCTGGATGTATTTACCTCTAAGATCAGTATAACTATGCAATGATATAGAAAACCCAAAAAGAAAACTATATCATGCTGATCTTAACTTAATGTACACTCACCAACATTTATACTGCATCACCCCATATTTCTTAATTCTGAACAATATATTTTGTGTTTATATTTTTAATTCAAACTATCGTTAAAAAAGAACAAAAACACTGGCAAGTGATAACATTGAAGTGCCTTCTGATCGCATAAAAATATTGTTTAGTCAGCTGTGTCCTTTACCTACGACATTTATTTTTGTAATTATTGTACTTTTTATTTTAAATACCTTTTCAAGAGATTTCAACGATAGATAGTCATATTTATAGTGACAATTATTGAAATTGGTCGTTCTCAAAGAGGTTGCTGCAATTATTGGGGTCAACCAAAGTGATGTATCGAGAACCTACCGGCGGTGTTTAGAACTCGGAAATCGGAAAGTCGATTTTTCGATATTTAAAATGAAGATAACTTGAAGAAAAATGATTTTGCGAGAAAAAGTCACAAGGGTTTTGAGTAGAACTAAAAGAAGGCTATTCAGAACTCTAATCAAATCGCCTAGAACTCGTAAAAATTTTTTTTTAATAAAAGTCGATTTTTCGATATTTAAAATGAAGATAACTTGAAGAAAAATGATTTTGCGAGAAAAAGTCACAAGGGTTTTGAGTAGAACGAAAGGAACGCTATTCAGAACTCTAATCAGATCGCCTAGAATTCGTAAAAATTTTTTTTTAATAAAAGTCGATTTTTCGATATTTAAAATGAAGATAACTTGAAGAAAAATGATTTTGCGAGAAAAAGTCACAAGGGTTTTGAGTAGAACTAAAAGAAGGCTATTCAGAACTCTAATCAAATCGCTTAGAACTCGTAAAAATTTTTTTTTAATAAAAGTCGATTTTTCGATATTTAAAATGAAGATAACTTGAAGAAAAATGATTTTGCGAGAAAAAGTCACAAGGGTTTTGAGTAGAACGAAAGGAACGCTATTCAGAACTCTAATCAGATCGCCTAGAATTCGTAAAAATTTTTTTTTAATAAAAGTCGATTTTTCGATATTTAAAATGAAGATAACTTGAAGAAAAATGATTTTGCGAGAAAAAGTCACAAGGGTTTTGAGTAGAACAAAAGGAACGCTATTCAGAACTCTAATCAGATCGCCTAGAATTCGTAAAAATTTTTTTTTAATAAAAGTCGATTTTTCGATATTTAAAATGAAGATAACTTGAAGAAAAATGATTTTGCGAGAAAAAGTCACAAGGGTTTTGAGTAGAACGAAAGGAACGCTATTCAGAACTCTAATCAGATCGCCTAGAATTCGTAAAAATTTTTTTTTAATAAATGTCGATTTTTCGATATTTAAAATGAAGATAATTTGAAGAAAAATGATTTTGCGAGAAAAAGTCACAAGGGTTTTGAGTAGAACTAAAAGAAGGCTATTCAGAACTCTAATCAGATCGCCTAGAACTCGTAAAAAAATTATTTTTAAATAAAATTATCTTTTAGGCACTTAGTTTTAAAAATTGATTTTTTGCGTTTAATTGCTAGAACTATTAATATAATGGATATAGAACTTTAGAACTATTGTAAAATTAACTAGAACTCCGAAAAAATAATGTATTTTCATGATACGGTGCGCTGCGTGAACTTGGCGCACCATATTTTAAAATTCGATTTTGTTGTATTTATTAACCGGAACTATTGAAAATACTTACAGATAACTCTAAAACTATTGCAAAGGATGCCAGAACTATAAAAAAACTTTAAGATTTTTAAATATGGTGTGCCAAGTTCACGGGAATATATTTGTGTTACAATTACGTCTTATCTATGTATAAAAAATGAAGACTCAATCAAAGTAAATAGTAAATGTAACACAAATATATTAAGTTATTGTTAAGATGAGCATGATAAAGTTTTTTCTGGTAATTCTCTATCATTGCATAGTTATACTGATCTAAGAGGGAAATACGTGCAGGATAATCCCTTACATTTAGGCTTCAAAATTGTTATGCCCTATTATTTCCAACTTGTAGTTTAAACTCTATTTAATCAGCATAAAGAACCAAAATGTAACTTCAATATGTCAATCTGACGATGCTAGTTGTAGCGAAACATATTTCAAAGAGTTTGAAAAAGCTTTTTTTTTAAATTAAAAGTGGAAGTTTTGTGAAAAAGGTTTATTTTTTAAAATACAAAATGTTTAGTCCAAAAACGTTTGGAATTGTTAATCAAGTCTTATATATAACAAGAAATACATTTTTTTTCTTTTCCCTGTATAATGTACCCATTGGTTGTGAATTTATTCTGAATAAAAAATCATGTGTTTTTATTCCATAGGCCTATAAATTCAATTACATTATTCAATTATACGTTTACAATAAAAGCATATATTATATAAAGTAATTATCTGAGTAAAAATGAATTTTTTCAAGCGAATGTCAATGAATTATTTAAATTGGATATAAATCACTCGATCTAGGGACATACAAAGTGTAGTACCTACATTTTATATGTTTCCCATTTTCTTCGCTATGTAACGCTCGAATAGAAAATGTAAAATTAAATACCATTACTCATGATTCAAGGTTCTTAACGCTCGATCGATTTTACTAGTTTACTCTATTGGATATACGAGGTGTATCTTTTACTGTTGCCAACAAAAAAAATGTAATTAAACACAGTCGTATAATTTTGTAGATGGTTCTGAAAATCAGGGACCGAGCAGGTAATTTTCTATCAGCAGATTTTATGGTAAATTAGAAAACAGTTTGGTTGAAAAAGGTAATTATTCTATAGTACTTTGAAAAAATTATTTAAATCACTAAGAAAGTTTTTTAAGCAAGGTTGTCAAATATATTTTTCAAAAATTTCAAAATAATTAAGAAAATTTTCTTGTATATTTTTTTTCAGTATTTAAAAAAAGTAATATGAATCTAAAGTAAATTCACTCTAAGAAATATGACAACGTAGCCTAAGAATTAATTTTTGCATAATCTCGTCGACTAATCAAATTATTCTTAAGAATTCAAATAGGTCCATGCGCTTCAGGAGGATGTAACCTTTACCAATTTAACATAGAGTTAACACGTTGTTAACTAACAGAGATTTGACAAGTGTTTATGCAACCGCCCCTAAATAAGCTAAAACGTTGAATATACAAAAAATATAGTTACACATCTAAATATTTACAAAATAATACCAAAATGTTCTCCAAAATATTGTATGGTTCTACTGAAAAAGCTGTAATATAGGTATAATATCAGATATAATTGATTTGTTTAATGATACAGGGTGTTCTGAAAAAGATCGATTTAACCGTTATCTATATTATAGTAAATTATAGGCATCGCTAAGCTTATTAAAAATATAAATATAAAATTATTTGGGGGTTTACAGGGTGTGTCATTATGGCAGAACAAAGTTATATTTTTTTAAATGGAACACCCTCTGTTACTTTTCTCATATTAACAATATTGGATTTTACTAGATTATATAAACGGAGTATTTTAGATTATTGAGCCACTTTTAGGTGAAAAACATATTTTAATCAACACTCTGTATCTTTTAAAGTGAATTAAAAAAAATATTCTCTAACTAGTGAAGAGTTTTTAGTATGTTTTAGTTGTTATTTTTTTTGATATTGCTTAATTTTGTCGAAAAGATAATTTTCATAATTGTGCCATGTATTTTAGGTTCTTATGAAAAAGTATTATAAATATACTTTTAATTTTATTAGGTAACTCCCTATACCTAATTTTAAAGATTACGAGGTTTTCAAAGATTTAATTTATTTTTAGTAGTTATTACACAAAATTTTTCTTTTAATTTCATAATTGATCATAATAATGCAACTTTTACAAAAAAATTATAAACCTACATAAGTTGCTCAAAGTGATCTTCTATAGCATCCGTACAATATCGCAAACGTTCTTCAAAAAACCTATTGACATTAATATAATATAATTTTGCACTGCCACCACGTAATGGCCCACCCTAATACCGCTAAACAATTTGATTATGTGAAGCTTGGTGGTGCCTATAATTTACTATAATAATTTTTTGTCATCTCTTAAGATAAAGGATATATCAAACTTTGTCAGAGATTTGGGACACCCAGTATACGTCAGAATTTTTTAACCTATGATAACAATGTATATTTATTTACAATGAAGATCATTCAATGGGAAGTACTATATCTCCAATCTTAGCAAATATTTTCATAAATAAATTAAAAAACAGAATAGACTTACAAGCAATATTTTATTTTGGTTATATACAGTATGGAACAAATGAAAGTATTAAATTCATTGTAACCCCAATTTTTGTAATTATACATCTTGCGATTTTCCAAATAAAATCTATCTGGTTTTTAAATGACTTTTATTTTGCAATATATTGCAAATAATTTGATTCCTGGTAGAAAATCAAGAAAAAAAAATTGGGGTTACTATTTAAAAAAAAATGGTCAATGACTTCACCGCTCAAGATTGGTAAGTGGAGGAAACTTAAATTCTTTTTGAAAATTTGCCTTTTAGTAAATTAAATTGACCTGTCCAAGCGTTTTTTCGAAAAACCAACCAATTCCATTATAAATAATTTGTCCTTTCATTTGTTCTATACTCTATTTATGTAGATGATATGTTAGCAGGTTTTGTAGGTAGTGAAAGACAGAAATATTTTTTAATTATGTCATTTCGGACACACAACTTTATTTTTAGAAAATGAAGAAAATAATCTCTTTAATTATCTAGATTTAAAAATCAAAACAGTTAAAAATTAACAACCAAAATGGTCAATATACAGAAAACCAAAACAAACAGATATAGCTATATACCACATTTTCCATAATCCTACATCTGCACAAAAATTAGCAGCTTTTATGATACAATAGTAACTTTGATAGGTATCCCAAAATAAATGGCTACATCTAATAGTTTTCAATTGCACTCAATAAATAAATTAAACAATAATAAAGAAGAAAATATGTCACTTCAATTAGTTTTTCCTACAACAAAATCATTTTAACACAAAAAATGTAATTTGTTTAATAAATTGAGGTTATGTTTGTACTTTAGGGGAAATTTATTTTTTAGAATTTATTTTGTCCCATGGAATTATTGTAAATATTTATAAATGTGATTCACGAATAATAAAACAAAGATTACATTAAGTAATGAAAGTATGAACTATTAATTACCCCTTAAGATGGTTTATTTTAATAGAATGTTTAAAAATTTTATTTAGGGACCATTAACGTTCCTTGATGAATGGTTTTGTTGGGTTGCAAAAAATATTTCTCGATAAAATGTATTGTGTGACTTTGCCAGACAATTATCGATTTACAACTATTATTTAACAAATTAGTAGTTTCCAGTAATATTTCTAACTGTATCGGTAATAAGTATACAACCCACTATTTGCAAATACTTCGATCATTGACATTACATCATTCGGTATAAAAAAAATAACATTTCAAGTTTTTTCTTACCGCTATTCGTATGTATAATCAATAATCAATACGATTATTTATTTGTAATTAATAGTTCCTCCAATATATCATGAATAGTACCAACCATGCCGAAATTTCATGAATTGTAATATTGATTGGCTCATAAAAAATTTAAATCATCATTACGTGGTAATGTGGGATACGTAATTTGTTTACAGCAGTGGCAACGAACCGTCTATTTTAATGATTATTGATAAATATAAAAAAAAATGTTTAAACTTTACAGATTGATAAAGTATTAAAAAAGTTTGCCTTGAATATTTATCTGATTTCGATGTTTGATTCCGGTAAATTTTAATACACTAATAGCTTGTTTGGCTTTTTGTTAGTATGGTGTTTTTTTGGGGTCTGGGGTTTTAATCTAGTTACACATTGTATCCAATTAAATGAGTAATAAGTAATTTGTTTCCTAATTTTGTTACAACATAAATAAATTTCGATATTACGCACAGTAAAAGAACTGTTTTTTTTTAATCGAGTTGGGTTGAGTAAATTTTAAGTCAGTTTACTATAAAGGCTACGAGTAAATATTTTAAAAATATTGCCTCAATAACTGAGATACAAAGAGTTTAAATATTATGGTTGGATATGGAGCCTACATTTACAATTGGTGAAGTAAAAAGCGCCATACGTAGAACCAAAAATAGCAAAGTAACAGGTCCCGATAATTTTCATTCGGAATTTCTGAAACTTCCGTACGGTAACGGTAGGAAGATTGTGGGAAATATAGAACGATGTGGATTGAAATTGGCGGAAGACGGTGGGATTGCTCGTAAAGAGACAAAGTAAAACGAGGGAAGTGATGGTGAAGGGAAAGATAATTCGCGAGTTTATAGAATATCCTTCTGGTTTTCCTTAATCGCAGTTGAGGATTCTTAACTTGGTAGCATTGATTTGAACTTTTCTAATAGGTTTTCTATTAGGTTATAAGACCTATAGTAACTTATGTATCGAAGACCTAGACATTGCATAAAAAACAAGAAATGGTGCAAGTATTGGAACGCAAAGTATTGTGAAAAATATTTGGGGAAAAAATGGAAAATAGTGCATGGATGGGAAAAATAAATAATTGGAAGGGGAGCCCAAGGTGTGAGTTACAGTTACAGATGGCCGGGATGCCAGAAGACAGATTACTGAAAATACACATATGTCCAAAAGTTTGGAATATTTAGAAATAATATATCTACGCCTATGGGTTTTTAAAAACTCTTGTTGATATTGATTTTAAAGCGTTTTTAAATCAAAATAATACTAAATTTGATTTATTTTTGTATTAATTTGGTCATATTTAATTGATTTGGGTGCTTTCACATTATTCCAATTCTGATTTAATTTTTATTTGAGCTGTTTAAAAATGGCCAAAAACATGATATCATATTTTAATAGATCTAGAGTAATTGCTTTGTGACAACAGTGCTTTGGTCAAAGTGATATCGCGAATATTGCTGGTGTTAGACAGGGTGCTGTATCAAAAATAAAAAAAAATTCCAAGACACAAATGATATGAAGGATCGTCCCAGAAGTGGCAGAAGTCGATGTACAACAGCAGCACAAGACCGGCAGATCACATTGATAGCTCGAAGAAATCGACAGGAATCTACAAGTGGCATATTCAGAGAAATTGCTAGACTTGAAGGACTGAATATCTCTAGGCAAACAATTACACGAAGATTAAATGCGGTAAATTTGTATCGCAGAAGACCTCTACGTGTTCCCAAACTAACCTATCAACAAAAAATTGTAAGGTTGCAATGGGCTCAAGCAATGTTACACCATGGTCCTAACTGGAATTACGTGATGTTCTCTGATGAATCAAGAATTGGCTTGGTTTCTGATTCGCGAAGAACGCTAGTTTGGAGGGCCCTAGGACGACAAGCCCGATTAGAAACAACCCAACCGCGTGTTCCAATTGAAGGTGGGAGTATTATGGTTTGGAGTGGTATTATAAGGGGTTCACGGACGCCTCTCCTGGTTTTGGAGAGAAGAATCACTGGTGCTGTGTACATCGAGGAAGTTTTAAATCCTGTTGTTCGTCTATTCCGGGAGGCGGTAGTTGATGGATTTGTGTTTATGCATGACAAAGCACCTCCACATCGAACAGCTACAGTAGAAAATATTTTGGAAAAAGAAGGAATATCCACATTAAGATGGCCATCAAATTCCCCTGACATGAACGTCATTGAACATGCCAGGGACATTCTTAAAACACGCATTAAGAAGCGAAACCCTCCCCCAATTACTCTACGAGAACTGAGAGATGCTACTCGTGAAGAATGGGAGAGAATTCCGCAAGCCCAGCTCGACCATTTAATCGATAGCATGCCACATCGCCTACAGTCATGCATACAGGCCCATGGAGGAAATACTGATTATTAATTTTATTTAAAAACCTTTTTTTGCTTATTAATTTATTTTAAAAAATTTGTAATACTTACATTGTACATTTTTCACATCAAAAGAATAAATCATTTTTGTATGTTTATCTGACTTCGAGATTTATTTAGTATTGGTTAGAGTTGTAGCTAAATGATATTTACTTATATAAAAAAATTATTTTTAAAAATTAATAGAAAGATGAAATATTCCATTATTTCAAACTTTTGGACATATGTGTACTATGGTATCCAGTAGAATTAGAGGACGTAAAAAAAGAGATCGACCCAAAACGAGATGGAAACTGGATTTGGAAGAAGACCTGAAATTACTTAATATTACAAACTGGAAGCCTACTAGGCTCGATCCGATATAATGGAAGATAAACAACATGTTGTTTTAACTTCTGAAATATTCTCAAATACTTTGAAGTTCTTTAAGAGCTGATATCGTCTAAATATTTAATTTATAAGCCAGTTTCTGTCAGAGGATTATCTAGAAGAATCATTTGGTGTAACCGAAGGCGGAGTCAATCTGGTACACGGACGGCTCAAAGACGCCGTATGGCGTGGGAGCCGGCGTAGTCGGAAGGAAACAAGGGATAACATTCCCAATAAGTCTATCCCAAAATGCCACGATTTTTCAATCAGAAATTACGGCAATTCACTACTGTGTAGAAGAAATTAAAAGGCTGGATAGGACGTACCATTCAATAGCCATCTTCACAGACAGTCAGGCGGTGCTAAGGGCACTAGATTCTGTAAAGGTCAATTCTAGGCTAGTATGGGACTGTGTGCTCTGAATACCTTGGGGGATCGTAGCAAGGTTACGGTAGCTTGGGTACCAGGTCATAGGGGTCTAAAAGGCAATGAAAAGGCAGATGAAATGGCTAAACTAGGCTCATCAATGCCTTTTATTGGACCGGAACCTTTCTGCGGCATTGCAAAAAATATAATAAAAACGGTCATGAAAACATGGGTGGCACAAAAATCACGGGAATGGTGGTGGAATTCACCAGGACAAAGGCAAGCGAAACAGTTCATAATGGAACATTCGCAAAAGTTTACGTCAGACATATTAAGTAAAGACAGGAAAACGGTCAAAACTGTAGTAAGTCTATTGACGGGGCACTGTAAGCTAATCAGGCATCTTAAGCTGACGGGGTTGACAGAGACGGATCTGTGCACCTAGAAGAGGAAACACCAGAGCACATCTTATGTCAGTGCGACGGACTGGTAAATATGTGGTTCTTGACTTTAGGAGAAGAATATCCATTGGCAAGGGACTACATGAAGGTTACAGTCTCAAAGCTTATAGACTTCGTTAAGAGAGTCGGACTGGGGGATGTAATCTAGTTTTTCGAGGACCACAATAGATCTGAAAAGGTCGCAGGGAATAGGCTTCTGGTCACCTCTTAGTGTAACCGAGGAATTTTTTAGAATGCACTTACTGTCACTGTTGTTTCACTGTTGTTATTTTTTGGTAGCATTGTGTTTATGATCTTGATCTTAACACTTATTAAGTAGATCACCCCTGGTTTCAACTGTTACTTATTTGAAAAGTGATACTTTTTGTAGTTTCTGTTGTAACTGTTATCATAAAAATGTCCCTGCAATCTTTCCCAGTTTCAATTGTAATAAAAAATCGTCACCATTTCGTTTTTTTCTCTATTAACTAACATTCTTTCGGTTGACAACAATAGATTTTCTAACTGTACATTATTTATCAGATATCTTGGTCGTAGATCTAAAGAGCAAGATATGATATCTGTCGAATTCTATGTGGCACTCATATAAATCATCCGAATAATTTAAATGAGACGAACCGCACCTACTTAAGAAGATGAATCAAACAATAATGAATGTCGAATTTTATCTAAAGCGAAATTTGAATTTCCGTTAGATTTTACCGTTTTTTTAGAAGTTTTTTTATTGTCGTTTTGATTTTTATAATGACAAAAGAATCACATGAAAACTGATACTTTAATAAATCTCTTATTCGTAATCATTAAAACATGTGATGTTTTGTAATATTCTACTAAGCTGAATGATAGACAAATTTTAATTATTTAGGCCAAGAAATATACACAAAATTTACATTTCACGTTTATGCTTACGACCGACTGATTTTTGGTGTACAGATAGTACAAATAACAAACTCAAATTGAACCACTCGATGTTTTTAAATCAAAAGCACAGAAATTATGATAATTTGCGCTGTTCGTTGATATTATTTTTCCTTTGATTTCACAAAAATATACTTTTCAGAAGACCTAAAAAATCTTTATTTGGTGTCGATTTTTGGACTAATGACCGATGTCATTAAATTGTTACTACTTGTAGATTATAAATAAAAAATACACTTCTTAAAATTTTAGATTTTAAAACGGCCTTGACATATTTTTTTTTTAATTTTTTAATTGCTCTACGTTACAAAATCACAATGATTTTTAATTTTTTCAGTTAAAAATTACTAAATATTCGTGCTTTTTAGACATACATAGTATTAAAATTATCAGTAATGTATGTTATGTACGTTTTTTGCCAGTCGAAGTGTTCTTTCTATGCTGAAATAATTTTTTTAGTAACTCTCCTATGCGTTAAGTTGCTTAAAGGTTTTTTTATATTTTTCACTTATAAAAACGTAATGTACTTTTACGCACGCAAATTTTTGTTTTAAATGGTTGGCAACAAGATTGAAGTATCTAAAGACAATAATACTATTGACAATGACATTTGTGGGTTAATAGCAATTTATTAATTTTATATTGTTCTTTAAGAAAGTATTTGTGAATATGCATATCATCTTTTACTTATATAATATATTATTATTGGTGTATTAGTTATTTTAAAATATTTGAAAACATTAACATTTCATAATTTAAATGTCAAAACTGTCAAATGTTATAAAGTGTAAAGTGCTACCAACATACTTTTTAAAATCAAAATTTCCGTAATTTACATACAAAATATAAATTAATTTAAAAAATGATAAAATGGCAAGATATAAAATTTTAAATTTAACCCCACTGCACATTCTGCTAAAAAGTGTAAGGAAGAAAACAATATATAGAATGATCAAAGAAGGCATTATCAGGGAAAAACCTCGATCATTTCAATTTGAATAAACTTGGGAAATGCCCCAAGATAATATGCGAAAATGAGAAAATTCATCACAAAGTTGAGTCATAAATCTGAATGGGATGAAGACACCATACAGAATTTAAACCAGAATGCCATAAAGTGGTATACGGACGGTTTCAAGCTAGACGAGGGAACTGGGATAGGAGTTTTTGGAGCCAAATACTCAGAAAGCTTGGGCACATACCCGAGTATCTTTCAAGCAGAAGTCCGTGCCATCGAAAGATGTGTGGAATTCAATATTGGAAGAAACTACCGCAGACAAGAGATTGTGATCATGTCGGATAGTCAAGCAGCCATCAAAGCGCTGAGCTTAAATATAATCAGTTCAAAGATGGTTTGGGAATGCCTAGGCAAACTAAATGAACTGGGCCAGAAGAACACTGTCACCCTCCTATGGATCCTGGGACACATAGGAATAGAGGGGAAGGAAACAGCAGATAAGCTGGCAAAAAAAGGAGCTGAATCCCCACATTTGGGACTAGAACCATCTTGTGGGATCAGCAGTAGAGTAATCTTAGGAAAACTAAGGGAAGAAACGGAGAAGGAAACATCCAAGAACTGGAATCAGCTGGAAGGACTGAGGCAATCTAAGATACTACTGGGGAACTATGACCAGAAGAGATCTCTTAGCTGCCTCAACCTCAGTTAAAAAAAAGCTCCGAATTCTAACGGGAATATTAACCGGGCATTGCCGGTTAAGAAGCCACGTGAAGAAACTAGGGTTAGCAGATGAAGCAAAGTGCAGATTCTGTGAGGAAGAGGATGAAACCTTAATACACATACTCTCAGAATGCCCTGCCTTGCAGAATTCTAGGGCTAGATACCTAGGAGCACATGAAATAGAAGAAGGGGATCTACCTGATTTGAAGCCCGACGATGTCCTAAACTTCCTCAGGAAAGTAGGACTCGAAGAGCTTCTATAAATCTGAGAAAATATCAGAACATGGCATGTAAGGGCGGACACAATAGATTCTATAGGTCGCAGTGTAATTATCACCCCTAACTTATTTCATATGGCTGTTGTGACACTCGTTCTTTAAAAACTCGTGTCATAAACATAACAGGAAGCCATATAAAATGCGTTATTTAATATACGATTGCCAATTTTTGTTTAAATCTATTTCTTTTTTTTTAAACAATTATTTCGGAACAACAGCACAGAACTGGTTACATCACCACCTCTTCCAAGGGTTTTTTTGTTATTATTATTTTTTTTCCTTAGTGAACTAAGTAATTGTAGGCGTTTTAAGAATTGCCACTCCTATCTTGTTGAAGCAGGGTGTTTTTATAACTTCGGTAGGTAAAGGAAATTCACATTAAACATGTCTGTATACGAAATTAATGTTATTGACTAAAAAATTAAGTTTTTGAATAAAATAGTGAAGTTTTCTTAAAAAGTTCTTTGTTTACTATTCTTAATACGATGGAGTGTCAGTATAAAAAATCTGCAAGAAAAAATAAATTTGATTTTTATATAAATCATTTATTGCAAAAGGAGTATGCATTTTGTTTAATAGCATAGTTATTTGATGTTTATTACCGCTGAACATTATTAAAATTTAATTTCATTTTCAACAAAATAATGAAAGAATTTGTAATTTGTATTCAGAAAAGTGCTACTACCTTAATGGTGTGTAGTTTATAGCGAGATATTTTATTATTCAAATCACGGTCTCAACAGGAACCAGATTAAAGTAATACCATGATATTTATATCTTGAACAAAATGCAATCCATGTCACTTAGGAAAATAAACGAAATTTTTATTAATAATTAACATACCTATTCTGGTCCTGAACCAGGTGTAAGTAAGTTGTGTTAAACTAGCTCTCAAGTTCTTTTACCGGTTACTAGTAGTTAAAACAACTAATAATTACAAATAACACAATTTAGTAGTGCAGTTATAGACAGTGCATCTATCTATAAAGAATAGAGGTGCAGTTGACAACTTAGTGGCCTTAGAATCCTCAATACATGAAGCTTTTGCAAGAAACATGATGTAATTAAGAAACAAACAATGGGGTATAGTGGGAAATTTCTTATCATTTGTGAAGAACTTTCTCCAAGACAGAAATTTTAAAGTAAGAGTCAATCATAATTTCTCCAACTACCACACTCAAGAAAACGGAACACCTCAGGGTTCTACATTAAGTGCTTCTCTTTTTCTTATTGCTATTAATGACATAATAAATAACATAAGAAGCCCTGTTAAAGCTTTATTATACGCAGACGACCTTGTAATATACATCTCACATAAAAATTATGAAATAGCTGACAAAATCTTACAAGAGTCTATCAATACTTTAGAAAACTGGTCAAAAAAACAGGATTAAAATTCTCCACAAGTAAAACCAAAGCTATCTGTTTCTCTTTGTTACAACAAAATATATTCAACTTACCAAAATTGACACTCTTTAATAACAACTTGGATTATGTAGATCATATCAAATATCTGGGAATTACGTTTGATTCAAAACTTACTTGGAATATGCACATTCACCAACTTAAAAAGTCATGTATGCAAAATATAAATATTCTAAAAGTTTTATCAAATCACCAATGGGGCGCAGACACAACACAGCTATTGAATATTTACAGAACACTAATCCAGAGCAAATTAGATTATGGTTTAATCGTATATAATTCTGCCAAAGATTCGTTGCTAAAACATCTAGGCGTGGTACAAAACAAAGCATTAAGATTAGCCTTGGGAGCATACAGAACTAGCCCTGTAGAAAGTTTATATGTATAAGCTAATGTTCCTCCATTATCCATAAGAAGATTACGTCTTAGCCTACAGTATGCAACAAAGCTTTTAGCCAACCCAAATAATCCTGCCTATTCCTATGTCACTAGCCTACGATTTCACAATGAATTTACCAAAAATCATAATTTATATCCATCTTTTAGTAAAAGAATCAGTAACTTTACACTTCCAACAGTTCTAAGTAATGAAATCGACTACGGACTGTTAAAATTCCA
This sequence comes from Ophraella communa, assembly GCA_035357415.1. NCBI lineage: Eukaryota > Metazoa > Arthropoda > Insecta > Coleoptera > Chrysomelidae > Ophraella > Ophraella communa. Next base: position 30,557,398 of record CM068991.1, on the reverse strand, counting down.
TTCTGTAATACCGATCTGACGAATTACTCCAAAGAAAACACACTGCCGTCTTCATATCGTCAATATTTCTTTGAACTAAAAAAAGAATATTCTTCATACCACTCCATATATATACAGATGCATCAAAATCATCAAATTATGAAACAATGGGGGTTGTAATTGTTACTGAGAAGTCTTCCCAAAAATTTCCTTTGCCTAAGAATTATTTAATATATTCTGGAGAACTTTTAGCAATATCTAAAGCGTTGGAACACCTAGTTCATGATGAAAATTCAAAGTCAGTAATTCTTACTGATTCTCTAAGTGCAATTGCTGGAATTCGAAGAATGTACCCAAATCATCCCATATTAAATCGGATAAAAAATAATTTAAAGACAGTACAAGAGTTAAACAAAGAGGTAAAAATTGTCTGGATACCATCTCATGTTGGTATACCTGGTAATGAGGATGCTGACCTTTCTGCTAAGGAAGCCTGTAAATTGAAAACATACTTACACCAGATACCTTTACCTGATCCTACAAATCTGGCTAAAAGTATCACCCAAATATCATGGTTGGAAAGATGGAAAAAACAAACAAATAACAAATTACAAAAAATAAATCCAGATTTAAAGACGTACTCAGTAAACAATCTGAAGCGTAGAGATCAAGTAAAACTCCATCGAATAAGAATAGGCCACACTAGAATATCTCACGAATATCTAATGAAGAAAGAACCTCCCAAAATATGTTTTGCATGTGACACTACCATAAAAGTCCAACACATCATGATGAACTGTCCTCTTTATGAAAAAGAAAGAAGGGAAGTTAATCTACCCGGTGAATTAAAGTGCGCGTTAGCGAGTGAAAATAGTGAGAAAATCATTAAGTTTTTAAAAGCAACCGACCTGTACAAACTTATATGAATGTCTTGACTCCCTATGTATATATGTTTATTATTTTTTTTATGTATTTTAATTTATATTACTTACTCTATATGACCATACATCTGTACAATTATCAAACCACCACTAATAACCTTTCATGTTTGATGTGGTATTTTTTCTAATAAAAAAAAACAACATACCTGTTACTAGAATTATTAGATATTCCGGAGGTCGGGTTATCGCTGCCTTGCACTGTGTACGTATTAACTGGAAACAATTTAAGTTTGTTCGCATTGTTGTTCCTGTTTTCTTTATCTTTCCACGAATTTTCCTTTTCACCACTCATATACAAAACGCTTTCCGAATGGTGTCTTTGCGGCGTTTGTACCCTTGCGCTGTGCGCTATCAATTGTCTGGTCGAATTGTGATGAGAACTACTATGAGATGTTACCGAAACGTCACTCATGGATCCGTGCCATTTAAGAGTTTCACTCGAGGAAGCACTGCCCGAACTCGTTGTAACGACACTGTCTCTTCCCTCGCTTCTTACGCTTGGATCTTCTTGAGTCAACTCGTCCCACGTATTGGAAGACATCGGTCTACCGACCACAGCTTCGCTATCTCTTCGTAATCTATCCAGGAATGGCGTTGATGTGGAATCCGTGCTGGAAACGTAGCTGTGGTATCCTTCGGACTGGGCGTAGGAGATCTGCTTCTGGTGAATGTGGGTTAATAAATTGCCGTCGTGTTTGGTATTCATTGGGTCGAAGAGTGAGTCTTCGTAACTGCCAGAATAATCCATGAATTCTTCTAAACCTGCAGCAACGTAACATTTAAAGTTTTTACAGAATAAGAGTTTTAGTAGCGATATTTACCTGATTCCATAAGCGTATGTGTCGGTTTGATGTTATCCTCGCAGTATTTCGGTTCTTGATAAGATCTAGCGTATTCTTCTAATTCCGATTGGGTTAGTTGAGGTTTTGTAGAAATATCTCTTTCCGGAGGAGATGGCACCACGTAATCCATATCGCCCAGTATTTTACCGTCTTGGTCGACTGTTGGCAAGAATAATCTATCGCTAACTGTGTCGTAGCGTGATTCGAATGTTTCCGGTGGGATCTTTTCACATTTTTCCATCACAGTTTTAAGTTTCTGAAAAAGAAAGTAAAATGTAAAATTTGTCGGTCACTATTTTAGTTAAATATTTAGTGTTGTTCGGATATATTGATATTTTTAAGGATTTGTAAACTTAAATTGAAGTCTCTGATTTGTAGTTCTTTTGACATTTCAATATTTTTAGTTTCTTTTTTCTTGGCATAGACATAAGTAATTTAGCCAGTATAGGAATGTCCCAGGGATCGGAAGTGTGTGTTTGACGAGGTTTGTGGGATTTTATGCGAAGATGGATGTGAGATTACGGTGTATGCGGATGATGTGTGCCTGGTGTGTATGGCAAAGGGAGAGACAGAGATAGAAAGAAAGACAAGACAAGACAAGACGAGGGAAGTTAGGGTGAAGGTGAAGGGGAAGAAAATTCGCATGGAGGAGTCGGTAAAGTATCCAGGTGTGGTGATTCCGAGGCGGGGGTAACGGCGAGTATTGAGGAGGGTTTGGTTGGTAGGCATCCTCTTGAGGGTGAGTCCAATACTGTTGGGTTCTGGATAAGGACCCATCGAACATGAGTTTCCCATCTCAACCAATCTTCAAAAAGCTCTGCTGTCGTATCTTCTTGATAATCCACACAAGAGTCCTTAATATTTTTGGCAGATAGCCACATAGCGTTTGGGATCCAACCATTTTCTGATCTTGCGTGTAATATTGTGATTCTCTTTCCTTTATTTGATGGTGCTCAGAGGAATCAGACTATCCTTTGAAAGGGGTGTCATGCGTGTCAAACCACGACTCGTCGAGGTAGAGTATTGGCTGATTTTTAGACGGTATCTTCTTATTGACGTTATATATTCAGAACGCCAGTTTATTAAACGTTTGGATTCCATTATTACTTGTCTCTTTGCATTTTTGCGATTTGTAAAGCCCATTGCAGACAGAGCTCGCCAAAGAGTTGTGGGGCCACAGTTAGAGCTTAGACTATTTTAGTGAGAACTAAAGTTTGTTGTTTAAGGTAGGTAAATATATTTGTTTATTTTTTATTTATTTTACACGCTTGAAGAAAAAATAGTATATATTACACGGAGTAAAACGTTCTCTTTGTGTTTCGTCCTGATTGCAGCCGAAGCGAAGCTGTCACTTCTACTCCTAGTGATAAAATTTAATAATTTGTGTAATTAAGTAATATAAAGATTATTTATCAATTTTATTTCATCAAAATTTAATCCAAAGGATTAAAGAGGTACTAAATATGCCTTTACAATCAAAAAGTGTTAGATTTAGTACAATTATTGTATTTCATTGAACTTTTTCCGCTGCCATGGACAACTAATAAAACATTAGAATATCTGTTGGCTTATGATTCATAAGCCAGCAGGTAAATATAACTACTACTATTATTTAAAGAAAAGCCGTAAATAATAGACATATTATTCCTTAGGTGTAGAAAAATTATTTTTCTTGCCATAAGTGGCTCTATTTTACTAATAAAATATTTTGTAAGATTTACATTTGTTTTAATTTTAAATTTTTTATAAAATATATAGAATGTATACTAGTTTAGTGCAAAATAAGTTTATGAATTAAAAAAATACGAAAACTAAAAAAATGCATTTTGAATTACTGTAAACATAACAAGAAAACTACTAAAAACTACGTAAACTCCAATGCTCAGCAGACTGAGGCATTCTGGTGACGTAGCTGTGACATATTGGCCGCCATGTTGCCAGATACAATGAGAATATGTAGGGTTCCTAGGATTCAAAAGGTTCTGGAAATTTAATTTATTTCTGATAAAGCAATTGAACTGAACATATTGTATGGTAAAAATAACCCGGAAACATTGTAAAAGATATGTTGGATGGTGAATTTGTTGATTCTGGTTGACAAGGTGGACAAAAAACAAACGACTGCAATATACTAAAATAACTAGACGTAGGTACCAATCTTATTTCTATTAATTATAACGAAATGCATGGTGACAATAAATATTGCTGTTTATAAAATTGCTTTAGCAAATTGTTTTAAAAATATCAATAAAATAAATTAAAACGATTAACACAATTTAAATAATAAAAACAAAATCCAAAACCAAATATAAATAGTCAGTGAAAGCTGCATATTTTGAACTTGAATCATTATAATATATAAATATCACATTTTAATTTTTGTTGTAACTTTATATAGCCTTATTAATGGCACTGTTTTCTGTGTTCGTTTATCGGCGATATAATTTGAATTCCAGTTAAAATAAATCGTATTAGACCAAGGAATTTTCGTCATCTTAATGCATTTCAATAACAAAATAAAAAACAGTTAATTATTATTTGCTTACTCATGACTATAACTTTCCATGTGTGTGATTCTCAGATTAACCGTTAAGGCAGGAAAATATTATTACTTGTTCGAACATAAAATATAACATCGGATAGACACGTCGGTATTTAACTAAATCAACATACAATTATTAAATTAGAACTTCTTTCTAATTGCCGTACTTATTTCCAGTCAATTATATATATAATATTTATGTGAGGAATAAAAACGACATGAAAATTAATTGTCAATAACCTAAATAACTAGTTAAAGTCGATCATATTATTTTAAATGTAGTATAAAATAATTCTTTGTAAAAAATGTAGAATTTACTTTATGGTAATTGTAATTAAAAACTATAAACTTATTGATACCAACTGAATGAAATCCAAATAACCAAATAATGTTTTGTACCGTCATTCCTAAATTAAACAGCCAATTATTTTGCAAAAAATCTACTGACCACGCTATTTAAAGATTTCCAATTGGACTGCTTTTTTTAATTTCACGATTGGTTATTCTATTTCAGTATTGAATTTAGTAATGAAGACCCCTTAAATATTGAAGTATTTTTTTTTCATGTCATTAACTGATAGTAATTAGCAATGTTAATATTTTTATTTACTATTAAAGTCTCCTTTACCATGGAATATTTGGACCACAAAGAACTCGGAGCAAATGTTTTAGCTAGATCGCCGAAGTATCCAAGCAACACAGTTTCATTAACATCTTTTACGTAGTTTTCTTGCATCCAATTTAATAATTTTTGGTATTCCATATCGTAATCTTCTTTAGACTTTTGTGGCAACAGATTTTCAGTTGCTTCCTTTGCTTTTTTAATAATTTCGTCAGGAATTCAAAAATCTTCGTCCACTTTGACTTCTTACTTTGACACATGTGACAATTATTGCGATTTTATGACATTTACGTTTGTCAACATCGAATCGAACCCACGTTCTGCCGCTTACAAGGCGAACGCTCTACCTCTGACCCACTACCGCTTTGAAGATTGACAGGTATTGCTAATTTCATGAATTTTAACATCTATTACGTATCTGTTGTGTAACTATGGCCTTAACCAGGCGTAGTTTGTCACATAATCAAGGCAATTCTGATATGGGAGTAGATAAAACATTTTATAATTATGTTTTATGGTATATTACATTAACTTGTAACATAATTTTCAATTACTGCTTATCGCCGTAGACTTACTTCTGATATTTACGGAAGTAGTAACCCCTTAACCTAGGGACGGTAAAATCTTTTGAACATTTTCACTGTTCCTTGGTGGATTTATGGCTGTCTGAAAATTATGTATGCATGTTTATTTTTAAGCCATATATCAAAACGATGTTATTCGAAAAAGAACTGGAACTAAGTTGAACCGTCAGCGTTAGAAAAACTTTTCCGACCGACTTAAGGAAGATTTATAACGTTTTTAAAACTCACTTTTTCACGCTCTCCTTATAAAATCAATTTTTTAATCAACAAATAAAAAAAAGTGTTGATCGTAGACGGAGTGAAAATTCCGGGTTGTAGGTATGTATTTTTGTATGCTGTATTATAAAAAAATAAAAACAAAAATTTTGTCCAAAAAAATAAGAAAAAAATGGGTTAAATGTTCGATTCTCCACCCTAGCGGAAACGCACGCTAAGATTTGCGAAAATCGGTGGAGCCGTTACAAGAGAATTTTATATATATACTAAGTGACATAAAAATCCGAACCCCCAGTTTAATTGATTTTATTTTGTATAAGTACTTATTGAAGCATAATAAGTAAATGATAAAAGCCCTTTTACCTTTAATAATGTGTGAATGCACCCCGATGTGCTACGCATTCTCTCGAAGTTCTAGAGTCGTTGAGGAGGACGTTGCAAATTGAGCAATCTCCTACCCATCATATTCCACACGTGCTCAAATGGGGATAAGTCGGGAGATCTTGGTGGCCAATGTAACAATGTGACATCATTATGTTGAAAGAAGTCTGTTGTGACTCTTGCAACATGTGGTCTGGCATTATCTTGTTGGAAAGTTGGATTTGCCACGGTGTCGTCAAGATAGGGTAAAAGATGGGGTTCTAAAACTTCTCGGATATAACGCTACGTGTTCATGTTACCTCTGATGAAGATTTAAGGTGATCTCGAACCAACCAAACCATAACTCCAACAGTTTGATGAACATGCCTTTCAACAAAAAACCGTGGATTTCTCCTTTTACCATTTCGTCTTCTAACCCTCGCCCGACCATCGTGCATGCCTAAACAAAATCGAGACTCACTAAAGACAATACTGTTCCATTTCTGATCCCAAAGTGACCATTCTCTGCACCACTCAAGACGATTACCTCGGCGTTCTGGAGTTAAAGGGTGGACCCAGTGTGGTCGATATGAAAACAGGCCAAAACGTCTTATTCTTCGGTAAACACTTCGCATACCAATAGGTCTTCCGTGTTCTGCAAACCATTCATTTGCAATGGACCTGGTAGTGGAGAAACGGTCCCCTAAGACCAATAATCTTAGGCGACGATCTTCACGGTCTGTTGTTCTACATGGCCTTCTTAAAGCCATGCCTGACAACACCTAACCACGTATCTACACTTCTTTGCACTCTAACTGCAATTTCCCGAAAAGAAAATCCAGCTTTCCGAAGTCCCACTATACGACCCCTATCAAACTCACGAAGTTGACGAAATCATACAGGTCTCCATACCCTAGGCATCGTAACCAATCGTAAAGAATTTCAAGAACCAAAATCCGCAAAATTTGGATCTTTACTAAGGCCACAATATTCATTTTTGGATTGTTACTGGTTTCAAAAAAAGCAGTATAAAAACCGGAAAACTTCAACTGATAAGGCTAAAAATGTTATCAATTATTTATTTCTGTAAAATAAGTAAATTCACCCAATTTTATTAAAATATGGGTGTGCGGATTTTTACGTCACTTAGTACACGTATATTAGATTTAACATCATTAAAAATAATATGAAAAAAGACAGTTCAAAAAAAAATATTTTTCTATACCTAGTGGTTTTTCAACATCCTGTATGAATATGTAATTATTAAATATATTCATTTTTAAAAAAATCGATGCTAAGATGTAAATACATTGATTATATCCAATACCATACCTATACTGAGGACATTAACAGTCCATTACCTACAAAATGATGTATTAGGTTTAGATAGAGCTACTAATACAAGTTAAACATTAAGACGATAGATATTCAAAAAAATGTTATCTAAGTACATAACACCTTGTTAGAACATGTTTAGATACTGAGGAGTAAGACTTCATTATATATGGGATTAAGATATAGCAATAAACACGTAGTCAACCACTTATATATCCGAAAACTAAGCTCTTAGGTTTTATAACATGTTTTTCATTAAAAACTGCTTGAAAAAAAAAATAAACAGGTGAATATCACTATTAAAAAAGATATTGTATGTAACTACGGTAAATTTATCAGGTATATCAACTACCTATATGCAATTTTCGGGATTAAATTACTGGCTTATAGATTTAAAAATCTATACATTATTATTATAGGTAGTTAACTTACATTGAAAATTAAAAACTCTTAAAATTTCAATAAACCTCAAAAGTAATTAATGCAGTATACAAAGTTCAACAGTTATAGAAAAATGTATCGATTATTTCAAGTTTTTCCCACTTCAGGAGATAATAAAAAGTGATTTTGATGATTTTAAGATTTTCGATTATTTTCGTTTGTATCAGGCCAAAGTTTTTGTGGATCTATTATTTATTAGAGAATTAGGAGGTTCAAATAGTGAGTTACCAATAAAAGTGTCCTTATTTTGACATTGTTGACAATTAAGCATGCGTAGTTGTAGGTGAAAATAAGGATTAGTAATTAAATACGAACTATCCCTAATTGTACATGGAGAGTGGAGGATACAATTGGCGGTCTATTTTTGGAGGCTTGAGTCATTGATGTGAACCTATTGTCCATGATGATATTAAAGGGTGCTACAAATGATGGATTTTACAAACTCTTAATTCCATACTTTGATGGCTTACTGGGGATGTACATGCGGAAAGAGCAAGAAGCTGTTCGTCTTTTGTAAGGTAGGATGGATATAAGAGTTTCTATATTTTCCATAAGAAGTTCCTAGATTTATCTGAATGGAGCAAAAGGTTTTCTTCCTATAAGATTCTACATTTCAATAAAACAGGTCCATAAAATCAACTAGTGCTGATAGGATGAACTTTTCCTATATAATTACCTTTTTTAGAATAAGTAGAAAATATTAAAATAACAAAAAATGCATGCAGTTCATCTTTCTTTATTTTTTATATTGTAGCAGCAGAATTTTTTTTGTCTTAAAATTATCTGAAAAAGTTTGGGTTCTTTCATTGCGTGAATATCCTTTCTTTCCTGTTACAAATTGATATATTTTCATTTTTTTTAAATGAATAGCCAAATTACAAATTGAATGATAAAATAGAGAGTAACGGCAAGAACACGTACTATCGTCAACAAAAGTAGCCTGACATGTAAAGGTCTAGTTTTCGTTGAAACTATAAATTCCAAGTACCGTCCCATATCAGATATTGAGAATATTAACCTACCAGACAATCACGATTATCAATACACTCCTGTTTTCTACACTGTACAATAAGTTTATTTGTAATTTATTTATCTATTTTTTAAGTTAGTTATCCAATTTTAAGCAACAATTAAAAAGTATTAGTTTTCATGCTTTAACTGTAAATTCAGCCGATTAAAGCGATTAATCCCCTATGTAAATTCGTACGGTCCAAATTTTTGACCAGTAATCCTAAGATGTACGATTATCTTTGTGTATTAGAACCCTTAATGAGAAAACTTCACATTTATTCACCCTGCAAATCAGTGAGTTAAAAGTAAACAGTTCTTTAACAGATAAAAATGGATAGTGTTCTGGTAGTGACTAATAAACAAGAGAAAAAAAAATCGTCTTAAAATAAGATAATCAGTAAAGAATCACAATGGAAAACAAAATCAAAATCTGTACGAAATAGCCAAGAAGATTAAAACTCAAAACCGCCAAGAAGAATGAAAATCACTATTTACTGCACACATTCGTAATAGGTTAAAAACTACATACTACAGTAATTAAAAAGCATCATTAAAATGTTGGTAGACTCTTTGTAACCTGTTGGTTAACCATAACGCAGTACAAAGAAAGGACTAGTACAAAGAATGGACAACGAAAGAGTACCTCTTAGAGCAGGGGTTCTCAAACTTTTTTGTACCACGCCCCCCTTTTGTTGAAATGAAAGCTTCTCGCGCCCCCTTTAACAATAAATTGTGTCGGCCTAGGAACAAAACAAAACCAAATAAGTATTACATTGAAAACAAAACATTTATTTATACTGCCATAAGGTATAACAATATCAGCTTTCATAAAATACAAACATTATTAATAAGAGAAAAATAGATTAGGTTGGTTAGTGGGACATTCTGTTGACATTCTGTAAATACCATCGTCACAAGTGTTTGGGAAGTATTTCAGGAAATCTTCAATTAGGCTCTCCAAATGGTTTGATATCTGGATTTTCAAACTTGATCCTTGACCCTTGAACTGCAGGGGTTTGCTGATATTTTACGCCTCTAAAGTTGCAATTTCTCAATATACTTCTTGATCGCATCACGATGAGTAACTATATTTGAGTTTCCACCCTGCAGACTACTTACATTTAATTTAATGTTTAGCGTGTCTCGCGCCCCCCCTGATATGTCCTCACGCCCCCCAGGGGGGCGCCCCCCCCCAGTTTGGAAACCACTGTCTTAGACCAATACGTTACAAATGCACAGAAAGATGCAGCATAGGTCCCCCGAGGAAAAGATTGGGGCCACAGGTACCACAACAGGTAAACAATGCCTAATGCTTGAAGCGCAGAAGAAGTTGTTTTTGGTTGATAAAACAATATGTGAGTCTATTTTTACTAGCGGTTCAGCAGCAGTTTTTTTAACAGTGGAAGCCTCTTGTACGGCTTCATTTTCATCTGTCTTTCTTCTATAATGAACTTTAAAATAATCTGAATGATTATCATTTGAATCTTTATCGCTATCATCAAACAAACTATTGTTATTTTGCACTTATATGTTGTCTTTTTTGTAATACGTTCTATCTACTACTATATACATATGGTTCGTCATCATAGGAATCTTCAACATTCATAATTTTTTCTATTTCATCCTATTACTTGATATTTTCCACGACGAAACAAATCACAGATTTAAGCAATACACAAGAAACCAGCAAAATAAATTAAACTATCTTCGTATGAGCAAACCGAAAGCAACTTAAGAGCAACTTGAGTCGGATCTGGACATAGAAACCATTCCAGTCACGTCCAAATTTCTTTCATTCAATTTTGTTTTAATCCCCCACAAACGTCTGGGAAAAATTCATCATATATACGCGAACAACAATAATGATGCCGTTTTTTTTTAATTTTAAAACACGCGTCAATCAAAATTAATTACTTGGAACTTGTTTCAGCATGCCAATTTCAATTGTACGTCCAATTTAAATGATATATTGTTGAGCGAAGAAAATCGCGTATTATATTTTTATGAAGATGTGGTAAAACAACAGAAAGGAAGTAATAAATTAATAGTTGATTGAATAAAGACAATGTTACGCTCGGTTTACCCACGACGTTGTTCTCTTGTAGATTTTTCTAAATTCGCAATACCCGTGCAATTGTTAAAACAATGTGAAATTGTAGGACACGCTGTATAATTTTAATTATGAATCGAATTAATATGGTGATCTTTACTTTTTATTTGATAGACATAAAGTTTTGGAAATATATGTGTATTTTTATAATTCGCATAGAATTAAAAATTGGTTCATGATTACTAAATATTAAAGGTATGATGTGTTCTACAATATAGTGCCTACAAAAAAATGGAACTGATAGTAATAAACCACTTTTATTACGATCGTCTGTCAGGGTTACTGTTCCTATTCGACGATGAGTTTTATCCCTTGATGCCAAAGAAATCGTCAGACCTGTTCATCAGAAGCTGTTCCAAAGGAGTTGGGCTTTTACTCCTGCTGTAAAAGAAACCAGCGATTTGACAGTGATACCGTAAGAGTTCACATTTCGAGGCCAATTCATACGAGACGAAAACGAAACGATAGTGGTGTTTCCAGAACCACTGATGACGGTGATAAAGATTTGATAAGAAGAACTATCTACTCTATGTACGAAGAAAACTTGGTGCCTACTATCAGATCATTGCAAACAAGACTAAGGAGCTCCACCGAGATAAGGATATCAATTAGAAACCTATGGACACTTTTATCCAAACTAGGTTTCAAATAATGCAAAATTGACAAAAGGCAAGTTATTAAGGAATTATTAAGGAATATTTGACTGCCATAAGTGATTACAGGTCTTTACAAAGACCAATAATCTATTTGGATGAGACCTGGTATGATACCCACGATACGCCGGCAAAAGGATAGACCGATGGAACAGTGCGATGCCAATCAAAAGCTCCATCGAACAAAGGAAAACGGATCACGATTATTCATGCTGGATCAGAAGATGGTTGGATTCCAAACAGTTTGGGACTTTCGGCGAAGAACATTCAAGATTCCTCGTTGGATTACCACCAAGATACTACAGCCGAATTGTTCTTAGATTGATTCGAAAACACTTTACTGCCAAATATTCCCCTCATAGTGCCAAAGTTATGGACAATGCCAGTTACTATAGTCGCCAATTGAAGAAGGTTTCAGGCTCTTCAAATTTAAAAGCGGAAATCTAGGAATTTATGCTTCAAAACAACATGTACCTTGAAGAAGGATATAAAAAACGCAGCTTTTAGAGGTTCTAAGGATATTTTACATACAGAAGATATATGTATGTGACACAATTACAGCATCCAAAGGACATACAGTTCTTCGTCTTTCTCCTTACTACTGCGTATTCAACCCGATTGATCATATGTGGAGAAAACTAAAGGGCGGACCTACTATACCTACATTATGTAAGTGCATTAATCCGGCAAAATATAGATGACCTAGACGCTGATTGTTGGAAAAGAACAATAAACCATATTATAAAGGTGGAAGATTCATACAGGGCATTTCATACTAACATAGAACTCCTTATAATTAATGTCGACGACGATGGTGATAGTGAAACTGAATTGATATATTGACATATTTTAATTTTTAAATAAATTTTATTGTGAATAATATCCTTTAATATGCGTTTCTATTAAAAAATTATTTTTGGAGATTTAATCCTGACCTGTATTCTTTATCCAAACATGCCAATACCTGAGATAAAAGTACCTTAGAAGTTTATTATCACCATCAGCTCTCTTATATTGTTGAACACACTTTACCAAAAAAAAGTTAAAGTTAAAGGGCAAGAAAATCGGTTTTTGTAATTTTTTTTGTAAACGCCTTTTCACAACTCCACCTTTTCAAATCTATTATGGTAGTCCTTCTATTCTATAGACTGTGTTTAGAAGTTTCCTTTTCTTCCTGACAGAATCTACATAAGGGACTATCTGTCAGTTTTAGCAAGTGCATATTGTGCCCTGTTTTGTGCATTAACAGATACTCTGTTACTTCCAAACAATCCAAAAACAACAAAAGAACGAGAAGAACAAAAATAACAATACTGAAGCAAATAATGAACCAAGGCCACCTCCTATTTTCATAAAAGGAAGGAATTCCGCAGAATCAGAAGCAAAAGCGAGAGGAATTAATATGACCTACAAATTCAATGAAAAAATTAGGAGTAGAAGTAAATCTGCAATCCGGAGAGGGAGGTAGGAAACTGATAAAGTACATGGAAGAACTGAACGGAGAGGGCAAAAACTTATATACATTTATGGACCAAACAGAGAGGAACGCAAAAATAGTAATCAAAGAACTAGCACCTGACGAATAAATAGAGGATATAAGTGGGCTTCCATCAAAGGCGCATACAACGTGCGACTTGCTGCCATATACAGCAGGAAGCATATCGCAACATTTTTTTATTATTAGATCTTCGTTGGAAAATCATAAAATAGTTATCAAGACGTTCTCAGAAGAAGCAGCACTGCTGTTATTGCAAGGAAGCTATGGATTCATCCATATTTACGAGATAATGCTGATACATGCAGCCTGTTTATTGTATCGCAGCAGTTACAAGTACATCCTCAAAAATTCCAAAATTTCTGCAGGATTCAAAAGGAAACATCAATTTTACAGCTTTTTTGCTGGACATCGGGAAAGTACTTTTAAAATAAATTTATTCTCTGTCACTAAATAAGTCAAACAACGTCTGTGCGGGTTGGAAGCACGTAGGAAAGTAGTAAATTAGCAAAGTGACCTACCTAAATTAGTTATTTTTCCTTAATGATAGCCCGCTATTAAAGCCAGGTATTAAACATTTAATACTTAATCCTTTAATAACCTCCGGCTTAAATATTTGTGTGAAAACACTTGTCTCCATAGAACTGAAGCAATAAAATTGAAAATTGTTTTAATTTGATTTAAATGGTTTTCTGATATGGAGTATCAACGAAAACTCGCTTTAGCCATGTCAGGCCACTTTCGTTGACGATAGTACAAAAGGACAGAATTTTTGTCCATTTTCATAACTGCAGGTAAATCCCCTAAGAAAAAATCTTAAACTCTATGCGGACAACTGCAAGGTTAACCTTATTTTTATGTATTTTGAACGGACAATTACAAATTTTGGTAATCTGTACAAAATACAAATATAGTGAGGAGTGAGAATCGACTCTCGCCTAAAAATTATTCGAAAATACAAATCCTGGTACAAAAGTACATACATTTTGTTCATTTTCATAATTTCAGGTATACCTACCCCACTGAAAAAAATCCATATTCATCATACAGGAACTAATGCGCTGGTGCTAATTGTCACACACTAAAGTCAAACAATAAACTTTTGTCTTATACTGTGTTTACATTTGTCATTCAACGCCAGTGAACTAGCACTAAAAAATATATTCATAAATGCTCTTATTTGCTGGGGCACCTTGTAGAGCTGTCATGGTTGGTGGAAAAGTGTCGATTTTAATTCCCTATTATTAACGGTGATTTGCTTACGTGTAATTAGAGGGACGTAAACAACTGCATTCAACTAAGTCATTAAGGTATATATATCATTAAGGTAAACTCTTTTCAAGTATATTAATAGCGTATAATATTTTAAACGAGATTTGTGTATAAAAAAGTGGTTAACATCTGAGCAGCTTAATAAAAAATTATATAAAAAAAATGATTTATAATAATATACATTTGAGGTAAGCAGCAGTGAGATCAGTACCAGATGAGTTTATAAACTAGAAGGGGTGTAAAACAATATTTAAAACTGAATATTAATAAAAAATCAAAAGACTAAAGTACATTCTTTAATCGCAAGAAAGAAAATTGAAGATTTACCCAGAGAAATTAAAGATATCTATTTTTTTAGACCCTATTTGCTACCAGCTATCCGTTGCTGAACAACTTATGCTTTTGCATAAAACAGGGTCACCCTAGTTTTTATTTACAAAAAAGTGCTAAGCTATGCGTCCGAATGAATGGAATTAGAGAGTCCACACATACAATGGCCAGTTCGGTACCTAGTTTTTTCCTGCAACTTTGCAATGTCTGCCCTTCTTAAATCGTCCTCTACTTCCTTCATCCACCTTTTTTTCTTCCCAAATCCTACTGTAGCATGGAATATATTAGCGTTATTGAATCTGCTCTCCAGACATGTTCCAGCCATTTTACTCTCTGTATTTTTATCTTCTTTTTGTGACATCTTCTCCGTTTAACTCTCTTATAATTTAATTATTCATTCTGTGCCTGTATTCATTTCCTCCGTATTTTATTAGTTCCATAACTATATCATCCTTCCCTGTCCATTTTCCGTTTTACTCTTTTTTATATTTCTCTAATTTCATCTTAAATCTAGTTGCACAATCCTCGATTTTTAAATTATTGCAGTAAAGAAATATATCAGGCCAAATAAATCCGTCCTAGATAAGTTCAGAAAAACCAACAAAAATCTTCGATGAAGACACCAAAGAAGAGTGACATTTAAAGAAAATTTCACTCGTTTTGTTATAAAAATAAAATTCCCAGTCTTCACAAAATATTGATGGAGCTAGGACAAGATGATGGTATTCCTTTGATATCCAAAATATTTTTATGGAATGCTTTAAAGTACCACTTAGAGCAAAATAGATTTTCTTATCTTGATGAGACGTAGATAAACGGAGGTTATATAGTACAAAAAACGTGGCTCGCAAAACTTTCATCGAAGGCATTTCCACGGGAAAAGGGAAGAGAATTTTTAATTGCCCACATTGGAAGTGAAGATTTTTAAAAGGCCTTAAAAAGGCTTAACCTTTGAGTCGTGTCGGACAGGGTTATCATGAGGACATAAATTGGAATGTCTTTGATGACTACTTCTGTGAAATATTAAAATTTCCTCCACTAATTAGGTAGTGGTTATGGATAATGCAACTATTCAAGGCGCATAGAGAAGGTACAAACTTCAGCTGCAAGAAAGCAAAAGCGTTTTAACTGGCTATCAAATAATGGAATTCAGATTGAGACTAATTCAATAAAGAAATTAAATATGCCCTTGAAGATATAGCAGAAAAGTAACTGTGCTGTGCATACCGCAAACTAAATCCAATAGAACTTATGTGGTCACAAGTACCTAAATAGATTTGTAGCGAGACAAAATAATACATTTAGCTATACAGGATCCTGCGAAAAGCAGTCCAGCATGTGATTAAAAAGGAAAAAATGTGGGATCTGAACAACCTGGTCGATCAGGTGGTTGATCCTTTAATTACAACTTCACGGTTAATATTAATTTTTTATTAAATTTTACCATCACCTATAAGCATCTGACGCAGTGTTTATCGGTGGATTACAATGGGCAAAACCCATAATATCAACCTAAAAACAGAGTGATAGTACCTCCCATTTATGAAATAAAAGAATTTTGCCGTGCAAACTATGGAAGTGTCACAATTTATTGAGGGTTTAGCATGTAGTACTTTTAAATACCTAATGATTTTGAAACAGAGTAGGAACATTTTTTTACACTTAAAATCACTCGGAAATTCTTCATATATTAAAATGTATT
Organism: Ophraella communa; assembly: GCA_035357415.1. Lineage (NCBI taxonomy): Eukaryota > Metazoa > Arthropoda > Insecta > Coleoptera > Chrysomelidae > Ophraella > Ophraella communa. The sequence continues at coordinate 30,540,963 of CM068991.1, read as the reverse complement.
GTTTTTTAATGAAAAGAATATAGAAATAAATGAAGGAAAACAACAAAGAACCATTGCACAATCCCAACTAGTAATGGATAGTAGGTATTTATAGAATCGTAGTTTTAAAGAATTTACGACACAAAAAGAATTAAAAATCATTTTAACTTAACATGTAAATGTAATATCAATTTAAAATATGTCTTATAATATATCTAAGTGACATAAAAATCTCATTACCCAGTGATTTATTTTTATAAAATGTCGTACTTACTGAAGTATGATAAGTTAGTGATAAAATTTTAAAAATGATTGCACTGAGGAGGACGTTGCAAATTGAGCAATCTCCTACCCATCATATACCACACATGCTCAATTGAGGATAAGTCGGGAGATCTTGATGGCCAAGGTAACAATGTTATATCATTTTGTTGAAAGAAGTCTATTGTGACTCTTGCGACACGTGGTCGGGCATTATCTTGTTGGAAAGTTGGATTTGCCAGGGTGTCAAGATAGGGTAAAAGATGGGGTTCTAAAACTTCTTGGATATAACGCTGCGCGTTCATGTTACCTCTGATAAAGATTTAAGGTGATCTCGAACCAACCAAACCATAACTCCAAGAGTTTGATGAACATGCCTTTCAACAAAAAACCTTGGATTTCTCCTTTCACCACGTCGCGTCGTCTTCTAACCCTCGCTCGACCATCGTGCATTCTTAAATAAAATCGAGACTCGTCACTACAGAAAATACTGTTCCATTCCTGATCCCAGAATGACCGTTCTCTGCACCACTCAAGACGATTACGTCGGTGTTTTGGAGTTGAAGGGAGGACCCGGTGTGGTCGGTATGAAAACATGCCAAAACATCTTATTCTTCGCTAAACACTTCGCATACCAATAGGTCTTCCGTGTTCTGCAAACCATTCATTGGCAATGGACCTGGTAGTGGAGAAACGGTCCCCAAAGGCCAATAATCTTAGGCGGCGATCTTCACGTTGTTCTACGGTGGCGTCCAGAGCCCCTTTGCATACGGCATTCTCAAAGCCATGCCTAACAAAACCTAACCACGGTGTCTACACTTCTTTGCACTGCAATTTCCCGAAAAGAAAATCCAATTTCCCGTAGTCCCGGTATACGACCCCTATCAAACTCAGTAAGTTTACGAAATCGTACAGGTCTCCGTATTTTGACCAATCACAAGCCACGAATTTCATAAGCCAACAGATGTTCTAGGGTTTTATTAGTTTCATAACCAAAGTTATAAAAACGCCCTTCTTAAACAACATAGGAATGGCAATTTTTAAAACGCCTTCATTAAATGGTTTTTGGGGATTAAGTTTATTTACAAAGGACAGAGAGACAGGCAATTTGTCAATAAAATACCTTATGCTGCAAACATTAAAGATGTGGGCGTGGAGAACTGTTTAACTGATTTCAAACTTATTATTATTTAAACCGTGATTGGTTAAACACAATAAATAGGCCGTCTATTCAATCTAAGCGATTTGAGTTTGAAAATGTATATGCTATTCTGAAGCCGACAGTACAATAATTGTACTAAATCCAGTACTTTTTGATTGTAAAGGCATATTTAGTACCTCTTTAAAACATTTGGATTAAATTTTGATGAAATAAAATTGATAAATAATCATTGTATTGCATAATTACCCAAATTAATAAATATTAATGCAAATTAATGTAAAATGATTTATTTCAATAAATTTAATTCAATCTGGTTCTTAATTATTCCATAAGAAGAAAAAACATAGTATTATACTCGCGATTATGCCCATTATTCACTCAGGTGATTGAGCCACTGGCCTTCAGCTCGTGGGCTCAATCTTCACCCTCGTGAATAATGGCTTACATAATCGCTAGTGTAATAATATACTGTTAAACTAGGTGTTCGGATTTTGATGTCACTTAGATTAAGTACAGTACATAATTTTTAGGAAATATGGGTGAAACTTAATTTCTATTAAGCAGAACTTTTTCATTTAATTCAGTAATTGTATTCTTTTGAAACTGGACCGAAAAATCCTAATATAGATTTAATTGCAAATCTTTGAACAACAGTCTTCTTGCTTTTCATACTTTAGAGACAACATTTTAAATAAATAATAATTAAACGGAATTTTAACTGACAAAAAATAACTGGATTTATTTTTCCTGTTAACCTACTTAAAACAAATGACCTAAATTGAGTAAATCTCGCAAAGAACTTAGTTACGTTACTTCAAAGTTGAATATCCATGTTTTCTTCCTTGTAGGAGTCACCCAGTCGAGATTCCAAATCCTTTTGAGTAAATTCATTATAACAAAGTTATAGTCATAAAATCCAAAGATTCTACAAACTATTTAAAAAAATCATTTATACTACACCGGATGACTTTTTAGAATAAATACCTGAGAAAAAGAAGTAGGTATCATCATAGTAACTGCATTCTTGTTGATGTGTTGTTACGAGGAAACATTAAATACTTGTTTATGGATTTTTATCAATACAGAAAAAAATCTTGTAAATTATAGATATTTTAATTTACATACAGGTTCTGTTAACTTATTCCCTGAATTAAGGATTACTACAAAAGTACCTAGTGTCAAAAATATAAATAGAATTTACAATTAAATAAAGAGTTTATTTATATATTTTTTGTTTATATGTAAAGAAATAAATTTCTTTTATCGTAAACTTGATGTGCTTCACGCAGTTGTTTATTAAGGTTTATTTAGTCTATAATTTGTTTAATAGTTAGTATAATAGTTACAATTTGAGAAATGTCAGAATTGTCAATACGAGACGTTTTTTTAATAATTTTATAGTAAATAATTTGAATTACGGGTAGAATAAACTTTAAATGTAGTTTCTTTGTTTTCAGGTAGGTTTTTATAATTGTGTATATATTAAATTATATGTTTTTCCCGGGGTTACCCAAAAAGGCCACATTAATCATGCCTACCCAATTAAGTAAACCCAAAAGGGCCACCATCTAAAATTTGAGGATTATATAGTGTATTTGAAAATCAAGAGAGAGTAAATTCCCAGAAATGTTTTGCAGTTATCAGTGTTAAAGGCAGTAAACCATAGATGTGCGTTTTCAAAATTAAATTAATATGGAAATAGAAATATTTAATTTGTTTTAGTTATTTATACCTAGATTACCAATTTTAGATAGATAAACATAATTCGTAAGTAGTAATTTAATTTGGGTAAAATGAAGAAAAAGTCAATATTATTTTAGGCATTTTGTTTTAGGCATATGTTTATTTACAAAATATGTATATAATATGTACAGATTATTACAATTACTTATAAATTAATATGAGGAGCTAAAAAAACAATTAAGTAGGTATATGAGAAAAAAAAAACAACCGCAAGGATAAAATTTGACGAGCAACATGCAAAAAATACGACAATATTAAATATTAAAAAATAAAAATCTAAAAATAAAATTAAAGTACATAAATTAATAATTTTAAAGTTATGGTTCCTCGCACTCTGTGTCAGAAGATTCACCATCTAATTCTAGAGAAATTACAATGGGCTCTATAGTAATATCAATTATGTTATCTAGCTCCCACATTTTTTTTTCTATTTCTGTAACGTGTCTAATACATTTTTGCCAATTTTCACTTGTTACTTCAGATATTGCCTTATTGAAGAGATTTTTAACATCTGATAATTTAAAAGTAGTGTTATTTCTGGCAACATAACCTTTAACTTGAGCCCATATCAATTCTATCGGATTCAGCTCACAATGGTAGGGTGGTAAACGAAGGATTTCAATTTCCCTTTTTTTGGCTATCTCCTCAATATTATATTTTTTATAATTTTACTTATGTTTTTTAGCAATAGTTAACAATTCTGCCCTCAGCATTGTATTGTCCATTCCATTCATTTCTTCGTGATAATCAACGGTTTTTTTTATTCAAATAAGAGTAAACCATTCTCAAGAAAACCGTTTGTACTGCCTATATGACAAATAATTAATATTTTACCTTTTCCTATAGGTTCCTTAAAACCAGTAGTATATCCTTCTAGAAAAGCTTGATGGGATGATTTTATATTTTTGTCTTTCCAAACTCTTCCTACACAATGTCCTTCATTAACCCATGTTTCATCTAAATAATAAATGTTTTTATTTTGAGCTTTAACTTGTTGTATTCTTCTGAGGTACTGTCTTCTCCAACATACAATTTCTTCAGAATCAATTATCATTGAGTGTCTGCCCATTTCTTCAAATTCAAAGTTTAACTCATGTAACGTTTTCCATAGTTTATCCCGGCTTATTGAGGGTAAATCAACATCATTCGTAATGGCTTGCAAAACTTTATCTAAAGTTGGTATTTGCTTGTTTATAAAAAATGAGTGAACAAGCTTACGAATAGCATTTATAAAAAACTCGTCCACGTTGACTTTTGATAGTTTTTGTCTATCTGGTTTCGGTTTTGGTGAGGTTACTCCACCTGATTTTTCCTCCTTTAGAACTCTATATATTGTAGATTTTCCATATCCCATTGCCTTAGATGTTGTTTCAACTACACTGTCAATAGTGTTTGGGGGATTTTGATGTTTAAAATAGTGGTACACATTCACTACAGCACTCTTTTCATTGAGCGATAAATGGTCTAGTTTTAATTTTTTCACTGGCGTATACTCACAAACTGCTTCCATTTTTAGTCTCTACTATTTGTCACGTTTATCGAAAATCAAATAACTGCATTTCTAGAAACTTAAGCACTATTTAAGTCAAAATATCTGTCATTAGAAGCTGTTGCCATTCGGAGGTCGTTAAATAACAATTATCCCTTTCTAATCTGGTTACGCCTATGACGCACGTTAATCCTCTTAGGCCTACTGTAGTAACAATGAAAGATCATAAAATAATGTGATAGTCCAAGAAATTTAATAAATTTTGTTTTGAAATTAACAAAAACAATTTAGAATGCATTACAAATATTGAAGTTTTACCGCACGTACTGTACTATAGTTTTGCATACCGAATTAGTTTTTATTCTGGGAATTTACTCTCTCTTGATTTTCAAATACAGTATATTCATGGACTAAAAGGGCCACCGCATTAAGATAATCTCCGAAAACTGTCTTCGGAGTTGGTAATTTGGTCCCAAAGGATTGTGAGTATTGGTGAGTTTGGGTTAGGTTTGGTTAGTATAATATTAACAGAAAAATTGAGTATCCGGCTTATAAAAAAATACATGAGGACCTGTGTCAAATTGGAATTGGACAAATGGTAAAGACTGTTAGTTCACTGTATGTAACAAAGGATTTAACAAAAAAGATAAAAAAAATTGTAGAAACTGTGAAATTTGCATAAAAAACAAAACAAGAGGACAAAACAAATACGGATTGATGTCACGTTTAGGACCGGCGATAAGACCTTTTGAAATAGTATCAATAGACACAATTGGCGGTTTTGGTGGTTCTCGATCAACGAAAAAATACCTATACCTTTTAGTAGATCACTTCACTCCATACGCATTTATAATAACATCAAAAACCCAGAGCGCACATGATTTTATAAAGTTGGTAAATAAGATCACCGAAACGGAAGAGATTGGAATTCTTCTCACTGATCAGTATCCGGGAATAAATTCAAAAGAATTTAAAATAATTCTTAGTGACAAAAATATAACAATGATATTTACAGCAGTGAACGCACCTTTTTCGAATGGCTTAAATGAAAGGTTAAAACAAACTATAGTAAACAAAATTAGATGTAAAATAAATGGAAATGGAGGGAAAAAAGTGTGGACTACAATAGCACATGAATGTATAGAAAAATACAATCAGACTAATCACTCGATAACTTTAAAATCACACGACTATAACAAAATGCGCTATGATAGAAAAAGAAAAAATAGAGAATTTAATGTTGGAGATAGGGTAGAAAATGGTAATAAACTAAATAGGAAAAAGCTAGATGAACTGAGAATTGGACCATATAAAATAATTAAAAAAAACTCTAATACCATTTACGAGATAGATACAGGACACAGAAAAACAGAGTCTAATCTATTTCATATAACAAAGATTATTCCAGCAAAGCTAACAAAAAATCAAGAAGAGATGGAGGAAGAGCTAGAAGCTAAAAAAAAATTCACCGTTTGTATTTTTTTTTCCTAGGAGGGGAGGTGTAAAGAAATAAATTTCTTTTATTGTAAATTTGATGTGCTTCACGCAGTTGTTTATTAAGGTTTATTTAGTCTATAATTTTTTTAATAGTTAGTATAATAGTTACAATTTGAGAAATGCCAGAATGGACTAGTTTAGTAGGATCATATTAATCAAAATGATAGCAATATATATTTAGGATAAGATACCTACTTACTTATATTGGTATTCATTTTGCAAGTAATTTTTCTCATTTCGTAAAATTTAGCAATAAATAATTAGTAAGTTTTAAACGTAGCGCCAACTAATAACCAATAATGAATTGTGTTTAAAAGTCAACGTTGTCACAGTTTAGCTACGTTCGTTTCAAGTATTCTCAAAGAACTGGCGGCACAAAAGACCGTGTTCTGTGACTAACTGATTGTACCAGTTGACAAGATATATGACAGGAGAGAAAATCGTGTTTATCTGTAATAAAACAACAAGACCCCTATTCTTGACGGTGATAGAATAGAATAGCCAATAAAAAGTGGGCGTGGTTCTATTGAGAATGCCAAAACCGTATTCTTGAAATTCGTTATCTCACTGTACCGATAGAAGGGTTGCTCCCCGAGAGAACAATTACTTCTATTGGTTATTTTTGAAGGAACCGCTATAACATTAAGAGAAGGTGTTAGGGATTTTTATTTTCGAACCAAAAATAGTATAGAAGTAATTTCTTTCATAAACCAAACACAACCAAACAACAAATTAAGCTAACGAAAATGACAGAATATTTTGTTTAGTGTTTTACTCCTTATTTGATAGAGAACAAAAATATCGATATGTTTATCTCTTTTTAATGACAACAAAGAGAGAGAGATAAGTGTCTCGGTTAATATTAAAGCATATCGACAACATCGCAAATTTTCTACCAATCTTATTGAAACACGTCACTTACCACTTATGACGTATGTAACCATTAAATTTAAATTTCAAAAGCCGATTATGGCTAGAGGATTAATTTTATAAAAATTTTATTTGTACAGTTGAACCACTAAAAACCTATTTTATAAGATGCAAATATAAAAAAAAATCACTAAACTAGTCCATTGTCAATACCAGACGTTTTTTTAATAATTTTATAGTAAATAATTTGAATTACAGGTAGAATAAACTTTAAATGTAGTTTCTTTGTTTTCAGGTAGGTTTTTATAATTGTGTATATATTAAATTATATGTTTTTCCCCGATAAAATGAATTTAGCAAATAAATCTTTGTTTTCAGAAGAAACACATGCGTTTATTTCTATACTAAAATAAAAGAAAAGAAATTAACATTATATATATTTACTTATATTTTCTATTAGTCTCGTTGTTTTAATTTGGTAATTTACTTTGGAAACACACAAGCACACAAACATAGGAAAAGGCTTTTATTCCCAACAGCATTCCCATGAGGATGTTGTTACATGTTAATCAAAGACAAACAGAAAAAGATTTTTTTAGTTATACCATTCTAAATATTTGTTCTCTTTTACAGACAAACACACTGCAGTTAGTCGCACATAAAAGTATTATAGGTTTCCCATAGATGGAATGTTGTCTATCGATATCCCAAGAATCTTGGATCTAACTGTGATAAAACCATTTACATTTTTTTTTATTTCGAGTGATTTGTTTGAAATATGGGACAAAATATTTATTTATATGAAATTTATACCCTTTTTAGGCATTAAAATCAGCAAACTTTTTTTATACGGTGTCGTGACGTTTGTAGTTTTAACCAAAACAAATAATCTGAATATATTAAATACATTGAAATATACTTTTGTCTTGCTAATGGCAAGAACAAGCGTTTTTAGATTCACTTTTTGCCTGTACTGCGAGGTGAGTCCTTACTAACAATGAGTAACCAAAAAGTTTGATATGTTCTTTCAATTATTTTGTGTTGTTAACAGTATATCTTCATCTTCTTCTTCTTCTTCGAAATCCTTTTACTTTTTAAGAGTGTCGGATTTTATTTTTTTGTATATATTCTTCTTTCCCTCTCCTCCTTATTTCTTGAGACTGTTTTTATTTCCTCTAGATTCATGCCTCTAATTCCGCCAGATTTTATTTCGTCTTGGTCTTCCTTCGTTTTTTAATAGGTTGGGCTTCTAGTAGAGGCCGTGGATTCTGAGTAGACCCGTGACGTCGTAAATAGTTGCGCACAACTGAATGGCAGCGGGGCATTAGATCCTTGAAATGTATGAGTATTCTATTCTATTCTATTCTTCTGGGGTGCGTTTCATGCATGTACTGGAGCTCTAGGCTCATTGTACCCCCCTGAAGTAATCATACCAGGTTCGTTTCCTTCATGTATTCTAGAACATCCCTGATATTCGCTTTCACGATTTCCTCTGGCTCAGGAAACTGAATGCCAAAGTGTCTCTGTCTAAGCCACTTAAGGCTCGGGCAGTGACATATTACGTGAAGAGGAGTTTCGTCTTCCTCACCACATTTTCTGCATAATGGGTCCTCAGCGAGTCCTATTATGTTCATGTGTTTTCGGAGATGGCAGTGTCCTGTAAGCAGTCCCACTGCCTTTCTCAATTGGGTTCTACTTAGGCTGAGTAGTTCTGTAGTTTTCTCCCTGGATGGACCTGTTATGAATAATCTGGATTGCCTGAGTCCAGGCAGTTCCATCCAGAGTTTCTTATGTTGTTCCCTTAGTCTTTCCTCTATTGTTTCCCTTACATGTTGGTATGAGAACCCACATGTGGGAAGAGGTCCGGTCAGGGTTCCTTCTGAAGCTTTCCTGGCTAGGAGGTCAGCTTTTTCATTTCCAAGAATCCCTGTGTGTCCTGGTACCCATTCAAGGATAACCTTGTGGCGTTGTGCCAGTTCAGCTACAGTTCCTTGGCAGTGCTTCACTGTTCGTGACGCAGTGTGTATGCTCTCTATTGCTTTGAGAGCTGCTTGGCTATCACTTCTGATCCTGACAGTCCTGTTAGGGACCGTCTCGTTCAGGATGATTTCCGAGCATGTGTTGATGGCAACCACTTCAGCTTGCAGGATAGTCTCTACTGAACCCAGGTTGAATGTATGAGTATAGTTAATAGAACAATTTTCAAACACAAATTTGCGTACTGCGCCGGTTGACGTCACAGGACTATTCAGAATCCACGGCCTCTATTATTTTTGGCCATCTATTTATATTCAAACATGTCCATACCATTCCAGCTGTTTTGTTCTTATTTTGTTTATTATGGGTTTATTTGTTATTTTCCTTAGTGACTTCATCTCAACTGCGTTCAGCTTACTTTCATGTTTCGTGTGTAGTGTCAAAGCTTCACTCGCATATGTTAATATGGGTATAGCAATGGACTAGTTTAGTAGGATCATATTAATCAAAATGATAGCAATATATATTTAGAATAAGATACCTACTTACTTATATTGGTACTCATTTTGCAATTAATTTTTCTCATTTCGTAAAATTTAGCAATAAATAATTAGTAAGTTTTAAACGAAGCGCCAGCTAATAACCAATAATGAAGTGTGTTTAAAAGTCAACGTTGTCACATTTTAGCTACGTTCGTTTCAAGTATTCTCAAAGAACTGGCGGCACAAAACACCGTATTCTGTGACTAACTGATTGTACCAGTTGACAAGATATATGACTGGAGAGAAAATCGTGTTTATCTGTAATAAACAAACAAGACCCCTATTCTTGACGGTGATAAAATAGAACAGTCAAGAGAAAGTGGGCGTGGTTCTATTGAAAATGCCAAAACGGTATTCTTGAAATTCGTTCTCTCACTGTACCGATAGAAGGGTTGCTCCCCGAGATAACAATTACTTCTATTGATTATTTTTGAAGGAACCGCTATAACACCAAGAGAAGGTGTTAGGGATTTTTATTTTCGAACCAAAAATAGTATAGAAGTAATTTCTTTCATAAACCAAACACAACCAAACAACAAATTAAACTAACGAAAATGACAGAATATTTTGTTTAGTGTTTTACTCCTTATTTGATAAAGTATCAATCAGAGAACAAACATATCGATATGTTTATCTCTTTTTAATGACAACAAATAAGAGAGAGAGATAAGTTTCTCGGTTAATATTAAAGCATATCGACAACATCGCAAATTTTCTACCAATCTTATTGAAACACGTCACTTACCACTTATGACGTATGTAACCATTAAATTTAAATTTCAAAAGCCGATTATGGCTAGAGGATTAATTTTATAAAAATTTTATTTGTACAGTTGAACCACGAAAAACCTATTTTATAAGATGCAAATTTAAAAAAAATCACTAAACTAGTCCTATAGTAACTTTATTTTCTCGTTTATATTTCTATTTCTGTATATTGTTTTGTTGAGTAGGTAAATGTTTTTCGCTTTCTTCACTTTGCTTGCTATTTCCAAATCAAATTTACCGTCATTTGTGAATATGTTGCCTAGATACTCAAAGGTTGAGACCTCTTCTATTATTTAGTTATTGCATATTATTTTTTCTTTTTTTAATATTGACATTTAGAACCAGGATTTTGCTTTTATTGATATTTACTACCATTTTTAAATTTTCTATTTCCTCTAGCTATATGTTTCTGCAATGTTTTATGATCTTCCGCTATTAGGACGATAGTAAATTATGTTCAACAATATAGTGCCTACAATAAAAGGGGGCTGATGGTAATAAACCACTTTTATTGCGATCGTCTGTCACGGTTTATTGCCTATGGTCAAAATTTGCACACAGGATCGGTTCTTGTATTTGTATAATTTGGATTGAGTATAATCATTTATATTTGTGTTCCAGTAGTTAGAGTTAGTCTGTGCTGTTTAATAATTTTTGTGAAAAATGTTTCGTCCTTGGGAAACTACATCAGCGGCGTCTTGTGTTACTGTTCCTGTTCGACGATAAGTTTTATCCCTTGATGCCAATGAAATCGTCAGACATGTTCATCAGAAGCTGGTCCACAGGGGTTGGGCTCTTACTCCTGCTGTAAGAGAAACCAGCGATTTGACAGAGATACCGGAATCATCAGTGAGAGTTCACATTTCTAGGCCAATTCATCCGAAACGAAAACGAGACGATAGTGGTGTTTCCAGAACCACTGATGACGGTGATAAAGATTTAATAAGAAGAACTATCTACTCTATGTAAGAAGAAAACTTGGTGCCTACTATCAGATCATTGCAAACAAGACTAAGGAGCTCCACTGAGATAAGGATATCAATTGCGATGCCAATCAAAAGCTCCATCGAACAAAGGAAAACGGATCACGATTATTCATGATGGATCAGAAGATGATTGGATTCCAAACAGTTTGGGTCTTTCGGCGAAGAACATTCAAGATTCGTCGTTAGATTACCACTAAGATACTATAGCCGAATTGTTCGAAGATTGGTTTCGAAAACACTTTACTGCCAAATATTCCCCGCATAGTGTTATAGTTATGGACAATGCCAGTTAGCATAGTCGCCAATCGAAGAAGGTTCCAGGCTCTTCAAATATGTAAAAGCGGAAATCCAGGAATTTATGCTCCAAAACAACATGTACTTTGAAGAAGGATATAAAAAAACGCAGCTTTTAGTGGTTCTAAGGACATTTAACATACAGAAGTCATAAGCATGTGACACAATTGCAGCATCCAAAGGACATACAGTTCTTCGTCTTCCTCCTTACTACTGCGTATTCAACCAGATTGAGCATATGTGGAGAAAACTAAAGAACAAAATACGGACCCAAAATACTATATCTACATTATGTAATTGCATTAATCCGGCAAAATATAGATGACCCAGACGCTGATTGTTGGAAAAGAACAATAAACCATGTTATAAAGGTGGAGGGCATTTCATACTAACATAGAACTCCTTATAATTGAATGTAAGAACTATTTGCGGAATATTGTATTTTTACAGCCTGATGATGGTCTGATAAGACCGAAACTAGTTATGACTCCATAAGAGCAACATATAATAACAATTTTCTATTTTCTAATGTAAATAACACTACTATCTTGTAAAAATTTTGCAAGTTAACTATCAGTTTTACAAGTTAGTGACTTGATAAAATAAACTTTCTTGATTAATATTGTGCTTTTGGAAACTGACGTTTACAAATGAGAAACAAATAAAATATCTTTAACCATTGACGAGCAATTGATTAGAACAAATATCGTTGCTGCAGCTTATCAACAAGAAAACTAATTACTTGGTGTTCAAACATGAATAGTAACGCTTAGACGATAGTTCTGGGTTAGTACCTACCTTTTTGGGATTAGAGAACGCTTAGTCTAGTTTTAGTTACGACACCTTTTAGTAAATATTTATTTTATCTACTTTGGCAACACGGTTTAATAAATTCGTTCTGATAATCAGCTGCCAGTTTAATGCAAGTTTGAAAATGTCCATAAATGGTACTGACCTGTTGAGTATATGCTGAATGTGGTCTTTTCATATAAGGTCTCGTGTACGTTACTACCTTCTCTTTAGGGTAATTGGTATGGTCTGTCCATGACTTTGACCTATGCGAACCGCCATTGTTTTGGTTGCGAAGTGCCTGTAATTAGAAGAAGAGAAAAAAACTATATGTATATATCTCAATTAACGGTTCGTTTGCAATACCGTTGTCTTTAACATATAAATAATGAGAGACAATGGTCGATAACAATTAAGATTTAATATCATAATATTATTCTGTAAATAATATATTTAAAAAAAATAGTAAATATACCGTAAATTGGTAAACAATACAAATTTTTCGTGCCTATTCTAATCTTGTAACTGATTTTGTGGGGAGATACACTTTTATTAAGTAATAGGCACGATGACTACGAGGGTTGTCTGAAAAGTTTCCGACCTAACAAAGATACTTTTTCTTCAAATTAATTTTTATTTTTCTACATAGTCTTCTAGTAAGCCTATACACTTCTCCCAGCGATGCTCCCATCTCTTAAACCCGTCCAAATAGTACTCGGCGTCTTTCTCTGCAAAATAGTTGTTTACGAAGGTGATGGCCTCCTCATTTGACGAAAATTTTTGTCCTCCGAGCGCAACTTTTAGCTTAGGGAACAAAAAAAAAGTCGCTTGGGGCTAGATTTGGTGATTAAGGAGGGTGGTCAAGCAGTTTAAACCGTAATTCGTGGATTTTCGCCATGGCAACCGCTGAGGTGTGAGACGGCGCATTGTCTTGGTGAAACAAAAATTCTTTTTTTTTTGCAAATGTGGCCGTTTTTACGCAATTTCTGCCTTCAGCTTGTCAAGTAATGATGCGTAGTATGCTCCTATAATGGTTTTTCCTTTTTGAAGATAATCGATTAAGATAACTTGTCAGCCGAAGGAACAACCTTTACTTTTTTTGGAGCCAATTCCTCCTTTGCAGTCCATTGTTTTGACTGTGTTGTTTTTGTTTCTGGAGTATAATGGTGTATCCAAGTTTCATCTACAGTAATTAATCGGCTCCAAACTCTGATTTATTGCGCCTAAACTGCGCCAACAGAAAGTTGGAAATGTTCATTGGAACACGTTTTTGGTCCAAAGTGAGCAAACGCGGCACCCTACGCGCGGACAGCTTTGTCATGCCTAAATATTGATTCAATATGTGACAAACACATTCTATGGACATGTTTATAGCCTCTGCTATCTCTCTAATTTTAATTCGACGGTTGTCTAGGACCATTTGGTGAACTTGAGCGATATGATCGTCAGTGGTTGCAGTTTTTGGACGTCCCGAACGTCCATCGCCACCCAAGCTGGTATGGCCACATTTAAATTCAGCAGCCCAAAATTTCACGGTGGTAAAGTACACAGCGCCCAACTCGTCTTTGATTGATTTGATGTGCGTAGGCGTATTGCCTTTTAAAAACAAATATTTAATGACAGCTCGATACTCGATTTTTTTCATTTTCATAAAAACACTCACATCGACTCACTCAAATGATTGTCAAACAACAACTGCACGTCCAAAATGGCTGAAATTTTAGTGGGTACCTTTCAAAGCATGCGCAAACACATTCACCAACTTTTGTTTTGCTGCCATCTTCATGTTGAGGTCGGAAACTTTTCAGACAACCCTCGTACATTTACAAAACTGCTAATATTTTATTTAAATTAGCTATAGTTATAAATTGGTACCGATATTTAATCTTTTTGATTACATTGGAAATTATTACATGTGTTAAATGAAAAATAAAAAATATTTATATAACCTATAAATATATATTAAACCATAATTAACTTTCGATTTATGTGGTATGATAATTGGCGCAGTTGGCAGGATTAATTATGAGGCGTTATTGGTGTTTGTAATAATATTCCATTTTAAAAACTATAGTTTAGATTATATTATAGTTTTCAATGAATATGGAAACTGAATTCATTAACTGTATCAGACAATAATTAAACAATGTTTTTATCTTGTTCCTGCATTAAACTTAAGTTTTCATTCTAACATAGTCTAGCAAGTAAACTTCGTCACTTCCATGTAAATATTATTTTGTTTTTTTCTATTCGTCTGTATTTTTACAACAATATTTTCATTTGCTGTCTTTTTATATTGTTTTGAGTTACCAAAATTAAACATACTCAACTATAAAACAGAGTATTGACTAAAGCTAATATTTACTTCACATAGTTTTGTGTAGATAGAAAACATTTTTTTATGTAGTGAGGAATACCTTCGAGTATTTACTTGATAAACAGTATTTTAGCTTTGATGGGATATTTTTACATAGAAATAATAATTGTTATTCTATTTTTCTTAAATAGTGGTAACAGTAAAGCAAAATAAAGCAGTTTTAAAAAACAGTCAATATGTCCGTAATTTTACGAATAGGGGGATTCTGAGCACATCTGTAAGATCTGTAAGCAAAAATCTGTAAAAATTAACATTTCAAACCTTACAGAGGGATTTTACTATCCACAGAAGGTTTCTTTCTTAGTCAACTATTGATGTCTTTTTCTCCGGACTAATATATGGAAATCATTATACTTTTACGACAGTGGGTTTCTTTCTTAACCAGGTGCTGCTATCTTTTATGATTTCATAAATATCAAATCTCTCAATTTTTTTAAAAGCGACATTTTATTGGTAACATATTTATATTTTTTTTCAAGTGACCGAAAAATGACTCTCGATGTACATACATGTAGAAACGTAGTAGATGTATTTATTCATTAGCGCAAGAAAAAAGTATTTTTTTCAATACCAGCCTCTGAACCTATTTATGGAATTTTGTTGAGGTAGTAAAGTTGTTCATTATTAACCTAGGTAGAAAAATGCAAGCACTACTTGATTACAATTAACTTAATTTATTTGATACTGTCATGTCTTGAAAAACGGGAGTATTATATTTAAAAAAATACTATGACAATAATGCAAAAAAACGCTATATCAGCCACGGTGGAACAGTGAGTTATTATTGACTCGGATCTATTAAAGACCTCGACACTTCTATTTAATAATAATAATAATAATATCGATTTTATTGAATGCAGTTGAACAATGTATTTACAAGGAAAAAAAATAAGTTATATGTTTATAAGTAAATACATGAAGAAAAAAAAATACCCAAAGTAACCGCAAATCAAAAGGCAAAGTTCGCTCTCATTTATAAGGAGATCCAAATAAACGAGTAGCGTTCTTCCACTTAACCGTTAAATACGTTGGTAGGAATTGGATCATTATAGAATAAAAAAACCCTTATAAGGATATTGAAACACATTAAAACTATACAATTCCGAATCCATACCAAAAAAATCGTGCACAAATTGTCATGTTAAATAGCCAAATTATCTTCAAAAATTAATGTTTTTAATCTTTTTTTAAAATTTTTAACAAAGAATTATAAATGTGGGCAATATTATATGAAAACGGACAAGTAAAAAGAGCAGTTTTATGTTTAGGAATAGATAATTTATTGGGAAACCTTAAGTTTAAAGAATGAACTTGGTGTCTGAATTCGACTTTATTGTAAAGATAAGAAGGGGTTTTAGTAGTGATAATCTTATGATAAAAACTGCAACAATGAAGAAAACGCCTTTGTTTTAACGTGAGCCAACCTATATCCTTGAAACAATAAGAAATTTTTTGTCTTCGACGGATACCACAGATTAGATGGACACATGAGTTTTGCATTAGTTGAAGACGTCTACATTCATTTTGCAACAAAGACGGACCATAAACGACATCAGCGAAATTAAAACGGGATAGAACAAGGGAGTCGCAAAGAATTGTTTTAGACTTGCGGCTGAGAAGTTTACGGTAAGAGTATATGAGTTTAAGAGAGCAAAATGACTTTTTGATTAAAGTAGATACGTGATCTTTATACCTGAGATTAGTGTCAATGAGTAGCCCCAAATTTTTTTCGCAGAAGGACAAGTTTATTAGACTGTCATTGATACGTAAGCAAAATTCAGGAGAGTACCCTACTCGTGCAAGTTTGTTACCAAACAATAGAGCTTTAGTTTTGGCAGAGTTAATTACCAAGTTATATTTATTTGAAATTTTAACAAGGGAGGCTAGATCATAATTAATGTTAATTAGAATCTCAGGAATGTTATCTACCGCGAAACTCATGAAAAGTTGTGTGTCGTCAGCATAAAAATGAGGAATAAAGTATTTCAAGGAAAGATAAATTTGAGAAGTATAAAGGGAAAACAGAAGAGGACCAAGAATAGAGCCTTGAGGGACGCCATTGATTAAGGTTTTTTTAGAAGAAGAAGACTTACCTATAACGACACTTTGGGATCGATTAGAGAGGTAGTTCTGAATAAGTGCGAGAGAAGTAGGACTGAAGCCAGAGTAATGTAAGATTGACACTAGTAGACCATGTAGCACTCTATCAAAAGCTTTACTGTAGTCAATAAGAATAAGCAAACACATCATTTTGTCGTCAATCGCTCTGTATATGTCATCAGTAATATTAGCAAGAGCGGTAGAACAGCTGTAACCGGAACGAAAACCAGATTGATTGGTAGGGATGATACCAGAGTAATCAGTAAAAACTCGCATTTGATGATCCATGACCCTTTCAAGACCCTTAGAGAGAGTGCATAAGATACTGATCGGGCGAAGGTCAGAATATTCTTCTGGATTGTTCTTTTTTAAAAGAGGAATTACTAAAGCTTCCTTCCACAGATCCGGGAAAACGCTATGCTCGAGATGTTTAATGGACCTCGACAATGATAACTCACTTTTCTACTTTGGCGCATAATTACTATTAAGGTCTAGGGAGTAGAAGTAATGGGAGGAGGCCCTGACGTTATAAAATAAGGTTAATTGAACATTTCGTAGAGGATAATAACGATTTATTAATCAATAGTTCTTCACAAATATTCGATTATTATTTATTAATTATTCAAATTTAAAAAATAAACAAAACAAAATAAACAATTGTTACGTTTTTAAAAATTCTGTGCCGTCCGTCGTTAAAGCGATCGATACAAATGCCAAAAACAGCAAAATGGACTACTAGTATTACATTCCATATGTTCAATTCTCATTTATTTCACGGACTTGAAGAAAAAAATAGTATAATATAATTACACGAAGTAAACTGTAAACTTAGAACTCAAAAAAGAGTCAGCTCTGCTCCTAGTGATCTACTATCTACTATTTTTAATGTTATTTTTAATTAATGTTTAAATAGTCCCTGATTAGTAACGAACTAAGCAATAGTGAGATCACAAAACAAGTGGTTTAATAACTTGCTTCAGTGGTTATTATGTTTTTTTAAACGTATTTTACATTTTTATTTATTTATTTATTTTTCAATTGTATTATGCATCAATTGAGTCAACCTTTTACAAACTCTTTCGCGAAATATTTCCAAGCTAAAATAATCAAAATATGTAAGTAGAACGGGGGTTATTTTTAATTATTAATTGTGTTTAACAAGTAAATATTTATTTAAGTAAATAATTACAAGTTAATTATTATTGGAATCATATATATATTAATTATTTTTATTGAGTATAAATCGGCAATCAGAGTATAAATACCCTATAAGATAATCTGTTTAATAGGTCTTATAATATTATGACTTGATGACTCTTCAAATGAAGAGAACTCCTTAACCTAACTAAAGACCAGCTGGCCATCTTCTTTTAAGTCTTCTTATTACATTATTATGTAGGAGAGGTTCAAGTAGAGGATTTGTATCAATTTCTAGCTTCTCTTGACGTCTGGTAAATCTTTCGTAAATGACTTCTTTCACTGTAGAGATTCCTAGATCTTTGTGTATCATTTCATTTGTGACATACCAGGGAGCGTCAACAATTGATCTTAAGATTATTGATTGGCATCTCTGCATGATTGCAATATTCGACTTGCTGGCGCATCCCCACAGTTCGATGTCTTACAGGCTTAATTATTGTTTTGTAGACTAATAATTTATTTTCGATCGATAAATGCGATTTTTTTCCTATCAGCCAATTCATTTCTCTTAGCTTTATATCTATTTGTTTTCTTTTTTTTTTGTAATGTGTTCTTTTCAATTTAGTTTATTGTCTAAGTGTAGTACCAGATACTTAACTGTTGTGGATTGAGGAATTTCTATATTTTAGTTCGATTATTTTGATTCTCCATTTTTGGAGAGTGTTTAAATATTCTTGGATATTTGGCAAGGCTTCGTCAATGTTTGTGTGAGAGGTAAGAATTACGGGGTCGTCTGCAAATGTACCCAGTACGATGTTATCTGCTGTAGGAAGATCTGAAGTAAATAACAAGTATAACAGCGGTCCTAAAACGCTTCCTTGGGGGACACCTGAATTAATGCAATGCATGGAGGAAACTTCATCCCTTACTCTGGTTCTGAATTTACGATTGTCTAAGTATGATTTTAGCAGCTTTTAAAACGTGGGTACACTCGAGAACGCCCGAAAAAGAAGACAGGGGGATAAAGGTGCCCAGCACCGTCCCGGACCAAAAAGAAGACACCTGGAAACCATCTCCGAACCAAGATAGTGGAAGGGAAAGCACCCCATCAGACGTGATGGGGGGGTGGAGGAAGTTCTTCCCAGAATGCACCGCTCCTAGAGGGATGCATTCTGGAAGGGACGGGTTTGGTTAGAGCGTGTGTGAAACGTGGGTATATATTTTTTGATTTTATATAATAATCCTTCATGCCACACCTTATCAAATGCTTGGCTCACATCTAAAAATACTGCAGGGCAGTATTCTTTATTTTCTAAGGCTTTGTTAATAACATTTGTTATGCGGTGGCATTGCTGAATTGTGTAGTGAGCCTTTCTAAATCAAAACTGGTATTGTGGAATCCAATCATTAGGTGTAAAATCCGGATCAATTCTTTTTAATAGCAGTTTTTCTAAGAATTTGGAAATTGTTGAGAGCAAACTAATAGGTCGATAAGATGTAACATTTTTGGGATTTTTACCAGGTTTATGGATTAAGATTATTTCTGCTGCTTTTAGTTTTCCAGGCCAATAATGGCATCGAAATATTGCGTTAAATAGGTAAGTTAGCAGAATAATAGCTTTCCGAGGTAACTCTTTTAGAATTTTTACAGTTATTAAATCCATACCTGGAGCGTTTTTAATGATTTGGGCATTTTATCTCTTCTTTTATTTCCTTTGGTGTAACTGGTACTATAGGCAGACTTTCAGGTATTGTTAATTGTAAATATTCCAGAATTTCATCATCTGGATCATCATTGTGAGGAAGAAATACTTTATCGAGGTGTTTAGCAAAAACTTCAGCCTTTTTACGGTCACTTCTGGCCCACTGTCCTCGAGTGTCCTAATAAACTGGACTGACAGCCATTGTTGATTTGGAAGAAGATTTAATGGGTTTCCAGATGGAATTATCATTTCTACTTAGGGAGGATATGTAATCTTTGAATGTTTTTTCATTCCAGGATTTCAATTTTGATTTGAGTTGGTTGCTTAGGCGATTGAATATTCATATATTAATGAAGCAGAAAATATGAATTGTTATAAAATTATTAAAAAATATATACTCGTATGACAGGCTCTCTAGGGAAATAATTATTATTCTAAAAAACTAAATTCTAAAGTGGATTTGTATTTGCATAAATAATACATAGGTTGTTTTCTTAACCAACTGTAGTTATCTTTCACGACTAACTGATATTAATTATTACGTTATTATTAGTTGCTTTTGTCAAACATCATAAATGTCTGTATAAGGAAAGACAAGATAATAATTAATACTTTAAACAAATAATTCTAAAGGAGGAGGTATAACAGGTTATCACAATAGTATCGTAGATTTCTTTGGTGATCAACTATTTTTCTTTTGGGATTAACGTTTATTCCTTATTGGCACCTTTTTATACATTATAAGTATATGTATTAAAAAATATTGGTTCTCTCTTTCTTATTTATTTTTTGCAAGAAACAAAGATAGTTGCAAAAATTTTGGGTAATGTATTCGAACCTGACCCCAACATTTTATCTGATCCCAACATTTTTCATGTCTCTATGATACTATTAGAGGATACAGTAATTTAAAATTAATATACTCTAACAGGGATATGTTTCAGGCAAAAACTAAAAAATCACTATGAAATAAGCTTGTGCTATTCCATCTGAATAATGGTGACACTGCAAATGGACCCAATATATGAAAATATGAATCCTATCGGTTACAAAAATTACAAGAAGCGAGAGGTTCTCTTTAGCATCGAGAGCAGAGCATACAAGGATGTATACCTGACCAGGTAGAGGTTTCGAGAACAAATACCGCTAAGGAAGAATAACAAACGGGACTTATTAGTCCCAAACGACCAAAACCGAAGAAAAAGAAGGTAGTGATGGATTTCCCCAGAATGAGAAGAGAAGCACAAGCAAATTCAACGAAAAATTAGGAGTAAAAATATAGGAAATACTGACAAAGTACCTGAAAGAACTGGACGGACAGGGCATAAACTAGTAGCCATTTATGGATCCAACGGAGAGGAAAGCCAAAATAGTAATCAAAGGACTAGCTCCTGACAAATAAATAGAGAGCATAAAAGAAGACCTAATTGGACAAAAAGTGAGGGTAATGAAAATTACCCAACTACACTCCAGTTTTGGAGATGAAAGAAAGCTCACTATATACGTTGTAGACTATCGCAAAGAAGACCAAGAGCACATGAAGAATATCGAATACATACTAAGTGCAAGGATGAAAAAAGATCTACGAGGGAGCAGACGTCAACATAATGTTTAAACTGCCAAGAATATAAACACGGATAGTCAACCTGCCGTATGGAAACGAGATGTGTCAGATGCTGAGAAAAACATCGAACTGGTAAATGCGAAAGAACGAAAAGTCAACCCGTAACTTGCACCAACTGCCAAGGATAACACCCTGTCAGGTACAAAGGATGCCCCAAAGGAGAAAACAACACTAGTCTTAAGGAAACCAGGAAGCAAAAATACAAAAATAGAAAAAAAAACAAGAAAAAAGAAGAAGATGATAAAAATCTTCTTAAATCACATGAAGGAAATGAACAATGAGTTCCTAAATTTCACGAAATCATAAAGGACGAACCAAAAAAGAAGAACCACTTATGAACGACTGTCCTCATCAATAAGAAGATAGGAGGGATCCTAGTAAGGACAGCTTTATCAAGTGGATCTACTCTTAAAGTCATCTTTAGTCGCAGTCCGTCGGCTAGGGATGTAACTTTCTAGAAGCAGGGGGAAAAATACACCAGGACCAGCAAGAGCTTGAGGACTGAGGCCCCCATGGAAGTTCCGGAATGAATTGCTCCTAGAGGAAATCATTCTGGAAGAGACGAGTTGAGATGTGTCAAAAAAAAAGATCTTGAGTAAATGGACGAATTATAATATAAAACGTGTAAAAAGTGGAGGATATTTGGATGTTTAATAATTTTTCTTGTCGTTTTCATAAACAAATTTGATTTGATTTCCTTACGAGTATATAAAAGTGTTTGATTAACGTGTTGAAATAAGTTTGGGACTTCGATTTCAAAATGAATTTCTTACAAAGGACCATTAAGTTTCTAAATACGATGAATGTTTCACAAGAACTAAGATTTGCTTGCGTATTACATGTTGATATAAACAGTTCATCAGTTTTACGCCGATAACATCTTTATTATTGCTAATAAACCGGCAGTTTAAATAACAAATTACTCGTGAAGTGTCTTAAACATTGCGAATGATCAATTATTTTCGACATACAAATAAATTTTAATAAAAAGTGACTTATGTAAAAGATTACAATTAAGACAACAGAACGTAAGGTTTACACGCTCTATTAATTGATACGAAATGGCTATAAAACTACTATTTACTTCAATGAAAAAATGAACTAGCTACCGATATCACATTTATCTCAAACAAATTGTTTATTTACCTGTGGAGTTTCCGCAGCAGCAGGCACCGGCCACGACGGAAACTTTTCGTGTCCAGGTCCGTAATTGATAGATTTGAGGCTGGAAGAATCTCTAACAGGCGGCGCTGGGGGCGGAGAATCATCATCTCTCAAAGACCGTTGATCGCCGACACTTGGCGGAGAGAAATTTAAACCCGATTGATCTTGTAAATATGCATAAACGGAACTCTGTGCTTTGCTAGCTTCTCTAAGATTTGGAGTCGATCTAGAGGGCATCATTTTGCGAAGGAAAATGCCGAAGAGTGCGGCTTTTTCCGGGCCTCGAAGCCATTAGTTTGCAATCTGAAACAAAAATAAAAAATTTAATTTTATTTAAAATAAAAATTACTTTTATAATTCACGTTTAGTTAATTTTATCTCAGCGCCAAATTCTTAGACGATAAATAACCTGATTTCGATCAATCACCAGTAGTGTCAATAAAAGAATTTTACTATACCTATTATATTCTTCCTACGAAATATTCGTATAAGGTAAAGAAACAATTTAAATTATAAGACTCAGCTTTCATTTACACTTTGATGATGTTCTTTTATACTATCAACTATGAAAATTACATACTTTTAATCTAGATAAGTAGATTCAATCCTAATATTTCTGAAAGTTGTTTTTTTTTCCTGGGTCGCTTAGATCTCATTGAATACTTGACCAAAAAAGTTTTAAAAAAGACCTAGTTAAAGAATATAAAAAATTGGATATTTTTTAAAAAACATTTTTGCCAACATACAGTATTGAAGAAATTAAATGGAACAAATCCTATCATTCTGATTCAATATTATTACAAATTATGTTCGATAGATTTATAAATCGCACGTGGGATGTTGCTTCTCTTCGTCTTTTTCTGAAAGCATATTAAATTTTTCAATTTTGAAATGTCGATACAATGCGGTTTCATTTGGCGTAGCTAAGTAGAGGCCTATTAGTTTTTTAGTTTTTGTAAGCTAAAGAGAAATACTAAAAACGCTAGGTAAACATGTCATAAATTTAGTAAAGCTGCTATATACATAGGCACTGAGCTATAGAACTATCTGTTAACTTTTGTTTTTGTATTTGGCACACTGTCCATAAAAATAGCTCCTTCTTCTTCTTCGTCTTAAAGTTTCATCTCCTATCGAAGGTTGGATATCATAATAGCTATGGTCACTTTGTTGGCTGCTGCTCTGAAAAGTTGTAATGAACTACAGTTAAACCATTCTCTAAGGTTCTTCATCCAGGAGATGCGTCTTCTTCCTATACTACTTCCTTCGTGGATCCTTCCTTGCATAATAATTCTCAGCAGCTCGTATTTTTTTCCTCTGGTTATGTGACCCAAATATTCCAGTTTTCTTCTTTTCATCTAACTCTTTATTTAATTAAAAAAACTGAAAAAGTAGAAAATTGTTTCTACCTGCACCCAGTTTCTACACCAAGCTTGACCGTTTTCTATGAAAAAAACAATTCCATTAGAAATTCCATTAGAAATTCCAATAGAAAACGTGATGGCGACCGACTTCGTCGATACTTAAAACCATCTCTATCGATTTGCAAATCAACGGAAAGAACACTATTTAATTGTCATTGGTAATCCTTTGAACTCACTGAATTTTCAATATTGTATCACCACATTTCCAACGTTTCTACTTTTCGTATATGTTGTTTCTTCAGTGTCCAAGTTTCCAATCCGTATAGTAAGATAAAAAATATGTAGCATCTTGTAGTTCAATGATCTTCTTAATCTGTAATTTGCATAGAGTACAATTTTGCTGCACGACAGACACCCGTAACGCCCAAAATGAAATCAACCTAAAATAGTCTTAGTCTAGAGCTCAGAACTTTAATTATAAGATATTACTAAATAAAGGATGTCAAAGCTGGACAAAGGACCACAAACAGAAAAGAGAATAGATGCTTTTGATACGCACATATATAGATCAATGCTATGAATTTCATGGATATAAAGGATCATTAACATGAGCAAACAAAAAGAACTACTAAATACCATCAATGAAAGAAAGATTCAATACTTAGGTTAGTTTCTATGTGAGTGGTCGTTAAACATCCCTTCCACTTCTACCTGAAAGATCTATTATGGTTCTTCACAGGTTATAGTCGTTCTATCAGATCTACGTCTCTGATGAAGCTCATCTGGGTCGCTGGCGACACTTCCATGAAGTTCTTGGGCTTGACTTAATGCAGACGAAATCTATTGATTCCCTCGAGCTCTTGGCAGTTAAACAAGATATGCTCCGCCGTTTCATCCTCTGTCAGTGCAATTGTTTTCATATGCCCACTAAGGTGACTGTATCTAGTCAGTCTTATCATAATTCATAGGTTCTGTCTGCTCATATTCCGCAGCTCTTGAGATCTCTGTTTAGAGAGATCTTACAAATGCCTTTGAGTGTCTTAAACCCTCTAGCTCAAGCTAGTTAAAACATCTCCTACCCAGTTCGAGATTCAATACTTAGGCCATGTGATAAGAGGAACAAAATATGAATTGCTTTGACTCTTGCTAGAGGATATAGCAAAGGACAAAATATCGGTAGGAAGACGCCAGAATTCAATAGATAGTTTGATCGCTCATCTTAATAAATATTTCGTTCTGCAATTTCCAAGTCTACTATTGTTATTAGGATCGCCAACCTTTTGAAAGAGAAGGCGCAATACGAAGAATTACATTTTTTTTTAAATTCTAACTATATACTCCTATTTTAAAGAGTTTATTTACCTAATTGCACGTAACAATTTTTACCTAACACACAGTCCTCAATCAATGTAAGGTGCCTTATAACGCACGGTAAAGAAAACGCACAGTTGTAAAGTAAACCGCACGGCTTCACTAGCAACCACTTAGTAACTGGCAAAAGACATCGGCATTTTATACAAGATCTCTTATTTACATATTTAAAGTTGAATTTCATACTACATATAAATAATATTTATTAGACATAAGATTGCATTTAATATTTTGAGTTATTTGGAATTATAAATTTTATCCCTTTCATTAAACAACTTCTTTTATCTGTCTAAATAGATCATAATATAATAATAAATGTATTTAATTACGTTTTCCAGATTAGTTTACATTATTTTTATTTAATAAAGTTGATTATTTAAACAATTAGAAAATTTTTATTACGGAGAAAGTTTTTAAAGTTACTTACGAAGGTGTTTCAACTAGTAAATACAATCTTGACGTATAAAAAGATAATTAACTTTGCGTTTCATTGGATCTTTTCTAAGATAATTTTTACTTGTTCTGTAACTTTAATTTCACTTTAGACTTCAGACAACGAGAATGTGTTTCACGGCGTTCATTCCAACCCGACATATTTGAAATATCTTTTGTAGATTAGAGCATGCGTCTGATAGCATGCGCATACGTTATTATTCAGCAAGTTAACGATTATATTTTTGAAATTAATGTTTCTTATGCTTTAACAAGTATTATAACCGAAGAAACAATAATATTTAATAGGTGTACTGTTACTATAAACAACTATTATAAGAACTAATATGAAGTAATTAAATGTTATACAATAAAATCATTACATACTCGTATATCTATTGTTGCTGTTGTTCAAGTATTATTAATAACTAGCTGACCCTGTGAACTTCGTATCACCGGAAAATTTTTTTTCACAACTTTTGATTCGTGATTATCAACCAATCCTATCATAGGATGACAGAAATGGAAACTTTGACAACGAAGTACAATGGCACACCCTTTCCTTCAAACGATCTAATGTAATTTTTACTGTCAAATGTCATTTTAGCTGTCAACTGTCATTTTTCCGCTACCAACTGTAATATTTCAGCTGTCAGCTGTCATTTTTAACATTCGAATATCATTTATAACTGTCTTAGGTCAATTTTTACTCTTAAATGTATTTTTTAACTGTCTTATGTAATTTTTTTAATCTCAAAGGTCATTTTTTAGTTGCCAACTGTCATTTTTAGCTGTCAACTGTCATTTTTAATTTTAAAGATCATTTTCCAGCTATCAATTGTTAAAAGTCATATTTAACTGTCAAATCTCATTGTCAGCAATTAATGGTAGATGTAATGAAATTTAAAAATGGTATACTTTGTATGTATTTTGTTTCTGCGAACCTCGCTGCGCTCGGCACGCAGTGATGGGTTTTTAAAATATAGTCTGTATCACAATGATGTAGTTGATAAAACTATGTAAGATACTGTGTAAATTTAGTGAAAAAATAATAGTGTATCATTCATTTTTAAAAATTTGTGAATTTTAAATACTTTTAACCTTTAACTATTTAAAAAAAATGTATTTAAAAATAAATTTGGAAAATGTGACTATTAAATACCATTTCTATTGATGATATGGGTAATTAGATAGTAAAGATTATTCTTAATTTACATAATATTTATAATATACACTTGAATCGCTGAAAGATTACCCGTGCGTCACGATTTAACGATCATATCACCGACACCTTTTCTATGTGCTGTCCTTTTCTATAAATATCAAACGATAATATTAAATTATAAACTGTTGTCTTCTCTATCTTATTCGTATGCTTACATACAATGACGCACGGGTAATCTTTCAGCGTTTCAAGTGTACTTAATTATGGACTATGATCATAATACTATATAAATAATTATAAAAAACTCACTCACACTTTAACACAAATTTTGACAATGCCACACCCTTTCCTTCAAATGATCTAATGATGTTTATAAATTGCTTTGTTCATTTGTTATTGGATCGGCCAATGAAAATACCATGCGCATAAAACATTTTTTAAAACATTTCTGTCATCATAGGATAACAGAAATGAAAACTTTGACAACGAAGTACAATGACACACCCTTTCCTTCAAACGATATAATGTAATTTTCAATGTCAAATGTCATTTTAGATGTCAACTGTCATTTTTCCGCTACCAACTGTAATTTTTCAGCTGTCAACTGTCATTTTTGATATTCGAATATTATTTATAACTGTCTTATGTCAATTTTTACTCTTAAATATAAACAATTAGTTTTTTTAGGTGAATTTTCGGGTTTTCCAAAAAATTTTTTTTTCTAAACCATCCCCAAACTAACTTGAAAATCGGTCTTGCCGTTTTTGAGTTTTTGCGAGACTAACGCACAGCAATTCATTTTTATATATATAGATAACATTATTATTACAAGTACAAGTAGGTGGTAGGTAAAGTATAGTACGTAACTCGTACTGTAAAGCATTTAACGCCACTACGCTGCTTCGTGCGCAACTTTTCCATTCGTCTATCCCCTGTCTTCGTTCAGTAGGCCTTTGTCATGCGCATTGTAGGTTCAACGACCATATTAAAACTATGTCAAAAGTTATTCGAATTATCATTAATTATTATTGTTTAAAAAAAAGATGTATCATAAAGATAAAAAGTCGTGAAGAGGAATTTTCGGTCTATGAGGAAGTTCGATATACTTCAATCCCACGACTGATAAATTCTTCGAGAGAATACACGCGAGAACTAATTTTTTTTAAAGTAAATCTTACACTGCAATAATTAGTTAAAATGTTTTATTTTTCGTTTATTGGACAGACAAAACTATTCGTAATTTATTAGCGGTTCGAAAACGTGAATTGTGAAACTTTATCTTCATCTTACACGGTTCCTTTCTGTTAATTGCCGTTTAATTGCTTTAATTATTGGACTGGGAATCGATCCTTTTAATAAAAGCGTGTGCAAAAATAAATTGTTGATGAGTTTGTTATTAAAGAGGCGTACTAGTAACGCCTTCGAAGTTATACAACGCCACACGTTGCGCAAGTAGGTATAAATAAGGGTGCGTACAAATATAAAAAGTCGTAAATGACCAGCTGGTTTAATTTTTGGAAAATTAAGTTTTCTTTGTACAACAGATGTACCTTTTTGTATAAAAAATAACAATTATTAGCAAAACTATAATAATATGACATAAAATATCTTTATTTATAAAATATGAGGTATACAAACTGGCAGTTTATTGCGGATGAGCGGATGAGCATCACCTGCTAATTTCTGGTTAACCAATTAACCCGCGCTATACTGCTATTTAATCCAAATATTCCCCTGAAGTTTGACAAGTTGTCTCTGAAATGCAAACTTAGAAATTTTGTTTGTTTGAGCGCGCTAATCTAGAGAATTACAAGTGAGAAATAAAAAAAGTGGTTTTGGATTGAAAGGGCTATATTTTAGTTGTGTAAATCTGTAAAAAGTGTAACTTATGACAGACATTAAGACATGAATGATATTTCAAGAACACTAGGTTTGGCCTTTGTGTCGCGTGCATAGATAACTCTAGCAGCTGGTGAACCGCTCTTATCGTTACTCCTTACCGTCTGTTATATCCTTGAAACAAAAAGAAAGAGGAAGGAGTATATGCAAAATGACCTTGCATATGGCGATCAATACGCCACATTATTGTGACGTCATTGCTTGACATGTCATAGCATTATATCCAAAGAAACTGTGGCCTGATGGTAGTACTAAAACCAATAATGATTGAGAGTAGAAGTAGGCCCAGTTGACAGCAAATCGGGGGCGTGTTTATTAATTTTTAAGAGGATAAAGAATTAAAGACAAATTCTTTGGTACAGCGGTATAATCAGAGCACATATCAACTAATTTATCTTTTGTAATTGTGGAACTTAATGAAGTAGAAATGCCCGGTTGGTTATTCGGAGGTACACACGTAGAATTACAGCACATATATGCACAAAGTCATCATTTGGTACAATTCATACTGTATAATTCACAAACCAATGATAAGCTCGTGCTTGCATTTACATGGTCTGCGACGATGTGTTGGAAGTTACGGTAAAGTGACAAAGACAGAAATATCGTTGCGTACAGCGTTGCCACTAGTTGTAATAAATACCTAACACTATACAGAAAATAATGAATTTTAACTAATCAGTTATCAGGAAATGTATAAAAATTACTCATTATAAGCTCATTACTGATTTTTTTCATAATAATACCTTTTAATCGTACTAGTATTGTGTTTTATCTATAATTTGCCACGACCTACAACTCTACTGCTTACTATATTTTGATTCTGCTTTAAACTGGTAACGTAAAATTTAGATATGACAATGCGCTTCACTCTCAATTATTATTGGTTTTAGTATAGTTTGCATTGAAGTTTTTGTATTGTGGATTTTCTTGTTTTTTGTATAGTTTTCGACATAGTGCTATATAAACATATTATCATAAAGGAATAGGTTGAGTTATATTTAAAGAAGTTTTATTTTGTTCTAAGGTAATATAAAAATGTAAATTAACTACAATAAGGATATTAGGATATAATGGCAACAGTGACGTTTCTAATAAAGTGGCGTATTGTCAATTTTAATTTCCGTTTCCACTGACGTACCGTGAAAAAATTAAAACTATATAAGGTTTTTTATTTTGAATAAAATTAAACAAATCAAGTGTGTAAATAAATTAAGTGTTGCAAATCATTTTCTGTTTTAAGAACCGAATGATACGCCGATGAGCTCATTTTTGTCTTTTATATGCAAATATTGCATTGACATAAACAATCTTTCACACAGGGAGCTTCAAGATGGCCGACTCACAGATCAGAATACAAGCTGGTGACGTTACATAACATATTATCAATATAGTGTTTTAACATGCTATTTGAATATTGAATTTTTAATTTGATATTTTTCAGCAAATATGCACCACAATTGAACAGAAAAATATAATGGGTTCTTTGACCTTTGAACTCTACTACATAATATAAAATATATTTCAGAAACCTGTCAAATAGCCTAATTCCTAAATGTCGGAGAAAATAGCAACATTTATAAAAATGTTTTTGGAAGTAATTATACATTGCCGCCATAGCCTTCTTTAATAATTTTGCCATTTAATACTTAATATTTACGTACAGTCGCAGTAAATGCAGTTAATGTACATTTAAAAAATAATTTTTTTT
This sequence comes from Ophraella communa, assembly GCA_035357415.1. Classification (NCBI taxonomy): domain Eukaryota; kingdom Metazoa; phylum Arthropoda; class Insecta; order Coleoptera; family Chrysomelidae; genus Ophraella; species Ophraella communa. Next base: position 30,510,559 of record CM068991.1, on the reverse strand, counting down.
ATTGTAAAACTTGAAAAATAAACAGGTGACAGTGTAATTAGTTCCTACTATAAATTTTTGTAATGCGGTGTCGGTACTGCACAAATATCAAATAAAAACGATAAAGTTCTCGGACGTGCAAATTCTTCAGTAATTAGTTAAAACACCGCATGATTTCTGACTTGGCGAACGTTCATTACCAATGACTTGGTCTTAAATTTCGCGGGGTATAATTGCTTCCTACAAGGTACCGTTCGACGGCTAGACTGGTAAACAGTAGCGGCTCGTTACATAACAAGATAATCGACAATTTAATTATTTTACCGCATTGTATCTGTAATAATTACATATTTTTTTAAACTTTTTAATATTATTACTCTTTAATTGATATTTAAGAATAGCACGTAAACGGTAAACGCTTGCAGAGTTTTATTTAAGAATCGTATGGGTTTCTGGCGAATGTCACATTCACCTCAACGATTACATCAACAGACAAAAAAATCGATTCTTTGTATTTGAACGTCCTGAAACATTTGAAGAAAAGGCTTTTCTCCACTATTGGCACCCAATGTATTTGTAAAGAAAGCTTCTTTATTCACATTTGCCGCGCTTCGCGCTTCATGTTGACCCCACTAGATGGAACAGTAAATGGGATGACTGACAGATTTTTGAAAATTTGACAAGAATACGTCAATCAGAAAATACAGAGATTTTGAGATTTTTACTTAAGAGAATCCAAGAGATAATAAAAAACTTTAATTGTTGTTTCTTACGTATTACAGGTAACTTTATAATAAATGTAAATAGTGTAATTAATAGCTAATAAAAATCTTTTGTATTACAGAGAAACAGAAATTGATTATTATTATCAATAAAATATAACATCCTTATAAAACAACAATTAAAGTTTATTATTATCTCTTCAATTCTCTTAACTAAAAATCTCAAAATCTCTGTATTTTCTGATTGACGTATTCTTGTCAAATATTCAAAAATCTGTCAGTCATCCCATTTACTGTTCCATCTAGTGGGGTCAACATGAAGCGCGGCAAATGTGAATAAAGAAGCTTTCTTTACATATTTACAGCTAAATGATAAAATTTTTATAATGGTCAATTTTATTTTAAAACTATTGACATGAGTTGATGGTACTATGTTTTTTTAAACTCAAACAGGCTTTGTAACAGAATCGAAAAAATAAATCCCAAGAAATATGGCTATCTTACTTATAGTGTCTTTACAACCAAATTATTTTAAAAGGATTCGTTTCAGGTTCCTACTTTATTACATAAAATGGAACATAAAACGATTCAACTAACATCCACCTTCTATCTCATCCGATGGGGACCCAAGTCCTCGGGCTCCTGCTGGTCCCTTCCACTATCGTGGCTTAAAGATAGTTTCTAGGTGTCCTCTTCTTGTTCGAGATGGTACTTGGCACCTCTATCCTTTAGTCTTCGTTAAGAGCTACAATGTTCGGAATAGGGTTATTTTGGTACCTTTCTCTAATAATTTTCACTATTTTCCAATACCTCTTTATATCAAATGTTATGTATGTATGGAATTAGGGGTGTCTCCTTAGTTGCTCTGATGTTTTCTCGGACTTATAGCAGCTCTTTTACACCTACTTTTCTAAGAAAGTTTAGGACATCGTCGGGCTTCAAATTCGGTAGATCCTCATCCTCTATTTCATGTGCTCCCAGGTATCTAATGCTAGAATTTTGCAGGGCATTACGAGAGTATGTTTTGAAGTTGAGGCAGGTACGAGATCTCTTCTGGTTGTAATATTAAACATTATAAACCCTTAAAAGCCCTGCGTTACATAAAAGTAACAAATGCAAAGGTGGATGATGAAATTTACTGTGCTTAAGTTTTTGTACTTTACGGCTAGATGACGGTGCCTACCCATCAAGAAAACACCACGGTACTGATTGCAAACGACGTTTGCCGGCGTTGTGTTGTTTACGAGTGTTCTGGAAGCAAACAAAAAACGGCCGATTCGAACGTGATTTGAAAATGGAACCAACTTTCGTGTAAGTATTATAGCTTATCAAATGATATATCAGTTGGGAAATACATTTCTGAAGTGAAATATGCAATAATTGTGCGAGGGAACTGTAAGACTAGAATTTGGAAAACAATTTTGGTTATTTGTAAAATTTACCTAAAAGTTGTGTGTTACATATAAGTAACGCTAGGACTTTCAATGACTGTGTTTTGGAATTCGCTCTTAGGTTAGAACATTGTGAACACTTGAAAGAATTGTTGATAAATAAGGTGTTTTGATATGTATTGTACAATAGTTTTCCAGTTTTCCACAAATTCGTATCGTATTTAGTAAAGTTTGGTTATTTCACAGAATTCATTACTTATCTTTGTCTTTTTTCTTCGGGAGAGGGTTTACGCTAAAAGAAGCCCTGGAAATGGCATACAATTATCTGATCGGGAAATATAATGCAGCAATGGAAGGAACTGATTTGATGGACGAAAATATAGGAAGGTATCGCATAGCAATTCGTTCCAAAAAATGGTGGTGGGCTCTACTATCGCGGCTGATAGATGTCTCTATACAAAATGCCTGGTTTTTATTCAAGAAGTCTGGAAAGACCGCTACTCAACTGCAGTTTAGACGAGAAATTGTAAACACTTGCCTAAACATATATGGTACTGCGGCAGAAGGAGCTGAAAGGCCACCATCTTCACTAACGAGTTCTCAAGGACATAGAGTTAGTAAAGACATTCGCTACGATAGAATATATATTGGAATATAATATTGGACTTTGTTTAACATGTAATGTGGGTTTTCATACTAAATGATTAAATAGGTAGTAAGAAAGCCCAGCGTTACATATATGTAACCCTAATTTAGTTCAAAAATCATGAGACTACTTGAATTTTTTGAAAAAAAATAATTCGGGCTTTTAAGGGTTAACGTTTTTGTAGCATATATAGATTTAAAAAGAGCTTTCTGTCGAATCAGTCACAGATTACTGTGGCAAAATCTTTATTTCTTGGACGTAAAGTGGTTATTCCATTGTCCCTTCATATTAGACCAATATTCTGTCGATAATAGTACAACGTTTTACGTCTTGAAATTCCCTGGTCGAAGTGAAATCGAAACAAGCTCTTGTTGTTTCACGAATCTGCAATTCTCGTGGGATGCCCGAATTTAGCTATATGAACAGTGGAAAGAGTGTCTGAATTTAGCTATATATGAACAGTGCAGTGGAAAGAGTTCATGTTGCTTTTTTTAAGCGAATACTTCATTCTGTGCAAAATCCTCTGGATTATTTAGTGAGCTTGAGAAAGGGATCAACGCATCTATTAGAACGGATTGTTAAATACTCGTAAAACTGGTTGATAATTTAATTTTATCTATTGAAATACTTCAATATCCAAAAAGTTTATTAAAAAAAAACTCCAATAGAAAGTATAATTAGGCTTGTAACACTTAAACTCACTCTGAGCAACTCCCGGCTAGAGACTCCTGTCAAGGAGTGGTTCGAATCCAAGTTGTTTCACTATTGTTTAGGTTGATTGGTTATAAAATTTGGGGACGCCACTTTCTTTTTATTCGTTTGCGGAAAACAAAATACCTCCATATAAATAAAAAAAAACTAAGGTGAAAACGATAGAAATATAAGTTATGGTATAAATTTAGGTAAATGTCAAAATGATCTAAATGAGCAGTTAAACTGAACTCTAGAGCTCTTACAGCCAAGAAGATTTTTTCAATAAAAATGAAAAATTTATTTATTTATTTATTTATTTATTGACTAGTCTACCAGAAGGAAGAAAATAAGAGAACTACACTTATAAGAGCAAAACGTACTTATCTTGAGCCTCTGTTCGTTTGGATTCCTAGGGCTTTTGGGCAGTGTTCGGTGACTTAATTTCTTACTTAAATTGATTGTACTAACCTTTACTTTTTGGAAGTCCATCTTATTAAGGATAATAAAAGACATAGATAAGACGTAATTGTAACACAAATATATTAAGTTATTGTAAAGATCAGCATGATATAGTTTTTTCCTGGTTTTTCTATATCATTGCACAGTTATACTGATCTTAGAGGGAAATACATCCAGGATAATCCCTTAGGGCTAATAACATCTAGGCTTTAATATTGTTATGTCTTATTACTTCCATACTTGGTCTAGCCTTATAACTACCTAATAAACATCAGGTACCTAGCTACAAAAATAAATAGTAACTTCAATATGTCAATCTGACGATGCTAGTTGTCTAGCGAAACGGCTGTCATTGAGTCTTTTAAAAAAGCAGTTTTTAAATAAATATTGGAAGTTTTGTTAAAACGAAGAGTTTTTTATTATCCTTAATGATATTTCTTACATCTACTGGTTCTTAACGATATTTCTTGCGGTATGTTTAGCGGTATTTTTCGTGGTATAGCCTTGGTGGCTGTATTTTTCGTACAGCCAATACGGTAGGCGCGAGCTGTCAGTCGGCTCACTAGATTCGTTCAGTTAGGGGTGGAAATGGAAGTGGCTAATGAAACGACGACAGGGAGTTAATTTAAAATAGTGGCAACAGTAATCTAAAGTGACAGAGCGATATACATGTTTATAACATTAATCCTATTTTTCTGCAATAGACAATACCTACATCTTTGAACAGTTTAAGGTCCATGTTTTTTCCAATAACAAAGATTTGCTTCTTTATAAATTTAATATTTTGTTCCTTCGAAATAGCTTAGCGAAACCAGCCATCTCTAGATAACTGTTTCTCTTAAACTTTGAAATATTTCTATGTACTTAGTCTTATTTAATGTATGAGTTTGATTGACTAATTTAAATGTATTTAAGAGGGCTTTATCATAAAGTTGAATCAACTGAAATCTGCTCATTATAAAACGAACATCAATATGAAACTTTAAAGCACTCTTTATTTTACCGCCCTCTACTGTTCCCAGTAAGAACGAAAATATATTTCCTTGTGAGCTACACGTCCAATTCTTTGTCATGTCATGCATGCAAATGGGTGTTTTTTGTAAATTTATTTTAAGTTTGCTCAAACTAAGATCTATGTTCAATAAATAATAATTTTTTTTATTTACTATGAGTAATCTTGTGATTAATATTTTACATATCCTTTTTTTAGTATTATTTAGTAGAATATTGTTTTTGTTTGTTTGTATATTTTTATTTCTTTAAGGCAGTAAGTTCTTAAAATAACTATAATTGTTATATTATATTAGAACTTTTTGGTACATTATTTCCTATTATAATAACATCTGACTTGTTACCAAACCTTCACAAGGATGTCAGTATCCAAGTAGAAACTCCCTTGCGTTTGTGTGTTCATAGTAACAATTAAGTTATTGTTTTGACTTTTAAAAATGATTGTAAAACATTGTAACTGTTACTGTTTAACAATTTCTGGAGGAAATTTTGTAGGATACACTTTTTTGTAGATCTTTTTTATTGCAGTTTAATATTTTAATAATGAGTTCACGAGTCGTCGCTGATAAGTGACTATCAACATCAACATATGAAAGGTTCAATGTAAGCGCAGAGTTACTTTGACTGGTTAAATACCAGTTTGAACGGTACTGACAAAATAGCCGGCGATGGTAAGAAAAAACATATCTTTGACACGACGGATTATTTTTGTTTGAAAAATATATTTTTTTGTAGTTCTTTTTCACGGGTTTGAGGACAGACATATAAAGAAACCAATTAAATTTTGGCCGACGTTTCGTCGATTTATTTCGACATCTTCAGGGCTATAAAAGAAGAAAGTAGTAGCAACGATACATAATACAAGTATAAATTTTGTAAAAAGGTAATAAAACAAAATACAGTTTCAGAAATTACAATGTCACTCTGTTGACTTTACAGTTTACAATCAATATTTAATAAATTCGTTTAAAAATACGTATTTCAATAATTGTTTCTTCAATAGAAGTAATTAAAGTTAGCATTGATGTACTAAAATTGTTATTTATTAACTGAAAATCCTAAAAACTTTTAATGCATGAGTTGAATAATATTTATTCACATAATTTCACAAGCTACAAAAGTTACAAACATTAATTATTGACAGTGAACGAACTCACAAATGCTAGGCCTCTGGGCAAGTAGTGAAAACGTTTTTATAATTTTATTCCTGTAAAGAAAATAAATTTTCCAACGACCACTACCCAAAGTAGGCTTTTGTACACTCAAATCTAACCGCAAAGTTTATGTTTTTCTTTTGGTTGTCATCTTCAAATTTTGACGTTTAAAACACAATTGTTAAAAACTTAGAATAAAAAGAAACAGGAAGGAGTATATGCAAAATTACCTTAAGTCCAGAAAGGAGCTTGCATATGGCGGCCAACTGTCAATTTTAATTTCCGTTTCCAATGACGTGCCGTAAAAATATTTATATTAGGGTTTTTATCTACGAATAAAAAATAGAAAGGAAGGAATGTTGTCATATTTTAATCTAGCAGATAATCACGACCGAAGTCGGCCATATTGAAGAACCAAATATGACTCATTCGAATCGTTACATTTGACATGTATAGTTTTTTCATGCTGTTTTATATAATTATTTTCTAATTTAAGTAGTTAACCCAACTCTTGATTGGGAATTACTTTTCATCTGTAGAGTTCTATTTATCTGAATTATTAAAAACTAACAATATTTTAATGAAAACCACATAGAATTGTTATCATAGACGTTCCTTTATTTTTTATATAGACCAACTATTTATAATTATATACCTACTTAGAATTTTTAATCTAAATTTATATTCATTAATTGTTTTATTCCTACAACCTCATGGCAATGTATATTACTGTACAGATAAATACAAACGGAAAACAGTTATTTTTTTAACAATTAATACGAGGCATAAGTATACAATACCTTGTGTGTGACACCACTGGTATCCGGTAACCGCCGTATGCAAGAACCAACGCGGACATCGTCAAATCGTATTATACTCCTTCCTTTTTATTCTTTATTCGTAGGTTTTTATTTTGATTAAACTCCAACCAATCAAGTATGTGAATACATTTAGTGTTGTAAATCATTTTGTGTTTATAAAAACCGAATGAAACGCCTATGCGCTCATTTTTGACATTTATATGCCAATATTGCTTTGACAGCATACTGTAAACATAAACAATGCGCCATACAAGGAGCTTCAAGATGGCCGATTTCCATCGCAAATTTTTCTTAAAGTTAATATATGACAGACTCCTCCTCGTTTCTTTTTATTCTAAGGGTGAAATATATACTTGTTTTTTAATACATCCGTTACAATATGTATTACAGATACTAAAAGTATAGTATGCTTTTTCACATCGTGCGCAATGGGTTACTTACTACTCTCGTTACGTAATATACTCTTGTTCACATTGTTTGTATATTATATCTTTCTAGTACTACAGTTAACAAAATATTTCTTTTACTTGGTTAATGTTGCTTACAACTGAAGTTCACCGAGATTGGCCAATTGAGTTTAACTGTAAACACCGAAGACTTAAAAATCTTTCCTGAAGGTATAACCTTGTGATTATCATAAGCGTTTGTGGGTACAGTAATTTTTATAATGAGGTAACGCAATGAACGATTCCTTTAAAGACGCTACCTCCAATCGAGAGAATTTATTAAATTCGATATTGTTTTAAATAACGGACTGGGCAACATGCTTCCAAATAAAGTCCATTTTATTTAAGGAGTACAGGTTTTTATTAAGTAAATAAAGAAAAATGCTGTAGTCGTATTGACTGTGTTTACTAGAGTTAAATAAAGCTAAGGTAAATTTGTACATGGAACGAGTTTATCCAACAAGTTTATAGTCAAAGCGCTTAAGCTCCTTGTCAAAGGGGATACCCTGGGATTAATTAAAATTAAATGTTACTTATTTAACAATTTCACTATTTTTGAAGTTACTTTTATCAAGTATTATTAAATTGAAACACATTATTAATATTGGTACAGCACATATTACAAGATCTTGATTGAAGTCACTGTTCCATACCTCATTCCATTTCATTATTAATATTTTGAATGTAAACTATACCTTCAACAACCATTATTAAGAATTTACCTTGTAAATATCAGTATTTGAAATGCTTTCGTAGTCCCCCACTTTTAAAATTTATTTTTAATTTTAGGATGACGAAAAAAATATGTAATGTAGGTAAAAGCCCAATCTGTGTTCCTATGGAGAGATTTTTTAAAAATGTTATCTAGTATTTTCTAAAAAAATTGGTAAAATGTCGATTTTTTACCCATTTTTCTCAATTTTTTTAAGAAAACCTAAATAAAATTTTTAAAAACTCACTCCATAGGAACACAGATTGGTTAGGTTAGGTTAGGTTAGGTTAGGTTAGCCACAGAAATGGACAAATTTATATCCTGATCCAGGTAACCCTCAAGTTCCAGCGAATACGATATGGTTTCAGCAGGATGGAGCACCACCACATTACCAACTTAATGTCTGGCAGTACCTCGATACAATATTTCCCAATCGGTGGATAGGGAGGAGAGGATCGATTGAATGGCCAGCGCGATCACCTGATCTTACATTATTAGATTTCTTTTTATGGGGATATGTGAAGAGCCATGTGTACAAAAATAAACCTTCTGATTTAAATGACTTAAAAGAACGAATAACGCTTGCGATTAGGTCGATCACGCCTGATATGTTAAATAATGTTAGAAGACAGTTTTATTTGAGATTAGGATGTTGCCAAGACGTTCGCGGAGAACATTTTGAATATCTACTTCATTAACATTCATCGTTCTTTTTCGTGTTCTACATTTCATTACGTTTTGCATTACATTTTAGTTTTTGATTGTATTGTAGCGAACATTTTGAATATCTACTTCATTAACATTCATCGTTCTTTTTCGTGTTCTACATTTCATTACGTTTTGCATTACATTTTAGTTTTTGATTGTATTGTAGCGAACATTTTGAATATCTACTTCATTAACATTCATCGTTCTTTTTCGTGTTCTACATTTCATTACGTTTTGCATTACATTTTAGTTTTTGATTGTATTGTAGCGAATTTCGGTAACAATATGATATTATTTTTTTTATGTTAATTTTTTTTGAATAGAGAATGAAGAGACCTTTTAAATGATATATCACAAGCCTATACTTCCCATTTAAAAAATTGGGGGTTGTACCTTTCATTCTAAGGGGCTTGAAGGTAGAGGTTGCATTTTCACGTTAAAGAATGTCAAGTTATAATTTAAATTTGACGTGTTTCGGGATTTTTTATAAATATGTACAGTAACCGAAATAATGAATTTATTCCATTTGACTTTTACTCACTGTATATGCCTAAATTGAATGCAAAGTATCTAATTTTAATGTCACACATACCTGCAACATACGTTTCTTTGTATAACTGAAATATAAAAGAAATGCCACTAAATGCAAGCATATTCAAACAAAAATTAACGAGTTGCTTGAAAACGGACTGGACATATGTCTGGATCAATTTCATTGGCAGTCAGCCATTTATTATGGGGTGCACAACTTCTTGCAACCCGTTGGTTAGTATACGTAAATAATGTACTGTATATTACAGAAATATGTATAAGAAAATAAATACTTGTAATTTGGAATTATATAGTAGTACAGTGTCACAATATTCGTAAATGTAAACTTAGTTTATCAAATATTATCAATTATTCTGCAAGGTAGCTAAGAATGATTTAATTCATGCTTACGAAAGATTTGTCACATGGTGCAATGATAAAAACATTTCAAACTATTCGGAAAATGTGCTACTAGCTTATTTTTTTGAAATGACAACTAAATTAAAAATGAAAAGTTTAACAATGTGGTCTCAGTATTCCATGATAAAATCATTACTGAATATTAAACATGGATTAGATATTAGCAAATATATGAAACTACGTGCTTATCTGAAGAAGTAGAATGAAGGGTATACTCCCAAAAAGTCAAAGGAATTCACAAAAGACCAGTTTGAAAATTTTTTAAATAATGCACCTGATGAGCAATATCTAGGAATTAAGGTTAGTTATAATATTCTAACCTGCATAAATACAATTAAGTTTTTAAATACATACTACTTTTAGGTTGTTCTAATAATGGGCGTATCTGGAGCATGTAGATGCGATGAAATGGTAAACATGACAATAGACGATATAAAAGATCTGTTATTCATATAAAGATTCCTGATAGTAAATATAAAATGCCACGATTGTTCACAATTATTGGAGGAAAATATATAAATCTTTACAGAAAATATACTTCTTTACGTCCACAACCTATGGAAAGCCGACGATTTTTTTTGAAATTTCAAAAGGGAAAATGTTATCGCATGGTCATGGGAATTCATACAATTAGTAACGTACCCAAAACAGTAGCATCTTATTTAAAACTACCGAATTCAAAAGATTACACCGGCCATGCGTTAAGAAGAACTTCAGCTACTTTGCTTGTGGATGGAGGAGCTGATATTACTTGTTTGAAACGGCATGGAAGTTGGAGGTTTAAGACTGTCGCTGAAGGATACATTGAAGACTCTTTATCTAATAAAAAACAAAAAAATCTTGATGTTGAATTCTTCTTCACTGTACCTGAATGCAGCTTCTCATGAGCGAAATTATGTCGACGTTGATGTAACAGAAGCAACAACAAGTAAGAAGTCACAGGAAATTTTGTCGATGAACTCTTTCAACTCTGCACAAAATTCGCTTGAATTGGAAGTGAATAAATCAGGTAGTGCATTAAATATGTGCGGTGCAACGTTAAATAGCTGTAATTTTACTATTAATAATTATTATCGATAATAAAGTTTAAAAGTTCAACTAATAATTATTTTCCCTGTTAAAAATTCTACTTTTTTGTACGGCCGTCAGCGTACAAAAAAGTGGCGTCTGTGAAATCATACTTCAACTTCAAGAATTGACGTTAATAATGTCTACTTTTTTTGACGTTTGCGAAAAAACATTGTTTATCTCATAAACTAACCACTTTAACCTACAAGTGTTATACATTTTTGAAATCAGCTCAAAGAGGAGTATCCAAATTTTACATAAAAAATATGAGAAGTAATTTAAAAAAAAGGTTGAGCGGGTGGCTTTTCCAATAAGTTTAAATAAGCCATAATGCTTGCCCCTTTCAACATAAATTGACGTGTTTTTGGTTTTTTTCTAAATACTAGTAGATATTGCAAAAGTTATAAAGGTGGATACTTTATCTGAAAAGGACTGTATATATTTATCATAATGAATTAATTATGGGCATATAAGTATATTATTATAGTACAGATGTAGAAAAAGTATTTACATTTGGTCAGTTTTTCCTGTTATTAGTAAAATTAATGTTTATCTTAACTAGCTTTTTATATTTTCTACAGTTTAAAATGTTACAAACTATGTGAGTAAGAATGTTGTGGGAACACGTTGTAAATACCTAATTGAAAATCATGAATTAAGTAACTGTAAAATAAGCTAAACCGAAATTGATCAAACAAAAAAATGTTACACCAGAAACAGAAATGTGATATCGTGGTCACGTCTTTGACTAGGCATTCAATATGGAATGTATTATTTACGAATCGAAGCCAATCGATCGATATATTTACAACAAATGTTAAATAAAAACTGTGTATATGAGATAGAACGGTAATAAAGCATAGAACGAATCAAGTAAATTATGGGAAAAAGCACAGGAAACCACTGGATAAAAATCTACACCAAAAACTCGATTTATTACAAATAGGCAAAACACTTTTTACCCACATTCGAATGAAATTAACCACCTGATGTACCACATGTAAAAATATCATTGTATCTGTAATATATAATAAAACAGAATACATATTAGCCCAAACCAGATTACAAATTATTTTAGAGGACATAAAAAATACTCCATATGAAATTAGAATATGTATTCTAACGGCTTTTTTAAATTCTAATACTTATACCCAACTCGTATCGAACGCATGATTCATGTGTCATGTGTGACCTTAACAATGACTTTTATATCAGCAGCTTTCGGAACATTAATTATTTTCCATCGAAAAGTATGTCAAAACTGAAATATCGATTAATAAAAATCCGTTGTTTATACGTTGCGTTGCCTTAATTTGGTTCGTACAGGTTTTATGCTCTAGAGTTTTTTCAAAGATGTATTGATAAATTTAAATAATATAGTCCAAGAAAATGTTAGTTAAATAACTATTACTGCTAAGTGAATATTGTTCTTGGAGCTCCAAGAATTCGAAACTCTATGCTGCCAAACATTGAATCATAATTTAATTTATTAAAGAAGCAATTATACTAAAGAACAATAGGGATATTGACTATTTTTGGGGATTTATTTGAAATCGTGCATTTAAGCCTACGAGGTTTACTGATATTTATTATTTTTTAACACGATTTATGCTATAAAATAGACAAAACGTCAATATTTATCAGGTGACTGCTGGGACGTAACATAACTCCAAATACGAAAGTCAATACGCTCAATATTAGAAACGTCACAGTCACTAGTGATGTGCCGAGTAAGGGTTGACTCGAGTCAGAATCGATTCCTGCTTTAGAACTCGCATAGTCGAATACCAATTTATTTTGATTCGAGTACGCTGGACTCGATTCCAGTACTCGAGTCAGGAAGAATTGAATCGTTCTCGCTAACTTGATTCAATTTATGCGAGTCCCAGGGACTCGAGTCTTGTATACGAGTTTGGTTAACTTCACGTCTCGAAACTTCATCTTCAGATTTCCAGCAGATAACTTCAGAGGTGACTGGTGAGAATTTATGGGACCATCTAGATAAAAGGGTGTTGGAATTTTCAACCATGGAAAACCCCAGAACATCAGCAATTATCAAAGTGAAATATTACGTAGAGCTACCGTATTTGGATAGAAAAGCCGATCCTTTGCAATTTTGGGAACTTTGAAAAATCACCAATAACGGCCTTTATAAAATAGCTTTGAAGTATTTATGTATTCCAGCTACTTCTGTGCCTTCGGAAAGAGTTTTCACTAAGGCTGGTCTTTTATGCAACCAACGCCGCAACAGAATGGAGTCCGAAAATGTTGACCAAATACTCTTTTTAAACAGTTATTTCGAATAACTTTATTTTCTTGTTTCTGTCTTTCTGTTCTTTTTTGTTTTTTATAGGTTCATTTAGTTATGTACGGTATTGTGAATACGGTTCAGGTTGGTTAGACGGATACCATCCCTGTATACATCTAACCAACCTGAACTATTTTTGTAAAATTAAAATGGTTTGATTTTAATGCTTTTTCATAAGTCTAGTAGTTAGATGAATTTGTTAAAGCTGTCTTAAATCACCAATAAATAAATAATAATCTATAGTCGTGAGTAAAGATTATGTTCTTCTAAGAATTTTTGTTTATGTTTATTATGTTTCAATAACAATTTTGATTTATTATTGTTGTTTCATTCATAATGATTAACCTAACCTACACGCTGTTTGAAGTTAAAGTGATTTCACTTTTCCCTTTTGTACTAAAATCGGACTCTAGTTCTGGACTCGAATTTCTAGATTCGAGTTCAGCCGGACTCGAGTCAATAATTGAATACCAAACAGGATTCGAGCACTGGATTTGAAACAGGGAATCGAATCATGATTCGAATCAGGGAATCGAGTCATAAATCGAATACCGTATATCGACTCGGCACATCACTAACAGGACTTTGGCAAAATGTCGTGGTTGTTTGTTGTTAGATGCTTGGTTTCTTGTGTAATATAATTGTTCTTCCAATTCGATTTATGGATATAGTCCAGTGTTGGAAATGATTTTAATTTCACTTTGTTTACTTTAGTATTAATCTTAAACTTATGTTCTTAATGCCATTATTTAGCACTTTGTTTTACTTCTTGATTGGTTTAACTTGTATTTTAAAGTCACTATTTAACACTTTATTTTTACAACTTTTTAAAAACTGTTTGTCCATTTTGTTTAAATTGATTGTTTACACTGACCGATCTTGTATGTCTGACTTCCAATAATATACTCCCCCTTCACGACCTCTGATCAAGTCCTTTTATAGGTTGCTAACCTTCCAGAAACTTCGTTTGTGGTTCTATGAATTAGTCATTTTTAGAATAATATGTGTATCTCTCTCTTTCCTATGTATAACTAGACATACTCACTTCGTCTACTGTCGATCTTTCCAGATCACAATATCGTCGGCTTAACATGCAAATATCGTAAGTCCACAATTGGTCAAAAATAGACTTGAAATGTTGTAAGTCCCAAAAAAAAACAAAAAAAACTTTTTTTGTTAATTATTTTCCATAATTTGGTAAATTAGATATGTTTAAACATTTGGTAAAAGTTTTTGTTTAAAAAAATTTAATATACCAATATATATAGGAAGTTTTTTAGCTCTCCTGTAAAATTTACAATTTAGGACTTACTACATTTACATGTTAAGCCGACGATATAGTAAAAATATATCTGTCTCCTTTTTACACATTATATAATCAATTTCGCAAAGTATCTATTAGGTTTAATGAAATTTATTGTACTAACCCTTACTATGTGAAAATTCATCTTATTCAGAACAATAAACAACTAAAAGGTTGAATTAACTTCCACTATTTATTCTTTAAATACTTTAAATGTAATGACAGCCGTTTCGCTATCGAAATAGCATCGTCAGATTGACATATTGAAGTTACATTTTGTTTGTTTGTAGCTATGTACATAGCTTCAAACAGAATAATAGGTTTAATATTAAGGTAATATTAAACAACTTTTGTTGATATTATGCTCATTACACTATTTGGCCATTTTATCGACTATTTCATTATTTGTTATTCCACAATGTCCTTTTATCCAACAAAAGTTTATATTAACTTCTCTTAAGAGTAATAAATTTATAAGCCTTATAATAAGTATTAGAAATATTTTCAATTTTTTGTATTGAACTTTTGCTATCAGAAAAAATAACAAAATTGATTTTAAAAATTGTTAAATTTGTAATAAATTTTAGTGCCTCCAATATTGCTATTAATTCAACGGTAAATATGGTAATTTTGTTATCCAATTCTATATAATTTAAATTGGGATTATAAAAAAAGATTTAAAAATGTTTTATAAATAAAAAGCACATTGGAAAATAATACGGGTGACTATAAAAGATGTCAAGAAGAATAAGAGGATATACAACAAAACATTTGGGTTTACCTTGTAGGTACCCAGTAATGCCTCACAGATGGAACACAGCATGTAATACAACAATATAACAAAAAAGGGATACATTTAAACCAACTAAGCTATTGAACCTACAGATTAGTATTTTGCCTATATTGTATTTAAGAAAACGCTAACAATGTTTACGTTCAAACTACTTGGAGAATAAACTACCTGCAAATCAAACAATCTACATAATATAAAACTAAAACTCACATTTGTCGAGTGCCAAAAATATTTAATACTGGTAATCTAAAAGCAATGCTATGAGCGCTAACATAATGAAGAATAGAAGAGTAGACCACCTATACATAATCCAAATAAGCCACGTTGAAATCTCTACAAATACAGGGTGTCCCATATCGACCTTCACCTAGAAGTTTATGATGAACTATTTTAAATGGAATACTACATTTTTTTGGTTAGAAGATTAAATTTAAGGGCCACTTTATGTAAGGTACCAGGTACCTAAAATTTATAGTTTTAGAGAAATTTAAGTTATTTTGAAAAAAAATTCCAAAAAGACGATTAATAAAATTAATTTTATTGTATTAACTCTATTAACTGGAAGTCCATCTTATTAAGACTAATAAAAAACTCTTCGTTTTAACGTAACTTTTTAGCGAAACGGCCGTCATTGTGATTTAAAACATATTTTTTCAATTAAACTTAGAAGTTACATTAAAACGAAGAGTTTTTTATTAGTCTTGATTAATAAAATGTTAATCATTTCAATTAACTAATTGATAAAATTTAATAGTATATTAAACAACTCATTTCATATGGAATTCTGTTATGACACGAGTTCAAGTTTAAAAAACGAATCGCGAAGCGATGAGTTTTTTAAAGAACGAGTGTCACAACAGCCTTATGAAATAAGTTGTTTATGATATTTTTTATATTTTGCCCTTTTTACCATTTTTTAAATTAATTTTTTATTTTTATGTAATTACGAAAATTTTTATTTTAAAAAGTATGTCGGCAGCACTGTGTAATTTATAAAATTTGACAGTTGTGACATTTAAATTATCAAATGTTAATGTTTTAAAATATTTTAAAATGAATAATATACCAATAATAATATATTATATAAGTAAAATATTGTATTCATATTCACAGATACTTTATTAAAGAACAATATAAAATTAATAAATTGCTATTAGCCACAAATGTCATTGTCAATAGTCTTGCCTTAAGATACTTCACTCATGTCGCCAACCATTTAAAACAAAAATTTGCGTGCGCAAAAGTTACATTACGATACGCAAATGCGTTTTATAATGAAGATTTTTATAAGTGCAAAATATAAAAAAATTATTACATCGTTTTGCACCTAAGGGCCTAAATTATAAGTTATAGTGTTTAAATAAGAAATTAATTATACAGGGTGGTCACAACGTTGAGTTAAATTTTAACTTGAGAAAGGGGTTGCAATTTAAAAAAAAAAAAGAAAAAATCGTAAAATATCATTAGTGTAGTAACCTAACAGAATAGAATAATGAAATAGAGCACAATAAAACTTTATTTGTTTCTGTTGTGTTTATTTGCTTCTGTTGCAATGGCGTTAATAATGACGTTTTAATATGTCGAAATTAGATAAAAAATAAAAACCCTAAACTTAAAAACATGTTGCATTGAGTTCTTTTACCTTTAACTACAACAATTTTATTTCGTACTTTCAACAATTTAAGTTTAAAAAGATGATTGAGACTATGTTTACTCTTAATAACGTTATCAATTACCACTGACAGTTGTTGCAACTACTTCGGTAGTGTTTTTTGCTCCCACTATGTTTAGAACCTTTGCCAATGGCAAAATTATATTATCTTTGACATCCCAAACATTGAAAAGCGAAACACTGATTGATGTCTACACTCACAATAGTTACTTACCCAGATTTGTCTTAATAAATCACAGCGGTCCCGATTCAATAGTAAACAATTAATCAAAAAAATAATACAGTTCATTATCTAACTCAGGTTATTAGAGGTTATATTGAACAATAATTATTTTTTTAATGCAGGTTAATGCAAGGTGAGTTGGCGTGTTATTAATAATGCTTTGTCGATTCAAATAGGTAACTGGGTCAGTCAATTTTTTCAATAATATTCTATACGCACCGTATAATCATAGCATATAAAATGTATATGAAGAAAAATTATAAATATTGTAGTTCGTAGTAAATATTTGAATAAAGAAATTAATCTAGGTACGTGGGATAAAGGAAATAAAATTGATGCTAATCATCGACAATTATTTTATTGTTTAAAAAAATGATAAATACTCGAGAATTAAGGTTTAAGGTTTCCCACGATGATTCGGGTATGGTCATAAAGGCGTTGCTATTTTGAAGAAAGTTTCATAAAATAGGAGTAGTTAGCTGGAGCCACAAATATAAGAGATTATAAAAGACGTAATTGTAAAATGTCGACTTTATGTTGGAAGGTTTGATTGTAGAATGGAAAAAGAAGTTAAATATTTGGGAATTATGTTTGACAGAAAGTAAACATGGACTCACATATTGCACATATACACATATGTCCAAAAGTTTGGAATAATGGAATATTTCATATTTTTATAAATAATTTTTTTGATATAAGTAAACATCATTTTGTTACAACTCTAACCAATAAGTACTAAATAAATTTCGAAGTCAGATAAACATAGAAAAAAATTTATTTATTCTTTTGAGGAATGACTTCTTTTTATTCCCGTACGTAAAAACCAATCTAAGAGGTCAACGTTTTTCGACACCTGAAGAAGCGGTTGCTGCATTCAGAATGCATGTTTTGGAGATACCTCAATCAGAGTGGCAAAAGTGCTTCGACCATTGGTTCAAACGTATGCAAAAGTGGGAAATATTTTGAAAAACAATAAAGTGATTTTCGATGATTAATAGGCACAATATTCAAGAGAATTCACCTATCAAAAATTTTCAAAATAATCAAAAAGTTTTTTTAGTTAACGTATGGATTGCAATTACATGAGAAAACTAAATGAACCACATTTTCTGCTTTGCCATTCACGGCCGAGTTCATAATGATACGTATAGGATACTTTAGCATAAAAGTATACTTTTATATATTTTTTTATTTTATTTATATTATTTTTTATATATATTTTATTAAAAAACTGCTTTTTTAAACTCAATGACAGCCGTTTCGCTAGACAACCAGCATCGTAAGATTGACATATTGAAGTTACATTTTGTTTGTTTGTAGCTATGTACCTGATGTTGATTAGGTAGTATTAAGGCTAGACCAAGTATGGAAGTAATAAGACATAACAATATTAAAGCCTAGATGTTATTAGCCCTAAGTGATTATCCTGGATGTATTTCCCTCTAAAATCAGTATAACTGTGCAATGATATAGAACCAGGAAAAACTATATCATGCTGATCTTTACAATAACTTAATATATTTGTGTTACAATTACGTCTTATCTATGTATAAAATGAAGACTCAATCAAAGCAAACACTTTAAAAGTGGAGAACTTCCAGATTTATTTGTTCATTAACAACTTTAAATTGTGGATCTACTAGATGTCTTTTTATTTCAAGTTCTTCAAGGAAATCTAAAGCAGTTTTTTAAATAAATAGTGGAAGTTTTGTTAAAACGAAGAGATTTTTATTATTCTTAACAAGATAGACTTCCAAAAAGTAAGGTTTAGTACAATCAATTTGATTTCATAACCAACTTAAAGTATTCTTTAAGCCAAACTGGTTGTAACACAAGTTTACAAACTCAGCTTAGGGGCGTACATTCTATACAAATTAGTACTGAAACTGTTCGCCAGCGAACACTATGCACAGTGTACAGTGCACAGCTGAAAGGTAAATATTGGAGATCCTGGAGCAACATGTAGTACTATTCGCCCCTTATATCGACGATAATTTCTTACTAATGCAAGATAATGCCAGGCCTCACGTTGCACATATAGTCAGAAATTATCTAGAACAGTGGTTCCCAAATTGGGGGGGCGCGTCCCCCTGGGGGGGCGTGAGGACATATCAGGGGGGGGCGCGAGACAAGCTTAACCTTAAATTAAATTTAAGTAGTGTGCAGGGTGGAGACTCAAATATAGTTACTCATCGTGATGCGATCAAGAAGTATATTGCGAAATTGCAATTTTAGAGGCGTAAAATATTAGCAAACCCCTGCAGTTCAAGGGTCAAGGTTCAAGTTTGAAAATCCAGATATCAAACCATTTGAAGAGCCTAATTGAAGAGTTCCAGAAATACTTCCCAAACACTTGTGACGATAGTATTTACAGAATGTCAACTGACCCATTCCATGTCAACATAGACTCCCTGCCTGAATCACTTCAAGAAGATGCTTTGGAAATAGTACACGAGATTCCTCTGTCAAATACAACTTTGATATAATGGACAAACCTTCATTTTGGTTAAAATATTTCAAAGTGTATCCTAGTGTATCACGGGAAGCTCTTCGTTTATATTTGCCTTTTTCAAGCACCTACTTGTGCGAAAAAGCATTTTCAACACTTGTGGCAATTAAACCAAAGTATCGGAATAAACTTGATGTTGCTAGTGACTTGCGTTGTGCACTTAATAAAACTCAGCCGCGAATAGGCATTTTAGTAAGAAAAATGCAAGCCCATCCATCTCACTAACCAACCTAATCTATTTTTCTCTTAGTAATAATTTTTGTATTTTATCAAAACTGATATGGTCGTACCTTATGGCAGTATAAATAAATGTTTTGTTTTCAATGTAATACTTATTTGGTTTTGTTTCCTAGCCCCACACAATTTATTGTTAAGGGGGGCGCGAGAAGCTTTCATTTCAACAAAAGGGGGGCGTGGTACAAAAAAGTTGGGGAACCCCTGATCTAGAAGGAGTAGAAATTAACACTATGAACTGGCCAGCACGTAGTCCTGACGAAAATTTCTGGGATATCCTTGATAGGTGATTAGGAGCGACACCGATCCAACCAAACAACCAGGAAGTGGGAAAGAGGCTGATCAAGATTTGGAGAAAAATAGACCAAAATGAAATACGACAATTAATTTCAAGTATGATCCGACGATGTGAGGCTGTTGTACGTGGTAGAGGTGAAAACACTCGTTATTTAGCCTTTTTTCATATTTTAGTTTGCTTTTCTTTACATTAATTTTGTTAGAATTTTCTTTTTTATTTTCTTTCTGTTGTACTTCAACCTGAATGATGGACATATTGCTATAATTACTAATAAAATGTAGAATAAATTTGGAGAAGTTTCATTCTTTGTCTGTTTACAAATAAAATTGATTTATTGAAGTGGTGTGTTAATTTCTTGGAGAAGTGTATACTGATATTTAAAACCAATAGAAGTACAACTGCACAATGTAAAAAGATATACACACTGTTTTTCAGCTATCTAATTACGAAAAGGGGCTCTCCAAGCTCCAAAGATTCTTGACCCACAGCTCAATTTAGGAAGTTACGCGTGATTTGATTAGAACCATTAGGTTTAACTGACGGTTAAAGTTTTTTTATTCTAAATTATCATTTTCTTTAGGAAAGATATACTCAAAAAGTAGTTAAAAAAGCCCAAAAAATGTGGATTAAAGAGGAAAGTAGAAAATGTTATAATTAAGTTTTATTCTTATTGTTTTTTTATGCGGTTATTTATTCTGGTTTAATTAAATATTATTCCTACTAAAAAAAGCTACCGTAGATACGCTTGACCTTATAAATTCCAGATCTGTAGCTTACCGCGAATAATTTTAAAACAGTTTAATCGCCAAAGGTGTATAACCGGATCTGAGAATTATGATACAGAAAACGCCTTTATAAATTGAATATAAAAAGAAAAATCTTAACAGTAATAATATAATAGCTACTTCGTATTAAATGGAATCAAGATTACATACATTTTCAGCTATGCTGCAATCTAACAATGGGGTACCCATTAACAATAAAAGAAATTTAAAAAAATTATTTCTATTAATAAAATCAAGTTTATACTTCCTTGGGATATTAATGAAGAGTTACATACAGTTTTTATTTCTTCCGTAGTAAATTTAAAAATCTTTCGGGTTAAAACAATATTGTTCTAGACAAAATACAAAGCAGAAACATGAAAAACATTATTCAGTGTACACTTTTTAATTAAATATTTACCGTTCATATAGTTAGTTATATAACGAAAGTTTTTTATTTGTAAATATTTGTATATTAATTTACGATGTCAACTTTTGTTTGTGTTTAATAAACTTTTCTTGATTTCGTTTTAAATATCTACAATAAAGTAAGTGAAATTGTTGAAATATCCTTATTTGTTTTTCTCTTTCTATTATTCTATTTCCTGTTTTAAGTGGTAGTTTTGGTAATTTGTAAATAAAAGGCATTTGCATATTTGTTACTGTTATCACAGTCAGTTAATATAATAATTTTCTGATAACAATACAGTTATTTTGATCCATAAAAATGTTGTACTACTCATTGAGCTAGTACTAGGTTATCTTAGTTCAAAGTTTCTGTTGGTTGTTTATCTAAATTAATATAAATAGAAAAGACATTAATATATATTTATTTTACGATCCTTTCTAGGGATTTTATTATTGAACATCCTGGTTAAGTTTTGAACATGTAAAACCAAAGAAAAGAAAATCTGGCATTGAAATTATCTTTATCTATCTATGAAATTGACTTGACTTAGCCTTGAGATGCAATAAAACCATACACCTTTTCGGTTTCAGGTGCAGAGCTGCACTTTACCAGATGAAAAAATTAGTTAATTTTTACAAATTTACTTTTTATACCCGTACAAATTTGTAAAGGTGGTTGGGAATTAATTAAAATACAATTCTTAAAATTTTAGACTTTAAAACAGTCCGTTACTTACTTTTTTTAATTTTTTAGTTGCCTGGTATTATAAAATCATTAGTACCTGGCAACATTGAAAAACGTCAGTAAGATTGTTATTTCTGTATTGCAAAATGTGTTGCCTAACTACCATTGGTTGAATACCGATAATAAACTTGGTATGAACCAACATTATAGCAATTTTTTAAAATTTTATAGCAATCTGGTTCTTGAACCAACAGTGTAGCCACTACACCATAGGTGTTCTGTGAGTATAGCCACTACACAACAATTATAAAACTTTGTTTTATTTCTTAAAAATGGTGAGTGAACGTGCGGTGCATTTTTCGGAAAGAGAAAGAATGTATCTAAAAACGCTGGGACCCGTCAACTTTAAAATTCAAATGTGAGCTTTTTAAACATAAATTTAAATGTACAGTGCGATACACGCAAGTCTGGCAAGTCAAAATAATATGAGTCCTAAGGTGTTTCCATAAAGAAAAACTTCATCCCCATAAATTGACCTTTGTGGAAGAACTAATAGAAGACGATCCAGATCGTAGAATGGATTTCTGCGAAATAATTACGAATAAATTGAACAGAGATGAAATAGCTGTTGGTACAATTTTTTTTCCGATGAATCAACATTCACATTGAACGGGAAAGGAAACAGACCAAACTGTAGATATTGGTCAGAGGAGAATTCTCATTGGATGCATGAGACACATACTCATCAGTATCCTCAAATGTTCAATGTTTGGGCAGGTATCATAGGTGATGATATTATAGGTCCTATTTTTGTAGATGAAAATTTGACAGCCGAAAAATATTTATGCATGAATAGAGACGATGTTGTTTCTGAGTTGGCCAATTTATATCCCAACGCAATAGATCCGAATCTACCGGATGAAAATATCTGGTTCCAGCAGGACAGCCCTTGGATTTTTTTGAATTTAAAAATGTATCCTATCATAAACTATTTTTTTAAAGTCCATGAGATAATTTACATACGACATAAACGTTAATAATAAAAATGTTTAACAAAGCGAAGTTTCGTAATCTCATTAAATTTCTCTGCCAATCGATATGTCCAACAAATTTTAATTATTATAAACTGCAAAGTGCGAACACGTATACCATTTAATTAACCACAATCGAAGGTTAAAACAGCTAAACAACGAAGGAAAGTTCCTTTCGAAATAACGAAATCTTTACGAGCCATCTAAAATGCTAATTTGCCCGTTAAGGGCAACATGAAATCTCATAAAGGCGCTCGATTTTTATACCCAGCCGTCTAAATATCAAGTCTATAATTCGTCGCGCGAGCTCGTGTAGATCTGACAGAAGTGTTCGTTGCAAATGTTATTAAGTCCACCTACTAATATCGGTAACAACAACAACGCCTTTGCTGAGCTTTATATATTCGACACCCGCGCGAATAAGTTGAAAAACTGCAAAATCCACCAACGCAAATGGAAATGTGTCGCTTGCGAAAATAAGGATGAAACAGGTTGAAACAACTACACGAAGAAACATTTCTGTTTTTGATATTAAAATATTCTTTCTTAATCCAGCGTAAAGCAATTCGTTTTACTCAACTTTTAAACTCATCTGAACATAATCGACAAGCTTGTTATTATACTTTCAATTCCTAATCATCTCAAAAATTACAAAAATGCTACCTCCTTTTTTAGTTTTTTTAAACTATCATTTATTTTTCATTTTTTGTTAGATTTATAAATAAGTTTTTTATGTTTATATTTAAAGCTTCCCTGTTTCATGGGGATTTTCCTGTTAACTTAGAGGAATCAAGTTCTTTATTTAAAACTTTCTAACTGAAAATGTATCAATTCTAGCGGTTCTAATAAGGATAATAGGATAATTTAAAAAATAATCATACTAGAAACCGGTGAAAATGAAGCTCATAGATTCCTTTACTTACATAGTTACAAGCCGAGCTAATATAAAAGCGTCTAAAAAAATAGTAGGTACTAAATTCTCAGAAATATTAATGCATAAAATCGACAAAAATTTTGTCAGGTTGTGATTCTATGTAATTTATAAAATAAAAGGTATTCATCAACATGAATGCTTATTAAAAAAAATATAACAAACTAAAATGATATTATTTGAACATCAGATGCGGTATCAGTACGTACACCAGGATAATAGTAAGGCGGAATAGGTATAGTAGATACAGAACTTGAACTGTTGACTTAGAGCAGAATAACATTCATGAGCGTTGAGTATTAACTAAGTAAATTAAAAATTAATATTTTATTATTTTATTTAAATTTATCATATTAGCTTTGTTTTGATTAAAGTTTTGGGAACTGTTCTGATTATGAACAGAACTAATGCGCCGTAGACTTTGATTTTAGAGCAGTTCTATAGTACGTTTGAAAAATAAGGCGGAGTAAATTCTCAGAAAAAAAACTAATTTGTTATGCATATTGTAGTACGTGTGCTTTTCGTACAACGTCAATATTTTAGCTTATTCTACATTGGGTTCTACAATTAAGATAGAAAATTTTCCACTTCACATGGACTATCGTAAAATTTAGTTATCTACTTTAAGGGAATTACATTATTTGTTTCGGTTTATTAGATATAAATCTGTTTATAAATAATAACCTTATTTATGGTTATTTTTGTCGTTATAATAATGACCCATGTAGCTCAGAAGTTTATTTTACATTTTAACTATTTAATGTGTAAAAACTCACAGATTTTGTGACTGTATTTTACGTTTTAGTATAATTTATTTTATTTTTTTATTTTATATTAACTGTATGTTTCACAATTAATAGAATTTTTATTCTTTTTATATGTGTCTTTTTATTTTAAACCAATATTGGATTAGATTAATCTCTTTGTTCTAAATATCCAAATAAATTTAACGTAAACTTTTCTTTTAAGATTACATTTTAATTAGAAGTTGTGCACGCCTATGTATTTCGAGGTTTCGGAGATTAGTATTCTGAGAATTTACTCCACCTTATTCTTCAAACGTACTAAAGGACAGTACCAATTATTGTATAACCAAAACATTTCATTTTTAAAAGTAGGAATTTGTTCAAATTTGTCATATGTCAATAGTCTATATCACTAGTATATAGTATATTTGGTATATTTTGGTACATTTCTAAAACAACAAACTAGAATTATAAATAAATAAAATTGTATAACGTGGAGTTTCCTCGATCAAACCGCAAATATAAAAAATGGAGAGCAAAGCTATATGTCCTTTAACAAAAAAAAAATAGCACTCATAAACTCTTATAAAAAAATATAGATCAAAAGTCAGCTGCACAAAATTGCAATAGATATTTCAAATATATTTCAGATCAAACAGCAAGTCCTAAAAATTTTCGTCTCGGATTAATTGGCCTGGAAATGTGAACTCTCACTGATAATTCCGGTATCCCTGTCAAACCGCTGGTTTCTTTTACAGCAGGAGTTAAAGCCCAACCCCTTTGGACCAGATTCAGATGAACATGTCTGACGATTTCTTTGGCATCAAGGGATAAAACTCCTCGTCGAACAGGAACAGGAACAGTAACACAGGGTGCCGCTGATGCAGTTTCCCAAAGAAAAAAATATTAATCAGCACAGACTAACTCTCACTACGGGAACACAAATATAAATGATTATACTCAACCCAAATTATACAAATACAAGAACCGATCCTGTGTGCAAATTTTGACCATAAGCAATAAACCGTGACAGACGATCGCAATAAAAGTGGTTTATTACCATCAGTCCCCTTTTATTGTAGACACTATATTGTTGAACACATTTTACTAAAACTCTAGGATTTCCGGAGATAACAATAAAACATCTTATTTAATGCAATTATTGTCACTAAACCTTTAATAAAGCTTTCTCGTTGTAGGTTCTGTTAATTATTAAAAATAGGGAATGGTTGACAAAAATGAATGCTAAACAAGTTTAATTGGGAAGTAAAGATAAGAAAAATTTAGTGTATAGTGTTTTTCAAGTTGAATGCAGTCAAGATACCTGTTTTAATCCCAATGTGTAGAAAAGAGCTTGTCAATAAACATGGAAAGTATTAAGGGCCGAATTTTAGACATTTATATATTAAATTTATGTAATTTAATGATTTTAAGTAAAACAGGTGCTATCCTGTAATGATAAAACGTAATAGCTTATTAGGTATTAAATACAATTGAAGACTTCGTGAGAAATGAAAACTGACAAATTTGACCAAAAAAGCTTAAATTATTATAGTCCGCCCCCTTCCGCTAATCGGTGATGTTTTAGGGCCGACTTTGGCATACATGATGCGATTGCCTCAGGTATCTTAACTGCATTCAACCCATTCAACCTTTTTCTTGAAAAACACTTTACCACTGCTTATTTTTTGGAAGCTTACATCACAAATAAAAACTTACAGAGAACACAGAAATAAAAGTAATGCACATTTGTTACGAGAATTGTTTTTGTTGTTAAAAATTAGAATATATCAGCAATGGAAAGTTTTTAGATAAATCTAAGAAATTTTCCACTATTGAAATGTTTAACAGATGCTTTATTTTATCTTTGCATAGATACAGTTCGGTTATAGTTTATGTTATAAGCAACATACCCAAAGAAATAGTTTACCAATAATTAATAATATGTGGTTTAGTTTGTTTATTCTAAATAGAAGAGAATCAAAAGAAATCACATCAAAAACGTGCAAAAGTGAAGGTAAAATTCTCACGATTCTCACTCGGAATTCTTGCCAGAAGATGAGTCACTAAATACCACACTGTCACTGATAATCAAAAATTCTACTAATAGTGTACTTGTTTTTTCTACTAAGAGATTTTTTCAAAATTCAAATTGAGTGTATCTGATTTTATTCTTGTGAATACGTGTTTTTGATTGAAAAATTTAATACTTTGAGATTTATAAAATTACGGAGGTAATTGGGTAGAAAAAATATAATATATAATTACTTGATATTACAATTCAACTTAAATAGTTATAACGGATCATTGACTTTTTTATCTGTATATACTGCTACTACTTTTAATTTAGTGTTTTTTTTATTTTTAATTGTAAATATTAGCTAGTCATCTATGAGATAATTATTTTTTTATTTATATACACTACAAATTAACCAAATGTATTAAATATTAAGTGTTTTTTTTTCAATAATTACTGTTAAATGTATTAATTATACTTACAATTCATATATTTAACGCTATGTTAAAGTCAATTCACACCTTTTTTTATAAAATTAACATATTTTCCGAATTTGCATATATATAGTTTGAATACATTGGTTTTAAAAAATGTATCTATTGGTATATTACATGCGAAGGTGCAACGCAGACGAAACACAAAATATTGTTCTACTCCGTGTTACATAAAACATTTTTTGCCCAGGCCCATGAAATAAATGAAATATAAACATAAACTTATTAATTTATTATATTTGAAATACTTGGTGGCTATCTTGCTCTTTTTGATACCTATTTGTTTCGATCGACATGAGGAATATTTAATAACTAATAATTATTTACTATATCTTGTTTCTATTTTTGTTAAATATTAATATGCATTAATTAAATATTTTGTATTAGTATTGATGAATAAATTCCATTAAGTTGGCTTTAGAATAGCATATACATGTTAAATGTGAATTTCCTTTACCTACCGAAGTTATAAAAACGCCCTTTTTCAACAACATAGAAGTGCAAATTTTGGGGATTGTCTATTTACAAGGGTCGGTCATGTCCTGAATAAATAGGTCTATCTACAAATTCACACAAAATAATAATATCTACACATTTTCACACCACAGAGGTAGAATCCTAGGCGTATTTTTTTACGTGTCTTTTCTTGTATAACTAAAGCGAATCCAAAAACATTTTTAAGCATAATAAATTATATATCTATGTTTATTAGATATTTATTACATTTTTCACACTGTCGTTGACGGCTCATTTTAATTTTTACCACCCTATTTATTTACTAAATAAAATATAAAATAAATAAATGTAGGGTCATTTTGATCAGAACGTAACAGAAACACGTTAACAAAAATTCTTTTAGAATATTAAATTCAACATAAAAACATTTACAGCGTTTTCTATTCGTCGCACTGGGGCAGAACTCGCGCCAGTTTTGTGTTCCATTCGTTGAACTTTTTTCATTTTTTTTGTGTTCCATTCAAGTATCACTCCAACTCCGAGCGAGCTAAGGGCGAACCGAGGGCAATAACTGCCGCAAGTTGTTGTTGGAACGCTAAAATGCACATACGCATGCTCATAACAATCTTTGATAGTTTCGGACTCTTGTTGGAACGAACCTTGTATATTTTACATTTTAATTGTTTCTTAATACAACTCCAACGAACTTCACCACTCTTTAATGCGTCTTGCTTGCACAATGAACAATGGTTAGGTTAGCTTAGCTATATAATAAGTAAATCACAACCACGTGAACTCTACTTTTGAAACTGCCATAATATAAAATTTAGATGTTCTTTATTTGCTTATCGATCACAAAATTCGCGAAAATCAATGACCACTAGATGGCGCTGTCAATTTGCAATATGGCCGCTACGAGGGTGAACAACAAAATTTTAGTTCATGCTTTGCATCTATCGTTGTTGCTGTGTACGTGTAAACTTCCTATTTTTTGTTATTTTTCGGGTCTTAATACATTACACACGAGTTTTTCCATCTCAGCCCGAAAAAAAAATACATTACATTACATACATTAGAAAAGTATTAGTATATTAAGGGATTTAATTTATAACGAAGTAAACCATCCATATCATTTTATATCTTAAATGTAACTATGACACACTACTTTATTCTTTATGTTGATGGGAAACAAAGGACCCTTACATATTTCTTAGTCCTTCCTGTTAATTTTTTTTTGTAACTTTGTCTTCCATATTTCCTTTATTTGTTTTCTGTTGTCCACTTTCTTTAATAATTGGTTTTGCTTTATTTCTAATGTGACTAATAAGCTTCGTACATTTCACTAGGTTGCTTATCTTCATTTTAAATTAATCTTAATTGTTATTGTCAGCATAACCTCACAAACCTTTTTTTCTTCTTCTTGTGTCACTTATTCTTCTTGCCCTCTGTTATGTGAGACTACAGTTACACTGGAAAGTTTTTAAAAAAGTTTTTATATTTTGCACTTATAAAAATCTTCATTATAAAACGCATTTGCGTATCGTAATGAAACTTTTACGCACGCAAATTTTTGTTTTAAATGGTTGGCGACATGAGTGAAGTATCTAAAGGCAAAACTATTGACAATGACATTTGTGGCTAATAGCAATTTATTAATTTTATATTGTTCTTTAAGAAAGTATTTGTGAATATGAATATTATCTTTTAATTATATAATATATTATTATTGGTGTGTTAGTCACTTTAAAATATTAGAAAACATTAACATTTGATAATTTAAATGTCACAACTGTCAAATTTTATAAATTACACAGTGCTGCCGACATACTTTAAAAAAAAAAATCGTAATTATATAAAATTAAAAAATTAATTTAAAAAATGGTAAAAAGGGCAAAATATAAAAAATATTATAAACAACTTATTTCATATGGCTGTTGTGACACTCGTTCTCTAAAAAACTCATCGCTTCGCGATTCGTTTTTTAAACTTGAACTCGTGTCATAACAGAATTCCATATGAAATGCGTTGTTTAATATACTATTTTTAAATCTAGATGTCTATACTGAACTCGCTCCCCTTTTTTCTTTCTTTTTTAAAACATATAAAAAGGTAAAAAATTAATTTTAGACCACAAATTTTATACATTTTATCCTAAATGTTCTTATATTTATTTTTTTATTTTTTATCTGTTGGTTCGTTTGAAAATGTTTGTAATTTTATATTTTATGTTGTAATTGCGGTCTTTATATTAATATTTGTATTAATTTTTACACTAAGGTATGATTTTTCTTTTATTTTTAATTTGCACCACTAAAATAACCTTTTTTATAGCTTGATAAACTAGTTGTTATTATTGTTTTCCGTCAACATAAAGAATAAAATTCTGTGATATAGACTTTGGGTTTTTCATTTGAATATAATTATAATTTAAATTTTACAGTTTCAAGGAATTTCTTAAATTTTATTTGTATTTCTTAGCATTCGTATTTTGCAAAGAGCTTAAACCCTCGGCAGGGGGCCTTAATCTCTCTCCTAAAATAGCTATGACAATAACAGATGTAACCTAATCTTCTCATATTGTTCATATATTATTGTTATACTAGATGCAATAAAATTATTTATTTATTTTTGATCCTTGTTAGTTTTATTCTTAAACTTTACTAATTTATTTGTTGTGATAATCACAAAAAGTTGTTACTCATTTGTTAGCCTTCAGTAATAATTCCTAGGTCTGTTCGTTGATATGTTGTTAGATATTTTGTGAATGAATTTGTTATATAAAGTCATAAATTTTAACACCCACTTCACATGTAGTTTTTTCGAATGCAGTAAAGACCTCCTAAAGATTTATAAGTGGGATTAGAATAGAGAAGAAACCATAAATTTGAAGTTTTCATTGAACACCTGTAGCGGAGTAAAAAATCACCTTTCCAATAATGAAGAAATCACTCATCTAGATTTATCTTTTGTTAATGGAATTATTCAAATTTAAACGCTAGGAATATATCGTTTTTTAAAAGGGCTAATAATATTTTCATGTTTTATTACTTTAAACACTAAACACCACTAAATCAACATCATTATAAAAAAATGTAACTTCTATATGTTAATCTGATGATGAGTTGAGCTGTCAATGAGATAAAACAGTTAATTTTTAGTAGTTTTTTTTGTAAAAGTTATTTATTTAGTGTTCTTTTTTAAAATAATTTTTATCGGTGTAGTTAGTTACTTACTTATCTTCCTGTATTTTTGAAATACCGTTAGATTGTCTGGAATGTTTATTGCATAACCATAGCTGAAGGGAATGCAGATTTTATAGCTACGATTAGATTTATTTCCCGCTGTGTGCATGAAAAGTTTTCCCACTGATGCAAAAGAACTGGTTAAAATTAAAATGTTTAAGAGACTAGCAATTAAATACCGTCGTCGTCAACTGAAAATAGTATAATTAGTTATTCGTATTTGGAATCGGCAGACAAGAGAGCGTAATATGAACAATTATGTCCTATTAACGCCTTAAGTGGCGTGGTGCTATTAATTACGCAAATCAGTTGATTATTTAATTGGACGAATTCCAATGCTCTTAAAAGCAAAAAAATGTTTCACTAATTGTTCGAGTCGTCCCAGAAGAACGAAATATAACCTTTGTCATGCACAGAGACCTTACAAAACAAAAACTGGCTTGGTTTTTTTAAATACAAAAGAACAATATTCAATGACAATTCAATATTAACAATGAAAGTTAGTTTGGCAACGAGTTTATGCCTGTTGGCGCACTAGTCATTGCTTATTATTCTACTCAACAATAATTTTTTATCGATGAATATCTGAAGAAAAAAATATAAACATTTCAACGATATCTTAAGGTCACCGCACCCACTATAAGTACACGGTAAAATAAGAGTCCCCTAAAAATGAGATCATGCTAATGAACAAACTACTTTAAGTATCTGCTTAAACTTGCGACCTAGTTTGTATGTTGTAATTACTGATTTTTAGATAACGAATAATATCAATGTATTTTATAACTTCCTTAAATTTTCATAACAAGGGGGATATTCTACTAAAACGTTGTATAACATTTTTTTACGATTTCTTGAGTTAAACTAATAATTCGAAAAAGATATTCATTGAAGCTACTGACGATATCAGTGAAGTAAAGTTATTTTTAATAATATACCATACACTACTAATTGTAACGAACTACACAGAAGATCTAATGACTAAGATCACTGACACCGGTACTCAATTTGGCTGAAAATTCAATGTTAACAAGCAAAATATAATATGGTCATCAGTAAAACGCATAGATAGATATAGTAGAAAAAATTGACTTTTACCCCGACGTCACAACTACAAACTTCACGAAATGAATCGAAGTCAAAAATGGCTACTGTTACTTTGTCGTGTGTGCAAATATTTTTATTGTTTGTTTATCTTTTCAGTATTTTTTGAATTATACATAAACTAAATACAATGCGTCCATAAAGTAAAGCATAAATTCAGTATTGGCAAAATAAACAATAAAATTAGAAATTCTCAAAAAAGGTCGATTTTTAATTTTAATTTATTATTGTTTCAAATCATAATCTAATATATAGGGTGAACCACTTTCGTGTAGTGACGTCATCACCATTTTTTCAAATGGAACCCCTCCCTTTTTTCAATTTCCAAATTGTCTTGCTGAGCTGATTCCAAAAATGTATAATATGTTGCTTCAAATTAGTACAGGGTGGGCAAAAATGCAAAAATTTACTTACAAAGTAATAAGTATTGTTATACAACTACTTTGATAAACTATCAAGAACATACAGCATTATTAATTAATTAATTAATTAATTTTAAAGCGAATTTTTCGAATAAATAGTGGAAGTTTAGTTTAACTGTTCAGTTATTTATTGTTCTTAGTAAGATGATTAGTGATCCAAGCCCCTGGACAGTAAAAATCTTTGTTTGGCATTATTTTTTAACATTCTTTTTATTTGACAAGGATGTCAAAAACATTGAAGCACAGTTTCGTATTGTTAATGTTTATAGAAGGTACGTTCGTGAACTTTTTTACAAAAACCGAATGTGACAGGAGTGAAATATTAATGACGATTGGTATTGGCGATAAGACTCGGACTCAACAAGAGGTATGCTGATTATTCCATGAAATGCAACCAGATCGCGAACCTATTTCACAATCTACGGTAAGTAGAATAGAGCGAAAATACAGAGAATTAGGACATGTGAGGGATGCAGCAAAGCAAGGTAGACCAAAAGTTGATGCAAATATTCAATAAGACATAATTTTGTCGGCTGTAGAAAATCTACACTGTACAGTGCAAGGATTATCTAGGGATTTTGGTATTGAAAAGCCTTCAGTATCAAACATTTTCAAAAAGGTAAAATACCATCCTTATAAAGTACTCCTCATCCATGAATTGGCTGAAGACGACTTTGACGAAAGAACTGAATTCTGCGAGTATATGATGAACCAAAATAACAATTTCATTGAATATTTCCCTCATGTATAATATATGTCATAAGAGGAATGCAATTATCGAAAAATTACAGCGGTAATTGCACTGCGAAAACATCCCGTCGTCATGACACCAAGCGAAAACATCCCGTCGTCATGACACCAAGCGAAAACATCCCGTCGTCATGACACCAAGCGAAAACATCCCGTCGTCATGACAACAACACTGAGTGACAATACTGATAAATGTCAGATATACTTCAAAAAGTGAAAAAATGTTTATTCGTGAAATATTTTTTTGATGATTATTTTTTGACGTTTCTCGACACCAATAGACATTTTCAATTTTAGTAATTCATATACGTTCTAGAAAATCAAAACATTAGTATAGTGGGAATAATCCACTTACCACGAATACATATAACAAGGATGTAAAACTCGAGTGGAGAGGGTAGCAGGAGAAAAGGCGCCTATCTGGGCAGGGTTAAATTCTCGGTCGTTGCGTACTCCGTACTGCGCAACAGGCTGTCTTTTTCTTTGTGCGAGCGAGGTAACCAACCGCACATTGGATTCGTGTAAACATCTCTCGTTCGAGAGAGAGACAGCCTGATGCGCAGTACAAAGTACGCAACGACCGTGGACTAGACTCCGCCCAGATAGGAGCCGTAAATTCAGCCACGGGCGCTTATAGCTCGGCATAGGAGTTTCACATCCTTGTTATATGTATTCGTGTCACTTACATTATTCCAGCGAGAATAATTCAATGTACATTGTTCTTATTGAATGACAACCAAATAACAACGTATTTTCTTGATCTGACGCGTCTGTCATAGATTTTCAAGAAATTCGTAAAATGAATCCCAAACGTTTCAGTGAAAAAATAATCTATCGAATACCACACAAGAGTTCGATAAATTAGATAATAATTCTCCAGGCATTTTCTCAAACTTGTTGCCATCTGAAAATAGCCACTCGAGCCCTTCGGGCTCTCGTGTCTATTGCCTGGCAACCCAGGTTCACCCAGTATATTAGATTATGATTTGAAACAATAGTAAATTGAAATCAAAAATCGACCTGTTTCGGGAATTTTTAATTTCATTGTTCATCCAGCCAATAATGAATTTATGCGTTACTTTATGGACGCACTGTATAGCGGTTGTTTGAAGTTAATTTAGTAGGTACTTATCGTAAAATAAAAATAATAAATTAGAGTTTAAAAAAACCAATTTTATAGAATTTATTTGAATGCAAATGATAAAAGACTTTGAACAAAATTCGATGTATCAAAATAATAACAGTTGTCATAAGAGGTCAAAATTAATTCCTATGAATACAACCGTTTCAACGTTTCTTCTTCGAAGGTCATAATTAGAGTTGGAAATAACGAATGACACTGCTTGATAGACAAGTGTGCATAATTGTTTGATGGATTTTTTACTAGCAGTAAAAAAAGTGAAATTTTTCTACTGTAGATATATAAATAGGATCAAATTTGGTGGAGATTTGATAAATTTTATTGCTGGCTGGATAAAATAAGAGGAATAAAGAGCGCAGATTTAGGATTTAAGATCCTCTGCAGCGCTGGGGTGGAGTTGTATATTGAGTGGAAGTCGTATTGCCCGTGGCGAGATATTAGTGGAGATTGTTGGTTTGTGGTGACGTTATTGGGAGATAATGGCTTGAGTTAGCGAGGTCTGTTGGGCGGAAAGTTGAAGAATTCAGGTAATAATAGAGATAATGGCATCGTGATCGGGGGCGCGTGTCTAGAAAGAGTGCAAAAGTTGGTTTATCTAGGTAGCAACATCAACGATCAATTGGTCTCGAGCATCGAGATCAAAACCAGTATAGAAAAAGCAAGGGCTGCTTTTATAAAAGTGAAATAAGTTCTAACCAGTTACGTTCTAACTTTTAAATTGAGAAAAAAAATAGTGCGTTGCTATCTGTTCTTCCTAGTTCTCTTGTATGGCATGGAAGCATGGTAAATAATGCTTCTACCGTTATACCGTTGATGATTAAAAATCAGCAGGGTGGACAAAGTCAGCAACAATAGAGTTCCCAATCGCATGGAAAAAGATCCTGAAATAGTCAAAACAATCAAATGGCGAAAATTAGGATATTTTAACATTTATAAGACACCCTGAAAAATATGAAATCCCTTATTATAACGGAAAAAATAACAAGCAAACGTGGCTAAAGAATTTGGGGCAGTGGTATGGGAAGTCTACAGTTCAGCTTTTCCGAGGCGCTATCGCAACAGAACAATTATCGTCAATATGGTAGCCGACATGTAAGAAGAACCGATTGTCCAAGTTGTTCTACATACTTTTATCTTTAGTAGTTGAGGTTCTATGCTTTGTTAATGAACAAAATCACACTAAACATCAAAAACTAATACACAGTCCCACTACATTGATCATTTTACTCATAATGTATAAATACGAGATGAATTTATTGATTACGTTCTAAAACTCTTTTATCTTGATAAAGTTTTAAAATTATATATAAAGTTCTACACTGGTTTAAAATATCACACTGAACACTAATAAAAAGATCATTACTTCACTAAATTATACAATATTTATTATTGCTATAAACATATTATAAAGTCGTAAATCAAGTTAACATAAATGTCTTACAGTCCTTTAAAAATATTGAATACGGCGAATTTTTGTAATAAAATACAATGTTACAAATCCTTCTCAGTATATAACTGAATGGAAGTCTATAAGTATTCCTTTTAATGTCTTTTTTACAGCAAAATGTCGTAACTACCGCTCAAACTTTATGGATAATATTTTTGATGGTTACACCTGTAAAACGTTTAGGAATAATGATTAAACGAAAAAATATAGTTCTTATTTTTATAGTAATTTTCATACAAGACAACAGAGAATGTGTTATTTCCAATATGTTTTTTTATTTCGCTTTCTTAAGGTGATATACTCCAACATTTCCATGTACGCATTCACCAAAATACGATTTTTCGAAATAAACAACTCAAATACATCACGTTGTTTTTTAAAAAGTGCAAGTGACTGTCTATAATGTTTTAAATGGGAATAAAATATACCAAAAAAAATATAAATTAAATTATTAGGTCCATTTATGATCCAAAAATCACCAATTTTATTTTATTTGGCATGTAACTTTTTTGTTTATTTGTGAAATTTGATCAAATTTTCAGGATTTTCCTGCGTGGTAGGAGCATGTTTTTATCACGCAAATTTTTTTTCTCCATAAACCACAATAATTTTTTTTAAGTTATAATTTATTTAAAATGAAAGTATGCGTCTACCACGTAAAATGAAATAAATTATTCTTGACTGTTGTCAGTAACTTGCACTTTTTAATGATGTATTTGAGTTCCCGTTTGCCTATCTTATTCATCTAAAAAAAGATTGGGTCATTCAAATACGCAGTTTATTTGAACTTGACAATGGCTTTTTTATCTAGAAAGGCTCACTCAGTCGCCAAGAAAATTTTTGTAAGAATTTACTACAAATTAGCCACGGAATTGACGCATCTTCTTTCATGTACTACATATATTTTCATATATTTTTTTAAATTATGTTAAGGGCAGATTCCCTTCACTTTGATCAGAACTAAACCTTTTTTGAAGATATTTGCAGTCAAGGTGGTGTTCTTTCGCGTTGAGCATGAATCAATCGTAAAGACATTGTCTCTAAACACGCTCTCATTTATCGGAAAAATTTTGAATTTTTGGAAATCGTTTACGGCTACTTCATCACTTGCAGTCCACAAGTATGCCTTCTGTTATCTGGTACTGAATTACCACTTTTCCTGGATTATTTTTCAACTACGATTAATACTTATATTAATTTTCTAAAACAAAAATATTCATGAAAAACCTTCGGACTATTTGTTAAAATAGATCCGTCAGCCAGTTGCTTCACTTTATTTATAAAGTTGTAAGATCAATTAACTATATTAAGTTATAAATAAACAGTGCAATAATTTGAATAAATTATCTCACCGTACAAAAACTAGTTTCTGAATTCCTGCTAAACTAAATATAGCAATGATCGTTTTGTTATATAAACAAAGAGTTAATTAATGGTTAATGAATTAATTGAGAATTATGTTATATAAATCCAAGAATGGATGTACCATATGGTTGGCATTATGGTCGTTACCTTTTTTTGTTTATGGTTGATTGTATCGTTTCAAGCAAAACATTTCAAGCAATAAAGGATAAAAACTTTATATCTATTTTTGGAATACACATTTTGTTGTTAATAGCATATAATACACCTTCGTTTTTCAATACGATATTGTTCAGAAAAATGTAGTAGCACTGATAACACAAAATTAAAATTTTAATACTAGTAGATCATATAAAAAGCTTTATGTTCCGATGAATAATTTTCATATCTACTACCTATTTATTTTGGTCCATTTAGCTGTTTTTCACAAAGAAAGTATATTAGGTTATCTTAGGTTTTATAAGCCCTAATAACGCTTCCCTAGACCTACAATTTTCACCTCTACCACGTACAACAGCCTCACAACGTCGGATCATACTTGAAATTAATTGTCGTATTTCATTTTGGTCTTCCTGGTTGTTTGGTTGGATCGGTGTCGCTTCTAATCACCTACCAAGGATATCCCAGAAATTTTCGTCCGGACTACGTGCTGGCCATTTCATAATGTTAATTTCTACTCCTTTTAGATAATTTCTGACTATATGTGCAAGGTGAGGCCTGGCATTATCTTGCATTAGTAAGAAATTATCGTCGATATAAGGGGCGAATGGTACTACATGTTGCTCCAGGATCTCCAATATTTACCTTTCAGCTGTACACTGTACACTGAGCATAATGTTCGCTGGCGAACAGTTTCAGTACTAATTTGTATAGAATGTACGTCCCTAAGCTGAGTTTGTAAACTTGTGTTACAACCACTTTGGCTTTAAGAATACTTTAAGTTGGTTATGAAATCAAATTGATTGTACTTACCCTTACTTTTTGGAAGTCTATATTATTAAGAATAATAAAAAAAGGGTACTATCAATATTCTAGACTCGATATGCAGATATGGTGTGACACATTTATTTATTTGAATATTTTTTATTTCACATTCAGTTACGAAAGGTTATGTGGGGTTAGTTGTCACAAATTAAACGGGGCTGATGTCACTTCGACAACTTACCCCACAACATTTAAATCTTTTAAAATACAAATAATGTAACTATTGCTCGGACTCTTCTTTTTATAATGATTTGGTTTTTCTAAATAGACTTTTCACTTTGTCATTGCGGACTCCACAAACCACAAGTCTTTCTAGAGCTACTGCGCTCTTCCTTGAAAATTTGGAAAATTTGTTTGACAGAGATACAAATTTAAACTTGGTGACATAACATGGACGAAACGAGGAGTGTTGCTGTTTGACATCAGCCTACTACATTCTAAATAATAATTAAGTAAATACAGTAAATTAATATGTCGAAGTGATAGCAGCCTATTTAAAACTTTGTAATTAAAAAAAATAATGGTTTTCATTTGCAGTATTTTTTATAAATCGTATTACATTTTGCATCTTTACCTTTCTCCACTTAATTGATTAAAAAAGTTACATATGGTGGTCCATATTAATTTCGTACGAACAAAAAGTTCCAGAATTTTGCCGCATTAATTTAGGAACTCTCTGTATATTATTAAATTATTATTACCTCCTTCTGTATTTTCCTATTATAAATTGAAGATTAATTTGGATCCCTATATTGCAACATAACATTCTACCGTGTAAGATATAAAATATATTTGTTGTTGTTGTTTGTATTTGACTTTATAGTTTAAAAGTTGCAGATAAATTGTGATGATTAAACTCTATTTAATTTTATCTAGTTTATTAACTTGCCACTTAACTCTTATTTAGTTCTAATAATAAACTTTCAACAAATTTCCCCACTGATTTTTTTCATTTTAAAGTCGATCACAGAGGGACATCTGGCATTACGGTCATTTAAACAAACCATTAAACTTGAGAGTCCTTTTAAAATGTTTCCGATTCACTAAGTTTTAGATAACTAATTAGATGTTTATTTTATTAATTTCCAAATGGAATGTTAATTAGTTTGAAAGATTCATTTTACGCTTCTGCGACGATATGACTACTTAGTACATTAAAAACTAAGAAAGACAAATTCCCCAACTAATTCTTTAAGGTCATTAAATTAGAGGAATTTATTGGGGACGTTATTTGAAAAACGACCCAAGCGACAAATAAATTTCTATGAGAATATGTGAAAACTTTGTCGGTATGTTTTAATTCGAAGAATATTTGCATAGAATGTGCAAACTGATGTATTTATAATAAAAATAATGTTTATTTATAGAACAGTGCTAGAAACTGTAAGCAATAAGGAATAATAAACTTATGGATATCGGATATTTTAAAAATAACTTTGGTAAGAAATAATAGTAACTAAAAAAAAAATAATTAAAAATTGCAAAATAATGACTAATGAAATTGTAAAAAAAAAACTTTTAGTAAATAGAAAAACGTAAAAAAACTATTAATATTAGAGACATTCCATTTAAATTAAAAGAGTAATTCCCCTAAATGTCGGCAACACATTATACAATTTCTCAAAAATAATGCTGATTTTCTCATAGTATGTTATGGAAATAAACGTCATATCATTTACACTGTCAAGTTTTGTATGCGAATTAACATTTTCTCAACTTCACCTACAAAAATGTTTTCTAGTAGTTAAAATGATGACATTATGAGCACTCCGCTGGAGATATTAGAAAAACCTTAAGCTGCCACAAAATTTGTTACCGCGAAAATCCAAAGAAAGATACGAAAGTACCTATCAACTTATGGATTGGCGACACAAGCACAACGTAAAATCATTTTCGGAGAATGTTTTCTTTGCGTACTTTGAAGAATTATCAAAAACTATGAAACCATCTTAACTATGGGCCATTTTTTCGATAAATGAATAAATAATAATAATAATAATAATAATAATATTGTTGTCTTCAAGATGTTTTAATTTTAAAATTTAACTAATTTATATGATTTTAATGTGTTGTAATGTCTCTTCTGAAGAGGTTTTATCTTTTAACTAAGTAACTCTGATGATGGCCTTATAAGCCGAAACCGCTCAGTTACTGAATTTAATATACACTTTACACACTTAACCTACGGTTTTTAATATACAAAAAATTTTCCTTCCTTTATCTTATCATTTATTCGATGCTGAGAACTACACTAAATCGGATGGATTTAAAAGTAAAAAATCGATAATCCTATCTACAGAACATACGTATCTGAAAGATGCTCTAGACGATAAGCATTTGTTGTCAAAGGTAAAGAATTAAAATATTGTGTAATTATCATCACATAATAATGGGTTTTCAGGTTATTCTCATTATTGGATTAAGCGGGGCTTGCCGTACACAAGAACTAAGAAATATAAAAATGGAAAACATTCAGAATACAGGAAATTCTTTTGTAATTAATATCATTTGTCAAAAGAATATAAGTTTGCGTCCTCCTTTCTCCTTGGAACTTCCTTTATTTGTTAATTACAGAAATGGAAAATGTAAAATTGCTAAATACCTTCAGCTGCCGGAACCAAAGCAATATACTGGCCACTATTTTAGGAGATCGGCAGCCACTATATTAGTTGATACAGAAAGTGATATGCTATCATCAAATCGACTAGGTGGCTGGCAGTCTTTTACAGTAACGGAAGGCTATGTGAATCAGTCACATAAAAATTTAAAAGACCACCCTTTTGAAAATTTTGTAAGTTGATGGGTATCACCTTGTTGTTGACTTGAGGAAGATCGCGAGCAACTTACAAATAATATTAAGTCGTAGGTGTAGGACTAACCTAAAATGAGCCAATTGCTTAAGATAGTTCCTGTGGAATAGCCTACTTGTCGAATTGCTTTAAATTTAATTTAATTATATAGAAGTGTAAAATAAAGTTAAGCTCATTGTGTATGAAAACTAGTATGGATTTTCGCTAATAAATATCATCCAGTAAAACTTAATATACTTATATGAAATAGATTAAGAATATATAAGAATGAGCAAATACTTGATTGAGTTTAAAATTAATTAAATACATAATAATTATATATTTTGAAACAATTTTTAAATAACCTAACCCTTCATGTTAGTTTGATCCATAAGCTCAAGGCCAACCCAGCTCACTTAACCTTCGGATGCTGTCACTGTGAGATTCTGTATTCCTCTTTAGTAAACAGGCAGATATACCCTCAGACGGACATCTTGGTACGAATCTTCTTTTAGAGATCTAGAAATGTTTGTAACCGACGCGACGTATTGTACACATACACACGATGTACTTAGGCTAATCTGTCATTCCATAAAACAATTTCAGTAAATCAAACCCCTCCCTTGTAGAAGTTTTTTGTCATGTCACAATGAATAATGGGTCAACAATTCTTTTAAATTGTTTTGAAACACTTGCAGAACAACAAAACAAATACATATATACACATATAAACAGTATGGCCAACGTAATTTCTCACAATATATTACTAAAGAAAGAAAACAAGGTACGGCCTTGACAAAAAAAAACAACGGATCTTTTAACATGTTATACAGTGACGGTGTATACCAGGTAGCGAAAGAAGGTAATATTAGTGATGAGCATATCATGAAGATAATTATTAAATAACTGTTAGTATAAAGTGAACCGGTTACACATATCTGTCAACACTCAAGTTTTTTCCTCTATAGAATTATTTTTATAGGGACAGCGGTAGTCACGCTTTATTCATTTATTTTAAAGACTGATTTATTGCCTAGGGGTAGTTTATATTGGTCTTAAATTTAGTCAATTATAGTAACTAATGTATTTTTAACATAATGGGGACAACAATGGCGAAAAAAATAAATATTTCTGGTGCTACTTCAGTTGAATTAAAATCGCGATATGGGAAAAGTAATGCTTACTTAAAATTTGTAGAGGACATTAAATATAATATGAACTAGGCCAGAAGAACACTGTCACCCTTCTATGGGTACCACAGGAATAGAAGGGAACGAAACAGCAGATGAGCTGCCAAAAAAGCAGCCGAAACCCCATATCTGAACCCAGAGCCATCTTGTGGAATCAGCAGTAGAGTTAAAAAAACTAAGAATAGAAATGGACTGAGAGAAGAAAAGATACTCTTGGGAAACTATGAT
Source organism: Ophraella communa (assembly GCA_035357415.1). Taxonomy (NCBI): domain Eukaryota; kingdom Metazoa; phylum Arthropoda; class Insecta; order Coleoptera; family Chrysomelidae; genus Ophraella; species Ophraella communa. The sequence goes on along the minus strand of CM068991.1, from coordinate 30,468,267 downwards.
CACAAGAGATCTCTTAGCTGTATTAACTTCAGTAAAAAAAGCTTCGGATTTAAACGGTGATATTAACCGGGCATTGCCGGTTAAGAAGTCACATAAAGAGATTAGGGTTAGCAGATGAAGCAAAGTGCAGATTCTGTGAGGAAGGGGACAAAACCTCAATACACATACTCTCGGGTTGCCCTGCCTTACAGAATTCTAGAGCCAGATAACTAGGAGCACACGAAATAAAAGAGGAGGATCTATCTGATTTAAAGCTCGACGATGTCCTAAACTTTCTCAAGAAAATAGAATTAGATAAGCTGCTGTAGGTTTTAGAAAACATGAGATTCATGGCAAGTAAGGGGGGACAAAATAGATCTTATAGATCGCAATGTACTTATCACCCCTAATTTTATATACACACACACATACATACGTACATATAAATAGACAACATGGCATGGAAGAAGAAGTAACAATGAGCTAAGAACTGGACAATCAGCCATTATTAGTGTAACGAAGGTCAATAAATTAAGATGGATAGGTCACATAGAAAGGTGGGTGCCGCAGAAAGGTATTACAAAGCGGTATAGGAGGAAAGAGAAAAAGGGGACGTCCTAAAACAAGGTGAATTTAAGATGTACTTAAAGATACCAAAACATTAAAAATAAGCAACTGGCAAAAAAAAACAGAAACTTTGCGGAGACATTATCCACATTGGCAAGAGCCTAAAGAGGAAGTAAATTATACATAATGCACAGCTGAAGCTTTCAGGCTTCACCTTTTTTAATTTTCAAATACAGAAGGTTTGCTTGTGTACGTATAGATTAAATATTACAAGAGATTAATACCGACATCACGTTAATTTTGAAACATTGCATAGTTTACAAAAATTGATATATCTTTAGATTTCCAAAGTTTCCTTCTGTGGACCGAATATGCGTATTTTATTCCCGATTTAATTCCCAAAGGTTTTTCAGAGATTGATATAAACAAAAATTATTTTATTAATTACTCTTATGACGAGGAGTATCATTGTTGTGCTTTTTCAACATGTTGGACGCATGTGCAAGTTTGGATACAGTCTGTTGGGTGTATCTTTTCCCAGCAACGAAACTATTTATGAATTACTTTTTATATTTTATTCACAGAAACAAAAACCCCGAATACTTTGAAAAATGAGAGAAAATAAGGAATGACTTTTATTAATACACAAAAAGTTTAACCATGGAACACAAATAAATAAGAAACATTTCTTTGTTTTTCGTTTTGTGCTCTGCGTGTCAGTTTTGTAAATATTGTTTTTACAAACTATATTTGTATTCATGCTTTTGATTCTAATTTGTGCCGTAAATTTTCATATTTGTAAAAAACAGTTATTGTAGGTTAAATTGGATATTTTATTTTAGTTAATTTGTCAGTTTTAAGAAATTAGAGTATCATTATAACAATATGAACTACACGCCTATCGAAATTTATATAGTATTTTTTAAAGTAAATGGAATTGGCTTATTGACTGCAATAAACTACCCGATTTAATCTCATTGTGTAGAAAATCATCAGGTAAAATATGCAAATGTGCTACAGGGTCGAACTTAAGAAATTTAAATTTGTATTTTGCATAATATAGGAGATATACAAGTAATTTATTTAAATGTTACAATTCTATTCTATATTTAGTTCAGTGTCCCTATCGCTATCTTCATCTAAATTAATTATAATTGGCGCAATTAATTTTACAGAAAGGTACGAGTTTTCAACATTTATAACATGATTAACAAAACTTTTCCAACTCTCGGTAGGAATGTCATTCATAACGTTTCTAATTAATTCTACCACACTACTACCGGAGTTGGTGCCACATAAGCTGTATTGAACACGCAGTAGTAGGGAGGTAGTCGTAACACTGTATGTCCCAATTCTTCTGCAATTGTATCACAAACATGCGTTTTTTAAAAAAAAATATGATTGCAGCACTTGTAAAAGTTCTCAAAATATATGCCATTTGCATGAAGTTTTGAATCTCCAATTTCGTATTCTTTGAGCCAGGAAATTTTTGCAATTGTCGACTATGATAGCTTGCGTTGTCCATTACTATAACGCTGTTTGGCGGAATGTTGGGTAACAGACAATTTTTAAACCAATCTTCAAAAAGCTCTGCTGTCGTATCTTCGTGATAATCAACACAAGAGTCCTTAATATTTTTGGCAGAAAGCCACATAGCGTTTGGGATCCAACCATTTTCTGATCCTGCATGTAATATTATGATTCTCTTCCCTTTATTTGATGGTGCTTTTGTTTTGTTCCAATGAAATACAAAGACTAAAATGAACAAGAAGTGTAAGCTGTAATCCTCTACAATCCCTCTCGGAGAAACAAAATTACCTGAATCAGGTCCTTTTACATTTATGATATGCATCTCGGATTTTACAACTTAATGGTCTAATTGGTTTTATTATAATCCTTAAGTCAATATCATTTATTGTGAAAAATACTATAATAACATAGTATATTAACAAAGGTGGTTTAGTTTATGAAATAAATTTTAATAATTTAATTTACTTTCAATTTTTGAAGCATGTATAATAGAAACAAAACTATAAAAATGCATATTGAAGTAATTTGATTATGGTGTTCTAAGGTGTTAGTTTATTTTGGAAAAGGGGTCATATGTTTTGATATATTTTTGTTGGAGGTTCAAAAAATAGTATTGTAGTATTTTGGGGTTAACACAATGATTCTATTTATAATTATCCTCACATAGTGTAATGAGTATTATTTAAATGGCAGTTGCTAGTCGACGAATATAGTGCCTAATTGTTTTTATTTCCGGTTTCCGATCAAAATAATCTAGCAATACAATGCGAAACAGCTTTGTTTAATATTAAAATCACGTTTCGAGTACCTGTACACTTACAATGGTACTTAAAATTTGTGATTTGATTGTTTGCTCGATCTTTATAACTTGAGTTACTGACGACTGTTTTATAGTTTTGATTACACGGAATTTTAATCTTAAAATTTAAACACATTAATTCTACCTCACCTTACGGCCTTTTATTATTTACATCTATAATTAAGTTAAAAATAATTTTTTGATATTTTAAAAGGTATCCGTTTTTTGACACATTTTAAAATATACACCACATCGAGCAACACAATTGTCACTTAAAATATTTTGAAAAATGGCAAATAATCTAAAAAATAAAAATAATCAAGGAGTCAATAGCCGAGTAGGCGATGAAATTTATATGGATAGATGTTTTCTATTACAACTGACGTCTGTCACATTATTACACTGTATTTGCAGCCCTTGACAACAAGATTGAACATTTATAAATTTTTCAATTAAATGTATTTTTCGTTCTCGTTTATTGGGTAAAGTTTCATTGTACTTTCATTATTTATTTACTAAGACTACGTCCTATTATTGTGACCAAGGTGACTTTGCCAAAATTGTTGGTAAGAACCACTGTGCTGTACAAAATATGTACCAAAGCTACCAGGAGTATAGTCTTATAACCAGATGACCCAGATTTAACCGAACAAGTTTGCTTAGTTAAAGATATAATCGATTTTTGTTGATGTTAGAGACTTTAATGTTCGTCAACTGACAGATAAAAGAAGGCTTGCTACAGAAGGATTGCTACAGGGCCAACATAGAACCGTCAGTTTTCTCGAAATAACTTGGTAAGGAACAATGACAACTGAAGCAAGGTGTTCTTTATAGACGAGTCTCGTTTTTGCCTCAAGGAACCAGCACTGGCACTCTGTAAGTAAATAGCAATAGAGAATTCCCTTCTCTTCTCTATTTCGTTCTCTGTAACTGAGTACTATGGTTTCTGAACTTAGCTGAATATGACAGAAATGTATAGAAAAGTGAATGAAAGCGACAACTTCAAGGGTCTTTCTGTTAAAGAGACCTATCGTTCTTTCTTATTTTACTCAATATGAAGGATTTTTTGTCTCTATTTAGTCAAATTATAAAACTTGGTAGGTTTACGGAAGTTACGATAGATGCGGCATCATTGCATCCTCTGGCGAGCGATATTGCTGCGATTGCTGCACGTGATCCTAGCTGTCGTAATGTGCAATGGGACTGCGTTACCATTGCTTAGACGGACGTCGAGGTGGTTTGGGTAGGCATCATTTCAGAAGCATATAGAGAATGGGTTTCAATGAGAATTACCATGTTTTTTTTTTTAATTTAGGTAACATAAATACAATGAAAAGTGTGCACTGAATGGAAATTTAAATTAAACAGAATAAAATTACTCACCTGCAATTGTATAATTTTCTGTAAACTTAACCCAACCTTTTTTTCACGATACTTAATTATATAACACAAATAAAAAATTTTCCATTTCATTTAAGATTATTTTAACTTCACACATTCTTCACTTCCTTACAAGACGGCTAAAAATAAACTAGAGTTATATTGTTTTAGCACCGTTAAATTCCCTATCCTAATTAATATGTCGTTAAAGCAATGACCCTTCATTTATCCACCTTAATCCCTAATTCCTGAAAGGGTCCTCAATTCGGTGCACTTTTTTGGCTGCACAGGTAGTGGTTTTCAAATCCAAGAACGCCGTATGAATACTAAAGTAAAATATTAAAATCGCCTTAACTTGCAAGATTTTTATTACATGTGTAATAAAATACTGATAAATACATTTGATTTTGGGAAAGGTTACAAATAAAAAGAATAACCAGTTTAAGCAGCAATAAACTATTGTCATATTTTGTAAATTACCTGAAATATTTCATTGTTAGAATCATTGACGATTAAGATTATTAATGGCTTTCAGTCCTTACTTGTCCTAAGAAAACAAACTATACCAAATTTGCATAGTGTAATATTCTTTCCTGTCCTGTCCGATTATAAGTCATTTACAACAGGATCATTTCCGCAGTTTTTCGACCGAGAAAAATATTCCATTTTCGTAAATCTGCAGGTGGAGCTAACACTGAATTAAACAGACACGCAGTGATGGATAGAGATACAGGACAGTAGCAAGGCTTAACGTAAAATAAAATATTCTGGAACTATTTTTAGATTTATCAGGATAATAAAACTAAATGTGTAACTAACCAAGAGTCAGTTACTACATTTGACTTGACAAAAGTGTAATTTTAATCAAATAGCTAATCAGCTGTTATTTTTCATAAATAAAATGTTTACAATGTATGAATAAAAATTCTGAGCAAAGAAGTATTTATTACTACTTCTACTTCTATTTACTACCTTATTAGCAATAAATTTGCTTTTTAAAAGTAAAATATTTTTTGGTCTAAAAAGTAAACAATATCACTTAGTATTTCAGACATATTTAAACCTGTTAAAATATTCCTTTAGATATTTACTCCACTATTAGTCTAAACGGGCAAATCGGGTGAAAAATACTTTAAAAAGTAGGTAGTTACAGTCGAAAAAATAAACTGTACAATTTACTCTTGTTTGGTGAACTAATAAACAAATATTTTATGAAATATATTGCCCATCAAATTAGAAAACCTAAGCATTTGCCTTATTAAAATAACTTATAAAAACATAAAATATTAACTAACTAGAATTGAATCTTAAACGGCCAAGGTCATACTGTTTTTCAGTACGCCGGCCGAGTCAATAGATGGCGCCACAAGAAAATTGAAATCGCACCTGTCCAATTTTGACAGATGACAGAGGAAATTATTTCGAGTTTGAATTCGTATAGTTATAGTTAGTTTAGTATATATAACAAGTGTATTTTATTTGGCAGAAAAATTGGTAACTCATACCTATGCAATATTGAAAAAGTACAAGTCTTCATAGCATTACTTTTATTGAAAAAATATGTTAAATTTTTAATTTTTCCAGTCTGGTTCAAACCAAACGCTTCGTTTTCCAAAAAATTCAGAAAAGTGTGGGTTGACGGAATTAATAGTGATCAAGAATATTGCTCCAAAGACCTAACAATCGAAGTGATTTTAGAAAGGCTGACTATATTAGAAGCTGTGCCAGACAATTAATTTTAAATCTATATTACTTTGTATTGTGTATTGTATGTATATGTTTTTTATACAATAAATTCAATATTTATATTAATAAAGGTATTTCACCAGTAAAACCCAGTGGCAATACAAAAATTTGCATAGTATAACCAAAAATTCAAACGGTTACTAGAATTCCATTTTTACTTTTGGATTTACAGTTCCATTCCAAATCGTTAGTTAATATTTTATGATTAAAATATCTATTTGATGTGTTGATTAAGTAGTGCTGAATGTCCTCCACCAGAGGTAATCTGGTACACTGATGACTCAAAGACATCAACTGTTACTGGTACTATAATTTATAAACAATCCCCTATATGTGGCAATATACCATATCTCTGGGAGTAAACGCCAGAATATTTCAGGCAGAAATTTACGTTACCGATACATGCCTGTCCGAAAACATGAAATACAAAGATAAAAACATCCTAATCTGTACAGACAGCTAGGCATAGATTAAAGCACTTAATGGACTCGAAATAAAATTCAAGCTCGTCTGGGACTGCCTAAGTAAAATAAATAAAAACTAGGTCCCCCATCAAAGTAACCCTGAAATGGATACGGGACACCAAGGATCATCGATACGCTTCACAGGATCCTAAATATTACTAGGGATCACAAAATCAACAGTAAAAACAATCTATAAACCTTGGGATGTATAAAAAACATCTATAATAATGGAGAGACTTATCAGGACTAAACCACAGCAAGCTAGCAATAAAGGAACCCTCATCAAAACTCAGTGCAGGAATTTTAAACCTGAACAAACAAAACGTTAGACATAACAGACTTACTAACCGGTGATTGCGGTCTAAGAAAACACCTCCACATTATGGGCATCTACCAAAAATGTCCAATATTTAAACTATGCAACGAGGAGGACCAAACGGCTACTCCTATTTGAATTCGAAGGCGACAAATTGGATCTGAAGAATCCAAATCAAATATCACCAAAGTAAACACAGTAACGAGGCTTCAGGATCCAATAAAAGATACAAAGTGACTAACCTGCGAAATGTACAATACAAAAAGCCACCCAATCTATTAATTTCGCCAACCAACCAAATAGTCTTTAGACTTTACAAAGTATTCAAATAAAAAAGCATAACAATTCAAAGTCTAGACGTGATTAGCCCTAAATGATGATTATTAGTGATAATTTTGCTGTAAGATAACTGTGTAAGATAACTGTTAATCATTCCAATAACTTGTGTACTTGTATGTTTTTTTATATATGTACAAATAAAGTTTATTAATACAATACTGATAGGTGTAATCAAATATAATAACGACTAACCTACAAATAAATAATCTAAAGCGATGTTCTTTTTTATACACATCTTGAAATATAAGCTTTGACGTTTATATAAAACGCATATGTAACAAACGTCAAACAAAATTGAAAATCACGAATGCTGCAACTATCATTTGTGTGGAAATAAGTTTTATAAAGAAGTTCTTCCAGAATTCTTTAAACAGTTTGATAGTGGAGAATTTCTAAGATTTATCTGCTCATTGTCAACTTTTAATTGACAACTAGATGTTTTTTAACTTCTAGCTCTTCAAGAAAATCTTAGTTTTGTTTTTATCAAAGTTATGTAGCTTTTTTTCTTTGGTTTATATAAGTGAGTGTTTGTATTCGGGTACACTGGAATTCGTATGATAATCTCGTCCTATAAGAAGAAATATATATAATAAGTTAAAGTCCGAAAGGATTAAACGGGTCAGTTGCGATTGAAAAATGCAGGTAGGAGTTATTGTTTATCTATTAAAGTATTTTCTTAATAGTTAGATTGTATTTAATACCCTTTTCTCACTATATTATATTCTATATGGACATACTAATCAAACTAACCTAATCTAACCTAACCTAACCTAACCAATTAAAATTGTTGTTATATATTTTGTTTTCTCTATAAAAATATGAAACATTTCAAATATTGCATACAATATTGTGTACGCAACTTTGTGTTCAAGTGTTTTGCATAATTTTATTTATCCGGCTGCTTATTAAAAAGCTAAAATTATTCATACATTTAAAATACATTTAAAATAAAGTACAAATATATAGGTATTGTTTTACATTTTTTGAATGAAATTAAAATTCTAAAGTGAGTATGTATTAAAGGATTCTAAGGATGTTTCGTATTTCCTGTTTGTGTTCGTGTTTTGCAAAATTTGACTTATCCGGCTGCTTATTAACAAAAATGGTTTAGCTCATTCAAGCTAAAATTATTTATACATTTAAGATAAAGTACAAATACATGTTTGAATAAATTGTGACATTGCAGTAATTTTTTAATTTAAATTCTTGCTATTGCTTCTTGATATTGCCAACAATCTTTTTCATTTTTATTTATATAATGACACTATTGAATGAAACAATTAAAAATATATAGGTATTGTTTTACATTTTTTGAATAATATCAAAATTGTAAAGTGGATGTAGGTATTAAAGGATTTTAAGGATGTTTCGTACTTCCTGTAAAACTAGTTTTGTTTCCTCATTCAAAAGAACCATTAAATATTATCGACTTCACAATCTATTGAACCGATCTCTTAGTTTTTTTAAAAAACTTGGTTGATTTTTTTTTTATTTTTGTTCTTTCTCGTGTATCGTGCACATGTTAATAAAGGAAACAGGATGATCCAAACCGGTTGCGCGGGTGTCTTAGTCGGTTGGCCAAGCACTCGATGGCCAACTGCGACTTTACTCAAACGGTCAAGTATGTGTACCGCATCGACCAGTAAGTTAACGCATAGTTCGTAGTAATTGGCGAAAATTTAATATCAACTGCACCAACACCACACTTTTTAATAATAAACCATCAAAAAAGCATATTTATTCAACAGTGGGTACAGTCGGCTTTAGAATAGCCTATACATGTTAAATGTGAATTTTCTAAACCTACCGCAGTTATATAAACGCCCTGGGTAGGGCACAATTACTTACTTACTATAGAAAAGACAAGGAGTAATAAATCATTCATTTAAGTAGATTTCATAGACGTACCAAAATATATTTTAAGAGGGTATACCGTAAGGTACATTTTGTATTGAACGAATGAGTTGCAGCTATGCTAAAGAATATACGATTTAGGTCAGAGTTAACGGGATGTACTAATTTTAATAAAAAAAAAGTGATAGAGGTACATAAATTTTAGTAAGTTTGATAAAGAAAGGCAACACAGTTTATTCATAATAGAAAACAAACCAATCAGTAACAATAATTATTTTATATATTTTTGTTCTTTTTGTAAAAAGATTAATTCAAACTTTAAATATTGTCACAAATAAATTACAATAAAATATATTTTAAAAAAAATTAATTAAAGTCAAGATAGCAAGATATCGTTACAATTTTTATTAAATTCAAAGAAGCAAAATGAATATTTTTTATTTGTATTACTCCTATATGTAGTGTTTGGGGAATTTTTTTCAGAAATTTAAAATGGTACTGTAATCGGCTTAATACGATTACACCTATTTACAGATTATTCGATTATTGAGAGGGATTTTCCAAACAACCCAGTTTTCTTAGAAACATTATCGGGAATATTATTTTAAAAGAAAGAAGGTACATTAAATCAGTACTTAGTATTAGTTCTTTCAGTAAAGTTGTATGAAGTTGTATGGTTTTCATAATATTGTAAATAGTTGGAATATACTTAAAACATTTGTTGAATGTTAATTGTGCAAGTACCAAACAATGTCGATAAGCCAAGGACCATCTAAACGACCAAAAATAGGTCCATTATCTTTAAATGAAAAAACTCTGATATTGAATTGTTATATATCATTGAAAAACAAGGATCGAAGTGCAAGTGTTGATGATATTGTGGAATTAACGGCTGCTATGTTGTGTGTTGCTAAATCAACAATTTATAGATTACTAAAAGAAAGCAAGAATGGAACTCTTCAGAAGAGATTTATTAAAAATTTCATGGTGCTCTCTGTAAAGGTTTTGCATACTTAACTAGGGTTTATTACTCCTCGTACTTTTTGTACATACCATAAGACACTCAAAGGCATTTGTAAGAGATCTGTCTAAAAAAAAGGTCTCAAGAGCTGCTGAAGATCAGCAGACCAGATTGGACACAATAGCCTTAATGGGGATATGAAAAAAATTGGACTGACAGAGAGTGCGATCTGCAGATACTGTCAAGCTGAGGATGAATCGGCGAGCATATCTTGTTTAACTGTCGAGAGCTCAAGAGACTAAGAATCAATAGCTTTGTTCTGCATCAACTCGAGCTCAAGGACTTCATGGAAGTATCTCCAACGACCCTTATGAGCTTCATAGTCATAAGTCATAAGTCTCATGGAAATCTAACCTAACCTAATTATTACTTGTTTTTTTATAGAAACTACCTTTTCGTGGAAAAATTATATAGTTATTTGAGTACAGTCCACATCCCTATTGTATAATACATTTTGTAATTTGCGAACCAATCGTAATTGTTTATTGTAAATGGGTAAATGGCCATAGTTGTCGGACATGTTAAAATAATTTAAAAAAAATTAAAAAGTATGAACATATTTTCATATCAAATATGCTCTACTTTAGTAAAATTGAAAGCCAGTTAAAAAAAAATTTACATTTTTTAAGATATTCACCTAAACATCCTGATGTAAAAAAAATTGCCTCATTAAAAAACGTTACTTTCATTACGTTATTTATTTTTATTGTTAATTTGTTTGAATCGTCGAATGCAGCTTCCGTTAAAAGACAGTTAATAATTGTAAAAATTATTTACATTAAAAACGTATCGACAGGTAGTCAACGACAGTTAACGTCTCGGGTCAAGGTCTCGAAAATCATTTTATCATCGAATTCCTTCGGTTGTTATTTTTTTTACGACACGTAATAATAACCGTGAGTAATAATTTCATTCTGTAATGGTTTACTAAAATGTATCCGAATTAGGTGTGGCGGTTTATTATACCATAATTAATTTCGAGAGGTATCTCTAAGGCTGGTTTACTTACTCTGTCCGTTGATGAACTACTGATTTAAAATTCTTCCTCACCTGTAAATAAAAGGAAAGATTAGATTATTCATCATTATTATAAATACCGTGGTGATGTCACTACTTTTATGTTAATTATTAATCGATAAACTACTTCCACACACTATCTCAACTGGAATAGACATAAAAAGTAACTGGATTTAAATTTAAAAATAAAAAACCTTACTTATTCTGGTGATATTTGTAAATAAGTTAAAATTTAAAGCTATTAATAAAATAATTCAAATTAATATTAACATGTATTGGTTTTCCATAACTTTTATTGTTTTCCATACGCTGCAAATTGCAGAACGTGCAAAAGCGAGATATCTGGTTTAAGAAGAAATGCGAAGTATGAAATTTCCTTTTCTATAGTCTATATAGAAAGGACAAGAAGTAATAAATCATTTATTTAAGTATATTTCAAAGACGTACCAAAATATATTTTAAGAGGGTATACCGTAAGGTACATTTTGTATTGAACGAATGAGTTGCAGCTATGCTAAAGAATATACGATTTAGGTCAGAGGTAACGGGATGTACTAATTTTAATAAAAAAAGGTGATTGAGATACATAAATTTTAGTAAGTTTGATAAAGAAAGGCAACACAGTTTATTCATAATAGAAAACAAACCAATCTGTAACAATAATTATTTTATATATTTTTATTCTTTTTGTAAGAAGATTAATTCAAATTTTGAATATTGTCACAAATAAATTACAATGAAATATATTTTTAAAAAAATAATTAACGTCAAGATAGCAAGATATCGTTTCCATTTTTATTAAATTCAAAGAAGCAAAATGAATATTTTTTTATTTGTATTACTCCTATATGTAGTGTTTGGGGAATTTTTCTCAGAAATTTTAAATGGCAAGTGGCCTACTGTAATCGGCTTAATACGATTACACCTATTTACAGATTATTCGATTATTGAGAGGGATTTTCCAAACAACTCAGTTTTCTTAGAAACATTATCGGGAATATTATTTTAAAAGAAAGTAGGTACATTAAATCAGTACTTAGTATTAGTTCTTTGAGTAAAGTTGTATGAAGTTGTATGGTTTTCATAATATTGTAAACAGTTGGAATATATTTAAAACATTTGTTGAATGTTAATTGTGCAAGTACCAAACAATGTCGATAAGCGAAGGACCATCTAAACGACCAAAAACAGGTCCATTATCTTTAAATGAAAAAATTTTGATATTGAATTGTTATATATCATTGAAATACAAGGATCCAAGTGCAAGTGTTGATGATATTGTGGAATTAACGGCTGCTATGTTGTGTGTTGCTAAATCAACAATTTATAGATTATTAAAAGAAAGCAAGAATGGAACTCTTCAACCCCCTAAAACTCCTTCAGGCCGAAAACCAATTGAGATCGATGAGTCATTAAAACAAAGACTAAGGCGTAAAGTCCATGGATTTTACTTACGAAAGGAAATTCCAACACTTGACAAAACTATGACATCAGTGCAAGAAGATACGGACTATACAAAATTCTCCAGAATGACATTATGCAAGCTTTTGAAAGATGTGGGTTTCAGATATACGTGGTATATCAGTTCTTCGACTTCCCCCTTATCATTATGAACTTAATCCCATAGAATGATTATGGGCTCAGGTAAAGGGGGAAGTTGGAAAAAAAATACTACTTTTAAAATAAACGATGTTGTGAAATTGTTTGAGAGTGCTGTAAGTCATGTTAGTAAGGAAATTTGGACAAACTGTATCGAGCATGTTATCAAAGTAGAGGCAAATATGTGGAAAATTGACAATATTTGTGATGATTTAATCGACCCTATTATTATTAATATCAACAACGATTCTTCCTCTTCCGAGTCGGATATAGAATAAAATGTAAGTAATAAATGTATTCCAATAATTATTTCTTTTCATTTTTTATTATATTATAATTTAAAACGTATTTTTCCCCAAAATACACACCACTGCATTGCGTTATTGCTTATCTGCTAATCCTTTAACAATGAAGAAACCCTAAACTTTGCTACAACTGAAAAAAATACGGGGTCTATCTACCTGGTTTTTAGATTTACGGAAGAAATGTAATTTAAAGTAAGAGATTTATCAAAAATTTCATGGTGCTCCCTGTAAAGGTTTTGCATACTTAATTAGGGTTTATTACTCCTCGTACTTTTTGTACATACTATAATCGTAAAAATCACTATTTCTATATTTTCTTTTAATTACATTTTCGCACGAGTACGAATGTATCGGTATATTAATGATAAATTGTACTATTTTAGGACTAGGCAGCTCTTAATTAACTCAAACTATTGATTAATATGATTTAAAATACTGTCTGACCCGATAGACGTTTTCTTATCTTAACGGTGAATATTGAACTCGAATTGGTATAATTAATAAAAAAATGCATGTCAGTCTATCCAAACTTACCAAAATTTCATTTTATATTGAACTTTAAATATTAGGCGCAAAGGCTCTGAATAAACCTTGATGTACACTAAGGATTTCTATTTTCTTACTTCCTTTTTGTGGGCATTAAGAAATTAATTATTTTACATGTATTTTTTATCAATAAAAGAAGATCAAAGCATTCAGTTTTTTTACATCCTCTTTGATGATATTTGCAGCACGCATTCTGTCAATTCTGTATCAAAAGTAACGATGTTACATTAGGCCCTTTCTTTGTTACACTAATTTGGTTTATTAATTTATTAATTTCGTGAATATAATCAAGGTTCACGAAAACAATGATTGGAGAAGTAGAAAGAATGTGCAAATCACAGAACAAAAATCTAAAATAGAAATTCTGTACTTTTCTCATTTCCATGTTTTCTTCCTATTTTCCTAACATTTTTTTTGTACTACCAAAAAGAAAAAATTGTTATTGAGAAGTAAAAATAAAAAAGGCGTGCCTATAATTTAAATAGTTTTGCCTTTACCTTTAGTCTGAGTCCATATTAGCAATTTTCCATGTTATAATCTGTAGTGGAAATAGTACATTAAAACTAAATGCCCTATAAAATGACCTATCAAATGTTAAATGTGATTGTAAAAATGAATAAACCTATTTGCAATCCGTCAAGGGGAAAATATAAAAATTTAATTTACTGTCGTCATTCAATCGTTGTTTCCAATTTTAAATAACACTTTATCATGCTTATTAATTTTAAATACTATTGAATCCACTTGATTTATTAAATATTCCCAAATATACTTTCTTATCTTAATTGTATTGTGACTTCTTGGGAAAATTTATAGCATAAATAATAAAATTTAAATGAGCATTTTAATAAAAGGTTAAATGATTTTTTTTTAAATAAAAACCACATAAGTACATTAAAATATGTTAGGTTCATATTTTGGGTAATTAAAATGACAAACCTAATATGAAATATTGTCTTTAATTTAAAACAAAATAAGAAGTGGAAAAGTTTATACCTCAGTATAAGCATTTTATTCAATACTGGTATTATATTTTTTTTAAATATTAGTTTTTAAAACTAATAAAAATGTTTGAAGTGTCACCAGGCACTCCCGTTTCACATGACATATTGTGTTGTAACGTGGCGTAAATTAATTTTCATTTTTGAATGGGGAAGACTATTAAATAAGTAAAAACAAATATATATTTTTTTATTTTGCCTATGCATCAGTTAACCTCACATTCTGTCAAATGGATTGAGATTAAGTAGTCGCTGTATTTTTCTACCTTGGTTAAGAATTAACAACGTTACTACTACCTCAACAAAAGTCAATAAAATAGTTCAGAACCTTGTGGTGAAAAATATATTATTAAATATAAAGAATAATCAAAAGATAACCTTTATCATTTAGAATATAAGACCATCTTATCTTAATAAATATCTATAATTATTCTAGTCAATTGAAAAAAGTTGCAGGATTTCTAATTATGTCAAAAAATAATTGGTTTTGTTTTCTTTAAGGGAAAATTGCTCATATTTTATTGCTTTAGGTATTTGTTTAATAAAATTTCGACCCCACAAAAACTTGGGGGCCCAGGAGCAGAAATCTTTTTGAGGATCTACATTTAAGATGATGCTGCAATTTTAAGTCGAAGTAATCATTTGGATAACAAATTTGATGGTATTAAAAATTACTAACCAAACAACAAATTGTTGAATACCTTTAAACAAATAAAGAAATTTTAATATAACTTCCAACCAGTTTGATCACATAAGATTTCAAGCTTTCAAAAAATCTAAAGAGGACTTAACACTATTTGTGGTACAATATTAAGCACGGATATGAAGACTAAAATTGGACTAAAATTTTGAATTTGCAGCCTTTTCTTTCTTCAGAAAATTAACCGGTGAAGATTCACTGGAATAATATATACATCTCACCTTTTCTATTTAACCTCTATGTCGAGGTGGTTTTAACGAGATAGAAAATTTGACCAGACAAAAAGGAACTGTGGAGAATTAGAAGGACTCATTTTATTGGAAATTTATGATTAGAAACCTGAAGGAATCTTAACTACACAATGAAAGACTTTAACAGTCTAACTATTACCAAGTTATCTTCAGATAACGCGGGTAAAATGGTTAAAAGTGTGTTAGTGCAGTGTTAAATTGTGTATCAGTGTAAACAACGGTTCCAGATCCAACAGAATCGGGCCAGTTACATAAAAGCTTGTTAAACCTGTGTTATCTAACATTCTGTTAACTTTTGACAAGTGTATGTGCAACGATAGAGCGTGCGTGGGAATTTCATATTTATTGATTATTAGATGAAGTTGTTAGTTTTAGTTTCAAATGAATAACAATGTACAATAATATAGATCAATACAATTTTCTCCTTTCCAAAGTCTAGTCTACTTATTTACTCTAAGAAATGTGAAAACGTAGCCTATAAGAATAAATTTTTACACTTTTACCAATTTAACATAGAGTAAACACGTTGTTAAGTAACAGAGGTTTGACAAGCGTTTATGCAAGCGCCCTATAATGAATGAGGACATTATGGTGGGTTCACACGATACAGACAATTATCTGCACAAACTCAACTCTAAGTAAAATTGTTCATGTAATGGTAGGATCACACGATAGCAGACTGCTTTAAAATTTTGTCTACGCAACAAATTAGTCCAAACGAAAGTTGATATGATGGAAAAGTCTGAGCATGGAAGTTGGAAGTATGCGTGTATGTCTGAATATTATTATTCTTTTGTTGTTGTTTCTATTATAGTTCGATAATGAACATTTTTACTCAGACTTTAAGACTGTAATAGTCTGTGACGTGTGGACCCACCATAAATATGATGAAGAAATATATGTGCAAACTTAGATTATTCCAAATCTGCTAATTTTCAAAAATTGTCCTCAACACAATTTAAGTGTGTATAATGAAATTGTACAAATTTTTGTTATAGATAACGAAAAATTCTATTAGCAGCAGCAGCTTGCATCATTATTGAACACGAAGAAGAAGAACAACAGAAGAATAAAAAACGGTTTAGTATAAAAAGTGGATATTACACCGATCTAAGTACTCGCACATACATTTATTGATTTTTAATAATACGCTTTTTAATAATACACAAACCGATTTCAAGCGAGAATTTGGTAATTACTTTTCAATACTGGTAAAAACCACAGATATTCAAGCGACTTTGGTTATAACTTGAGAAGGGCTAAGACGTCACGGATTTGCCCTTGCTTACACTGAGAAAAATGAGGCACTATAAACTATTGTGCATGCACACTTTTTTCAACAATCGTGCCTACACATAAAGTTATTCTGCCGTGGTGCACATAAAATTATGGTTCCTCCGCCAATTAGCGACGTCACAAACTTATTTGCTGCTCGCACTATAAGATATAGGTCAAGACATCATATTGTATAACTCTAATGAACGAAAATATAAAGTGCACTGTTTAAAATACGTAATTGACAGCAATTTATATTATAATGCATTCATAATCCTATTATGTGCCTTTGCATTTTACTTTTTGATGCGTACCAGGTCGTACCCTATAATATATCGTGCCTGCGCATGATATTATTTGCTGCTGGAAGCATATCTTTATATGCGACTGCACTAAATTTCATAGTGCTTTTTTAGCTGGGCATGATCCTTTTACGTGCCCTAGTATTTTTTCCGCACTATTTAATATCGTGACGGGATTGATATTTTTCAGGATCAGCACTTAATCTCTACACGGTATTTTCGGACGATTAAATAAATAATAAAGGGTGTAAGAGACAACTTTCCGAAAACTTTAACAATGTCTTCAGATCATCGTCCTGATTTTTTTGTGGGAAACAAAAAAAAACTTTTGGCTCTTCATACAAACTGATTTGTTTTATTTGTATGGAGAGTCGATTTTTTTTCGTTTTCGACAAAAAATTCTTGCTGTTTGGGATGATGGCCTACTAAAGATATTGTTAAAAATTCGAAAAGCTTTCCCTTACATTACACTCTGTATAATCAAACAAAGTGTTCGGAGAGGTATTCTGTGTCAGTCAGAAAAGATAGGTAAAACAAAAAAAATTGGTAGTTTTTTTTGACTTCACCGAAAAATACTCGTAGTGAACGATTTGTTTATGGAGAGTCAAAAAAACGCCCGATTTTTGTGTAATTTTTTTTTTTTGTTTGGACTATCAATTTTGACTGAAGATACCTACCTGTCCAAAGACTAATCTGATTATGAATATAATTTCACCGTTTAGAAACACCGTGCAAATATTTGTTGCTAATCCTAAAAAATATCCACACATGTCACAGTACAGTGCAGAAAAAAGTGCTGAAATTCACATAGTAATAATCGAATCACACAGAGTCTAGAGCAGGTATGTATGTACTATGTAGGTAATTTAAAAAATCTTAAAATCATACAAACATTTATTTTCCATAAGAAAAATAATCTTAATCTAGATTAAACATAAACTTAATTAAATATAACTTTCTCAGTCACTCGTCCATTTCACACAACACAACACAGCAAAATTTAATATAGAAGTATTGAACGACACTCACGCGCGGAGGTCACAGCACAGAATGGTGTGTGGTGTTTGGTTGGATCCGGCGGCGCGGTGGTGTCGATGTCGGCGCGCGCGGGGCAGATTCCCCCCCGGATTCCCCCGATTTGTTGCATGCATGTAATGTTTATATGCATACGCACCATATTTTTTTATGAATTCTCAAAATGCACGTAATGTTTAGTGCATACGCACAATACATTTTAGTGAATTTTCAAACATTTTTGTGCTAAGCAATAATTTTTTCAACCTGGCACGATTCTTCAACGTGCATACGCACTAAATTTTATTGTTCCTCAGGATTAATGTACTTATTATGCAAATAATCGGGAATGTCACTATACAATTTTCTGCGTAGTTTTAAATATATACATGCATTGCATCGAATTTTATGGTGCAACTCTTTGCACCGTAATTTTCTATGCAAAAAACTATATTATATGGTGAATTTAAGACGTCATAATTTATTGTGCTTTGATCACTGTAAATTATGATGTTAAATCCATAATTTTACTATGCATAATAGTTCTTGCACGATAAAAGATACGACATTTGAACATAAAGTTTTGATGAGGTTTCTTGCACAATGAAGTTTAATGCCCTGCAGAATAAATATACATTCCTGTCACTATTTAGAGTAATGCGCACTATTTTATTAGTTGTAAGCAGAGTATTTCACAGTGTTTGCATAATATTTTATTACGTCGACTTCAATCCATTTTTCTCAGTGTACGTCATTGGTTATTACCAAGAGTTACCCCACTTCCGAGCTGTTTTTGATGTTTCCCTCTCGTTCTAATTGTTTACAAACTGTCTTAAAGGTTAACTAGATCGCTTTTCATTTTAAGAATTATTTTTCAAACTTTTATCTGCAATAGAAAGTAATAAGTTGGTAATAAGAGAATTCAAGAAAACAGTTATGGAAACCGACGAATGCCTAAATATAAATGGACACGACAGGCAATTAAAAGTAGATGCTACTAGTTGGTAGTATGTAGCTTTTTTTCATACGAAAAATTTTAAAAAATTGCAAATTTTCATATTGATCGATCCAATTTTCTGACGAGAATCTCTTTGGAGTCATTGAAAAAGTTTTTATGAAAGAATACACGGCCTTGCTAGGCAGGCGATTCAATATTTTTGCAAAACAGCAAATCTTCATTGTTAAAAAAAAATTCCTCCGCTACAATAACTAGAGCAAGCTTTTCTTCTTTCTTTATTATAAACATTGATAAACTCAAAAATACTTTTAAGAAAACACTAGTAAAACTACAATAAAAGTATTAGGTTAGAATGGTAATAACCAGAGAAACCACAACGTTCAAGCTAGAGTATTTGGTTGAAGCTTAACACTTAAAAAGGGCCATGACCACACTATAACCAAGGGCTTCCGGTCAAGCCAGTGGTAATTACCAAACCTCTCGCTTGAAATCGATTACAGACTTACAAGCTTACTTTCAACTTCCATGCTCAGACATTTTTAACTCAGACTTTTCCATCGTACCGGCTTTTGTTTGAACTGATTTGTTGCTCAGACAAAATTCTATAGAAGTCTGTGTGAAGTTGATATTATGTGGAACTACATTTAGCAGTCGATTACATGTCAGGAAAAGATAATAATTTAAATGGAATATACAAGTTTAAAATGTTTTATTTAAACTTTAAGAAGAAAATTCCTAACAATCAGTGATCAAATTGGACATTTGAATTTGAATGGATCCCAATAGGGTGGAAAGGATAGCTAAAAAAAAGGTTTATCATTTTGTAGGATTTGATTATTATTAAAAAATGTAGAATATCAATTTAAATCCCAATGTCACTGAGCTCATTTTTTTGCAAAAATCTATTTCGATTCCATGCGTCATTGTAAATTGAATCGTCTCTTGTAAAACCTTTCAACATATAAGATTATTTAAAGGTTTTTTCAACCTTCGAAGAGATTATAAACATTTATTATTTTAACCTCTTATTAGTGTCAATTTCGTCGACTGAGCATTACAAATGATGCTTCGAGAGTTCTACTTTCGACCTTCGTCCATTCAAATCATCCATGAAATAAGATCCGTACGCGTAATTAAAATATAATAATACGTTTATGAAAAACATTTAGATCGGTAGTTAGTTTCAAAATTTAATTTTATCCATTATGAAACAAATTACAACCGTTTTCAAAAATAACAAACACGCACAAACAGAAGTACCTATTACAGAAGAATAAGTGATACAAGGTGAACTTTCGGCATTCTAAGAGATTGGATGCTGTTTTTGTTTTAATCAATTTTTTTTCAGCTAGATAATTGCATATTGAACATATTTATGATTAGAGCAAAATTAGGTTTAATTTGAACAGTCAATCAGTTATTTTGCGGAACCATTTCCATAGTAATATTTTTATTTATGAAGCAATTATGAGGCTATAAATAAAAATGGTAAAAAAATTAATCGTGAAATAAAAAATTCAACGGTTATTTAACTAAAATTGCAAGTAGGATATCGTCTGATAATATCTTTGAACTAATTTCCATAGTTGTACCCTGCGGATAGTTACCAACAAGCAATTAACAAATTTAGAATAACAATTAATTTGTTGCCTAATCACTTAATATGCAAGATAAATCTTTAGATTTCCGTAGTTTATGATTTTATTGCCTATGACTAAGATAGAATTGATTTTTTTATTACCATCTACTTTTCTGGGCTCGATTATTGAATATCGACCGAAATTTGTCGAATTTCTTACTATTAATGTCGATCGATTTGTACGAATCGACATTCGAAAATCAATCAACATTTGATGTCGAAAGATTAAGTGGCAACACCGTATTATTGTGACACGGAATACCATAAACAAGACTTTGTCTACAAAAAGTTTCATATTATTAGATGAAAAAATTATTGTTTGATTTACTGCATAGACCTAGCAGATCTATAGCTTTATTCGGGTTTCGGTTTTCGGACGGTTTGAGAACGATTTGCTGACTGCGCACAACTGGATGTGCAGTAGACTAAATCCAAGGACTATTTATGTACGGTTTGAAAACTATCAACAAATGAAAAAACCCGAACGGCTTATTTTTTAATATCTGATACAAAAAGTAAATTATTTTGTCCACAAACCTAAAATGTTAAATAAACCGTTCATCACTATACTGTATTTGAAAATCAAGAGAGAGTAAATTCCCAGAATAAAAACTAATTCGGTATGCAAAACTATAGTACAGTACGTGCGGTAAAACTTCAATATTTGTAATGCATTCTAAATTGCTTTTGTTAATTTCAATACAAAATTTATTAAATTTCTCGGACTATCACATTATTTTATGATCTTTCATTGTTACTATAGTAGGCCTAAGAGGATTAACGTGCGTCATAGGCGTAACCAGATTAGAAAGGGATAATTGTTATTTAACGACCTCCGAATGGCAACAGCTTCTAATGACAGATATTTTGACTTAAATAGTGCTTAAGTTTCTAGAAATGCAGTTATTTGATTTTCGATAAACGTGACAAATAGTAGTGACTAAAAATGGAAGCAGTTTGTGAGTATACGCCAGTGAAAAAATTAAAACTAGACCATTTATCGCTCAATGAAAAGAGTGCTGTAGTGAATGTGTACTACTATTTTAAACATAAAAATCCCTCAAACACTATTGACAGTGTAGTTGAAACAACATCTAAGGCAATGGGATATGGAAAATCTACAATATATAGAGTTCTAAAGGAGGAAAAATCAGGTAGAGTAACTTCACCAAAGCCGAAAACAGGTAGACAAAAACTATTAAAAGTCAACGTGGACGAGTTTTTAAAAAATGCTATTCGTAAGCTTGTTCACTCATTTTTTATAAACAAGCAAATACCAACTTTAGATAAAGTTTTGCAAGCCATTACGAATGATGTTGATTTACCCACAATAAGCCGGGATAAACGATGGAAAACGTTACATTAGTTAAACTTTAAATTTGAAAAAATAAGCAGACACTCAATGCTAATTGATTCTGAAGAAATTGTATGTTGGAGAAGACAGTACCTCAGAACAATACAACAAGTTATAGCTCAAAATAAAAACATTTATTATATAGATGAAACATGGGTTAATGAAGGACATTGTGTAGGAAGAGTTTTTAAAGACAAAAATATAAAATCATCCCATCAAGCTTTTCTAGAAGGATATACTACTGGTTTTAAGGAACCTATAGAAAAAGGTAAAAGATTAATTATTTGTCATATAGGCAGTACAAACGGTTTTCTTGAGAATGGTTTACTCTTATTTGAATAAAAAAAACCGTTGATTATCACGAAGAAATGAATGGAGACGTGTTTGAGGAATATTTTGAACAGATGATTCAATTCAAACCAAAAGGATCGATTATTGTAATGGACAATGCAAGTTACCACTCCAGATTACTTGAACCTTTACCAACCACTAAATTAAAAAAGGATGAAATTGCAAAATGGTTATCTTCTAAAAATTTAGCCTTTGACAATACAATGCTGAGGGCAGAATTGTTAACTATTGCTAAAAAACATAAGCAAAATTATAAACAATATAATATTGAGGAGATAGCCAAAAAACGAGAAATTGAAATCCTTCGTTTACCACCCTACCGTTGTGAGCTGAATCCGATAGAATTGATATGGGCTCAAGTTAAAAGTTATATTGCCAGAAATAACACTACTTTTAAATTATCAGATGTTAAAAATCTCTTCAATAAGGCAATATCTGAAGTAACAAGTGAAAATTGGCAAAAATGTTAGACACGTTACAGAAATAGAAAAAAAAATGTGGGAGCTAGATAACATAATTGATATTACTATAGAGTCCATTGTAATTTCTCTAGAATCAGATGGTGAATCTTCTGACACAGAGTGCGAGGAACCATAACTTTAAAATTATTAATTTATGTACTTTAATTTTATTTTTAGATTTTTATTTTTCAAGATTTAATATTGTCGTATTTTTTGCATGTTGTTCTCATATACCTACTTAATTGTTTTTTTATCTCCTCATATTAATTTATAAGTAATTGTAATTATCTGTACATATTATATACATATTTTGTAAATAAACATATGCCTAAAACAAAATGCCTAAAATAATATTGACTTTTTCTTCATTTTACCCAAATTAAATTACTACTTACGAATTATATTTATCTATCTAAAATTGGTAATCTAGGTATAAATAACTAAAACAAATTAAATATTTCTATTTCCATATTAATATAATTTTGAAAACGCACGTCTATGGTTTACTGCCTTTAACACTGATAACTGCAAAACATTTCTGGGAATTTACTCTCTCTTGATTTTCAAATACACTATAACGTTTGACGTTTATTATTCGTTTATATGTCAAACAATACAGTTAGTATTTGAAGTTATTTTCAAGTTCTCGTTATAATAATCTAACACTTTTACCTAGCAAACAAAAATGTGAACTGGAATTATCAAATTTATTAATAAAATAATCTTGTCAACTCTCCCTCGTAGACGAACCGGCTAGCGAACCGGTAAAGAACTTGAGCTAAACATCTGCCGACCCAGTTAATGGGATTTTCTTGTTCGACATTATGTTTCGCTCTGCTCGAAGTACCAAAATGGTTTAAAACAATCGATTTAGGTCTAAAATGGTGCGTTCGAGTGGGGTGTGATACTTTTTAAATTGGATAAAAAGGTTTTCTGTTGTTCGATATTCGATATTTCATCATTCATGTTTTAATAAAAATAAAAAAAACGTGGGTGCACTCGGTTTAAATTGTCTGTAGACAAGAAAGGTAAAAACAAAACAGTATAGTACTAAATATCAAGTAAGATTATTATGAAATAGAAGCGGCTAAGATGAAAAGAACGAATGTAAAAATTTAATCTATTAAAATAACTCATGCCTTCGACAAAAAGTACAATTGAAAAGGAATACTTATTTTAAAACTAATTAAAATGTGTTAAGGTATTTCTAAATTAATTAATTTTTAATGTTTGTCATTGACTAGGTTACATTCAGTTTTTTAAACGCATATCAAACTATGTGTATGGTTTAAACTTTTCATATTAAGGACCAAATAGTGGTATACGTCATTATTATGGTGCTGTCTACCGAAGAAAAAGTAGTTTTAGTAGAACATTATTTCTGCTCGTACGGAGTTATTTTTGGCTTAAATTAACCCAATATTTTTGTAATTAGTATTAAAGTACGTTTCACAATTATTCGTTGGCTCGGTACCTGACTTTAGGGGATTAGTAATGAAAGGTTATAAATTTCTCACTGTACAGTAAACATTAACAGATCCGTAATCCGGTTTTCAAAATAGATTTAAATAAAACTCGGTAACATTTACTAAAACTTAAATTTATTTTGTAAAAAAAATCACGAAATTTTTTAAAAACAAACAAATTTTAAGTTTATTTATTAATTGAAATTAAACAAAACTATTGAAACTTATACGTATACGCTTTGGTCTATTTCATCCTAATTGGCAGATGTTGTGAAAAAATGTTTTAAATAAAAAAGATGTAGTTTAATCATGGCCACATTTTAAAAATATTTTGTACTACAGGGTATCCCAAAAAATTGATTTAAATAAAACTAAGTTAACATTTACTAAAACTTAAATTTATTTTGTAAAAAAATCACGAAATTTTTTAAAAATAAACAAACAAACAAATTTTAAGTTTATTTATTAATTGAAATTAAACAAAACTGTTGAAACTTACGTATACGTATACGCTTTGGTCTATTTCATCCTAATTGGCAGATGTTGTCAAAAAATGTTTCTAATAAAAAAGATGTAGTTTAATCATGGCCACATTTTAAAAATATTTTGTACTACAGGGTATCCCAAAAAATTGATTTAAATAAAACTAAGTTAACATTTACTAAAACTTAAATTTATTTTGTAAAAAAAAAATCACGAAATTTTTTAAAAACAAATTTTAACTTTATTTATTAATTGCGATTAAACAAATGAACTAATTCTACATTATTTACAACTATTTAATCTAAATGTAGTTCAGTATCACTATCGTCTTCATTTAAATTAATAACTAAGGGTGCTACAGTTACATTAACATTTCGATATGTACCTTCAACCTTAATAACATGCTGAATCGAATTTTTCCAGCTGTCAATGGGAATATTACTTGTCACAATTCTGATTAACTCTATAACACTTGAGTTTAATGTGGGTGAAACGTTTTCCGATCTAACTTTGGATTTTAGCTGATGCCACATGTGTTCTATAGGATTGAACATGCAATAATATGGGGGAAGCCGTAACACTGTGTGGCCCATATTTTTAGCAATAGTATCACAAATGTATTCTTTTTCAATACCGAACGCTGCTACAACTTGTAAGAGATCACGTTTTGTGTACGATTCTTCAAAATAAAGGTCATTTTTTAACAAATACTCTTGAATTTCCCATTTATTGTTGTTGCTATTTGGTACTTTATTTAATTGACGGCTATGATAAGTTGCATTGTCCATTACAATTATACTTTTTTCCGGTATATTCGGCAATAAATAATTCTCAAACCAATCTTCAAAAAGTTCTGCTGTCGTATCTTCGTGATAATCTAAACTTGAATCTTTAATATTCTTTGCTGATAACAATAAAGCGTTTGAAACCCAACCTGTTTCTGATCCGGCATGTATTATTGTAATTCTTTGTCCTCTATTTGATGGAGCCTTTGTTTTGCAATTTCCCGATGAATCAACAAAACCCTTCGTTGGAGTATCATGGGTGTCATACCATGTCTCGTCGAGATAGATAATTGAAAGGTTTTCACTTCTATATTTTTGAATAGCTTGTAAGTAATGACAACGCCACATTCGTAAACGATATGACTCCATTATCACTTGTCTTTTAATTATTGGTACAATATTTAAATCCCAATTGAGAAGTAATTCTCCACAAACTTGTACGGCTACAAATAATTCCCATGTCGTCTTTAAGTAACCGTTTTTTAATACAATCTAGGGTTGGTACCATTTGTTCTTGGTATAGGACATATATCGTTCGTCGGATTATATCTTTTTGTATTTCATCAACACTTTTGTTATTATTAACGCCACTTCGTTTTTTTCGTTTACTTATTGGCTTATTGATAATATCTTTTACTGTGGATATTGGGGTTTTGGTTAACTTACATGTTTCTTCTGCTGCATCGGTTACACTATAACCTCGATTATTCAATGTTTCAAACACATTTTTTACAATTTTTTTCGCATCCGGGGATAAATGCACTTTTTTGCCCAAGGACGCCACATACTTAGTTATAAACACAAGATTACTTTCAGAGTATAATGTTTAGTACAAACTAAAATTCTTGGAGAGAATTTTAAAAACAAATTACCCCGAAACTTCCACTTTCTCTTTCAAGATGATTAAGAAAATCAAAAATCATTTACTAATGATTTACTATTGATGGTCAGTAATAATAATTTAAAATTTTACCTGAAAAATAAAATATCCAAAATATATCTTCCTGGACAAAAATAAATAATACCTTTCTGTAAATGTTCGAAGAAATATTAACCACCTTTTATTAGTAATCCCTTAAGAGCAGTTAAGAGCAGGTACCAAGTCAACGAATTATTGTGAAACGTACTTTACCTTCAATATTTCTTATCGTTACCTCCAATGTTATTTTTTCATTTGGTTTTTACCCTTAGGTGTATTAATACAATAAGTTAATAAAAAAATTTGAATTTATAAAGTCACTATAAACTTACGCCTGTATCTATAATCAATATTTGTTGTGACATTGACATTGGTCTTTTTCTTTCTTTATTTAATTTTCTATTATGGAAGAAATCACTGTTAAAAACGAGTGTAAATAATGAGACCATACAATAAAAATGTCGGTTCGAATAACTTCAAACAGCGGAAAATCCGATTTCGTCACATTAACATCATGATTCAATGTTGATTTTTGTGTTTTGAATAAAAAGTGAAGGACTTAGTTGGTATTTTGGTCAAACGTAAAGAGCTTTTGGTTGTTTTGAATATTAAGAAGTTTGAATTGCGTAAAGTTAAGACAATGTAAAAACGAGGTATTGTGTTAAAAATGTCTCCTGACCTTCGCAAAACTTGTAATAGTTACAAAAACAAGAAAAATTTTAATTCACTATAAATTTATTTGGTTTTAATCTGGTAAACATAGCGAAATATTCGAGGAAATATTCCAAATAGACCTTTTCTTTCAGTTTGTCGCAGAGTATTACTGTTTTGGTTGATGTTTTTTGATTAATTAATAACTACAGATACCTATTTAATGTTATGATTCCCTCACAGACCCCAAGGATGGATTTAGTCAATCCCTAATTGACACCACATCGCGTTTATTTTTTCAGACCAACTAACCCAAATGATTTAAAAGATCTCATACGTCGTGATAAGTGGGGAATTTATGTAAAAATTATTGGACACTTTGAGCACTTACTGTAACGAAAAAATTGTAATTTACTATTATACACTAGTGTTATCAGGTGCAAACTATCATGGTAGTCTTAGCCCAACATGGACACCATAATGAAGAAATCTGAACATAGGACTAACAAAATGACAATAGGCTGTAAGAACCTCTAGAAAATAGAGACATTAAAAGGAGAATTTGCACATGATTTAGTGGAAAAAAACAATGTACTAGTAATGCATGAAACATTGACACAACGAAAACGCCGATAGTGGGAGACCAAAAAACTGATACCTAGATAACAACAAACAACAATAAAATAGAACAAATCAAAGATTTTAAATACTTAGGAGTTACATATCACACAGGAAAACAGGATACAGAAATCTACGAAAGAATTAAAAATGGAATAAAAATATATCACACAATAAATAATAAATTTATTAACAACAAAGAAATCTCGGTGCAGACAAAATTAATAGTTTTCAATACACTATTCAGACCTACAATAATATACAGATGCAAATCATGGAGCCTAGTCAAAAAAGCAAAATATAAGCCACCGAAATGAATTATTTAAGAAGAATAAAAGAAATAACTAGTTTAGCTAGAATCAGAAACACAGACATCAGAATTGGAGTGCAAGCCAAATCTAAATTTATGGAAAAACGATAGTTAAGCTGGAGGAGACACTTACAACGAATGCTGACAGAGAAACAAGACAAGACAGACAAACAAATATATGAACAAAAGTACAGATAAAACAACTGAACAATAAGCAACAACCTCCAAACTAGAGGAAAATCTTGGAAAGAAGCAAAAACAATTACAGGAAATAGAAAAAATTTATAAATTAATAATTAAGACCAACCAGACACCTAATGCGGTAGAAGGGGATTTGATGAGCAGCTAACATTGCTTTTTAAAAAAATTAAGATGGTAGCGACATACAAACTTGAATGCAGAATATAATGCCAGTTAGTATCCCAAAATTTCATAATTTTAAGCTTATTCGTTTCAAAGATAAAATATTCTTGCTCGACTTTTCGCAACCCTATATACTGCTGATTAATTTTCGATGTGTTCTAAGAGACCTAAGGTGAATAAACTGAATCCCGCAAATTTTTTTAGTAGGTGATAATTACAACATGGTTTAATCAATCGATCAATATCTTACTCACAATTATTACTTTTTAAAAACAAAACTTCCACTTTATTTTAAAAAAATTGATTTTTTAACGCAATGACAGCTGTCTCGCTAAAATCTAGCATCGTCAGATTGACATATTGGATTTCCACAAAGTAAAAGTTAATACAATCAATTTCATCTTACAAATATTTGGGCTGTTTGATTTTACTCGTAGATATAATAGAATAAAATCAGTAGATACGAAAATTAAGGACCTATTTTTGCTTACTAACCAGGGCATCGACTAAATTCAGGTGTAGGTGCTAGAACGACGAAAGATTGACATTATCGAGGTCGATTCATTATGACAAGCGCACGATTTTCGACTATAATTGAGTGAGAATTATTTTTTTCTCTCTTTCTTTCTCGTTACAATGGCAAGGAGATTGATCTAACTGTGAGTTTCTGGGTAAAGATCTCGTGATAAAATTTTGTAGGTGAGGTGAGGTTAGCAGGAACTAGATTAACTGCTCGCATGTTTTTTTCTAATAATTCTATTGAATTTGTGCAACATCACTGTATAGAGGTTTCAGTATTCTTCAGACGGTGAATAGAGAAGCTTATTTATGGGCATCGACATAAACCAATTAATATGTGTACATTACTAATTTACGTTTTTATTAAATTACAGATTTTTAAAAACCTTACAATACGAGAGCTACTAAATTAAAAAATTTAATTCTTTTTCTAGAATATTTATCAACACTTTTATATGCCCATAATTTTTTATTATGGTAAATAAAAAGAATAATTAATTGAAGGATATATTTGTCTCAAATATAAAGCCTAAGTATAAACCAATTGGAAAATTAGTTTACATATCTTGTAAATGTCAAATTATGGGAAGAATTTGTACTAAATAATTTTAAATTTACTGTGCTAAGTGATACATACAAACTCCTCTTTATAGTAATAGGTAATTGATTATTGTTATGAGTGAAAAAGTATTTCTTTTAAAAATCTTCAAAGAAGTAGGCTTTTAACAAATTATATTTAAAAAATATTAAAAAGCATTATCCATAATATTAAATATGGTTTCATAATAATTATTACCAGGCCAGATTTATCAATACTATGTTCCAAGATAGTAGGCACAAAATTCTCGGAAATGCCTCTTCAAACAGCGTACGAAAAAAATACTGAAGAATTAAATCTAGACTACTGCTACTAAGGGAAAAATTAATTTTCAGATTAAATTTATTGTACTAACTCTTACTTTTTGGAAGTCCATCTTATTAAGAATAATAAAAAACTCTTCGTTTCAACGTAACTTTCAAGTTTATTTGAAAAAATATGTTTTAAATCACAATGACGGCCGTTTCGCTAAGAAGCATCGTCAGATTGACATTTAAGTTACATTTTGTTTGTTTGTAGCTAGGTACCTGATGTTTAGGTAGTATTAAGGCTAGACCAAGTATGGAAGTAATAAGATAGCCCTAAGGGATTATCCTGGATGTAATTCCCTCTAAGATCAATATAATTGTGCAATGATATAGAAAAAAACCAGGAAAAAACTATATCATGCTGATCTTTACAATAACTTAATAACTTATAAGATGCAAAAATTGTACAATATTACTGTAAATGTAACACTAAATTAATTATTAAAATATAGTAAACCATACCAGAACGCTTAAAAAACTTTTGAAATATTGTGTAAAAGAAAACCTGGTCCATCCTAAAATAAATCTAAAATCTATGGGCGCCCTTATAGATGGGTAAATAAAAAACTGAACACAATAAATGTTGGCCCTAGCAGAGCCAAATAGCCAAGATATAAGCAATATAGTATAATGGTTAAATTTTTAGACAATGTTGTCATATTTCAACAGCATTAAGTCGAATCTAATAGTACAGATAGTACAATAATTTGCGGTCAAATATGCGCTAATAAATTAGAAATAATAATACAGACGTTCTTTGAACAATCAAAATTTGATCGACTATTCAACATTTAGGCTTTATCTTTACTAAGAACATTATAAATTTTAAAATTAGACTAGACCATAAACATGATTTATTTCTTTATAGTATTCAGGTAATGATCAAGTATGTACCTACAGTAAAATTAAAACAAAAAGGGGTGCACGTCATGGATTTGAATGTCGTCATTCGTCAGTGATAACAACACATTTAAAATTTAGTTATCTTAGATTGGTATTATTTCCAAGAAAGCACTGTTGCTAAAAAAAATATGTTGTTATCAGAACAAAATAGTATCTCTCAATTAAATTACCGGGTAAAATACCACTAGAGCTCAGATTTAGCAGGATATTTTTTATGGTTGTTTTCGAATATTTACTTTCATTGGCAATTTAGCGAGAGCTGTTCTGATAAAATCACGAGAGCTTGGAATAATTTCGTTGACATTTCACAGTTGAACAGCATAGAACACAAACTTTTACGTCACACTTTTGCCACAGAGTATATAATACAAACCAGAGTATCGACTCGCTGTCGGCACCTTTGATGTTTATAAGACAAGGGCGGCCATTTTTTGGGAGTATAAACCACAAAACAGAATATTGGAAAGTCTGTTTCGCGCTAACCAATATTCTGTTTTGTGGTAGGGTACTACTAAAAAAATTGTTATTATAAATAAGACCCGTACCTACTTGAAATTTTTCTTTATTGTTAAGATAATTGTTATTTTAGAAACATAGTAAAAGTAAAATTGGTTAAATAATTATATAAATAGAATTTCTACGCAAAATAAATGACCGAATATGTATGCCTTGCACGCAATTTTCCTCGTTAGTAAGGAAGGATATCAATAATTAAAAAAACACACATCAATCTGTATCTTTATCAGATACAGAACATTGAGAAGGAGTACATGCATCAGTAGTATTTATTTTAATGTCATTTAATGTAAGTAACATTTGTACCGCATCTCCTTCGCAGTTTTCTGTACCTGAATTAAATAGTTTAATGCACTTTTCCACACAATACAAACGCCACCACTGATTTATTCACATACAACCAACTGCTTACCTTAACCAAAACTAACTGCGACGGCTATGGATACTCCCAAAGTGTCATGGCGATACCTGCAAATGGATGCTTACCCCCTCTATATAGAGTCGATACTCTGGTTTGTATTATATACTCTGTGCTTTTGCTGTCGATTAAAAAAAGAGTTAATCCCAAATCTTCAAGTACTTAAACACAAAAATCACATAACCTCAATTATTTTCCACAATATTTCATTTGAATTTTATAGCTATTCTTACCTGTTTCTATTTTTTATACATACATCAGTATTTATCTTGTTCTTCACAAATATATCAATATTCGATATATTCGAATGTGGATACTGTAGATTCTGGAGTTTTAAAATGTATAGAAATTGACAGTTGACGTCACAATTTTCCTTCATCGCCAAATTTACATATTAAAGCTACATTTTGTTTTATGAAATATATAAAATTTGGTGGTTTGGTTTTGTTTATTAATTTCTTCTATTTTAATAAAAAAAAATTAACTCTCTTCGCCAATGACAGCTGTTCTTCGCGACTTCCACAAAGTAATTACATTTTAAGAAACTAAATTATTTGGACAATAACAATATGGTGCTTTGCTATTTAAATGCCATACTTGCGTGGCTAACGAGTAAAAAAAAACGAATACACTAATAATTGAAATTTCAGTTATTTATTTTTACTTTACACTGACCCCAAAAACTCTCTCATTGTTATTGTTAATAAAAAAATGCAAAGTAAAAAAAGATTATATCATTAAATAAACATTACACACTCGACCAGAAAGTTCCATCAAGAATTCATATACTAGTTTTATTCCGGATATAGAAGAAAATTTGATTAACATCAGACAATAAAAAATAACTTCATATATGTTTCGCATCGAAAGTGAAACATCAGACAATGTAGAAAGTAATTTACTAAGGAAAACGTAAATTTGCATTAGAATGTTAATAAAATATGTATTGTGCTTTTAAAAGATAATAATTATAATTTAGTTATATCACTCAATATACGATAGAAAACGTATATGGATATATGTAATGAAAATATTTTTATGCTGTTATCATAAAATTAGACTATAGTTTTTATATTAACTAAAGATAAAGGGACGAGTTTACATATTAGGATTACCAGTCAAAAATTTTGATTAACGAATTTACATAGAGGATTAAAGACTAATCTCTTTAAGCTGTTGAATCTAGAATCTTCCCAGGCAAATACCTTAGTTTAAGTCTCAAACTTTATACCTAAAAATTAGATAACTAACGTAATAGATAAATAACAAGATAACGTACAAGTATCGGTCATTTCATTTACAGCAGTTAAAATAAAACAACTGGTCGAACACATATAATCGATACGTATCTATCATTTTCTTTTGTGTTGGAACGGATCTCGTGTTGTGGGGAGTAATATGGAATTTACAGTTTCAACAAAAACTCGACCCAGTCATGTCAAGCCACTTTCGTTGACGATAGTACTTACAAATAGATGAATATATGAAATACAAAAAGATATAGAAAAATTAGGGCTGTAGAAAGATACGGAAAAAGTGAATATTTTATCATAATGACCTGGATTAAGAAAGATTTATTTCTTTTCTCTTGTCAGCTCCTCTTCTTAGATTTTTCAGTTGTTTGTTTGGATTGGTGGTCTTTTGTAGCTTAAGATATTTAACTAATTTCTTATAGGCTTAGTATTAGCATTGTCCTGTTAGTGAGCACCAACAGCATGGTGTCTTTGGGCAGCATCCTACCAATATATAAGATTCCCATGGGACCCATGTTGTTTTTGCGGCAATACAGCGATTATAGCGACTTCCAACTTTTCGATACCATTTTTGTGGTACTCCTTCGGTTTGTCCTCAAAATAGGCTTCAGTTTCGGCGATTACCTCAGTATCAGAGCCAAATTTTTTTCCCGCGAGCATTCTCTTCAGGTCAGAGAAAAGGAAAAAGTCGCTGGGGGCTAGATCTGGAGAATACGGTGGGTGAGGAAGCAATTCGAAGCCCAATTCATGCAATTTTGCCATCGTTTTCATTGATTTGTGACACGGTGCATTGTCTTGATGAAACAACACTTTTTTCTTCTTCATATGGTACCGTTTTTTCGCGATTTCGGTCTTTAATCGGTCCAATAATGCACAGTAATAGTCGCTGTTGATTGTTTTTCCCTTTTCCAAATAGTCGATGAACAATATACCGTGTGTATCCCAAAAAACTGAGGCCATAACTTTGCCAGCTGACTGTCGATTGGACTCAGGCGTGTAGTGATGGAGCCAAGTTTCATCCATAGCCACATATCGACGCAAAAAAATCGGGTTTATTACGACTTAACAGCTGCAAACACTGCTCAGAATCATCAATTCGTTGCTGTTTTTGGCCGATTGTGAGCAAGCGCGGCACCCATTTCGCACAGAGCTTCCGCATACCAAAATATTCGTGAACGATATGTCCAACACGTTCCTTAGATATCTTTAGAGTGTGAGCTATCTCGATCATATTCACTTTACGGTCACTCAAAATCATTTTGTGGATTTTTTTTGATATTTTCGTCGGTAACCACCTCTTTTGGGCGTCCACTGCGTTCACCGTCTTCGGTGCTCATTTCATCACGCTTGAATTTTGCGTACCAGTCAATGATTGTTGATTTTCCTGGTGCAGAGTCCGGAAACTCATTATCAAGCCAAGCTTTTGCTTCAAATGTATTTTTTCCTTTCAAATAACAATATTTAATAAGCACACGAAATTCTTTTTTTCCATCTTTTTGAAAATAACAAAAGTTGCTTCACTAAAAATGCAATATCTCACAAACTAATAGTCCGACAGCTGTCAAATTTTTACACGAATCTTTTGAAGTTTGATTCTATCTAAAAATGAAATGGATTTAATTCTAGTGTCGTCATCTATAGGTCAAACCGGGGACTTTTCAGCCGACCTGTTAGTTATTAAATAAGCCTTAAAATGAAATATGTATGAAACTGTAAACTTAAAGCATCGGGGATATTGTATTGTTGGGTGCCAAAAATGTGTGAGTAGCAAAATACGTTAATTAGAGTATTTTTAAACGGTGCAGTAAAGATGCAAGTGAGAATGGATGAAACGTGGGTAGCAATCTTTTAAATATCAATTTCTGGGAAATTTAAATTCAACCAAAATTTGCTCAAAAAAACATGTGACTGTGTTTTTGAAGAGGAAGCTGTCAGTCATTTTTTTGCTAGTGACACTGAATGCAACTATTTATAATAAGATTATGCAAAATATAAAAGCGTGGTAAGGTAAAACACATATTGCCATTGCCTTTTTTACAATACTGATCTAGTGCATACCACTGGCTTCCATATTCAAAACGGTATCTTATAACATGCCATAAACATTTAGTTATAGTGGTTTTTATATTTTTACTTTTTTTGAAGATGGGTTTAAAGGTTTGTTCTGTGTATTCACGGAGGCGGACAACCAAATTTAAATCAAAACAATTAAAACACAAAAAAGTCAATAAAACTTGCTTTACCGGTACTAATGACAAAAGGCGTAAGTTTATGTTCAAGGAAGTTGTTCAGGGGCGTTGGTGTGGTACTCATAAAATATCTGTCAGTGATGAAAAACGTGCCCACATTTCTATAACTGTTAAAATGGCCTTCTCTTCTGTACTACGGAAGCTTGATACATTTTTTTTATATCTATATTATCACTTTTATATAAAATAGGATATTTACAATTAAAAGAGTTCTTAATGTCAAGGTTTCTGTATATTGTTTTATGTGTTATTTTATTGCTCTTAAAGGTAATAAAGTTCAAGTTAATGGTTAATCCAACCATTAAAACAGTGACAAAAGAAAATTTAAGGTCATGTTAAGGGAGCGGTTTATCCGTTAACGTTAAAAACTACCTGTGTATTTTTTCTATAAACTATCCCAAAAGTTAAACATTCCACGCCGTTTTAATGTACTGAAATACGAAATAATTTCTTATAAGATAAAGTCTTAAATATGTTGGTAGTTTCCTAGAATGTTTTGGATTTTAAAATTTCGGGAAAAAAATGTAAATCTGTTGACCATTTACATGGTTCTTTTATATTTTTACATCGAACAACGTCCCACTGAGATATTCTTAGTCTGATTTCTATGCACATTTGTGTAAAATTTAACCATGAAAAAAAGTTATAAAATCTCAGAAAATTGACTAAATGAACACTTTATATTTTCATATATTTTAAAGATCAAATAAGCAGTACCGCCCGTGGGTTTTTCACTTTTTATAGCATTTGAATACCGCGTCTAAATAACTTAGTTACAATCATATCAATTACATTTTCTATCAATAAAATTCTAAATTTATAATGTGTATCTTATTCAGTTTTTTTTAGTAGTTTTGCCTAAAATAAAAAAGTTTGAGTCTAGAAAATAAAAATTTATCTAGTAAAATTTTACAGGACGAATGGTATTTGAAAAGATTATTTTTTGAACCATTCTGTACAAAAACCACTTTATTTAATATTTTATTGTTATTTTTACTATTTTCGCTGTTTAATAGACCTATCTCTTTATTGAATAATCATGCGCAATTATTTTTAAATTTTTCCCTTCCACTGCTTAAATATGACTACTTCTTTCCATGGAACACAACGTATTGCTACCCAGAAATACCACTACTTAAATGAAAAAAAACCTTGTAGCTGTCAAAAGCCTATTTGCCGGATAGACCCGGCAACTCAGGCGTTTAACAATAAAAATACTGCGTTGGCCCAAATAAAATAAAATACAGATCCACTCAAATAAAATAAACAATGAACTAACCTCTTATGGTCTTATGCATAATAATATACGGATTGATAGGCTTGCCAACACAATTTTATAAGGGGCACGAACACTTAGGGGGAACTACGAGAGAATGATTATTAAATTTGAGCCATTAACGAGATGGGTATATTATTGGTGAAATTAATTGGTTTATAAAAATATCACACTATTGTGATATTGCTTCTTCTTATTTTTTCCAAACGCGTATGATATTACTAATTTTCAAAGTGTAAAAACTGTGTTAGGTGTAGTTTCCATAGGGGGTTGTAGGTAATGTTTAACAAGATGTATTTTAACAGATCCTTAGAGCGAATAATATACTAAAGTACGTTTCACAATAATTCGTTGACTCGGTACCTGACCTTAGGGGATTAGTAATGAAAGGTTATAAATTTCTCACTGTACAGTAAACATTAACAGATCCGTAATCCGGTTTTCAAAATAGATTTAAATAAAACTAAGTTAACATTTACTAAAACTTAAATTTATTTTGTAAAAAAAAATCACGAAATTTTTTAAAAACAAATTTTAACTTTATTTATTAATTGCGATTAAACAAATGAACTAATTCTACATTATTTACAACTATTTAATCTAAATGTAGTTCAGTATCACTATCGTCTTCATTTAAATTAATAACTAAGGGTGCTACAGTTACATTAACATTTCGATAATATGTACCTTCAACCTTAATAACATGCTGAATCGAATTTTTCCAGCTATCAATGGGAATATTACTTGTCACATTTCTGATTAACTCTATAACACTTGAGTTTAATGTGGGTGAAACGTTTTCCGATCTAACTTTGGATTTTAGCTGGTGCCACATGTGTTCTATAGGATTGAACATGCAATAATATGGGGGAAGCCGTAACACTGTGTGGCCAATATTTTTAGCAATAGTATCACAAACGTATTCTTTTTCAATACCGAACGCTGCTACAACTTGTAAGAGATCACGTTTTGTGTACGATTCTTCAAAATAAAGGTCATTTTTTAACAAATACTCTTGAATTTCCCATTTATTGTTGTTGCTATTTGGTACTTTATTTAATTGACGGCTATGATAAGTTGCATTGTCCATTACAATTATACTTTTTTCCGGTATATTCGGCAATAAATAATTCTCAAACCAATCTTCAAAAAGTTCTGCTGTCGTATCTTCGTGATAATCTAAAATTGAATCTTTAATATTCTTTGCTGATAACAATAAAGCGTTTGGAACCCAACCTGTTTCTGATCCGGCATGTATTATTGTAATTCTTTGTCCTCTATTTGATGGAGCCTTTGTTTTGCAATTTCCCGATGAATCAACAAAACCCTTCGTTGGAGTATCATGGGTGTCATACCATGTCTCGTCGAGATAGCTAATTGAAAGGTTTTCACTTCTATATTTTTGAATAGCTTGTAAGTAATGACAACGCCACATTCGTAAACGATATGACTCCATTATCACTTGTCTTTTATTAATGGTACAATATTTAAATCCCATTTGAGAAATAATTCTCCACAAACTTGTACGGCTACAAATAATTCCCGTGTCACCTTTAAGTAACCGTTTTTTTATACAATCTAGGGTTGGTATCATTTGTTCTTGGTATAGGACATATATCGTTCGTCGGATTATATCTTTTTGTATTTCATCAACATATGTGGTATTATTAACGTCACTTCGTTTTTTTCGTTTACTTATTGTCTTATTGATAATATCTTTTACTGTGGATATTGGGGTTTTGGTCAACTTAAATGTTTCTTCTGCTGCATCGGTTACACTATAACCTCGATTATTCAATGTTTCAAACACATTTTTCACAATTTGTTTCGCATCCGGCGATAAATGCACTTTTTTTGCCCAAGGACGCCACATACTTAGTTATAAACACAAGATTACTTTCAGAGTATAATGTTTAGTACAAACTAAAATTCTAGGAGAGAATTTTAAAAACAAATTACCCCGAAACTCCCACTTTCTCTTCCAAGATGATTAAGAAAATCAAAAATCATTTACTAATGCTTTACTATTGATGGTCAGTAATAATAATTTAAAATTTTACCTGAAAAATAAAAAATCCAAAATATATCTTCCTGGACAAAAATAAATAATACCTTTCTGTAAATAGTTCACCGGTTTACGGCCAAAGTTCGAAGAAATATTAACTACCTTTTATTAGTAATCCCTTAAGAGCAGTTAAGAGCAGGTACCAAGTCAACGAATTATTGTGAAACGTACTATACATAAAAAGTGTGAAAAGTTAAAATTGACGAGTTACATACACGATTTTTCCTACGATCCCAATCTTTTTTATAATCATGAATTTTTTAACTTTACTTATAAACTTATTTTAAATATTGTTTTTTGCTTTGAAATATAATTAATTAAAATCAAATAACTACCTTTCTGAGTAATTAACATGAGAATTATTTACTATCTAAATTAAAATTAAAAGTAAAATTGGTGAAATTATTTGGAACTTGGGAAAGGTTATGTGTTAGTAATAACATTTTTATTTGCATTTAACCCAAGTAATTCTCAATTTTTTGTTTTGATTTGTTTTGATTGATAGGCTTGCAAACACAGTTTTATAAGGGACAAGAACATTTAGGGGGAACTACGAGAGTGGGAGTTAGTTCGCGCATGAGTATTAAATTTGAGCCTTTATCGAGATTGGTCTATTGTTCAATATTGTTATTGAATTTTTGACAGTTACATGAGTTTATCAATACTGGTAAAACAACTAGTGGTTTTATCACTATAAAACGGAATGATTGGCTAGCATTTAGCACAGAACATTAAAGATTAAGCGTTTTTATCGGACGAAATCAGAAAAATGTGATATTCTGACAGGTGAAAAAAATAATCAGTATAAAACAGAATGATTGGCTAGCATTTAACACAAAACATTGAAGATTAAGAGTTTTCAATGGATGAAATCACAAAACTGTGATATTTTGACAACTATAATCTATTCAAAATCAACTCTAATCAACCTAATTTTTAGTGGTGTAATATTATTTGTGCGTTGGGCGACAATTTGTAATATGAGTTACCTGTTGATAGTGAATTTATGAAAATATTTAGTTAACTTTTTTGAAAAAATAACAATATACCAAAAGAAAAAATGTTAACTTAAAATGTTAACAGGTACTGTTACAGTGGCCCGACAAAACTCTGAACATTTTCTAAAATTTAAAATTTTTTCACAAAGAATGATATGAGTATTACTCGATTTTTGCCACTCTCTATTCTTAGTGTTTTACAATAGGCGACCCTCTCTATAATCCCTGGTTAGAGTATCTGACAACAATTCAGTCGTGCTTCTAGGCACCATAAATAAAATATACTAAGTTGTTTCAATGATAAACATATTTAACTCATATAATTTCCAAAAAATGGGTCAGAATAACTTTCGTTACAATATTGTTTGTTAATGCTTTTTTGTATGTCTTTTAAATATTGCTGCTGTATCTGCTGTATTTATAGTTAGTATTTTAAAACAATTTGCTGCAGAAAACATGAGCAGACCGTCTATATCTTATAAAAAATGTATTGTGTAAGCTTAAGGCCCGCGGGCCACATCAGAGTTTTTAAAAATTGAATTATGGTGTAAAATAAAATATCACATTGTTCAGAACATTTTAATATGTTCTATTTGTATTATTTACATTTTAAAATTTCTTGTCTGCAGTACATTTGTTTAATTTTTCATTTACTTAGGAGTGTCTAGCAACATTTTGAGTAAAAATGATTTTAACCTCAAAACAAGCAACTCAAATCGTGGCTTCAGTTGAAGATGGACGATCTCAGCAATATGTTGCTGAAGTCAAGGGAATCAACCAATCCAGCCTTTCTAAAGTCTTAAAAAAGTTCAGAGAAACTGGAAGTTATAATAGAAGACCAATTCCAGGACGTCCCAGGTGTACTAATCCTGCAGATGGCCGTTATTTAAGAATTCACACTTTGCGAACTCGTCATGTTACAGCCAGACAACTGCAAAATGTTCTCTCTGGAGTCCGTAATGTTAGAATATCTGTTAATACGGTTAGTAACAGATTAAGGAATTTTGGAATCAGACCCAGAATGCCCGTTACTGCTCCATTGTTAACTAGAGCACACCATGTTGCACGATGAACATTATCAAGAGAACATGTTATTTGGGATATATTAAATATTGGACTAATATTCTTTTTACGGATGAATCAAGATTTTCACTATTTGGATCCGATAGACGTATTCCAGTTTATAGACGCGCAGATGAGCGATTTTCTCATAAGATCAGCCAGAAATTATGAAGGTGGTTCGATCATGGGAGAGGAGGCATCTTTTTGAAGGCCAGACGGTATTAATTGTGTTTCTAAGGGGATCACTAACAGCTGATCGGTATATAAGGGAGGTTCTTGAGGAAAATGTCGTGCCATTTGCTCCAATCAGTGGAGAGAATTTTTTTCTAATGCACGATAACGCTCGCCCGCTAGCTGCCAGAATAACAATGGAATACCTTCAAGAGGTTGGTATCTAGTAGTTAGTCCATACCTAAACCCAATTGAACATGTTTAGGACTACCTAGACAGGCGCATAAGAACTCATAATATCGCTCCAGATAATCGAACGTGCTGTAGAAATGCAGCTCGTAAAACATGTGGAACATTTGAATATCTTGCCTAATGTTCAATCTGGGTTTAGAAAAGGTTACAGCTGTACAACAGCTCTACTTCATGTTGTGGATGATGCAGTTAGAGCAACGGATAAAGGTCATTGTACCGCTTTAATTTTGCTGGATCTCAGCAGGGCATTTAACACCATAAACCATAATTTATTATTAGCAATTTTGCAATATATTGGTTTGTCTCCTTCAGCTGTTGCTCTTTTTCAAAATTATTTTTCGGATAGAAATCAAAGGGTTCTGATTAACGGTACATTTTCTGATTATCTTCCTTTGCAGCGTGGCGTTCCTCAAGGTTCAATCTTAGGACCAATCTTATTTGCGATTTATTCATCCAATCTTGTATAAATGTATAAAACATTGCCAAAATCATTTTTATGCAGATGCTATCCAAATTTATTTTAGCTTCTTGCCTGAAGATGTTGAAAATGCCTGTGCAATCATTAATAATGTATATAATTTTGTAAAGAGCGCACCTGATCATGGCTTGTTAATCAATACATCAAAATCCAATGTCTTGTTATTTGGCCCTAAATCAAAAATTGATACCGTCAGTCAAAATTTTCATATTTCAATTAACGATCAATCCATTCAAGTAAGAGGGGAAGCAAAGAGTCTTGGAGTTATACTAGATTGTAATCTTAATTTTGAAACTCATGTAAATATTTTAATTCAGCCTGCTTATTGTTCGTTAAAATTAATTTATGGTTTTAGGTTTTACCTACCCTTAAAAGTTAAACAGCTTTTGTGTGAAACACTTGTATTATCTAAATTTAATTATGCAGATTCTCTTTACGGCCCATTTCTTACTAATATTTATAGGAATAAGATACAGAAAGACCAAAACTCATGTTTGAGGCTTATTTATGGAATAAGAAGACGCCAGAGAATTTCTTATAAGTTAAAAGATTCAGGTTGGTTAAATATGGAAGATAGAAGACTTCTACACTCTGCTACTCTTTATGTCAGAATAATCTCTGACAAAACGCCAGCCTATCTACACACAGAAAAATTACATTTCGTACAGACGTCCATAACATTAATGTCAGATATAAAGGAACCCTTACTCCGCCAGCTTAGAACTGAATTATTTAGACGTTGCTTCAGTTACCAAATTTGCCATGTTAACAACAATATTCCACAGGGACACAAAGCATCTAAACTTACTTCATTTAAAAAGATATTTAAAACGTTTTTATTAAATATCCATCATCTATGACAAAGCTACCCACATACACATATTTTGTTATACCTTCTTTACTTCTTTAAGGTTTACTAATTGTAATTTCTTCCTTGATTAGCAGTAGGTAGTTTACTTTTTTTTCTCTTTCCTCTATTTTTTATGGGTTAACTGGTAGAGCAAGTTAACGGTTAGGTTTACCTAGCTGTTAAATTGAACTTCGCCCTTTGCTCTTATTTAATTAAATTGTTAATTTTCTAATTATTTTTGTGGGGCAATAAAGACAATAATAATAATAAAAATAATAATAATCTTGATGGAAAATGTTTTAATAGAATAATGGAAAAATTTGGATTTGGATAAGAAGATAAGAAGCCTTCCACGGAGAATGAGAGATGTTATTAGAGCCAGAGGTGGCAATATCAGATACTAAAATATTAAAATTGTCGTTTACATTTTTTATTTTGTTACTTTGCGTGCTCCCCGAACATGACAATCAAGCTAGCACCCCCACACTGACTAAATTAAAAAAAAAGTAGCCCATAATTAAGTGCTAATTAAAGGCTAATTTGTACCACAAAAATTAAAATTTGTACCACCGCGATAATCGAGAAAAATCGCCTTGAAAATGGGGGGGTGCTAGGTTGAGATCAAGGCAGCACCCCCACTTTGATCGAATTCCAATTTAATTACATCAAAATAAAGGGCATATTAAAGGCTAATTTGTACCACAAAAATTAAAATTTGTACCACCGCGATAATCGAGAAAAATCGCCTTGAAAATGGGGGGTGCGAGGTTGAGATCAAGGCAGCACCCCCACTTTGATCGAATTCCAATTTAATTACATCAAAATAAAGGGCATATTAAAGGCTAATTTGTACCACAAAAATTAAAATTTGTACCACCGCGATAATCGAGAAAAATCGCCTTGAAAATAGGGGGTGCTAGGTTGAGGTCAAGGCAGCCCGCTACTTTGATCGAATTCCAATTTAATTACATCAAAGTAAAGGGCATATTAAAGGCTAATTTGTACCACAAAAAGTTAATCCATATTATTATTTATAATGTCAAAAAATAAAATCGAACGCTGCAAATATCGCTGCTCTATAATTTTAGCACCCCCACTTTCGACTTTCGATACACATTTCTAATAATAAAAACAATATTAAAAGTGAAATTCTCGGCCTCGAAACGCATAAACCTATGGACAAATTTGAAGATGACGACGAGATAATAAACAATGATTTAGATTCAAGTGTAAACACCGCTTATGAATCAATTATCGAAGAAGAAATTTGTATTTACTTAAGTAAACAGAAATTTGATAGTTTATTGAAAATACACACAGACATAAAAGGTAAGATAATTGTTCATTCATTAGATTTTGTGAAATAAAATAACTATTTTTTTATGAGAACTAATTTGAGCTAAAAATTGTATTGCACCCGAGAACGCTCGCTGGAGCAGCTGAGTTGTTTAAGTGAGCGATAATGAATGTGATTGAGATTTACTCGAGAAACATTCTTAATAATAGTCAT
The DNA here is from genome assembly GCA_035357415.1 of Ophraella communa. Lineage (NCBI taxonomy): Eukaryota > Metazoa > Arthropoda > Insecta > Coleoptera > Chrysomelidae > Ophraella > Ophraella communa. The sequence goes on along the minus strand of CM068991.1, from coordinate 30,424,478 downwards.
TATTTAGATACATATTGGGGAGATTAAAACAAACAAGAAAATTCATACAACATATAAATTTGGCAATTTGGCAACTTTTGGCAACTTGAAAAACTTTTAATTTATTTATATTCTTTAACTTAACTACTTGCTTCTTAATTATCATAAAATTCTGTTGAATGATGCACCTACATACCCACCTAATGTTTTTAAAGTTTTTAAGACAAAGACCCGTTTACTCCTGCGAAAAAAGTCATTTGAACTTTTGCTTTGTTTTGACCTCTATTCTTTTGTTTATATCCTGTATATTCCTTTAAGCGGTGTTGACATTTAGTAATCAAATTTAAAACCTGCATAGTACTAGAGGTATTTCATCATGATTTTTGAAATATTTAGATCAGAGTCAATCAGAAAACACCTAACGAATAGAAAGTATTAAAAATTCGAAGAAAACAAATGGCAATCTCTAATAACAGAAAAATTAGACGAGAATGGTATGAAATGTGGGTTTCAGTTTTAAACTCACAAAATATATCCTACAGCAGATACTGCTACATTTCAAGGAAAATGTAAATGTGGTAATGATTTGAGAGGGGAAATTTTGTCTATGAAAGAAGTGTCATGTTTATATCCAAAATTGGCAATACTGAAATATCGAGTGAAATATGCGAAAAAAGGTATTTAAGAGGCGACAAACAATTGGAAGCTACCAACAAATCAAAGTGCCACATGTTTTAGAATTATGACAAAAATAAAAGATTTCAGCGCATCCGCCACTATTTAATACGACCGCAAAGAGTTAAATTCAATTGGCGGCTTTATATTGAAAAGTATAAAAATTTCTTGTGTGGTACAAATTTGCCTTTAATTAGTTTTATAATATTGTGTGTTCACTTTTTGAATAGACGAAAATGGGGGTGCTAAAATTATAGAGCAGCGATATTTACAGCATTCGATTTTATTTTTTGACATTATAAATAATAATATAGATAAACTTTTTGTGGTACAAATTAGCCTTTAATATGCCCTTTATTTTGATATAATTGAATTGGAATTCGATCAAAGTGGGGGTGCTGCCTTGATCTCAACCTAGCACCCCCCATTTTCAAGGCGATTTTTCTCGATTATCGCGGTGGTACAAATTTTAATTTTTGTGGTACAAATTAGCCTTTAATTAGCACTTAATTATGGGCTACTTTTTTTTTAATTTAGTCAGTGTGGGGGTGCTAGCTTGATTGTCATTCCCCGAACACACCCTTTATGTTACAAGTATATTTATCTATCTGTGCCACTCACACGAAAACTAATATATCCATCTCTTTATTTTTGTAGGAGTGAGAAACGACATTCAAGTAGGAATGATTCGAGAATACGGGTCCTATTCAGCCTGCTGGTTTATCAAGCACTGTAAATAAAATAAATATGTATATCAGGATAAACATTTTTTATAAAAAGACAAAAAATGCTTCCATCCATAAAAATAAATAAAGAAAAATTCCATTAAAATTAAACATTACCTCACCTAGAGAAGTACATACAGTCGATCACACCTGTTGTCTGTCTTTGTATAGGTACCTTACGAACAGGTAAAATATGACGAAGCAAATTTAGAAGGGTGTGTGCTTGCATAGAGAACCGGCAATAAATATAAAATAAAGAAAGTGCAGGTATAAGGTACGCGGATGGGCACTTTGCTACCTTTGAAAACCCTAAGTACACTTAAACACCTAGATACAATAAATTGTTCAACACCGAGAGATAAAAGCAAAAAAAAACGTCCATTGTCGTGAAGTTTATTTAACAGTTTACTGATAGTTTTGTTAAATCTGCAAGTGGGAGGTAAAATTAGTCACGGGTTTTTTTTATATAACTTGTGATAAATCAGAAAAAGTAAAAATATTATTAATAATTAGTAAAACATTTCAAGCTATTAATAGATACAAGATACATCTAAGATATTCGATACATATAAACAACCACATGCGAATAAGGATTTAATTACATCTTGTCAAACATAACGTTTCAGTGTGTCGCCATTAGGGGCGGTATCCTCTCACGCAAGAGGTTTATTTGAAAAGCATAGGAATAGTTTAGCATTATAATTATAAATGAAAGCTTAAAATTACAATTAAACACAATATATCAATTAAATTGTGATGGGGAAAATGAATTAATGAATGAAATACATTAAAGAATCGTAATTAAAATAGGGAACAAAAAAACAGGAAGCGCAATAGGTAGTTTAGAAATAGATTTAGAAACAAATAAAAGTTCATGGCGGTTAGACTGCTTGTGTCATAATCAAAAATAAAAGTTTTGGACTTGATCTTGAAATATTTAATTACCATAATTATAAAATACTATTTCCGTTACAACTTCACAAAATACCGGCCAAAGAATATGATATTATTATACTGGTTGTTTATATAAATAACAGGATTTGTTTTAAATGTCTAACAGCGCTACGTATATCCAATTACAGTTTTTAAAACAGTTAAAAAGAGATATATTAAATTTTTGTAAATATAAAAGTATAATTAATTTTAAAACAAACGGTAATGATAATTGAAATAACTATAAAAATTAATAAAACCTAAAGCAAGGAAAATTTATAATTGTTTTTAAATTAATTTTTATCTGCCCGCTGAAACAAAGTTAAAAAACTTGATTTTGTTTGATACCTACGTTTTGAGTCCATAGGAAATTATTGTGACTCTTTTTATAACTATAACTCAATTCTAGACTTTGAAAAATTTGAGACCAGACAATAAAAATAATTACATTTTATTGTAGCGACATTAAACAAATATCTGTTGAAGAAAACTTTCAAAATTTACATAAAAAATTAACTTTGTTTCACTACTAGCCTCTTAACCTAAGTTTATTGACTTTTGTTGAGACAGTAAATTTGTTTATTTTTAACCAAGGTAAAAAAATACAGAAACTACTTGATTAGAACTAAATCTAAATACATTTGAGATAATGTGAGGTTAACTGATGCAAAGACAAAATAAAAAAAAATTTCCTTACTTATTTAATAGTCATATTCACATTAAAAAATCAATAATTGCCTTATCCATGTATTTTCGAAAGGATTTTTATAACATAATACTTATTATCAAATTAAAACTAAAATTTTTGGATATGTTATTGTTGCCTTGTCTTGTAATGTGAAAAGGGGACTAGTGACCAGTCAAAAATTTTTATCAGTTGTAGAAACCAATATTTACAAAAATATAGTGCAAGTAGTGAAAAAAATGCTATATGAGCCACAGTAGAAAAGGGTATTATTTTCTCGGATCTACAAAAGACCCGGAAGCTTTACTCCTGTGTATTTAAGGGACCTTGGTGCAAAATTATTATTTCATCACTATTGGTTTGTCATACATATGCTAGATTGGAAAATTCAATAGCCCGAAGAACACAACAACCCAGTCCAAGAATAGCAACCAGAATTCAACAACCCTAGGGACATAACAAAACACTCGAGGCCTTTTGGAAAATCAAGAAACCTAATGTGCCAAAGATAGTACCTTTTGCTATAAGCTAGGACTTGTCCATCCTTCACTAACCTAGTAGATAAATTAAACAAATAAATCTTTTAATTTTTTTATCAGTTTTATTTACAAAACTCACTTTGCTGTAAAAGTTGTAGGGTGTATCGTATTGAGTTCAACTACTTTAACATTTACTCATAAATTCAATAATTTCACAATTCTACAAAGTGTTTCTATCTTTTTCACCTTAATTTTCTTTTTGTTTTTCCGTAAACGAATAAAAATATAGTGGCGCCCTTAGACTCCTACAACCACAAACCTGACCTATATAAAAACATTAACTTGAAGCCGAATTACTCCTTGAGAGAGCCTCTAGGCGAGATTTGCTCTTAAGGGTATTTTATAGTTACAAATTTGGTGCCCTATTTCAGTGACTTGTACTTTTAAATTACGCATATGGACTAATTTATATATTTTTTCATCGTATAAAATAAAAAATAAACAATTGTTCCAGGTTAATAATTGTGTGGCAGTTGTGTAAGCAGAAAAACAATTCGACCAATTTATTTGCCCGTCAAATCGAATTAAAAATATTTAACAATTCAGTAACAAAAGTCTCAATGCTTTATTGCAATTATGGTTGTAAAAGCTATAAGTACACTGTTATTGTCTGTCAAAAGGACAATAGCACAGTAACATATGCGTATTTCTAATGTTCTTTGATAAATCATTTTATCATTAATAATCGTTGTTAAAACGAAAGACTGGAAGCCAAGTAAGGTGTAATTGGTACTGGACAAATAATCGTAAAATAGGGTTTTTATTAATTATTGCATATTATTGTTTTAAAAATAAATAAAACAATTACTACCTACCTCTAGATATTTACGGCCTTTAGTTACATGTTTAATGGCCGTTTGAACAAAACCAATTTGTTTTCAGTTTCAGTAGTAGACTTTTGACAATAAATTAACGTAACCGCTTTAAAAAATTATTTAAAATATATTGCCTTATCAAGTAAATCAAAATAATTCAAGATTTTAACACCAACGATTTTGGAAATGTGTTGGCATTAATTTCAAATAAAAATTCTAAAAATCTATGAGTTTCACTTTATCTGCATCCTAAGTATTGCTTCAAATATTTCTGACAAATGCTTGTTTTATTACAAATAATTTAAAATCAACATATAAAATTTTACGACTTTTCCAGAAAACCAGCAAAATAATCTATTAAATATTTTTAAAACGACTTTTTATTGTTTCAAAAATTGTGTAACTCTTGGGAAATGCATAAGTGTTTATACATGTAATGCCGACTAAGTACTATTTTAGTTTTATTTCGTATGTTAAAATATTCTAAGAAATCATGTTTCACAAGTAAATTATACGGAATAATAAAAAACTCTTCGTTTTAACAAAACTTCCACTATTTATTTAAAAAACTGCTTTTTTATACTCAATGACAGCCGTTTCGCTAGACAACTAGCATCGTCAGATTGACATATTGAAGTTACTATTTGTTTGTTTGTAGCTAGGTACCTGATGTTTATTAGGTAGTTATGAGGCTAGACCAAGTACCTATGGAAGTAATAAGACATAACAATATTAAAGCCTAGATGTTATTAGTTTCGTACGTTAACACTCCTAATACTAAGGTAGCTAAAAAATTAAATGCTATTCTAAATAATTATGGTAACACATCTAAATATTCAGTACAAAATTTATTAGATTTGATAAAAAAAATTAAATAAATGTAAATTACAAAATAATACTAAATTAGTATCATTTGATGTAAATAATATGTTCTCTAAAATTCCTCCTAAAAAATGTATAGTTCTAGTTAAAAAGATATTAGTTGAAAGAAATATCCATCCAGGAATAATATCAGATATAATTGACTTATTTAATGTATGCATCAGTCAAAATTATTTTACTTTTGATAACAAAGTATATATTGAAAATGAGGGTCTTCAAGTGGGAAGTCCCATTTCTCCAATTTTAGCAAATATTTTTATGGATAATTTAGAAAACAAAATCTTTAATTCTAGTTATAAAAATAATATTGTATTTTGGTATAGATATGTTGATGATGTGTTAGCAGGATTTGTAGGTAGCGAACGACAATTAGATATATTTTTTAATTATATTAATACCTTGCATCCTAAAATTAATTTTACTTTACAAGTTGAAGAAAATAATTCAATTAATTTTCTAGATTTAAAAATTGAAAAAGTTAATAATTAACTAAATTATTCAATACAGAAAACCAACACAAACAGATGTAACCATACCATATAATTCAAATCATCCTATAACACATAAATTAGCAGCTTATAATTCTATGATACATAGGGCATTTTCAATTCCAATGGACAAAATTAACTTTGATAAAGAAATTGATATCATAAAACAAATAGCTAAATCTAATGGCTACCCAATTCATTTGATAAATACATTAATTAATAAAAAAGAACAGAAAGTGGCACTACAACTAATATTTCCTAAACAAACTAAAGAAATTAAAAGTTATAAAAATATTATGTATTGTGGAAGTATTTCCAAATAAATTTCAAAAATAATATCTTCGGCAACATCAGCATTAATATCATTTAAAACACAAAATAATGTTGGTACAAAATTGTTAAATGTAAAAACAAAATTACCTAAATTAAAAAAATCTGGTGTTTACAAAATTAATTGTCCAAAGTGTAATGCTGTATATATTGAAGTAAGATTTAAGAGCATATAGATTAAAACAAATTATGCAAAACACCTACTTGAACATCCAACCTCACTCTTACATACCAATGACATCCAAATACTACACACTTGTAATAAAAAACAAAATTTAGATTTGTATTTGTATTTAGAATTGTAACACAAATATATTAAGTTATTGTAAAGATCAGCATGATATAGTTTTTTCCTGGTCTTTCTATATCATTGCACAGTTATATTGATCTTAGAGGGAAATACATCCATGAAAATCCCTTAGGGCTAATAACATCTAGGCATTAATATTATGTCTTATTACTTCCATACTTGGTCTAGCCTTATAACTACCTAATAAACATCATGTACCTAGCTACAAACAAACAAAATGTAACTTCAATATGTCAATCTGACGATGCTAGTTGTCTAGCGAAACGGCTGTCATTGAGTTTAAAAAAGCAGTTTTTTAAATAAATAGTTTTGTTAAAACGAAGAGTTAGTACAATCAATTTAAATTATACGGACATAAAATAAAATAAAAAATTGTTCCTTCTGTATTGAAAAAGCTGATTTTATAGACATATTGACATTAGTTTCTGTGTCAAAATATAGTACCTATTCTTAAATAAATTTAAAATTCCTTTAAAACCGTTAACCTTATTTTTTACTCGATTTTTTATTAAAGTCCATTTTTTTAATTATTATAAATTAAATTAACCAATATAGCCCTTATTACTCTCAGAGATAAGGTACCTTTATTTTGCTTTAATATTTTTATTTACTTAATAAATATGCAAGAAGGATTAATTATTTGTTTTCCTTTGATAATAAAACTTTGTTATTGTCATTTTTTCTTTATATTCATTTGCTTTTTTCCTTTTTAAAACAATTAAAGAAAGCAGGAACTCGATTCAAATATTTGGAGCAAAATAAAGTTAATGACAATTTAACTAAAATTTATTGTATCAACATGGAATTCCATCAAAGAACACAACATAAACAAAACTTTAATATAATTACCAAAATTAAAGTTTTCTTCAATGACCGCTGTTTCGAAACTGTTTGGTTCCAATGTTAAAAAAATAAAATTGTAGTACCAAATTATTCGATATTCGGATTTGAAAAGGACTATTCCTAAATTAATTATTCCTAGAAACTTAGTCTACACAACATGAGTTGAATATTAAGATAATAAGAAAACAGAAAATAATAACATAAATAAACGATTATACATAATTTTAAAAGGTCAAAGACAGACTTTAATAAACATTAAAATGATTATAAGCAAATTCAAAACTTAAGGTGGGTTAAGGAGAGTGCGAAATTTGAACATGGGTGTATTAAAGCATTCGCCCTTGATACTTGAAATGTAAATTACTGTTTATGTGTAAGAGGAATTTAGCCTCTATTTTAAAACAGAAAAAAATAAATTAAACCTGCTACCTAAGACAAAATCTCCTATTAATAGTGGAGCAGGATTTTTTTTGAATTCACTTTAACTAAATTCAACACATATTATTATATCTAACTGATTGACTTCTCTATGATTATATCTTTAACTAACCGTTTTAAAACAATGTAAGTGCTCTTTGGTAAATAATTCTTCTTGTCATTATAAAACATTTTTTCGTGTATTATTAGCAAACCAATGACCAGCGCATTCTTTGGTAAACTAATTCTCAATTTTTTTTCGTCAGTTAATAATTTAATGTAACTACAAAACTTTTTGTCCTCTATAAAATTCTTACAAAATCTTTGCCCTTATGAAGACTTTTTAATTAACATTTATCAGTTTTGTTACCCTTAGTTTAAAAGCTTTATATTTTAGTAAGACCGTTGAACATTTTACAATGCTTTTCAAGTAGGTAACCAAGTACGAAAAAATAAAATATTGTTATAAATTTTGAATGGAACATTTAATTACCTTTCATAAATAATTTAGGGCCGCTGTTGTATCCGATCTAACTTCGAATTTAGCGTCAACCATCTGCAATCGTTTCAATCCAAAAAATAAAATCACAACAATAACTTCAGACTCCACGTTACACCACCACACACATTTACCAAGTATCTAAAATCACAAATCTACCCTTAAATATTCACAGAAATAACTTCAATATCACAATTTTTCAAATGTTAACACATCGATACAATAGGATGGATGGTACTGTTCTTAGTTCACGGGTGACCTTGAAGTGGTACACACCGGTTGTGGTACTACTACTACTGTTCGGGTACCGGCACCAACGAGGGTCTGATGATGACTGAAGTGAAGAACCACTACTCTCAAGAAACCTGAAATGCTTCGGTCTACAGAGCCGAACTCGATCTTGCGAAGCCGAAACGTTTCTTTGTCGTCTTTTATCGAGTGTGCGTATTTAGGTAGCATTGCAACAATAAGAGATTAGTGGAATCTTAAACAAAATAATATAAAAAGTCTTCATATACCACGAATTTTACAGTTAATAAAACAAAGTAGTTCAACATCGTGATTTTTAATTGGGTACGGCCAAAGAATTGTTAAATTTTTAACAGAAACGTTTTTAAAAATAGCTGGAAAACGGAATCAGTTACAGTCCAGAAACTATTTTTCCCTTAATAAGAGGCAATAGTCATAACTGAAGTCTATCGAACCACTACAACAGAAATAAAAATTAATTTAAACGAGACAAATACAAAAAAAATGAAAAAGTTGGAGAATATAGGAAATGTAATGGTTTCATGTGAGTAGTCTATAAACAATAATCTTTCATCTTCATCCTAACCTAATCTGCACTCTGTGCCCTCTTTCAATCCAATTTTTCATTGGGCCCATCACAATGCGTAGGTCATAAGTGCTCATATTCAGCTGCTCAAGAGAATCATTTTAAGTAAGCTCTTTTATGAATCCTTTTTAGTGTCGTAAACTCTTACAGCCAAATTCTTAGTTGTTTTCTCCAGATTTCCTCGACTCGACTCAACGTCTCTCGAGCAAAATCGTATAAATGACCTTCACTTGAGAATTTACTCATTTGAGTGGAGAACTGTCAAACTCAAGGTAGATCGCTACATACCTTAAGAATTCCTCGAGATAAGAAAACGATTATTGTAATATTATTTTTTTAAAAAATGTCGGATTTTAAGGATTTTATTGATTATGTATATGAAAATCCATATTATTATCCGGCAAGACGATGTTTGAGAGATGCCACAAATCCTCTGGAGTTTTAAAATGATGAAGCTTTTGAGAAAAGATTTCGATTTAAAAAACAACAATAATTAACGTAATATTTCCTTTGTTAACAATACCTCACAATGCAAATAATAAAGGACTTCCTGTACAACCCATGATACAACTACTAGTGGCTCTGGAGTTTTACGCTACAGGATTATTCCAGGTAAGTTTATTATGTATATTTGAGTTCAATCAGTAATTTTGGTCTGAACTTAATTTTATGCAAAATTTTCTTTTCTTTCAAGATTGACAGTGGAGACCTTCACAAATTAAGTCAAGCTACAGTTTCTAAGATAGTGGCTAGGATATTGAAACCGCATGAAATTGCAACTACGCTAAATATGTCAACTAAGAATACCATTCTCGAGCTTGTTTTGAGGGATTACTCAAGGACACCTCGAATGAGTTTGAGTCGAGGGATGTTTGAGGTCATACTTAAGTATGACTGTATAATTGTTAGGCATAAAATAATGTTAATGACATTTTTTTAAAATACTTAATTTTAAAATTAACGATGAAAAAATTTCAAGTTTAGTAAGTTTTAATATACCAACGTTTTATACTCGATTCCTACTGATGTTCAGGATACCATCTTCTTCAACCCAAATATCAGCACGTTCTCCTGTCAAAACTATGCTTATGCTAGCAAATAGAATAAACTATCAAAAAAACTTAGATTTTACAGTGAAAGAAAACATCTTCAGAAAGTTATTATATGAATATTTTGAATACTTTTCATGACTGCAAAATAAAATTTAATGTTACCAAAAATATTACCGAAACTCGCCAAATTTTGTAGTAGATATACATATATAAATATATATCAAAACTAATGGTCAGCGTTGTCCTTTGCTCCTCTGGGGTTTATCTAGTGGTAGTAAATTGTTATTGTTAAATTATGTTATATAATTAGGTTCATTCATGTAATTAGGTTTTTACCTGTTTGATTGTAAATAAATAAATAAATAAATAAATAAGTAGCTTCTGCTTGGAAAATTGTGGATAGGTCACTCAAGTTCTGGCTCAAAATCACCCTTGTATGGTTTTCCTTTATAAACCCCAGCTCCAAAATCGTTTCTAGTCTTGGAGCCGTACGTGTACCAACCATAGACCTAATATCAGAGGAGACGGTTCTATTTATTTTTTAACCGGATCAAACATTACATTACAAATTTTTTAGCACATTGATTTCCGATAGATATTTAATAATATCATCACTGACACACTGATGTCCTAGTAATTCTTTTAGACTACCTGTAATGTTGTTATTGTTTCTTGCTGTGTTGTATCTAGAGCATTCTACCATTATATGTTTAACAGTAAGAGGTGTTTTACAAAATTCACATTGTGGTGGTTCTGTTGAAGTGATTACATAACTGTGTGTAAGTTTGGAATGTCCGAGTTGCAGGCGCATTATTTTGACTTGTTTGTATCTATTAGTTGAAGGATGCTGCCATGGTTTTACTGTTGGTTTCAGTTCATATAACTTAGAAACATATTGCTGCCACTCACTTTGCCATACATTTTCAAATTTAATTTTAAGGTAAGATTTAAAATCACTTAGTACTACATCGGTCACTTCGATTGTTTCTTTCTTTGTTGCCTCTTGAGCTATGCGATCTGCTTCTTCGTTTCCAGGGACTCCTGTATGCGAGGGAACCCATAGTAGTTGGACGGTGAACTTTAATTGTTGTAATTGAAAAAGTTCGTTTTTGATTTGTAAAGCTATTGGAAGTATTCGCTGGATGAGAATTAATGGACCATGGTGGCGGAGTTTTTATTTCTGTTGTATATATATTTGGTTTTTGGATCCCAAGTAAATCTTGCTACTCTTTCGTATATTGGAGGAGTTATCTTGTTATTTGTTGAAAACAAATCCTTATATCGGTCAACAAAAATATTATGGTGCATTGGATTACTTGTATTAATACTGGCTGAGAATGCATAAGACAAAGTAAGGTAATTCCTTCTTATTTGTAATGGAGGTTCACCAGTGATACATTGGAGACTTTTTATAGTTGTGCAAAAAGCACCTGTTATTAGCCTCAATGCTTCACTTTGAATAATGTCTAGTTGCTTTAGACTTGTTTTATACGCTGTATTATATACAATGCATTCATAATCTATTTTAGAGCAAATGAGCATTCTTTAGATTTGCATTAGACAGCTGTAATCAGATCCCCAGTTCTTGGACGCCAAAGTTTTCAAAACATGAGTTACTCAATAAGGGACAATACCGCAAGGCTTGTCTGAATGATACCACGTGCAGGAGCGGTTATCCTATGAATTTTGACACAGTCTGTTTAATTATTTCAAGCATTGTTGCCTTAGTAGTTGCAACGAAATTTTGTAGTTTTTTGACGACGAAATTATTTGTGATATTAAATGAATTTTAGCGAATCAAATGGTTTGTTATTGCCAAGTTTGTAAAAATCCGGAATATTTCAGCCCAAATGTTTCTTTTCACACGTAAGTTAAAATATTTATTTGTTTGTACAATAATTTCATCCAGTGGCGTAGCGATGACGACTTCAATATCAAATTAAAAAGTTGTTCCTTAGTATTTTGAGTCGTAAAATACGAACAAACCAAAGAAAAAATTACCACTGATATGAAAAGTATAAAAAATACCTTACACCAACTTTTAAACTTTCCATATGAATTAGATAAATTTTAGTTATTAAGCTGTGTGTTCAGTGTATTTGTGTTACTTCAGGTTTCCAGCTGGGAAGATAATTGTGGAACTAAACATCTTTATGTAGGTTTCAATCATTTTATATTAGGTACCTATATTTTATTTCGGCACAACTAGATGCTGGCAATTTCTGAGCGGTTATCAGTGATTTAAATAAACAGAAAATGTAATATGAAAGTTAGGTTAGAATATTCAGATCAACTTTTGTTGTATCATTTCAGATCATCTCTCCCGAAAACGCTATAAACTTCTAGTAAGGTATCAAAATTATTTGAAATAAAAATCGTTTACTCATTTAAAAAAAATTACTTCAACAAATCCACCAAATGAAAATAATATTGAGATTGTCTCTAAAAACGAATAAACATGTCAGTGATTCTTCTTCTTTTTTATCAAAAGTATATTCAACATAAATTTAGTGAATTAAAATGTTACCAAGGCTTTTGGTTAACATGACTTTAACAACGTATTAGTTAGTAAAAGGTTGACAAGTGTTTATTCAACTGGTCCTTAAATAGAGTAAGATATCGAAGAAGATGAATAATTAGTTTGTGTTCACCTTGTAGCTGGATATTTGGTAATTTTTTTGTTATATTGCCATTAATGAAAGAACATAAACAATAAATTTAGATTTTATGCAAATGATTTAAAAACGGTCTTTGTTCTTTGTTATAATATTGTGATTCGCCGTGGGTGGTAGAAGCCGTAATAATTTTGAAATTATAGAAAGGAAGTAATAAGGAATAACCTTCTCTGAAATAAAATTTATTAGTTACTTCTCTGGTATACGACGAGTGGTTCGAGAGCGGCATTACCAAAAACAAAAGTTAATAAACGGTGAGGAAAAATATATTTATCTGTTTTATGGGATGCTAGTTTTTATGGTAATATTTTTTTGCAAATAATACAAATAATCTGCAAAGAAAAAGTGACGGAAATTATAGACTAAATAATTAGAAATATGAAAGTCATAAAATTTTATAAAATAAAAAATGAAAATACATTTTATCCCTTTAATACTTGGTCTTCCTGCTTATTAAACTACAAATAGTTATCTATAAAATAAAAGTGTAATTTATCAATATTTAAATAAAAGCAAGTAGAAAAATTAAACTCTTGTTCATACTCCAATTAAGTCGCTATTGTAGGGGAAACTTTGTTATTCTTAGTTTTATAAAAAAAGAAAAAAATTACCGTATAGTGCAAAACACAACCATCAGATATCGTTTTTTAAATCGTACTTATTACGTTTGTCAATAAGTATTTCTAAAAATAGCGACATTTGTTATTAAAAAAAGTTGATCACAATTGAAATTGAAGGCTATTGCAAATAAAAAGCGGTAACTAATACACGATGAGAAATTGGAAATAAAATAACTTGTATTTTGCTTTATTCTCTAAAGCATCAATATATTCTTATATTTATATGCGGTTTGCTTATCAAATTCCTTTAATAAAACATTCTTGATCATATTATCTTCAGTAATTTCCTGACACGCTTTTGTAATTAACCTTTCCAAAAAGATTTAATCCAGAGCAGATAATTCTGAATATTTAGCCTGCCAAAAATTTCGAATTAAATACGCATTACTTATGCCCACTTCCACTGTCATTGGAACAGTGATTTAAAATTTAACTATTAGTTAATTTTCGATTTTGGCTTGCATCGTGATATAAGCCACGGTTAAACTCTTTTAAGTCACTGATTTTGGAGGCTTAAATCAGTTTAAACCACTGTAAGTATGCATTATAACATAAAAACACACAAAAAACTGATGTGACTAACCTTAAAAAAAGTACTCTGTGCGCTACTATTCCGATAAAAAGTAATTATTAAGAATAATAAAAAAACTCTTCGTTTCAACGTAACTTCCAAGTTTATTTGAAAAAATATGTTTTAAATTACAATGACGGCCGTTTCGCGGATTAGCATCGTCAGATTGACATTTAAGTTAGATTTTGTTTGTTTGTAGCTAGGTACCTAATGTTGTTTAGGTAGTATTAAGGCTAGACCAAGTATGGAAGTAATAAGACATAACAATATTAAAGTCTAGATGTTAATAGCCCTAAGGGATTATCCTGGATGTAATTCCCTCTAAGATCAGTATAACTGTGCAATGATATAGAGAAACCAGGAAAAAACTATATTATGCCTTCTTTACAATAACTTAATATATTTGTGTTTTACAATTACGTCTTATCTATGTATAAAATGTAAACTTAATCAAAGTAAACAGTTTAATAGTGGAGAACTTCCAAGATTTATTTGTTCATTAACAACTTTAAATTGTGGATCTGCTAGATGTCTTTTTATTTCAAGTTCTTCAAGGAAATCTAAATTTTGTTTTTTATTACAAGTATGTAGTATTTGGATGTCATTGGTGTGTAAGAGTGAGGTTGGATGTTCAAGTAGGTGTTTTGCATAATTTGACTTATCTGGTTGTTTTAATCTATATGCTCTTAGGTGTTCCTTGAATCTTACTTCAAAATTTCTTTGTGTTTGACCTATATATACAGCATTAGATTTTTGACAATTAATTTTGTAAACACCAGATTTTTTTAATTTGGGTAATTTTGTTTTTACATTTAACAATTTTGTACCAACATTATTTTGCGTTTTAAATGATATTAATGCTGATGTTGCCGAAGATGTTATTTTTGAAATTGTATTGGAAATATTTCCACAATATGTAATATTTTCATAACTTTTTATTTCTTTAGTTTGTTTAGGGAATATTAGTTGTAGTGAGACTTTCTTTTCTTTCTTATTAACTAATTTATTCATTAAATGAATTGGTTAGCCATTAGACGTAGCTATTTGTTTTATGATACTAATTTCTTTGTCAAAGTTAATTTTGTCCATTGGAATTGAAAATGCCCTATGTATCATAGAATTATAAGCTGCTATTTTATGCGTTATAGGATGATTTAAATTATATGGTATGGTTACATCTGTTTGTGTTGGTTTTCTGTATATTGAATAATTTAGTAAATTATTAACTTTTTCAATTTTTAAATCTAGAAAATTAATTGAATTATTTTCTTCAACTTATAAAGTAAAATTAATTTTAGGATGCAAGGTATTAATATAATTAAAAAATATATCTAATTGTCGTTCGCTACCTACAAATCCTGCTAACACATCATCAAAATACAATATTGTTTTTATAACTAGAATTAAAAATTATGTTTTCTAAGTTATCCATATAAATATTTTCTTAAATTGGAGAAATAGGACTTCCCATTGGAAGACCCTCATTTTTATTTTTCTTAATAAGATGGACTTTCACAGAGTAAGAGTTAGCACAATAAATGCACAATAGGGTAGGTATATAATAGAACCAACCATTTTCACAACATGGATAATTTCACCGATTGTACAAATTTAGCAGATTGAAAGTTTATTGTAATCGCAAGTACTGTGTAAATAATTATTGCAATTTAACCGATTTTTTAAATTTTAACATTGTGTTATTTTAAGCAGTGAGTAAGGGAATACGGTGCATTAGTAGGTAAGGAGCAACTAGACAAAGTGTCCTGCTGTAAATAGCAGCAGTAAAATCACCCATGAGTGGCGCTCACAGTGGCAAATGGTATAAAATTAATGAAGAATTTGTGTACCAATTGAAGCTAGAATGAAATTTTTTCACAAATAACTAGAACCTAAGATAATGACTATCAAAAAGGTGAGCGTGAATGTCAACATTGAAAAAATGTTTATATAATTTAAAAATACGTAATGGCCATAGTTTGTATTGTAAATAGTTGGCCATGTACACGCAAAAAATGGCAATCCCCAGTATGTATTTTTTTCTAACCAATAGTTAAATATTTAATTTGTTGATGATACTTATCATACTTAGTTATTAAAATTATGTGTATTCATAAATTTACACACTTTGGTAAGAACAGAGAATTGGAAAATTGATTGGAGATTGAATGAAAAGCTAGCGATTATATTTTTTATTTTAAAGAAGAAGATATAGAAATGTACGATTTACGATGTATGCATCGACTTTTTTTGTGCTTATGTTTCGAAACTGGACAGCCGAAGATTTTATTAGACTGTTTTCTTTCATGTAAAAGTTTGTTTTCTAATTTTTTACAAGACAGTCCTACTTACCACCTCCCATCAAAGGCATAACTGTCTTGTTGACACCATAATCAACGTTGATGGTCTTTAAAGATAATTCGCTAATAAAATCGTAGAATTCATTTTGTAAAATAAATAAATGGCGTTCGGCATTCATGCGTTATCGAAAAAATACGGACCTTTATTTTATTCTTAAAAATACCGCACCATGCGTTACTCTTGAATTGGTCACGAGTTAGGTCCAAACATTTGGATTACTGTGACAATTTTCTGAACTGACAGTTTCAATTAATTTGAACGTGGTCTTATCGGGAATGATTATATTTCTTAAAAAAAAGATACAGGTATGATACCAAACCAGCGGATCATGTACATTTTCAAAGCGGAGCATTAACAAAGAATGTGCTCTGCCACTTCTTCTGCCATACTGAAGGAGCGACAGTTCGAAGTATCAATCAGATGAATCTTCTTCAGGTGGTTCCTTAGACGATAGTGTCCAGTCAGCAGTCCAGTTAGAAAGCATAGGTTGAGATATCAATGCTTTCGAGTGGGTGAGCTTCCAGTACAGAAGTGTTTCCATTGCTGCCCAACTGGAGATAATGTACTTGGTGGTGCTTTTCGCTATGCCCAAAAATAGTTCCCTCTCCTTGCAAGAGTGTCGGCTCTCTCATTGCTCTCCACTCCTGCAAGCACTGGAACCCTGAGGAATGTTATTTTGTTATTTAGGGATTCAATACAGCTTCACAATAGCTTTGAGTCAACCCGGGTGGAATTTTTTACCAGGGGTTGATCAATCAACCATGCGTACAAATCTATAGCAAACATTTCCGTCTGAAAGCTTTATTAAAATGTCGACTCTTGGTTTTTTGCTATACACCCCGGCTCCCACCCCTCAGTGGGGTTTTTAACCCATCCATGTATAAAACGTAGTCCAACTCAAAGAAGAAGATTGCGCCTCCCTCTCATTCATCGCTACATGGGAATAGGACGTAATAAGCCCTTTCCAAGGGCACACTATATATAGAATAAAACTGAACCCAACAGTTCGAAAGGTTTTTTTCTCGATACTATCAACAAAAGGGCCAAAAATATTGTCTTGATTAAGCCCCAGTAGTAACTGTGCAATCTAAGTTAACATTCAGGAACCTTATATTGCAGAGTATTTTAAGAACTTGCAAGCTACAAAAATTTAGAATGTAACTTAAATCTTTCTGGTTATAGGAACTTAACAAAAATTAAATGCTTTGTATTTTTCTGAGATAGGATCGTCATCATTTTGAACAGAATGATAAAAGCATTCAATTATAGTATTCCTTTCTCTATGTCTGTAAATTAGGAAAAGTAAATGGTTCCTAGCTGCTCTCAGATTCATTGTAGCTTCTTTTAAGCGAACCCCTTAGTTCTTAGGCCAGCTTTGACGAGGACTGGAAACCTGAACATTTCCATAACGTTCCTTCTTCATCCTCTATATTATATAGTTTTAGAATTGTTTGGTAGCTAAGCTCTTCTTCTTCTTCGAGTGCCATCTCCATCAATGGAGGTTAGCGATTACCATGGCAAAACTGTCTCTATCTTCTGCTGTTCTGATGAGTTCTTCGAACCCTAGTCCCGTCCATCTTCTGATGTTTCTCATCCAGGACAACTTTTTTCTTCCAATGCCGCGCCTTCCCTCTATTTTACCTTTTATTATCAATTGTGGGATATAATATTTTCCAGATGACCAAAGTAACTGGTTTTCCTGGTTTTTATTAATGTTAGGAGTTCTCTTTCCTTTTTCAACCTTTGCAGGACTGCTTCATTTGTTATTCGTGCTGTCCAGGGAATTTTTGGAATTCGGCGATAAACCCACATCTCAAAGGCCTCCACTTTATTCATACTAGATGTTTTGAGTGTCCAAGCTTCCGCGCCATAGAGTAATACCGACCATATATAGCATTTAACAAGTTTCAGTCTCAATTGTAAACTGATATGTGTGTCAGTGAGCAGACCCCGTATTTTCATAAAGCTACTTCTCGCTTGAGCAATCCTTGCTGTTATTTCTTGTTCAGGGTCAAGTTTGTTGTTAATCCAGCACCCTAGGTATTTGTACTTTGTCACCTGTTCAAGCATTCTGTTGTTTATTGCTATGGGTAAGGGGATGTTTTGAATTTTCTGGATCACCATTACTTTTGTCTTTTTTTCGTTGATCTTCATTCCGAATTCCTAAAATATTTCATTCAGTTGGTCTAAGATATATTGTAAATCGATATCCGAGTCTGATATAAGTACCGTGTCATCTGCGTATCTGATGCTTGGTATTAGGACTCCGTTAACTTTTATTCCTTTTTTGATGTTTTTAAGTGCGTTTCTGACCAGCAATTCGGAATATAGATTAAATGGCATTGGGGACAGCACGCACCCCTGCCTTACACCTTTGTGAATGTTAATGCTATTGGAGACTTGGTCGTTTATTCTAATTTTAGCCTTCTGTTGCCAGTATAGATTTTTTATTATCCTGAGATCTTTGGAGTCCAACCCAATATTGTTGAGAGCATTCAGCATTTTATTGCGGTTTACGCGGTTAAACGCTTTCTCAAAATCCACGAAGCACAGAAAGGCATCTTTTTGTTGGTCTTGGCATTTTTGACATAGTACTTGGAGTGAGAAAAGAGCTTCTCTAGTCCCCATACCACCTCGGAACCCAAATTGATCGTTTCCTATTTCTTCTTCACATTTTTTTATATATTCTATTGTGAAGTATTTTTAATAATACTTTAAGAGCGTGGCTCATAAGGCTTATTAGTCTAAATTCGCCGCATTTGTTTGAGTTTTGTTGTTTTGGTATGGGGATAAAAATGAATTCTAGCCATTCTTTTGGGATTTGTCCTGTAGCGTAAATTTGGTTGTATAATATTCTAAAAAGATCGATATTATCGATATATTTACAATATTCAGGTTTCTATGTCGACCTCTTGCCGAAGATCAAATCCGATTGAGACTTTACTCAAACCTTGCAAACCGTTCTGTTTCAAAGTAGTTGGCTCCAAAGTCCCTCTAACGTTATGTAGTTTCTTCTTAAGCAGAAGCTTAGTCTTTAACATTATCTTTAAGACAGTAAAGTGTCAGATATTTTATTTTATCTTGTTAATATTTTTGTTAATCTAATATCTCACATTTTGTATTCATTGAGTACCTACTGAATTGGTTAACCTTTTTTGGCAAACGTTCCTAACCAAGTCGCGCTATTTTATTCAAATCGGACGAGATTCCAAATAACGTGGTCAACTTCGAAGTTTGAAAAGCAATCTCGCGCGTCGATACACAGACTACTGACCACTATAAAATGCAATTATATCTGATCTGAATCCGAAACGTGTTTTATTTCGACAGAAGTAGCTTTCAGCAGACGGTACTCATTAAAGAACGTCACACATTGAGGGCAACGTCCGATTACGGCCCTGGCAATAAACTTATACAACTCGATTGCTGCGTTGCCGATACCGAAATCAATTAAAAGAAATTATTAACTTTAATCTCAAAAATACCGGTTAATTTAGTGCCGGATCTTTGTTGGGCTTCGGGTATTTAAATCATGTTACATCATCAGTACATCAAATGGGAAATGTAAATTTTTCATGGATCGTGGGTAAATGAGGGGTTATTAATGCAAAAAAATTAATTACAATTATTCTTAACGAGAATATTATGTACATTGAAGAGCGAAAGAAGACAAAATATTAAATGTTATAAAACGGAAATGAATTCAGATAAACAGGCACCGAATAATTCTTAAAAGAAAACTGTTTACAATAAGTAGAGAAATGGACAGCCAACAATAGAAAAAATTGAAAAACAAACTGAAAAATTGACACATTTCTTACTAAAAAGGTAGACGTGCCAATAATCTCAAAACCAATTATTTTTGAATATCAATTTCATTGTATTATTAACTAATCTGACAACCTTCATGTTTCCGTGATCTGTTACTCTGGCATCCGGCAACAATGCTTGGAGTCCCCTACCGGCTGGAGAGAAAAAGCGGTTACTTTTTTAATTTAATTCTGTTGTAAATTGGGAATTCAGAATGAATTC
This sequence comes from Ophraella communa, assembly GCA_035357415.1. Taxonomy (NCBI): domain Eukaryota; kingdom Metazoa; phylum Arthropoda; class Insecta; order Coleoptera; family Chrysomelidae; genus Ophraella; species Ophraella communa. Next base: position 30,404,215 of record CM068991.1, on the reverse strand, counting down.
GTGTTTTATTATGATGGGCGTTAAATGGCTTTGCTTCTTTTTTTCTTCTTCATCTTCTGTTGATCTCTACATCTTTTTCGGATCGCCCAAAGATAGAGGGGGGAGGATACGGCATGTAGTTTTTGATATCTTGATCAATTGGTCCGTTGGGTTAATTAATAGAGTCGATGGAAACATCTGTTATAATTAATTACATAAATAAAAAATGTGCCATTCATTAGCCGAAAAGTATCAAACAATAATTTAGCGTCGACCAGCTATATGTCAATACATTTTGTATTAAACTTCGTTTTATTTGGTCAAATACAAAATGGTTGGTTTAGTCGACCTTGAGACCCGTTATACGTTAAATGATTTAATTTTGAAGAATCATCGATTCGGCAGAGCAAATTTATTATTAAATTAAGTCCAATCTTCAGTTTATACAAGTAAACGTTACTAAAAATATTGTTATACGGTATCCGCCAAAATAAACAGTACCGAAACAGAGAGTGCTGTGGAGTTGTTTATGTAATATAGATTTGTCATATTTGACTTAATTGTCATTAGTTGATATATTAATAGTGTGATGCAGTTAAATTTGATTTAAAAATGGTTCTAACAACGGAAGAAAAAGTGTTTTTGGTAGAGCATTATTTTCGTTTATACGGAAACGGTCGTAATGATGGTCCAAGCTTAGAACAGGTGTAAATAAAATATCAACATAAATTTAATAAAGCAGCTCCTAGTAAAAGTGTGATGTTAACTGTTGTTAAAAAATTTCGTCGCACTGGTAGTGTATTGTGTCAACGTAAAGGTTCTTCAGGTTGTCGAAAAACAGTATGCACTAACGAAAATGAAGGACGTGTTTTTAACCAAGTTGTGCAATCACCTCAAATCAATTAGTGGTTATCCATACCGTATTCAAGTTGGACAAAGATTAAATGCTGCGGACAAACGTGCAAGAGAAACTTACTGTTGTCGCATGTTGAGTTTAATTTACCCCGATCCCGAATTTTTGAAAAACATATGGGTTTCAGACGAGAGTCACGTTCATCTTAGCGGCTATATTAATCGACAAACAACCAGATTCCTTGGATTTGATCGTTCTGATGTCATTGTAGAGAAACCACTCCACAGTCTTCGAGTTACCGTTTGGTGCGCGGTATCTGGTAATGGAATGATTGGTCCTTATTTCGTTGAAGATGATAATCAGAATCCATTTACTATCAACCAAGAACGTTATAGAGAGAAAATTATTATACCTTTTGTGAGAGATCTAAATAACTTTTGTCGTGCACGAAATCTACAGTTTCGCACACAATGGTTCCAACAAGATGGTGCAACGAGCCATACAGCTGTGCGCACCTTAGACTTACTCCGTCAGCATTTCGATAATAGAATACTTTCTCGGGGAACAGACTTCGAATATCCTTCTCATTCACCTGATCTGACGCCACCTGACTCATACATTTGGGGCATAATGAAGGAAAAAATTTTTCATTCGGAAAATCCGCCGGCGAATATTGCCGAACTACGGGAAAGAATACAAAATATTTTTCTAGACATGTAGCTTCCTAGAACCCAGAGGAAACTTCTAGAAGCTTACAAGTGTATAAAAGGACTTGAGAAGAGGTCGTTGAAGTCAGTATATCATTGGAGGTCAACCATAGATCAGCCTATCATTGTAAACAGTCAGAACATCATTGGCAGTCAATTATAGGCAGTGAAGTAATAGTGAGTAAAAAAAAGTCCTTAAAACAATACCAGGGACAGCTTATTAAAACGTGTATTAACTTATTCAGAATTTACTTGACACTATTTTCACATCAAGGAAATTCTTTTCTAGTTCATAAAAGGACTTGTTCTTATTTTTCTTATTAATTTTTTTTTTTCATAGAATATATTTTAATATATTTCATAGAATATATTATTGTATAAATTAGCCTTTTATAATAATCAATTTTTCATTTATATACCTAATAGTCCAACTAGAAACTTGCAGAACATAACCACCCTGCAAAATAGAAGATCATCCTATGTTAGAACATTTAAATATTAATCAATCTAAAATTTATAAATTCAAATTAATTAATCAATAAATAATCGTTAAAATTATAATATTCATTACATTACCATTATAGTCACTTTGAGTTATATACAAAGGTATCTCATTATTATAGAACTGTCAGTAATATGTTTTTGATGCTGTCTTGCTCATTTTGAAATATTAAAAATTTTTAATATTTGTACAGTTTTTTGACGGAAGATCTTATATCAACAAAGTTAAGACTGGTGAGATGTCTAGTCTTTCTAATGTTGGACATATACATAGGTTTCCTTGGACATCTCATAAATCAAATGCACTAATATTAGAAAAAATATGAAAAATATTAAGAACCCAGGTAAAATATCATCTAATATTTTGGACATTATAATATCTTCTGAATAGACGGAAAGAAAGGTTAAAAAGCCAGGGCATATCTTTCACAAGATATACCGACCACATTGTTGCAGAAATTTGCATTCTAATATAAGAATGTGCAAGAATGGCGAAAAACCATTAGGTTTACAACTAAGAAGAAGAATATTTTATAAAACATCATATTTCATAGAAATTAGAAAATTTTTGATACTTATATATTATACAAAATTATTATCATTTCAGTATTTATAATAATATTACTTGTATGCAAAACATACGAGGTTTGTCTGAAAATTTCCGACCTCAACATGAAGATGGCAGCACTCGTAAACAAAAGTTGGGAAATGTGTTTGCGCATGCTTTGAAAGGTACCCACTAAAATTTCAGCCATTTTGGACTCGCAGTTGTTGTCTGACAATCATTTGAGTGAGTAGATGTAAGTGTTTTTATGAAAATGGAAAAAATCGAGTATCGAGCTGTATTTAGATATTTGTTTCTGAAAGGCAGTACGCCTACACACAAAACAATCAAAGACGAGTTGGGCGCTGTGGACGGGGACTCTGCAACATCATTTACCACCGTGAAATTTTGGGCTGCTGAATTTAAACGTGGGCGTACCAGCTTGGAAGACGACGAACGTTCGGGACGTCCAAAAACTGCAACCAAATGGTGCTAGACAACCATTGAATTAAAATTAGAGAGATAGCAGAGGCTGTAAACATGTCCAAAGAACGTGTTTGTCACATATTGAATCAAGATTTAGGCATGAGAAAGCTGTCCGCGCAATAAATCAGAGTTTTGGCGCCGATTAATTACTGTAGATGTCCAAAAACAAAAACACAGTCAAAACAATGGACTGCAAATGGGGAATCGGCTCAAAAAAAAGCAAAGGTTGTTTCTTCGACTGGGAAAGTGATGGCAACTGTTTTCTGGGATAGTCATGGAGTTATATTAATCGATTATCTTTAAAAAGGAAAAAACCATTACAGAAGCATACTACGCATCATTACTTGACAAGTTGAAGGCAGAAATTGCGGAAAAACAGCCACATTTGCAGAACAAAAGAATTTTGTTTCATCAAGACAATCCGCCGTCTAAAACCTTAGCGGTTACCACGGCAAAAATCCACGAATTACGGTTTGAACTGCTTGACCACCTTCCTTACTCACCAGATCTAGCCCCAAGCGACTTTTTTACTCCCTAAGCTAAAAGTTGCGCTTGGAGGACAGAGATTTTCGTCGAATGAGGAGGCCATCACCTTCGTAAACAACTATTTTGCAGAGAAAGATGCCGAGTACTATTTGGACGGGTTGAAGAGATGGGAGCATCGCTGGGAGAAGTGTATAGACTTACAAGGAGACTATGTAGAAAAATAAAAATTAATTTGAAGAAAAAAATGTCTCAAATTTAACATAATCATATTTAAAAACCCAGCTTTTTTAAATAAATTTTACCTATATTTTTAGTTACAAAAAATACATATTATTTAATTATTTTCATATTTACGGTAAAAATTATACTATTCCCATAATGAAAAAAAAAGTTTTTAAACCATTGTTGGTAGAATGACCCATTTAAACAAACACCTGACTCACTATCATTCTATTTGTATTAAAATTAATGTGTGGTAAAATATTTAAACAGTTAATGTGACTATTTAAATGAATGGTTTACCCATTAATTTGGATATGGTATAAGTTACTGTTTTCCTTCCAGCGTTTTTAAATCCTTTTTTATTGCTTAAGACGCTCGTGTTTTTAACATTAATAGCACAGCTGAAGAAAAAATAGAACAGTTAATCATTTGTAAATATAAAAATGAACCTATTAACTTTAAATAACATCTAAAAATTCAAGTAGGTTACCAATTAATATTTACAATTAATTAATTAAACTAAAAACTATTGTTTTATAGATACTTAGTTTATTGTCATCTATTTATCTTGAAGATTGTTGTATTTCTTTAAAGTCCTACTGATCATTTTCCAGAAATTAGTTAAACGGAGATTAGAAGAAATATAGAAGAAAAAAAATCATGTTCTCTGCAAAATATTAACTAACAATAACCGCTAGTTAATTACGAGAATTAAGATCATCTGGCAGCTCTCCCAAGGTGATTACAAAATTCCGAAACAACCTTTCTAACAATAATTAAAGAATTCTTTGTATATTTCTCGTCTTTGAATGTTAATTCTTTTACTGCTTGCTGTTAACAAACTCCTGGAAAATGTCGTTTACAAGGTCATACGTATGGGAAAGAAGAAAGTCGACATAATAATAACGAATTTAGTTCAAAACTATGTGTTTTTTTAGTTTGTACAAAATGCTGTCGGTAATACTAAAGTTTGCAGCGTTATTGTTTGTCAACATAGAGAATCTACATGCTTCAACTGTACGATCAGATGATATATTGTCATTGTAAATAATATGTCGGGATAAATTTTAATAATTTCTGCATGTAGATGAAAAGCGGAATGTGTTCCATCAACCGTCGATCTATCAGAAAATTTTCTTCCGGGTGTCGATGTTACCGGCTGGTTATGGTCTGTCTTTAGACTCTTTGAATTTTGCCGATGATGTTTTTCCAATCCCGCAGGCTAGTCGACTGGAATTCATAAAAAAAGTTTCTGCGTGAGGTCAAAGCGATTGATGAGACAAGTCTAAGACGAATTCAATTCACTAATAACGTTGACAGCCGCAATGTCTTTTAATCCTAGACCATTATATAAGAAAACGTATACGAGGTGCTTGATTTTCCATCGGAAGCCTGTTTTTACATTTTTTTAAAAACATTCTTAACAACGTCAGGTATAAAACTAAAAGATCTTTTTTTAATTCTCTCTAGCTCTCATTAATTAACAATTTTCTTTTGATTCCATAAAAACGATTTAAAATAATTGTTTTTTCTACTACCCATTATTATTATTAAGTAGATATTGAGTTTCTCTCATCATGCATGTTTTAAAAAGATTGTACATTTATTTTGCTGTTACGCAATGTCCGTTCTGGTGTGTGAACTTGTACTTCTAATAAAAGAGGGTCTTCAACCTAAAGAATCACTGTTTATATTGTTATAACGTTTAAGTTTTGGTTTTCTTAGTTATACGTTGTGGTAGTTGATGTTGATGATGAGGCAGTACAGAGAAAGCATGTTTAAACAAGGGTTTAAAAAATTATTCGGATATACAGTATCTGCCAAAATAGACAGTAAACGATTTTAATAAAATACACATTATGTCCAAAAGTTTGCAATAATGGAATATTTCATCTTTTTATTAATTTTTATAAAAAAAATTTTGCTACAACTCTGACCAATACTAAATAAACCTCAAAGTCAGATAAACATACAAAAAAAATGATTTATTCTTTTGAGGTGAAAAATGTACCTACAATGTATTACAAATTTTTTAAAATAAATTAATAAGCAGAAAAAGATTTTTAAATAAAATTATTAATCAGTATTTCCTTCATGGGCTTGTATGCATGATTGTAGGCGATGTGCCATGTTATCCATTAAATGTTCAAGCTGAGCTTGCGGAGTCCTCTCCCATTCTTTACGAGCAGCATCTTTCAGATCTCGTAGAGTAATTGGGGGAGGGTTTCGCTTCTTAATGCGTGTTTTAAGAATGTCCCAGGCATGTTCAATGACATTCATGTCAGGGGAATTTGATGGCCATCTTAATGTGGATATTCCTTCTTCTTCCAAAAAATTTTGTAATGCAACTGTTCGATGTGGAGGTGCATTGTCATGCATAAACACAAATCCATCACCTACCGCCCCCCGGAATAGACGCACAACAGGATTTAAAACTTCCTAGATGTACACAGCACCAGTGATTCTTCTCTCCAAAACCAGGAGAGGCGTCCGTGTACCCTTCATAATACCACTCCAAACCATAATACTCCCACCTTCAAATGAAACACGTGGTTGGGCTGTTTCTTATCGGGCTTGTCGTCCTGGGGTCCTCCAAACTAACGTTCTTCGCGAATCAGAAACCAAGCCAATTCTTGATTCATCAGAGAACATCACGTAATTTCAGTTAGCACCATGGTGTAACATTTCTTGAGCCCATTGCAACCTTACAATTTTTTTGATAGGTTAGTTGGGGAATACGAGGTCTTCTGCGATACAAATTTACCGCATTTAATCTTCGTGTAATTGTTTGCCTTGAGATATTCAGTCCTTCAAGTCTAGCAATTTCTGTGGATATGCCACTTGTAGATTCCTGTCGATTTCTTCGAGCTATCAATATTATCTGCCGGTCTTGTGCTGCTGTTGTACATCGACTTCTGCCACTTCTGGGACGATCCTTTACATCATTTGTGTCTTGGAATTTTTGTGCAGCTAGCACCATGACAACACCAACAATGTTCGCGATATCACTTTGACCAAAGCCCTGTTGTAACAAACCAATTACTCTAGACCTCTTAAAATATGATATCCTGTCTATGGAAATTTTTAAACAGCTCAAATGAAATTCAAACAAGAATTGGAATAATGAGAAAGCACCCAAATCAATTAAATATGACCATATTAATACAAAAAAGAGTTTTTAAAAAACCACAGGCGTAGATATATTATTTCTAAATATTCCAAACTTTTGGACATATGTGTATATTTATAAATATAATTTTTATAATATACCTATACAGAGTGAATTTCATTTGTGGAACGCCTCAATTAACTCGTAAACGGCTTTTTATAAATTTTGATATTTGACGATTTTGTCAGATTTTTCGCGTTTCTGGAAAACTAATGAACTTTGTTATTTCAAACGGATCTTCCTTTCATTTTTTAGAAATGTAATAAATTATTTTAAATTAAAGATCTCTTTAACAAATTTGGGAATTTGGTGAGACTGATTACTGTTTCTTATATTATACAACATCTAAATATCTTAAAATTTTTTAATTTCAAGATAAAGTGACTGAATGAAACACAATTATTTATAAAAAAATGCATTATTTATATTTCGGTATGTGTGGGTTTGTAAAAAATATCTTGTAACCTATAAAGTATTCATATACACAAATCATTATGTGAAGGAAAATTCTTCTTTGGCATCTTTTTTGTCTTTATTTTTTAAAAAATATTCATCCCGATTGCTGCTAAACATTTCGATTGTTGTAGGAAATACGATAGTCATGGCACCTCAAGAGTTCAAAGGTAACTAGATCACGTTCTTGTTTACCTTCTAACCATTCTTCTGCTATTTACTCTAATATGTAAAATTACAAAATTGCATTGATTCCTATTTTATGTAATGACCCGGTTCACTGAATTCTACACAGAGAAAACAGTTAGCTCTTATAACGACTTTACCTTGCGGTTTTGTCTAGACTTAAGTGTATTTTTATTAAATAAAATACAAATAATGAAATAATATCAGTTCTCTACTTTAATAATAAGTTCCAGCTACTTTCAAGATTTATTTGTTCATTAACAACTTTACATTGTGGATCTGCTAGATATCTTTTTATTTTTAAGACGTAATTGTAAAACACAAATATATTAAGTTATTGTAAAGATTAGCATGATATAATTTTTTCGAATAGTCGAAGAAGATTTTCGCAAATAAAAAAAATTCTAAATCATAAGCTGCTAACTCTCATCATAGAAAAAACAAAATATTTAACTTTCAGTTGCAACGCTTCAACCCAACCTTCTTTTAGTCAATTGCAAATTAGGATTAACTCAGTGGTTTTAACTATTTTATCTGCAACGAAAATTAAATATTTGGGCGTAATACTAGATCCTCATCCAAAATGGAATCTATATAGAAAACATCAACTTCAGGTTCCTGGTTACTGAGCCTTTCTGTTGTCTATTACTATCCTCATGTCTCCTCATTGTCATTGTCCTGGCACCCACCAGAGATTTACTCTGTTATCATTTGCCAAGGTTTCTAGCTCTGTTGGGTATTCGTATACTTGAAGTAGGTTACCTACGAACTTATAACTCTAGAACTTCATTTTTTTTCATCATCCAAATCCTTGTGTCTATCTCTTTGTTAATTTAATTGATGATCTATACATATTCTTTTAACTTTTTTAGGTGTAGATACGAACTTTCGATGATCAATACTTTCCAAACTCGGGAATATCGAGGTAAAATTATATGAGAACACTTTACTTTTAGTACTCTAGATATATAAATTAGAAAGTGTTATTAAGAAGATTACGCCAGAAAATCGTCTAAATAACAAATACACTGCATATAAAATTATAATACGTAACCATTATTTTTAATAAACTTATATGGGCATTAAGAACGTATTGTTCACTTTTCGTTACGCTTAACTTGAAATAACAAAAAAAATTAAGAAAATCGTGATGAACTTTCACATTTGTCATCCGAATGACCTAACGCAATCTTATTTGTGACACTTTTGCAATCGGTTACACCTTGTCAACCATAGGGAGAGCATCTTTTTTACTTATACTGTATTTTATTTTCCTTTAGAGGAATTTCCTTAGTTTCTTAATTGTGTTAATAATAAAAAATGTTATTAAAATTTTAATCAATGGTTAAATAAACATGGATAGGATTTGTAACAATGTAAAAAAATATATTGCAACAAATCATCCATTTCTCAAATGTGACTTTTCTTAAGTGAAGAAAAAAAACACAGTCAATGTCACAAAATTTTATTATAAAGGTGTAAGTATAAAGCTACTAGTTTCGGCCCACAATAAAGCCCATCATCAGGCTACGATAGAAATTATACATTACAAGCTAATATAAAGGTAGGTATACAAATACAAATCCTTACCTACTTTGAGCTCTCTGGAATATAATTGTTAGAGAGTTCAATAGGATTCTTTATGGTTTTGAGTACTTATTTTAAATGGTACCAGAACCCCTCTCTTAATAATTCATTCTTCACCATTTTACATATAGATCCTCCCTTATTTTTCTCTACGTTACAACAACCCCCCAATTTTTTTTCTATGAAATAATTAGGAGTCACTTGCTGAGCTCAAGGTTGTTCCTTTTGTTGCTTTCATCTTTCTTTAATTTTTTTTTTTAATGTCCACATTCTAATTTAAAGTAATACCTTCATAACTACTCTCCCTGAACAAAAATGTTCTTTAACTTGGTATTTTTACCATTAGTTTACCTATGTTGTATTTATATTGTAATGATTTAATTTTAGTTATAATTTTATATTTATTTTATTGATTAATCATTATGATTTAATATTCTTATGTTTTGGTTAGTTAATTTATTTAAGATGTATGATTTAATATTGTTTAATAATATAATAATTAATTTTACTTTTATGTTTTATGTAGTTGGGCGCCTTATAAAAGTTTTTCAACTAGCTCAGTCAAATTATTATCTGATTGAATTTGAAATCCGACTCTTTATCTTGGGTAGGATTCAAGAGAAACTAAATATTTAAAATTTTTTTTATAATACACTAAAATTTAATTGTTATAATTGTTCATGAATAAAACGTACAAAAACTATTAATGGATTTCCATATGCTTATTACATTAAAATTATAAATTTCTAGTTATGACAAAAATGAAAATGATGTACACACGATTATCCACAGTAACAAAACGAAAATATAAGTTTTTAATTATTGAACATACCTTGTATCTTAAAGTCTTTTCGTAATATTGTCCACGTCAGGCGGAAAATGCCGAAACACAGAAATCGGCTCCAACGGTTGTGTGCACTTCGAACAGGATTCCAATATGGCTGCTGGCTGTGCTATGTGTGATGATGTAATGGAATCTTCTAAATTTAATGGTAATCTGGATCTATTATCTACACTTTACTGCTTTGGTAATATTTTTAAAATACTTGTATACACATATTTTTAATGCTAAATGTTTAAATTTAACATAAATTAACTTTTCATTAATGTAATTTTTTAGTTACCAATCGATACCTTCGATGTCAATCAAGCCAGAACAAGAGAGTGATCAGAGAGCGATAATTGATTTCATGGCCTTTTTATAGTCTCGCCAGATTTTGACAAGAATGACTTATAATTCTACCTTCAACTGTTTACCTTTTCAAAAAATAACCTAAATTTCCAAGAAATGAGGTAACGATTTTACAATTTCTATCATATCTTTAATAATGTAAAGATAATTTATCTTCTTATATTTACTAAAAATCTATTTAAATTATTTTTATCTCACTTTTTTCCTATAAAATTTTGATTTGAAATAGGCTGTTTTTAGGCTGTCAAATTCATTCTATACTTTCAAAATTTGAGTTAAAACTATAAATTTAAAACTTAAATTTACTCATAAATCTTTTAAATACTAATGTAAACTCTAAGAACTATAATTTAAACTTTTTAGTGACTCTATTATTTGAACTATGTATACACTATTCTAAAACCATGATTCAATTAATCTTTCTTGATATTATCAAAGATTAATAGCTTATAACTAATATAAAAACTTACTTAATTAACCTACATACAGTTTTGTTACATAATATATCCCTTATTAATGTTTATTAATTATGGTTTAAAATAGTCCTTTAACTTTTCACTATTTGAGTATTTTTATCATTAGTACAATTTATTCTGTCCAACTCTGTAGATATAAGGATTTGTTCACTGAATTTAACTTTGTTTGTTACATTTTTATACATCTCAGGTTGTGATGATTTATTTGAATAGTTATTTAATATCGAAGACTAATAATTGTCTCCTTGTACCCTGGTAAATACTTCACTTTATAAATATCATTTAAAAAAACTTAACTACTTAAAATTACACATTTTTTTGTTAAACATTATGAATGAAATTAATAGTTTTTAATTTTGTTCCATTTTTATTTATTTTAGAATACAACTTTGACTTCAAAAGAAAACTATGTCAATTGTACATTATTATATGAATTGGATATATTGGAATTGTACATATTTGGATTGTTATTGATTGACACCATGGATCCTATCCAAGATAAATTTGTCAAGTACAGATATCCTTTTTATTATAACTCATTGAGGTAAGTTTTACTTATTAATTTTTCTTAGCTTAGTTATTGATCTCAATATATTGATTTTTAATTTCTTCATAAAATTCAACTACATTTTTGCAATCATTTCTGAACTTAATTAACCGTTTGCTAATTGTAACTCTCTTGGGTAAGGATTTGTATTTGTATACCTTTATTAGCTTTGTAATGGTTTTGTAATATACCAAGGAAAGCTTAGTATTGTTATTTCTGTTTCACGAAATTTCATAATAAAATCAACACAGAAAACTGCTAGAAATGTGGAAAAAAGCATACCAACTGTGACTCCAGAAATAAAGTAAAAAACTCTTCAGCATGCCAATAAACTAATTGATAAATATTAGCACAGAAAGGTTAATTTAATAGAGATGATATAGCTCCAGTTATACTTAATTTTGTTCAGTATACTGGTAGCGAAGAGGAACGTCAGATTGACATATCGAAGTTACTGTGGTTGTTATTTTAAACCTAATTTTTTCAATTAAACTTGGAAGATGAGTTAAAACAAAGAGTTGTTAGTACAATAAATTTAATTTTGAAATATCAATATTTATTAATTTATTTATTGTATATTCCTTGTGGTTTAGTTAACAAATTTTTCCGAAGTGTTATTTAAAAACTAAACTAAAGTTCTTGATAACTTTACCGAAACGTCGAAGTAAAAACATTAAAAAAGAATTTCCTAAACAATGTATTCAACTCTTTCAACTTTAAAGAACTGCTTGCTCTAAAGGTTAAAGCATGGAAATAATTTTAATTGTGATACAGAATATTATTCTGATTTGCATTTATATTTATATAAGTCAAGAATGAAAAAATTCTCTTTTATTTATTATTGTAAAAACGCTGTTTTTATAAAAAAATTACTCCTACGTAATACTGTTTTTCCGTTTCAACATGTTTCGCTAGATGCAAATCTTTCTTTAACCAACCAAGTACGTCTTGTATGAGCTCATCTATTGTGTATAAAAAAACTTCCCGTGAGACAAATCATAAAAACAGATAAGCCCATCCGTCCAAAGTTTTTTTTGTGCGTGTTTGGAGAGTCCGAATCCCGATGACAGTAAACTTGTCACGTTTCGTGATGCAACTAGTATGTACGCGCGGATCTGTAATCTGATGAACATTTAGACCAGTTATAAAAACAAACAATATACACTAATTGTAATTTTTTTTGACTGTAGTACAAACAGAAAACCACCAAAAATTTTTCTCCTCCTCCTTGCTCATGTCTTTTATCATCTATGAATGAACGCGAATAAATTTTTCATATTTACGCAAAACGTTTCTCTTTAACCATTAAATCTTTAATTTAATACATAAAAGGTATTCTGCTTCACAAAAAAACAAATTAACCTCCACTTTACTATTAAACATTGACCTCTATTATGGTTTTAGTTCAAAACAATTTCTCAAAATAGCCAATAATTCTTACTTACCATTTTACTACTCGTAGTTTTAAGGATAAAACATAAAATGATATACGATATGCTGGTGTATAATGATAGTTTTCTAATAATATAGAAAAAAAACTATAAATTAGATTGAGAAATGGAGAGGTGGAAAAACAACTCCATAAGTAAGAATAATAGCTAGGACCCTTCATTTTAAGCTTCCAAATCCTCTATTAGAGATAAACTAGAGATAAACCCAATAAGAGGGAGTAGTTTTTCCCTCATGGACCTCCGCAAGTGAGACTTCCACTTATATCTTTATAAGCGACAGTCAAGCCTTATTTATTTATATTATTTAGGAGAAAAAAATGACAAAACAAAGTACAAATTTAACATCTGCTGTTTTATGACTCATTCTTAACTTTGGTGGAACTCCCTACCACTATTTTTGTATTGTTAATTCGTCAATATTGTACTTATTCTATTCCGTAGAACTAAATAACGTTGCTGTGTCACTTGCTATAACTTCTTATTGCTGCGTACCTCTATGAAACAGAAACGCTACCCTTGTACTATCGTCAACGAAAGTGGTCCGACAAGGCTAAGGCACGTTTTAGTTGATACTACAGATTCCATGTTACCGCTCACATCAGACAATGAGAATTTTTACCTACCATACAGATTCTACATCTCGCGTTGATAACGCAATCACAATTACCAATACACCCCTATTTTCCACTTCGTAAAATACGTATATTATTTACATCTGCCCATTGGTCTAATGCAATAAAATAATTCTTGGTTTTTTACTTGCTTTCGTGTTGTTATTTTTGTTCTTCTGTTTCATTTGTTGTTTCTTGATTGTTTGGCTTCGTGATCTGGTTTCTTCGTCATCCTGTTTTTGCCTTTGATTTGCTTTTTCGTCTCTCAGTTCTTTCCTAAGATTTTGAATTGTTTTCTTGATGTCTTCATTTTTGATTTAAATCATTTTACAATAAGCAAATGATTTTTTATGTATATATTTTTGAAAACTATTCGTTACAGGTCTGTGTCCAAAGGAAATATATTAGAATGATTTTAGCAAAACAATACCTACTAAGATAATTTAAAAACAGCATTAAAATGTTGAAAGACTATTCGTTACAGGTCTGTGTCCAAAAGAAATATATTAGAATGATTTCAGCAAAACAATACCTACTAAGATAATTTAAAAACAGCATTAAAATGTTGGAAGACTTCAAAAATTATTTTAACCCCATGTAATACGATCTAGCCAAAATATTTGTAATATGTATGGTAATTTTTTACAGTGTAGAAAGAAATCGTAGGCGCTCTGACAAACTTATTAACCCCTATTGGTTATCGATAACTCAGCTAACCCAATCCACAATCTTTTAGGTTCATTTAATTCTAGTTTAAATTTGTCAGGCCACTTTCGTTAACGATAGTGCATGCATTAGCTAGAAATTCGGATTAGGGAGAAACCTCTACAAACAAGAAAGAAATTGTATCAAAAAAACGTGTTTTTTTTAGATAATGCCAGTCATAGTATCGCCACCATTATTTGGTTCATTTGTTTGATATTAATATGCTAGAATTGAATAAAACCAAATTTACATTCTCAAGAAATTTCAACTTTCCTTTCAGGCAATATAAATCTAAATATAACCAAATGATATAAGACATCTTGGTGTCAAGTTCAGTTCTAAATTAACACTTAGGTATTGGAAATTACATGTAAGGCAATCAAAACGCTTGGCTTTATTATTATATAGATCATCTACACATTTTTTAGCTGAGGCCTTAAAAATATTATATCGTTTATTAAATTGGTAGCATTTTAGAGTATAATTCTATGTACTTGTATGTATGTATAAATTAGGGGTGACAGGGCATTGTATTGAGGTTTCATCCTCTTCCTCACAGAATCTGCACTTTGCTTCATCTGCTAGCCCTAGTTTCTTCATGTGGCTTCTTAACCGGCAATGCCCGGTTAATATTCCCTTTAGAATTCGGAGCCTTTTTTAACTGAGGTTGAGGCAGCTAAGAGATCTCTTCTGGTATATCGTACCTTAGATTGCCTCAGTCCTTCCAGTTGATTCCAGTACTTGGATTTTTCCTTCTCCATTTCTTCCCTTAGTTTTCCTAAGATTACTCTACTGCTGATCCCACAAGATGGTTCTGGTCCCAATCCCAAATGTGGGGTTTCAGCTCCTTTTTTGCCAGCTTATCTGCTGTTTCGTTCCCCCTTATTCCTATGTGTCCCGGGACCCATAGGAGGGTGACAGTGTTCTTCTGGCCTAGTTCATTTAGTATGCCTAGGCATTCCCAAACCAACTTCGAACTGATTATATTTTAGCTCAGCGCTTTGATGGCTGCTTAACTATCCGACATGATCACAATCTCTTGTCTGCGGTAGTTTCTTCCAATATTGAATTCCACACATCTTTCGATGGCGCGGACTTCTGCTTGAAAGATGCCTGGGTAAGTGCCCAAGCTTTTTGAGTATTTGACTCTCGGTCCAAAAACTCCTATCCCAGTTCCCTCGTCTAGCTTGGAACTGTCCGTATACCACTTTATGGCATTCTGAAATTCTGTATGGTGTCTTCATCCCATTCAAATTTATTACTCAACTTTGTGATGAATTTTCTCACAAAGTTGAATTTCTTTGGCATATCATCTTGGGGCATTTCCCAAGTTTGATTAAATTCAAGTGATCGAGGTTTTTCCCTGATAATTCCTTCTTTGATCATTCTATATATTGTTTTCTTCCTTACACTTTTTAGCAGAATGTGCAGTGGGATCAAGTTTAAAATATTCCATGTACTTAATTCTCCACACTTTAAAGGTGACATATTTTCTTAGAAAGGGTCCAAAATAGGTTTCTTTTATAGTCTGCCTTTAAACTGAGAATTCAAATAAATTATTTTAAAATCACCGAAATGCTAACTCGATTAAATCTTCAGTACTTAAAACAGAAGAAGTCCTAAACAAGAAAAGTATAATAACGCTAAATCCAAACAAGTATATTCTAAAAATGAATTGGTGAAATTAGAAAATTTCTGCCAATTACACCAAGACTGTCCAGAACCCACGTCTTTCTATCGATATCATTGGAGCTGCTGGATCGTGGAGTGTTTGCTTTGATTGAGTCTTCATTTTATACATAGATAAGACGTAATTGTAACACAAATGTATTAAGTTATTGTAAAGATCAGCATGATATAGTTTTCTCCTGGTTTTTCTATATCATTGCACAGTTATACTGATCTTAGAGGGAAGTACATCCAGGATAATCCCTTGGGGCTCATAACATCTAGGCTTTAATATTGTTGTCTTATTACTTCCATACTTGATCTAGCCTTATAACTACCTAATAAACTTCAGGTACCTAGCTACAAACAAACAAAATGTAACTTCAATATGTCAATCTGACGATGCTAAGTCTAGCGAAACGGCTGTAATTAAGGTTAAAAAAGCAATTTTTTAAATAAATTTTGAAAGTTTTGTTAAAACGAAGAGTTTTTTATTATTCTTTTTCTAAGAAATATTGGTTAAAATGCGAATTAAAACATGATCCATCTTTATCGTCTCCCCTGCGGCTCCTGAATAATAGCTATCATTATACGCTAATTGATTAATATGCCACTATTGGTGTAAAAATTTAATTTAAAAATGTAAAATAATACATAAATATTTTTAGACTTTATCAATGTTTTTATTAATTAGAGATCCTGCACAAAATCTTGATTCCGTGCAATTGTTTACATTCTACGTAGCTTGGGTAAATCAAACCACCATTTGAAATTTGATTTTAATACAATTGCTTCAATTTTCTGTCAATCTTCTGTACTTCTATCTACTTATTTCTCGCTTGGTTTAATGTTTATTGACTGGTCGTAAAATATGCTGAATGAAGTGTACCACAAACTATTTTGTGTGGCAAATTTGACTAAATGTCATAAAAGATTTAGCATTTTTTTGCAAATGTTAAATGCATTTCTGATAAAAGATACAAGATAAATTCTGAATAACCTTCATTAAATGCGGATTGATATATTTATGCGTTAACAAGTTGGTGAAACATGCTATTTGGAACATTAACAGAGATAGAGCTACCACGTCGTAAATAATGGTTGATTTTTTACCGCTACGCAAACATACGTCGTAGGATATTTGTTTATAATTTATAACGAGTATATATCACAACCATAAATTTTGTATTCACTGTCTCAGCTTGTTCGATTAAAAAATTAAAGTTTTAAGTGGGGCATTTAAAAACCAAACCTTGATTCCATAGAATGAGTTTCTGAAACTACAAAAAAAATAGAAGAAGACGATGCGAAGAAGAAGAAAATTTATGGATGTTATCTTTAGCATCTCTCGATGCCTATTGTCTCGGGCACATATCTATCATAGCGTCTACTACATATGTAACGAGAGATATTCACATTTATAGTCCGTATATATTTTATATACAGTTGCAACAAGAAATGAAAGGAATTTATTTCTAATGTTTCACAAGATGAATAGATCAAGATTTTAAACTTTTCTTAATATACTTAACAAGTTGAATTTCTGAAAAGAAGACCACCAAAGTTAGTGGACCTTAATTTTATTTTATAGTGTCCGCTTTGAATGTAATATTCATTGAGTAAAATCTTACGCCTAATAAATTTAAATTTAAAATCATATTTTCAAAACACCGAAATTAAATTGTATTTAAACCTGTAAACATGTAACAGTAAATTATATGAATAACTTTACAAACAAATAAAAGATGTTAACTACAGTTTTAGAATAAATTAGTTTAATTATATAACCAGTTCAAAGTTCTGCATTTAACTTGTTATTTATTATCTAC
Source organism: Ophraella communa (assembly GCA_035357415.1). Lineage (NCBI taxonomy): Eukaryota > Metazoa > Arthropoda > Insecta > Coleoptera > Chrysomelidae > Ophraella > Ophraella communa. The sequence continues at coordinate 30,386,563 of CM068991.1, read as the reverse complement.
TCTTTGTGTAACAAATAAGCTGCGGCATTTTTGCTATTACAAAATGCAGATGAAGAATGAGTAAAGTGCTTTCAAGTTGATAAAAATTAAATAAATCTCAACAAACTCGTACACTACCATTTGTTAAGGAAAACCATGATTAAATGTTCATTTCACACAATAATTAAAGGTATATCCTCTAGTTATTACCATAACCAAGATAAACAGAGTTTTATCCATTGGCAGACCAAAGTAAAATAGGATGAATTTTTGGTTGTTATTTATGTACCAAAAACCTTTTATTAAGTTAATTTATTCTTTGATTCATCAGGTTTTAAATTAACACAGTATGCGCCAAAACAAACGACACTGAAAAACTAGCTTTATTAAATATGAAAATTTAAACAACATTTCAAATAATTTTAAGTTTTGCTTCTGTACAAAATGTGTTCAAAGTGCTCACCATTGCGTTCCAAGCAGTACTCATAACGCTAAAGAAGATTGCTTAGCATGTTATTAAAAATAGGCTCCTGTATTCTTCTGAAAAAGGTCTAAATTTTTTCACTGACTTCATCAATAGTTGCCCCTATACGTAAGCATCAATAGTTGTTAGATCAGGTAAATAAGAAGGTAAGAAACTTAACAGTTTCTATACCAAGCTTGACCGTTTTCTATGAAAAAAACAACTACTCCCTGGGCTATATGCCCCATCGGACATTGAATTACATTCCAATAGAAAACGTGATGGCGACCGACTTCGTTGATACTTAAAACCATCTCTATCGATTTATAATCAACGGGAAGAACACTACTCGTAGACCGGTTTCGACATTATTGTGTCTCATCAGTACGAGGTAAGTAGTTCTTCTCATCCCGCAGAGCAGGATGCAGAATGATTCTTTTACGCCAATACATAAACCGTGAATCCACGATTCAATGATAAAGTCGCAAAAGCGCCATCCTACCGTTCATTGGCAAACCAACAGATCAAAGGTAACTGTAATCGAAAGATAACAATACATGAAATAATTTCAATAAGGTGCAGTCAGTAAAAAAACTGAAAAAGTAGAAAATTGTTTCCACCTGCAACCATGATAAAGAAACTTACCAGTTTCTATACCAAGCTTGACCGTTTTCTATGAAAAAATAACTACTTCCTGGGCTATATGCCCCAACGGACATTGAAATAAATATTTTTTCTTGCGTTGTAAGCATCATTTCGAATATTTTTGACGGTTTGTTAGAATAAATAATGTTTAAAAATACCATGACAACTATTGTCACTTATTTCATATGACGCGATTATATTTCACAGACTTCCTGATTTCAGTGTCTTATGTTTTGGCGCAATACGTTATTTAATCTTTTTACCGGTACTGGGAATCGAACACAGAACCTTTCGCATGACAACCAACGCACTGGACTACCACAACACGGCAACTAATATGTAAATAAATAAAAAACCTATAAGATAACTGCTGAAAAGTCCCCGGCCTGACCTATAGATGACGACACTAGAATTAAATCCATTTCATTTTTAGATAGTATCAACCTTCAAAGGATTCGTGTAAAAATTTGACAGCTGTCGGACTATTAGTTTGTGAGATATTGCATTTTTAGTGAAGCAACTTTTGTTATTTTCAAAAAGATGGAAAAAAAAAAGAATTTCATGTGCTTATTAAATATTGTTATTTGAAAGGAAAAATACAGTTGAAGCAAAAGCTTGGCTTGATAATGAGTTTCCGGACTCTGCGCCAGGAAAATCAACAATCATTGACTGGTACGCAAAATTCAAGCGTGGTGAAATGAGCACCGAAGACGGTGAACGCAGTGGACGCCCAAAAGAGGTGGTTACCGACGAAAATATCAAAAAAATCCACAAAATGATTTTGAGTGACCGTAAAGTGAATATGATCGAGATAGCTGACACTATAAAGATATCTAAGGAACGTGTTGGACATATCGTTAACGAATATTTGGGTATGCGGAAGCTCTGTGCGAAATGGGTGCCGCGCATGCTCACAATCGACCAAAAACAGCAACGAATTGATGATTCTGAGCAGTTTTTGCAGCTGTTAAGTCGTAATAAACCCGATTTTTTGCGTCGATATGTGACTATGGATGAAACTTGGCTCCATCACTACACGCCTGAGTCCAATCGACAGTCAGCTGAGTGGACTGCGGCCGGTGAACCGCCACCAAAGCGTGGAAAGACTCAACAGTCAGCTGGCAAAGTTATGGCCTCAGTTTTTTGGGATACACACAGGGAAAAACAATCAACAGGGACTATTACTGTGCATTATTGGAGCGATTGAAGACCGAAATCGCGAAAAAACGGCCCCATATGAAGAAGAAAAAAGTGTTGTTTCACCAAACCAAGACAATGCACCGTGTCAAAAATCATCGAAAACGATGGCAAAATTGCATGAATTGGGCTTCGAATTGCTTCCTCACCCACCGTATTCTCCAGATCTAGCCCCCAGCGACTTTTTCCTTTTCTCTGACCTAAAGAGAATGCTCGCGGAAAAAAATTTGGCTCTGATACTGAGGTAATCGCCGAAACTGAAGCCTATTTTGAGGAAAAACCGAAGGAGTACTACAAAAATGGTATCGAAAAGTTGGAAGGTCGCTATAATCGCTGTATCGCCCTTGAAGGCAACTATGTTGAATAAAAAAAACTAATTTTTTCAAAATATTGTGTTTTACTACGGTAGACCGGGGACTTTTCAGCCGACCTGTTATAATTATTAATTTAAATTTCATGCTTTATATGTTGCAGGTGGTAGCTTACTACGATTTTTCCGCGCGCTTCCTCATTTCTGAATAATTTTTTTGGATACACATTACACATATATCAAAAATAATAAAAAAATCCTAAATAGTCGTAGCTAGTCTCTAAAATTGGACTAACTTCCCTCATGCATTATATTTTAATTAGAGACAATTCCTTTAATTTTTTTGTTCTATGTCCTATTAACCTATGTTTTTTTTAATATAACATCAACTATATATTACTCACTTTTTCAGATTTAAATTTCCAATTAAATAAAAAATTTCGTTTTCCTACGTTTTCTTACAATTCTTTTTTGTTACTCGTAATAACAGAGGTATTTAAAATTTCTATACTAAAATTCCAAAATAGTAGGCACTAAATTCTCAGAAATGACTGTGACGTTTTTGCCTTAATCTGCCTCTTGCAGTGGCGTACGGAAATTATACTAAACAGATGTGGAAAAATTAATTATTTAAAAACTATATCCACAAATAAGAATTAAATTACATTATATTAATTATATAAAAAAAATATACACTGTGTCCACGGATGGAGTTGCTAAGAGGAGAAAAACCTTTATTATTAATTTTATGACAAAGTTATTGTTATAAAAAATTTGCATCCTTTGGAAATAAGATTGACATAAAAAAATCTGAGATCGGATGTACAGGGTGTTAGCAAAGTAATAAAACGTGAAAATGTTTCATGAGAAAAGTAGGCACCATTATTATTATTAATGCAGCCGTGTGCATGAGATTTCGATTTGAGACCTACGTTTATTGGACTAAAACCACTACCACCACAAAAAGTTTAAAATTACTTACAGTATTGTATTATTCATTATCATCTGAAGAAAACTCGTCGGATGATGAGCAACTATCGCGATCGCTACTATTCAAAGTAATAAGAGCACTTTTCCTACCTCTTTTCATAAATTTAATGTTCATTTGCTTTAATGTGCGCAATAAAACACGTCGTGATATTTTGGGCATCGATTCATCGGAACTTATTTCGGCTGCGACTTTTTTTAAAGTTGGGATTTCATTTCGGAAAAAGAACGAATGGAATTTCCTACGAATAGCATATTTGGTGCAATCATCAAGCTGAATTTGTTTTCTTCCTCTAGTTTCAATGTCTTTAGATACATTATCACATTTACCTTCATTTTCTTTAAATGTTTTAAGAATTCTGTGAACACTTCTCGTCGACACTTTAGTTAAATCACTACACAGATTAACTACGTCATTATGCAACATATTCTCATTCCGTTCACGGAGCCCACAATACACATTGTATATAATAGTTTTTTCTCCTTCGGATAAATTTGGACGTCTGCGTTTACTTTGACTGCTTTCACTTTCCATATTGCTCACAGTTCACAGCACAAAATTAAACTGATTTATAATGATATTTCCCTTGTTTCAGTCCTTAAACAAATCCCTTGGTTTTTACCTGATCTGATATGAAATTACCTTTTTTTTACTGTTAATCGTTTTCCTAGAAATGTACCTGCCTAATTATTTGACGTCTACTACATTATTACTTCTTACGAATGGATTAAATGGATTAACTGTATAGAAAGTGTATTATTCCTCTTTATGTTTATCTAGGGTAGGTATTATACAAAAATATCATTATTTATTATATTATTGAAAAGGGTATTTCCAATTTTAGAATTTTTACAACAGAAATTCCAAAACTGTCATCAGTGTTGAAACAGACCTAATTCGTTATAACTGTATTATAATAACAGATCAAAGAAAAAAAATAATATTTACATTACGTATTATTCAACGAATGTTACGCTCATGAATGTTAACCTGACCGTGCTCAGCTGATGAAGCAATATTTATATCTCTCTCTATCTTACGGCAAATTTAATCTACCTCTCTTTTTTCCGCCCCACAAACGTCTCTGTGTACGCAACGTTGCCATTTATAAATTTTAGTCCCAGAATATAATTCAAATTTTTTTATATTTAATAAACATTGATGTTGTTGAATATATTTCATTAGCAGGAAGTTTCTTTAATATTTAATATTTTTTAGTATTTAGTATTTAATGAATAAAACACGTTGTCCGTTATTCTATGACCATTTAGTTGCGTGTGTATGATTTAAATAGAAGATGATAAAATATATAGAAACCCAACCTGACAACAATGTTTACGTTTTAATTCAATAATATTTCTGAGAATTTAGTGCCTACTATTATGGAATTTTAGTATAATGTCACACCTTTTTTTTAGTTAAAAGAGGGCTGCCACGCAGCAAATAAGCTTATTGTGCATCCTCATTTTCAGGGCTTCATTCTCCATTAAATACCAGATTCTTGTTGTCCACCCTCTCATTACCAGCCCTCCTTGGTTTACGCCAGATTTTTCAGAAGTTGATGACAGTTCCATACTGCCTTTAAGGTGAAGTCTAACCCTGCTGTCGCCATAAGTGCTGTCCAATCAGCCAGAGCAGTAATTAAACACTTTGGCCAGCTTCCCCAAACTAAAATTACACTTGGTATTAGCTTTTATACCCACATAATTTCATTAACACATAATATACCAGTTGAAATGGTGCTGGGTTGGACATGTCGCCCGTCAAAATGAATCAACGTGAACGTATAATATAATGGAGACCATTACCATTTAGGAATTTAAAGCACATCAACCACTGACAAACTCTTCATGCTATTTTCCTTAAGCACAGCCCTTTGATTGTTTGTAAAATATGTTTCTTTATCTATTTGTTTAGTATAACCCACAGATTATAAAGGTTGGTATAACTGTTTATAGTTTCGGAATCACCAAAATAACGACTAGGAACCATAGGCAAACATCTTGACAATAACTTTACGTAAAGTACGTTTCACAATAATTGGTTGACTCGGTACCTGACCTTAGGGGATTAGTAATGAAAGGTTATAAATTTCTCACTGTACAGTAAACATTAACAGATCCGTAATCCGGTTTTCAAAATAGATTTAAATAAAACTTAGTAACATTTACTAAAACTTAAATTTATTTTGTAAAAAAAATCACGAAATTTTTTAAAAACACACAAACGAATTTTAAGTTTATTTATTAATTGAAATTAAACAAAACTGTTGAAACTTACGTATACGTATACGCTTTGGTCTATTTCATCTAATTGGCAGATGTTGTCAAAAAATGTTTCAAATAAAAAAGATGTAGTTTAATCATGGCCACATTTTAAAAATATTTTGTACTACAGGGTATCCCAAAAAATTGATTTAAATAAAACTAAGTTAACATTTACTAAAACCTAAATTTATTTTGTAAAAAAAAATCACGAAATTTTTTAAAAACAAATTTTAACTTTATTTATTAATTGCGATTAAACAAATGAACTAATTCTACATTATTTACAACTATTTAATCTAAATGTAGTTCAGTATCACTATCGTCTTCATTTAAATTAATAACTAAGGGTGCTACAGTTACATTAACATTTCGATATGTACCTTCAATCTTAATAACATGCTGAATCGAATTTTTCCAGCTATCAATGGGAATATTACTTGTCACATTTCTGATTAACTCTATAACACTTGAGTTTAATGTGGGTGAAACGTTTTCCGATCTAACTTTGGATTTTAGCTGATGCCACATGTGTTCTATAGGATTGAACATGCAATAATATGGGGGAAGCCGTAACACTGTGTGGCCCATATTTTTAGCAATAGTATCACAAACGTATTCTTTTTCAATACCGAACGCTGCTACTACTTGTAAGAGATCACGTTTTGTGTACGATTCTTCAAAATAAAGGTCATTTTTTAACAAATACTCTTGAATTTCCCATTTATTGTTGTTGCTATTTGATACTTTATTTAATTGACGGCCATGATAAGTTGCATTGTCCATTACAATTATACTTTTTTCCGGTATATTCGGCAATAAATAATTCTCAAACCAATCTTCAAAAAGTTCTGCTGTCGTATCTTCGTGATAATCTAAACTTGAATCTTTAATATTCTTTGCTGATAACAATAAAGCGTTTGGAACCCAACCTGTTTCTGATCCGGCATGTACTATTGTAATTCTTTGTCCTCTATTTGATGGAGCCATTGTTTTGCAATTTCCCGATGAATCAACAAAACCCTTCTTTGGAGTATCATGGGTGTTATACCATGTCTCGTCGAGGTAGATAATTGAAAGGTTTTCACTTCTATATTTTTGAATAGCTTGTAAGTAATGACAACGCCACATTCGTAAACGATATGACTCCATTATCACTTGTCTTTTATTAATGGTACAATATTTAAATCCCATTTGAGAAATAATTCTCCACAAACTTGTACGGCTACAAATAATTCCTGTGTCGTTTTTAAGTAACCGTTTTTTTATACAATCTAGGGTTGGTATCATTTGTTCTTGGTATAGGACATATATCGTTCGTCGGATTATATATCTTTTTGTATTTCATCAACACATTTGGTATTATTAACGTCACTTCGTTTTTTTCGTTTACTTATTGGCTTATTGATAATATCTTTTACTGTGGATATTGGGGTTTTGGTTAACTTACATGTTTCTTCTGCGGCATCGGTTACACTATAACCTCGATTATTCAATGTTTCAAACACATTTTTCACAATTTGTTTCGCATCCGGCTATAAATGCACTTTTTTTGCCCAAGGACGCCACATACTTAGTTATAAACACAAGATTACTAAAATTCTGGGAGAGAATTTTAAAAACAAATTACCCCGAAACTCCCACTTTCTCTTCCAAGATGATAAAGAAAATTAAAAATCATTTACCAATGATTTACTATTGATGGTCAGTAATAATAATTTAAAATTTTATCTGAAAAATAAAAAATCCAAAATATATCTTCCTGGACAAAAATAAATAATACCTTTCTGTAAATAGTTCACCGGTTTACGGCCAAAGTTCAAAGAAATATTAACCACCTTTTATTAGTAATCCCTTAAGAGCAGTTAAGAGCAGGTACCAAGTCAACGAATTATTGTGAAACGTACTTTATATGAAAATACTTTTTCGGCTACCAATGAAGAATCCAAAAATGTTTATAACGCGACATCTATCGCGTGCTAACATTGAGGACCTGGTACATAAAACAAAAGTAGTATTCAATGCGTTTATTGTAAACTTTCTGTGTGTATTTCCCACAAAATAATTTTTTTGTTTGCCACTGTTATTTCCGCATTAATTTCGATAGAACAGTTACTGCGCGATATGGTTTTACAAATTAAATTAATCACAGTCAGCATATTCGCCATACTTCAATATTATTCGGAAAGGTAAATACTAAACCAAAGATATTTATAGAATTCTTTGAAATAATCGTAATATAACGTTTTTATTGCCGTGAATTACAAGGAAAAAACAAACAAACTAAATTATGGAAATACAAATATTTATAGCATTGTTTAACAGTGCTTTATGGTTGACTATTTATTTCATAACTTTTAAGTCAGTTAAGGAATTTGTCTAAAATAATATTTATGTGAAATTTGCTTGCTTTACTTCAAAATAGGTAAATTATTATTTAAAGCAATAATTTTTATGAATTTAAATTAAATAAAAATGTACCATGTATTTTATTATTAAAATCACATACCCTACTATTTATTTAATCACAAATATGCAGCACGCCAACACTACCATATTTTCATCTTTTAGAATAACAAAGAGAACGATATTAATTGGAGGAAAAAAACTATTTGTTTATGAGTAGATATTTAACTTTATTACTGCATAATCCAGCTTCAGAATAGCATATACATTTTCAAACTCAAATCGCTTGCATTGAATTAATTTTAAGGATGGCCTATTTATTGTGTATAACCAATCACGGTTTAAATAATAATAAATTTGAAATCAGTTAAACAGTTGTCCACGCCCACATCTTTAATGTTTGCAGCATAAGGTATTTTATTGACAAATTGCATGTGTATTATACAGTACGGTTTTATTTGTTTTTTATTGCAACCTCTCAACTGATTCCTTTTTTACTTCACTTAGTTTGGAACCCTCGATAATAAATGTTTGTTTGGAATTAAAATCCCTTTTCAAAACATTTTTTTTCCTTCTTTTAGGTAGGTTGTTAGAAATAATAAATAACATTCCATAAAATAAAAGATAAAATATAAAAATATTTATTTTTGAATCTCCAACGGTTTCTAATCAATCTTAATGTTACTAATTGTTTTTATGTCGAATTTAATATTCTAAAAGAGTTTTTGTTAACGTTATTCTGTTACGTTCGAATCAAAATGACCCTACATTTATTTATTTTATATTTTATTTAGTAAATAAATGGGTGGTGAAAATCAAAATGTAGCAATACATTTTAAAAATGAGCCGTCAACGACAGTGTGAAAAATGTAATAAATATCTAATAAACATAAATATAATAATCGAATATTTTGGTTGTTTTATTGTTCTTTGTGCAAAATAAATTATTTTTTATAAACAACAGACTTGTTTTTTTTGATAAATATAATTTATTATGCTTAAAAATGTTTTTGGATTCGCTTTAGTTATACAAGAAAGCACACGTAAAAAATACGCCTAGGATTCTACCTCTGTGGTGTGAAAATGTGTAGATATTATTATTTTGTGTGAATTTGTAGATAGACCTTTTTATTCGGGACATGACCGACCCTTGTAAATATACTTAATCCCCAAAAAACATTTAATGTAGGCGTTTTAAAAATTGCCACTTCTATGTTGTTGAAGAAAGGCGTTTTTATAACTTCGGTAGGTAAACGAAATTCACATTTAACATGTATAATAGAGTTTCTTGCTTGTCGCTTCTTACAGCAAGTTCCACGAAATAGAATAAATATAATACTGACGAGAAAACAGTACAAAACTATAGTAGGAAATTCTACGAAAGTTAGAAATCATAAAATAGCAGATGTCAAATTTGTAATTTGTTCCTTCAAAATAATATAAATAAATAAAGCTCGACTGTCACTTATGGACTTCCATGAGGGAAAAATGACTCTCTTTCAGAGGTTTCTGTTTCTCGCTAATAGAGGTTTTGGGAACTTAAAATAACTGGCCCTGGCTATTACTCTCACTTCTCGAGTTTTCTCACCTAACCAGGTTTGATTCTATTTCTATTTAAAAAAACTAACTGATTACGTGACTACTAACACCGATAATGCCATTCGTACTCTACAGCTTGGGTATTTTAAAACAAAAATTAGCTCATTTCAGTAAATTACTAATAAGATCAGGTCAGTCTAAATAATGATATTCCATAATTTATCCTTTCACTGTATTTTACATATACATCTTCTACATATTGGCCTATTTTACATAATTCCTAATTTCTATATTTTGATAACTAGTATCTTCCGTAATACACGTTTTCATTAATCCAAAGCGTTTATTTTAGCGATTATTTTTACGGGTTTTAAGAAAATTTTAGTAACTAACTTGTACATTTAATTTATTGTTAAAATTAAAAAAAAAACAAGTAAAAGAAATGTGGATGAAAGAAAATGCAGTGTAATAAATACACAGATTGATATCAGGTGAGTAACACTTATACTTAATTATAGAGTAATATATTAGTAATGATGTTTTTAGTTTAATTAAATCAGCCTATATATTATCAGATCTGAAACTGTGGCACAATTGCAAAGTATCTTGCAATGGATTATCTTATATTACCATAGTTATATTATTATGATTTCTTTCAACGGCAACAAAAAAAATACCAAGAACCATAAACAAAGAAACTTTTTTTATTTAAAAAAACTAATTTCAAATTTTTCAATTTTGTTCATATTTTTTTATTAAAAGGGGCTTAGCTGCTTATCTAAGGCTATTACTAACCACAGTTCATCTTTTATTGTCCTATTATTTCCAACATTCCTTCTTCTAACTGCTTATACATATCAGATTGTAACCAGACAACTAAGAGGATACGACTCTCTATACAATTTAAATGAAGAATAGAAACTGGAGGTTGTAAAGGCACTCTTTCCCGAAGCCAGTGACTCTTTCACCAGAAACTCTGCAGTAAAGGTTGAGGAACTCTGTACGGAAGAGGAATTGATAAGGGCCGTAGACAAGTTACAGCCAGGAAAAGCAGCAGGTCCAGACAGAATATCACCTAAAGCTACAAAATTGTATCAGTAGCTCCACGACACATTCTTAACATTATGAATGAGATTTTCACAAAGCAAAGCTTTCCTAAATGCTCGAAAAATGCAGTAGTACCGAAAGACACTTCTGAAATAAGAAAATACCGTACAATCTGTTTGCTAGATTGTATGGGTAAAGTTCTAGAGAACCTTATTGAACATCGCCTGGAGGAAGAATTAAAAGCCAAAGATGCTATTTCAAAATGGCAATTCGGTTTCAGAAAAGGCAAGAGCACCATCGACGCAGCGACAAATATTTAACCCTATTATTTACACAATCACCTTCTCCAATGTCCCATGTCACCAAAGACTTGAAGATAGAATTTAAAAAGAATATAAAATAACTAATAAGAAGAATTAAGGCATTGTATGTACATTAAGCGGTTTACTAATGTAGAAGAAGAAATAACCGAAATTCAGTAAGTATATTACCATTAGAGGCCAAGTGATTTATTTAATAGTAAATAAATAATAAATATACGAAATTTTGCAATAAAATTTTATAGCAGAGGAAATGACTTTATAGAAGGTGTTAAGAAGATAGTGCATATAGAAGACACAAAAATACTGGGGTAGATGAGTTTAGTTAATGTATAATAGGGTATTTATGGTAATTAAGTTTGATTAGATTAGAAAGGAATTTGTCTTAATTTTTTTTTTAATAATTCAAAAAATGTTCTTATTAATTTTTAATTTTTAGTTAAAATAAATTTAAAATTTACCTAAAGAGCAAACAATATAGTTCCTTGGCATCTATTTTCTTTACTATATTTGCTCTTTCTTTCCAATTCGGTACCCCCATTCTACTCAGATCTTCTTTAACGGTATCCTCTTCTCTTTTTATCTCCTTCCCCTCCAAAAAGAATATTTTTAACCCATCACTTTTCTTTGATTCATATATGACCTAGCCACCTGCTTTTTTTGTTTTGATTTTTTGTAGTATTAGAGGTTTCCCGTACATCTCCATTATTTCTTTATTTGTTTTTCTTCGCAAGTTTTCCTCCTCTGTCCTGATTCCACCGAAAATTCCTCTTAGCAACCTCCTTCCCCAAATCTCGATTTTCGTCTCGTTTTGTTATTCATTGTCCATGTTTCAAAGGCATACAATGCTACGGACGCATCCCAACTCGTGCCACTAATCCCTTAAAAGGTACAAGAGTAAAGGTCTCAATAATCTGTATACCTACCTCGTGATCGATTGAAAAACTTACCTGTTCAAATTACTATCCCATCTTGTCTAAACTCTATAGGAACAGGTATTATTGTTAAATTGGGTTTTCCTGAAGTACTTACTAGAAAGGATTTTGTTTCGGGTTTGATATTTATGAATGAGTTAGTTTTATTTCGTAATTGGGAGGGTTAAGAGCAGCTCTATAAACATGTCCATTCGCGAAGTATCAAGTCAACGTGGAAAAATATTATTAATTGTAGAACAACACAAATTTAATCAAAGCAGCAAAATGTTAACATCTGGAAAAATTAAGTGGGTGTGTGTGAATAGAAAGTGTAACGCATATTTTCGGACAATCGGTGATTCCTAACCTAACCTAACCTAACCTAACCTAACCTAACCTAACCTAACCTAACCTAACCTAACCTAACCTAACCTAACCTAACCTAACCTAACCTAACCTAACCTAACCTAAGATATCAACATTTACTTTCGTAGTATCTTGGTATAATAGGTAGTAAAAATAATATGTAGGTAGTTCTAAGTTTTTTAGGCAATATATTTAATTAATACGTTTTATAGTAGTTTTATTTCAAATAAATGACAACTATATATGTAGGTCTTGAATATTTAATTATAATAAATAAGAATTAAAAACCGCAGTTCAGATGCACCCGGGCACGAGTTGGTGTATAAATTTTCTACCTGGTTTTGGAACGGGCACGAGTTGGTCAGTGATTTTCGGGGCCAGGTAATAACGGGCACGAGTCGGGAAACGCCGCAATGCTACAGGTCGAATAATTGTATCGTATATTCGAAGTTAAACTACTGTACAGTCGGCTTTAGAATAGCATATACATGTTAAATGTGAATTTCATTTACCCACCGAAGTTATAAAAACGCCCTTAAAACGCCCACATTAAGTTTATTTACAAAGGACAGAGGGACAGGCAATTTGTCAATAAAATACCTTATGCTGCAAACATTAAAGATGTCGGCGTGGTTGGTTATACACAATAAATAGGCCGTCCTTAAAATTAAGGCCGTCCTTAAAATTAATTCTTTGTAAACGATTTGAGTTTGAAAATGTATATGCTATTCTGAAGCCGATAGTACATTCTCCGCTACTGAGTTGTTGAGTTTTATTAGGGCAACTTGCTATCACACAAACACTGTACCACATCAATAACGATCAAATCGACTATGGCAAAACAATAACATTTAATCACGATCTTTATCTTGTACCAGCAGCTTATCCGATTTGCATAACAGAAATATAGCGGAACCAAATATTTTACAATTTTTACAATTGCAAATAAAATTAATATTCATTAATATTACAATAAATCGGTTTCTAATAAAGAAATGCTTCGAGAATTACGGTCTATAAATAATTGTGCTGGGTAATAAAAACCATATTACAGAGTTGTAGTATTTATTTATATAAGTAAATATTGTGTTAATAACTTTAATGAATAGATACACATAATAAAAATTTCAGATTACTGAAAAATACTCTTCGAAAAAGTCTTGGAATATTTAAAAAAATCATGGTCAGTTTTTTTTGAGTTAATTTAGAAAAAAAATAATATTTGTTCAGTATTGTAAATCTGTGGTACTAAGGCAGAACTTAATATGTCAAAAAACTTGAATTTCCGGAAAATGCGTTCAAAATTTTGAGGGCTTGTGGTAAATCAGACTGTAGTCAGAATAACATTGCAAGCTTATTAAAGTGTTTTACAACAAAAACCCTCTTCCCTGTCGTCACTTTAATGAGAAATATACTTTCACATCGAAAATATTTTGATTATTTTGACATAACGGGTTTTGACTTCTTTAGTTTTAAGAAAAAACCAACATATTGTTTATCTTCTGTTTACATGATTTTTTTACTGGATTTATTGCAACTTGAAAGACAAACTTTCTAACATAATTAAAAAAACAAAAAAAAATAACATTAATACAAAATCATAAGAACAAAATTAATATTCGTTTTTTTCATCAGTATTATTCTCCGATAGCTCAGGTTCCCTTGCGCTAGTTTCTAGATTTAAATAAAAATTATGACAATCAGAGTGAATCAATAGAAGAAGACTAATTAGATCCTTTTTCGTTAAAGGATTAAGTACTCGGAAGTTTTCATCATCCAGTGAAGTTTTAAATTGGATTAGTCCGGAGGTTTTTTCATACCTGATCCATTTTATTTCAAGTCAATTTACTTTTCTACCCTCTGTGTCAGTAGTTCTCCGCGTCATATATTCTTGAACAAGTATTGAGAAAGAAAGTATATTGTCTTGAGTAATTTTATGTACCTGAAAGGGCTTTTTGCCTCTTACAGTTCGGACGAATTGAAACCAGTCTCGAGGAATGATTGGTACTTCAGTGGTCTTTTTTGACCTTTCAAGCATGATCTACATCACACTCAAGGTGTGTATGCCCTGGCATAAAAAACTTTTGATCCACACAATTAACATTGTTGCTTTCGCTGACAAAATAGGAGAACATACTGAGCATAACATACTGTTAATGTTCCTATTTTGCCCTCCACATGTATCTGAGTAGGTAACAACATGGGTGACAGTTTTGGGCAGACTTTGAAGTTTTTGTAGAACACAAGAAGCAATCTCTTCAGATCCTTTGTTTCTAATGGTCTCATGCCTCATATAACAGCTAGTGATGCCTTCGTCCCTGATAGTCAACTTAGATGTGGAAAGAAAAAGTTTGTAGAAAGAAACGTTGGTAGTAAAGGAAGGGGTATCTAAAACTTGCTGCAAGTCAAATACCAAAATTCTTATTGTTGGATTTTCTTTAGCTCGGCTTTTGTCCATATCTTTCATTTTAACAGGTCGGCTGAAAAGTCCCCGGTCTACCATAGTAAAACACAATATTTTGAAAAAATTAATTTTTTTTATTCAACATAGTTGCCTTCAAGGGCGATACAGCGATTATAGCGACCTTTCAACTTTTCGATACCATTTTTGTAGTACTCCTTCGGTTTGTCCTCAAAATAGGCTTCAGTTTCGGCGATTACCTCAGTATCACAGCCAAATTTTTTTCCCGCGAACATTCTTTTCGGGTCAGAGAAAAGGAAAAAGTCGCTGGGGGCTAGATTTGGAGAATACGGTGGGTGAGGAAGCAATTCGAAGCCCAATTCATGCAATTTTGCCATCGTTTTCATTGATTTGTGACACTGTGCATTGTCTTGATGAAACAACACTTTTTTCTTCTTCATATAGGGCCGTTTTCGGTCTTCAATCGCTCCAATAATGCACAGTAATAGTCGCTGTCGATTGTTTTTCCCTTTTCCAAATAGTCGATGAACAATATACCGTGTGTATCCCAAAAAACTGAGGCCAGCTGACTGTTGAGTCTTTCCACGCTTTGGCGGTTCACCGGCCGCAGTCCACTCAGCTGACTGTCGATTGGACTCAGGCGTGTAGTGATGGAACCAAGTTTCATCCATAGTCACATATCGACGCAAAAAATTGGGTTTATTACGACTTAACAGCTGCAAACACTGCTCAGAATCATCAATTCGTTGCTGTTTTTGGTCGATTGTGAGCACGCGCGGCACCCAATTCGCACAGAGCTTCCGCATACCCAAATATTCGTGAACGATATGTCCAATACGTTCCTTAGATATCTTTAGAGTGTCAGCTATCTCCATCATATTCACTTTACGGTCACTCAAAATCATTTTGTGGATTTTTTTGATATTTACGTCGGTAACCACCTCTTTTGGGCGTCCACTGCGTTCACCGTCTTCGGTGCTCATTTCACCACGCTTGAATTTTGCGTACCAGTCAATGATTGTTGATTTTCCTGGCACAGAGTCCGGAAACTCATTATCAAGCCAAGCTTTTGCTTCAACTGTATTTTTTCCTTTCAAATAACAATATTTAATAAGCACACGAAATTCTTTTTTTTCCATCTTTTTAAAAATAACAAAAGTTGCTTCACTAAAAATGCAATATCTCACAAACTAATAGTCCGACAGCTGTCAAATTTTTACACGAATCTTTTGAAGGTTGATACTATCTAAAAATGAAATGGATTGAATTCTAGTGTCGTCATATATAGGTCAGACCAGGGACTTTTCAGCCGACCTGTTATATCCTAAGTCTGCCATATTTTTATGCAGATTATGTTCCATGTTCAATTGGTTCTTTTCATTTGGATTAGAGTTTTGCTTGAGTTTCAATACAAACGTCTTGCATGTGTCAACATGTGGTTGTTTAAATTAGTAACCCGTTGACTTAAAAACTTCTCATAGGAGGCAGGATTGGGATGTTCTGTTTTATATTCATTATACAACATTCTTATATTAAGATGGCTTTGTAGATACTTTTTTTGTGTGTCTCTTCTTTAATAATGACTCTCGTACTTTGGATACTTCTCTATGTGATCTAACATAGCTTTTCTCTCTTCAATGTTTCTGTTCTTGGGCTCATGCTGACCTCTTTGATCCTTTAGAGAAATAATGGGTGCGGGGCACTTTTTTAAATTTTTCTTCTATCAACACTTTTGTCGTGTTTCTTGGCAAAAACTCAGCCATATGTGAGAGCACCAGTATATCAAACAAAAGTCAGTTTACTAACCTACTAATACACACTTTAGAAAACACGTTAGAAAAAACAAAATAAATAATTAAAAACTCGCCACGTGTACTTGTATGTCTAACATATTGACTTCTGCCATCGAACAATTTCAATATAAAAGTCATATCGGACTTTGGTTTTATTGAATTACTTTGGTCAGGAGCTTTTCATATCCATATCGGGTTTGGCCAGCGTATTCTTTATCAGTGACTGTACATGTTGGCATTAAAAACGAAAAATCTTATTTTTTTGACATATCAGGTTTTGCCTTAGTACCACAGAAATAATGTTTATTCTTGTATATACCAAAATAATTTCTTTAAAAAACATGAAATCTAATGAAAACAAAAAAATAATTCAATGTACCCAGTCGAAAGATCTTTGTAAAATCTTTCCAACAAGTGAAAAATCAAAATTAATACAAAGTGTGACCTCCACGTTTGTTTATTACTGCTCGACAACTTTGGTTCATAGACAAAATAAAATTACCAATATAACTTTGAGGTATACTCGTCCACTCTGATCTCAGAAGCTCTAGAAATTTGACCGGTCAATTAAAGTTAACAATATTTGGAGTGATTCTATGTTGAAGCATATCCCATAAATGCTCAATAGGATTAAGGTCCGGAAATTCTGCTGGCCATGGTAAAACTTCCTCGCTTTTTAACAATTTGGTTACAATACGTGCAGTATGTGGCCGGGCATTATAAATTAAGCCAAAGTTTTCACCAACTGCGTGTGCAAATGGATGCACAATAGAACGAAAAATTGTATCTACATGCAATTAACGTTTTAGGAATGAATCAGGAAAAACGAGAACGATCCTGCCTCCCATATTATCCCATTGCATGATTGTGCTCACTTCCTTAAGTGAGTCGTTCCACATTTCCAGATCGTCGCCACACTCTTGTTAGACGAGAGTCTGGGTGAAATCTAAACCTAGATTCGTCTTGAGTAGCCCAATTTTAAAATTCTTGACAACATTACAGTCTTGAAACGCAATTACCTCTAGACAGAGGAGGACATCTATGGACTGTCTATTAAACAAGTCATGAAGACGATTTCGCACTGTATCTCGATAAGTCATGCACTATTTTTAAAGTCATAATTAACTTAGGAGCAGTCATTGTTGGTTGCCTCCTATCCATTAAAATTAAAAATCGATCTTGAGTTACTGTTGTAGAGCGTCCCTGTTACTAGACTAGACTACCAGTTTCTCTAAAACGGTTCCATAATCTACTGATAATGCTTTGAGAAACTGTACAAAAAGTACGAGGAGCAATAAACCCTAATTAAGTATACAAAACCTTTACAGAGAGCACCATGAAATTTTTGATAAATCTCTTACTTTAAATTACATTTCTTCCGTAAATCTAAAAACCAGGTAGATCGACCCCGTATTTGTTTCAGTTGTAGCAAAGTTTAGGGTTTCTTCATTGTTAAAGGATTAACAAATAAGCAATAACGCAATGCAGTGGTGTGTATTTTGGGAAAAAATATGTTTTAAATTATACTATAATAAAAAATGAAAAGAAATAATTATTGGAACTGATATACCACGAGAAGAAGCCATTTCTTCTACAATGTAGGTTTTGTATTTATTCTTGTTCATTTTTGCAATTCTGTAAAGTTCTTTCCTTAGTGGATCTTTTGGAAACTTAATATTTTTCGAAATAAGCCACTCAAAAAGCTCTGCTTTACGCCAACGACTTGTGGGCAATGCTTCTCGTAACCATGAATGGTAACTTCCGTTGTCCATAACAATAACAGCCCCTTTTGGAATCAGATCCAACATTTGAACAAACCATTCCTCGAAGACATCCCCATTCATATCTTCGTGATAGTCCCACGTGCGTTTTGAAATAAAAGTTAATAATCCACCATCAACAAAACCTTCAGAACATCCAACATGGATGGACAAACCTTCCATGAATGCCTGCCTTCCGCTTTTAATATTTTCATTTTGCCAAGATTTGGAAACTGTATATCCAGCAGATTTTGAAATTTTGTTCTCTGGTATTTCGAGTGCTTCTTAAATAGTCTCTTCTCCAAAAAACGATTTCCGGTTTATCTATCAAGAGAGATTTTCTATTATGTTTTGTATATCTGAAACCCCTATTCTTGACGGTGATAGAATAGAACAGCCAATAGAAAGTGGGCGTGGTTCTATTGAAAATGCCAAAACGGTATTCTTGAAATTCGTTCTCCCACTGTACCGATAGAAGGGTTGCTCCCCGATAGAACAATTACTTCTATTGGTTATTTTTGAAGGAACCGCTATAACACCAAGAGAAGGTGTTAGGGATTTTTATTTTCGAACAAAAAATAATAATTGTCCGTTCGTTATCAACCTTTCATTTATTTATTTTTTAATCAAAAGTAACAGTAGTAAACATAGATAAGACATTTATATAGTGTAGTGAAAATGGCAGAAAATAAAAAACAAAAGAGTGCTCCTATGAACACCCAACAAAAGCAGATTCTTGTGGACTTTATTTCTGCAAGAGAAGAATTAATGCAGTCATATACACAAGAAAAAATGGAAGCCCTATGGACAGAGATGTCAACTTTATTGAACAGTTTACCTGGGGGCTCTTCCAAAGACTGGAAACACTATAACGTCGCGACAAACTTCCTTTTAAAATCTGAAAAGCCTTGTAAACCTATAATCTGTTAATTCATCAAATGGGTTTACCAAAGGTAAAACTTCTCTTCTGATATTGATATACTCTTCTGCTTCTCGTATATCATTTTGTATAGCGTCGTAAATTAAAACATTATTCAAATTTATTGTAAATTGTAAACACACCGGTGACACAATGGCAAACAATATTAATACTAAACTAAATACATAAAAATACTAAAAACAATACTAAATAAAAAACTAGAACTAAATATTATGCTATGAAATAGAATTAAATGTAGAAATGAAATAAAATATAGCTCCTGAAACACTTTAGAGACCGTAAAAAATAAACAATAACCACGTTTGTTTGCATGATCTTCAATTGTCAAAAATTCTTTATTCCGATTGGTTTAACTATTTGGCAACCCTGCTCAAACATTGTTATTAATTTGCTTCTTTATACAGCGACTGTACTTCTTTCTATGAGTTCGAGGTGGGTTTGGTTGGTAGGAATCCTCTCGGGGATGAGTCCACACTACTGTGTTCTGGTTAAGAACCTATCGAAAATGAGGATCCCATCGAAAATAAAATTATAAAACACAATCATTGATATGTAGTTATTAGAATTATAAAATTAGAATTTTATTTAAAGTTTAAACAGTGTAGAATTTCTACTTTTTCCATATCTCAGAAATTGTTTTACTGTTTGCAACTTTTTTAAAGGAACCGGTATATTTATCACAAAATTTATACAAAAATTAATCTTTTCCGATGTGTATATCAAAATATATATTCCAACATTTATCCAAAGAGATCTCTTTCTCTCTAGGCCCACAAAAGTAATTTACTAAGTTTCAATCACCCGAAGATTTTCTCTCTTTGTCTACAACCTAAGATGAACACTTTCAAAACCAGTAGCTAGAAAAACGTAATGAGGTAATACAAGTAAACCGCACGACCACATCATCAATGACCTTCAAGATATCAAGCAATATAAAAGAAATTTATATACAAATATTAAATATGTAACCACAAACCATCAGTAATAGATGATGGTTATTTATTTGAAATATTCCAGAGTTTATAAACGATCGACTTTAAATGCTATCTTAAATTTTTATGTTAATTATCCATTCCATCTGTATTAATATCATTTCTCATCATCGACTTGCGCTCACTGTAAAGTTTAACAATCACAATCTTAATTCATCGCCTTTATCCTCCGATACATGACAATATTATAGTAAGCTGCGTCCGTTAATGAAGCGATTACGATCTATCAAGTTAAGAATTGAGGACCGTTTTTTTAAAACTCGATAACTGCATTTTTACGGAAAATGAGTTATATATGGATTTCGGATGGAAATTCAATGCCCGATCGACTGGTGGCGACAGATAAGTGAAAACGCAATAAGTTCAAAAGATATAGCATAGACAATTTCTTACGTTTTTTTGAAACTCGATAACTACCCGATCTACTTGAAAACTCGATAAGTACCTACCGAGCCAAATAAAATAAAATTACTCAAGTGTCTTCGTTTTGTTTAGTTTGGCTTTATAACTTGGGCATTGTACATCATCAAGGTAAAAAGCAAACAAAAGAGGATATCAGCTTCTACGTTTGGTTGGAAACGCAGGCAGGTCGGGGATGTAACGAAATAGCGTCTGGGCTGTTACATTTTATTAGCAAGCTTGAAAGTAGATTATCCGATGAAGGTAGAGATCAGCTAATCTTGGAGTTATTTTCAGACTCTTGTAGCTCCCAGAACAAGAACAGCATAATGATGACTGTTCTTATCAGCTTCCTGGAAAAATCTAAGGTGTTTAAAGAAATACGTCATGTTTTCCCTATAAGGGGGCACAGTTTCATGCCCGCAGATAGGGTTTTTGGGAGAGTTGAAAAACAGTATCGGAAACGAGAAGAAATTTTAGTGCCCAGAGAATACTATGAAATTTTGGAAAACCATGGAACTGTGAATGTTTGGGGACAAGACTGGAATACATTTGATTATAAGTCAACATCGCAGAATATTTTGAAGAAAAACTGCCTTTTAAAATAACTGAAGCTCGTGTCCTTACGTACCAGAAAGTAAAAAATGAGGCAGTCGTATGTAAAATTCGTACCACTTATACAGGACATGATATAGAAGTCGGAATTTTCAAAAAAGGAGTAAAAAATGCAAATCAGATGTCGGCAGCCCAACAGCTTCCAGCAGTTAATCACGTTAGCGAGCCTAAGAAAATCGACGTCAAGAAGCTCTTGCAAGGTATTGATGTTACCGATGAAATTTCTTCTTTCTATAATGAAGTTCTGACTGAATGTGCCCTTAGTTCCAACGATAATGCTGGCGACATAAATATGCTTGATGACGCTGAAGTCAACGTCTAAAATATACTTGTTTTGGCTTAATTTCTTTTTTCAGAATGCTGTTATTATTTTCATTTTCATTATTTTGTAACGGTATTTATCGAGTTTTCCAAAAACTGCGTTTTTGTTTAATTTTTGTAAAGTTATAATAAAGTTTATATAACAAAAATGGTGTTTACGTATCTATTCCCATTTAGTACTAATTTCATGTTTAATTTTTCTCAATTACAATAAAGCATCATTATAGATGTCAATTACAAAAAATGCTCTCCTGAAAATTCTTTATTTTGTAGTTATCGAGTTTAAAAAAAACGGTCCTCAATTGCATAATTCAGCGACCTTGAATGTGGATAACAATAGTCGAAACATCTCTCGTTAATCTGATCGATCTAATCTGGCATTCACGTCAATGATTACAAAGTGTGAAAGTGTAATGCCCTCGGAGTTTAAATGTGACAGCAAATAACGAAGAACGTAAGGATCAGAAAAAAATTTCCGATAGGTCACACAAAAAATACAAAATGTCATGGCCGATGTAAAAATGAACGAACAGATTTTAAACTGGTACCGTATATTTATCAGTTTTTTGATTGAAAGCTGTTTATTGCACCATCTGTGTCACACATAACTTTTTTTAAAGACTGTGAATAAAAAATGAACATGTGTACTTACAAAATCATAGTATTCAATTGGTATGACTAAAATTGTAAATCAGAAAAGAAGCTTATAATAGTTATTTACGTTACAAGTCCGGGAAGTGACTTATTACGGTACGAGATAGATTTTTATGGACGAGGCGACGAAGGAGCCGAGTCAAGAATATCTAATCGAGTCGAAGGTGCTGACAAAGGAACAAATTGAAAGCTTCATGAGGGACGCTCCAGATAAAGAACATCTATTACTCAAAGTGATAGCATTACTTGGAGTTGCTGGAGGTTGCCGAAGGGAAGAGATCTATACTTTAGAAGTTAGTGATGTGGAGGATACTAGTACTCAGCTAGGAGTTAAGATTAACCAGACAAAAACGCATAATCGACGAGCTTTCACTGTGATTAACAGTGATGAGGTTCACTATTTGGATGTGTTTAGAAAATACATGAATTTACGGCAACACGTCTCCCTGAAAGCTCTTTTGGTGGGTTATAGAAAAAAAAAATGTCTGTCTCAAAGAGCTGGTTCTTAAAACTAGACCAACCAGAAAAGTATACAGGTCATTGCTTCAGGAGAACATCCTCAACGTTGTTGACTAATGCTGGAGCTGAACTTAAAGTTCTAAAACAGCATGAAGGATGGAAGAGTTCTTCAGTTGCAGAAAAGTATAAAGAATAATCGATTGAAGGCAAAAACAAGATTGCAAGAATGATCCAAAGGGGCGAAACTTTTGTTGAAGTGCTGCATCACAGCCACAGGTCCTTCCGCGATTACAGAAAACATTGTAAATCCATCAACAACTCCATTACCTAATACATACTGCTGGCAAGAGCAGTTGTTCAATTAATACCAATCTTCAGAAACTAGAATAAAAGCTTAGTTTATGTTGATTCACTTATAATTTCAAACAACATTGGGAAAATTGAAGAGTACTGTAAAGTACAAGTGCACCGTGCCATTTCCCGAACTCGTTTGAGTACGGGAAATGGCACTTTACTGTACAGTATGAAAAAAAAAGAAAATGATTTACTTAAAACGTGTAAATTAAGTCAAGTATGAGCTCTTCATGAAGCATTTGTTTTTAAGGTTAAGGTGCGGGTTATTCAAAATGAATAAAGCAATTGGTTTTGCTCTTGCTCTGGTTTTCTTCTGCCTTGTACTTATGAGTATTTACTTCATTTTTATTCATATATTTTTGTTCTTTGTTCCAAACAACAAGTTTTTTTGTATAAAACTCACGAATGCCGTTACCGTGTAGCTATACTCGTCCTGTATACTAATAAACACCTACCTGATGAACTTAAGTACCCTTAAAAAATATACTAATAAAATATAAGTGACATACAAATCCGAACACCCAGTATAAATGATTATATTTTAATAAAATTTGGTGAATTTATTTATTTTACTGAAATAAACACTTGATAAAATTTTCAGCCTTATCAGTTCAAGATTCCGGTTTTTATACTGCTTTTATTGAAATCCACTAACAATCCAAAAATTAATATTGTAGCCGTAGTAAAGATCCAAATTTGGCGGATTTTGGTTCTTGACATTCTTTACGAATGGTTACGATGCCTAGGGGTCGTATAGTGGGATTTTCTTTTCGGGAAATTGCAGATAGAGTGCAAAGAAGTGTAGACACCGTGGTTAGGTGTTGTCGGGCATGGCTTCGAGAAGGCCGTACGAAAAGAGTAAGGGTTCTGGACGCGCCCGAAGAACAATAGACCGTGAAGATCGCCGCCTAAGATTATTGGCCTTAGAGGACCGTTTCTCCACTACCAGGTCCATTGCTAATAAATGGTTTGCAGAACACGGAAGACCTATTAGCATGCGAAGTGTTTACCGACGAATAAGACGTTTTGGCCTGTTTTCATACCGACCACACTGGGTCCTCCCTTTAACTCCGGAACACCGACGTAATCGCCTTGAGTGGTGCAGAGAACGGTCACTCTGGGATCAGGAATTGAACATTATTGGCTTCAGTGACGAGTCTTGATTTTGTTTAGGCATGCACGATGGTCGAGCGAGGGTTAAAAGACGACGTGGTGAAAGAAGAAATCCACGGTTTTTTGTTGAAAGGCATGTTCATCAAACTGTTGGAGTTATGGTTTGGGGTGCTATAACTTATGGTTCGAGATTACCTTTAATCTTCATCAAAGGTAACATGAACGCGCAGCGTTATATCCAAGAGGTTTTAGAACCCCATCTTTTACCCTATTTTGACACCCCAGCAAATCCAACTTTCCAACAAGATAATACCCGACCACATGTCGCAAGAGTCACAATAGACTTCTTTCAACATAATGATGTCACATTGTTACCTTGGCTACCAAGATCTCTCGACTTATCCCCAATTGAGCACGTGTGGGATATGATGGGTAGGAGGTTGTTCAATTTGCAACGTCCTCCTCAGACTCTAGAAGAACTTCGAGAGTAGCTGGTGGTTGCCTGGAATGAGATACCATAGGAGGACATTGACCACCTTATCAGAAGCATGCCTAGGCGCGTTGGAGAATGCGTAACACATCGGGGTGAATCTACACATTATTAAAGGTAAAAGGGCTTTAAAGCAATGCAATTGTTTTGAAATTTTTATCATTTACTTATTATGCTTCAGTAAGTACTTATACAAAATTTTATTAAAATAAAATCATTTAAACTGGGTGTATATTGGACCAATTCTAAAAATTTCAGTTAACGTGTTATCTAGCAAATTTTAATAGTGCTACTAGTTTTTTTTGGTAAGTAATGAACCTTTAAGTGACACTCCTGCTCGTAAACCTCTGCCTCTAAGCCTATTTCCAACTATTTGTAGA
Organism: Ophraella communa; assembly: GCA_035357415.1. Classification (NCBI taxonomy): domain Eukaryota; kingdom Metazoa; phylum Arthropoda; class Insecta; order Coleoptera; family Chrysomelidae; genus Ophraella; species Ophraella communa. The sequence continues at coordinate 30,361,433 of CM068991.1, read as the reverse complement.
GTTTATTCCAACATTGCCGACAGGTCCTTAACCTGTTCTTCTGGTAAGCTATCTGGTTTCTTGGTAGGTATAAACGAATACCCATTCAACAGCGACACATCTTTGACAGCGGTCATCTTAAATAAGCACAATCATTCTAGCGGTTTCATTAATGACATATCCGGTAAGCCCAATTTAAATACTTCCTCAAATATATACTCTATTTATAAAACGACTAGATCTCTATTTATTCTCTTAGGAAAAATTAAAAATGTAGGTATATTAAAAATATTCTAAAATCCTAGTGATACGTTAATTTTTGTGGGGTTAGTATATGGATTCTACCATTATAGATATAATTCAATGAATTTCATGTATCTTGACTTTCCTAAACGAATAATAATTCTAATTAATCTTATTTTATTTTGTATCTACCCTATTCCACTTCTTTACAGATGAATTCATAACATAAATTAGTAAATGCTGGTAGTGTATACAAGCGATAGTAAATTATTTATAATAGATCATCTTTGTATATTTGTATATTTGTTGAAGGTTGCAATAATAAATTACAATTTTCATTTAATTCATACCATAAATTAAACTCTCTGTTAACTAGAGCCGTACGAACTGAGCAAAATGTCAATTATTCGCTTCAGAAATCTCTGTAAAACAACCGTCTGGGATTGTCTTTCTCTTGATGTCGATACCGCCTTTGCATCTTTTATTAAAACATTGTCTAATTTAGCTGTCAAATCATTTCCTCTTAGGCCTATCAAAAACAAACTGCATAAACCCTGGACTACCAAGGGCTTGCGTACATCCTCAAAAAATATGCGTTGTCTCTCTTACATAAAAAAATTTACTGACAGTATATTTCTTCATGAATACGTGAAAATGTATAAAAAAGTGTATCATAAGACTATAAAAGCTGCAAAGGACATCTACTACTGAGTGGATCCAAAAATATTACTAAGGAAACATGGTCCATAGTTAATGATTTAAGAAATAAAGTTTCCTCGCCCAGCACTATTCCTACTACACCTGAGAGCCTTAATAATTACTTCATAAATGTTGCCAAAAACTTAACTAAATCTATAACTTCCACTATTGATCCACTTTCTTATTTACCGAATGTTAATGAAAACTTAAACAGTTTCTTTTTTTCACCTGTGGTAACAGAAGAGCTTCGTAATACAATTCGAGACATTAAAAACAAATCCGCATCTGGAGTAGATGGGCTTACTCTCAAAATGTTCGCAAATCTGCCGGACTGTGTATTAGATCTTCTAACTAATTTGATTAATGAGTCGTTCCAAATTGGTATTTTTCCTACTTGCCTTAAGACAGCCATAATCATTCCTTTGCATAAAGGAGGTGATAAAGATCAAGTTTCTAACTATCGCCCAATCGCGCTTCTTCCTACGTTATCCAAGATTATTGAAAGGTTGGTAAAAAAAGGCTTCTTTCATTTGTGAGTGAATACAATATTCTAGCTAAAAATCAATTTGGATTTTTAAGTGGTAAATGCACGAATGATGCAATGTTTTTAATAATGTCTACTTCAGCTTAAACAATCAACACTCTACAGCTACAATGTTTTATGATTTCTCAAAAGCTTTCGATTGCGTGGATCATAAAATACTACTTAAAAAACTGCAGTACTATGGATTTAGAGGCACCTCGATCAGGTGGTTCGAGTCCTTTCTTAGTGATAGACTGCAGCTTGTACGAGTTGATGAATTAAGGTCTTCATGCAAGCGGATAGAATATGGGGTTCCACAAGGTTCGGTATTGGGTCCTATATTGTTTTTGCTATTTATCAATGATATTGCTGACTTGAACATCGGCGGAAAAATTTGTTTATTCGCAGACGACACTAGCTTTTCTTGGAGTCACCCGGATATCACCGAACTGCATAGAATCGTTTCACATGACTTAACCATCATCAAATCATGGTGTGATTCTAACCATATGTGTTTGAACGTTTCTAAAACGAAAGTTTTACCATACACATCTGCAATTCAACCTATTATGTTGAATAATTCTACTATAGAGGTCGTTGACTCTGTGAGATTTTTGGGACTAGTCGTTGACAGCTCTCTAAAATGGGATGTACACATTGACGCTTGAAGCTCTTCTTGTTACGCACTGAGAACAATATCTAGGGAGCTTCACCTGTCAGCTTCCAAAACAGTCTATTTTGCCCTCTTCGAGTCACATCTCCGATATGCACTTCCTTTTTGGGGTACATGTTGTGTGACTCAATTTGAACGTATTTTTAAATTACAAAAGAGAGCTGTTCGGTATACGCTGAAACTAAGCAGTAAAACTCACTGTAGGGAATTCTTTAAAAAACATAAAATATTAACACTTCCATCCCTATTTATCTTTGAATCCATTTCTTTAATTCGGAAACATTTACCTGAAGTCTCAGACAGACCATCTCATAACTACCCTCTTAGAAGTGCAGAGTATGACCTTTATTTACCAAAACCTCGCACGGAACTAATCAAAAGCTCTATTTTTTATAACGCTAAGAAAATGCACAATAATCTACCCTTGGAAATAAAGTCCATTTCATCAATAACCGCATTTCGTATCGCTTTAAAATCATACTTGGTGGAGAGAGCTTTGTATGCAGTTGACGACTTTTTTACATAAATTATTTTGGACCATCTCACGCACTGGAAAGTTAAAGTTAATTTGTGATATTTATCTATTTTGTTGTTTGTTGTTTTTTTTGTTGTTACTCTGACTAAATTAAAATTTTTAAATTTTAATTTTTTTATATTAATAATTATTTATCAGTCTCATTGTATAATGTATACATAAAGTATACATTTATTTTATTTTATTTTTTATTATTATTTTTTTTAATTGACCTTTCGCAATGTTTTATATTGTGAAGTTTTATATGTTTGTATGTTTTATGTTTTATTTACTTGTAAATACTCTTGTATTACTGTTTTGTTCTATGTGATTTGCTTTTTTTTTAAACAGCTTTGTCCACAAATTTAAAAAAAATTTTCGACAATAAAGCTTATTATTATTATTATTATTATAATGGATGCTACGGAGAGCATTCTCCATTTGAAATCGAGTTATTCAAAAACTGTAATAGTAAATTAGATTTATCGATGATATATTTAAAAATACTTAAATAGAATCAGTAACGAAATATTATAGCGGTCTCGGAACAAAAAATTACTATCTCATAACGAACAAAAGGGTCAGGAATTTATTTGTTATAATCTACTATATAGTATTGAATTTAGAAAACATGTAGAAAAATGTTAAAAATTTCAATTTCATGAAGTCATTAAAGAACATTAAAAATAAAACTTTTTAACAAAATTTCCACTTTTTATTTAAAAGATAGCTTGTTTAGACTTAATGACAGCTGTTTCGCTAAAACTAGCATCGTCAGATTGACATATTAAAGTTACATTTTGTTTGTTTGTAGCTAGGTACCTGATGTTGTTTAGGTAGTATTAAGGCTAGACCAAGTATGGAAGTAATAAGTTATAACAATATTAAAGCTTAGAGGTTAATAGCCCTAAGGGATTATCCTGGATGTACTTACCTCTAAGATCAGTATAACTGTGCAATGATATAGAAGAACCAGGAAAAAACTACATCATGATGATCTTTACAATAACTTAAGTATGTATATTAATAATTTTAAATTTCTTAGCTAAGCGCTTTCAATCATAAAATAGGCCATCTTCAGAGCTAAATGTCAAGTTAAATATTTCCCAAGAGAGATCATCAAATCATTAATTTACACACTTATTAAAAATACAAGTTTCTCTCTTTTTCTCCACTCTATCCAAAGTGTATACTAAGTACTACAGTCCTTTATTTTATTTATTTAAAATATTTGTCTTACAATTACGTCCTATCTATGTATAAAATGAAGACTTGATCTAAGTAAACAGTTTAATAGTGGAGAACTTTCAAAATTTATTTCTTCATTAAAAACTTTAAATTGTTGAACGTCCAGATTCACTCATACACAAAATTTATTTATTTGAAGGACTTGAAATAAGAAGACATCTAGCAGATCAACACTTCTCCACTATTAAACTGTTTACTGCTGTGAAAGTGAAAGCCTTGTTAAAAAGTTTTATTTTTTTATTTTATGTTCTTAGTTATTAGAAACTTTTTCTTCTTTCTCTAGGATCAATACTAGTCCCAATGATCTTCTGAAACATTCTTACTACGTACAATTTTACTGTTTAAACAATCATTTCCTTCATGCGCAGCAAACACAAATGTATATGTTACATAAAAATATATAACAGAGAAAGAAAGATTTTTATATAAAACATTTATATATTTTTTACGTAGTATTTATGTAACAAAATCTTTATAAACTTTGTTATATATTCTCAATATTGACATTATAAAATATTTTATATATTAGATATATCTAATTGATTATGTATTCATGATGTAAATTCTGCTACATAAATAGAAGAACAAAATTATATATATTTAATACGTAAAATTTGCTACATACTACATACCCGTGCAAATTATTAATAACAAAGTATATGCTTATAATAAAAAGCAACAAAGTAGAAATTCCAACCTATAATAGTGAAATATAGTTAAATTTGTGGTTTATTTTAATATTTTTGTGTTCAAACAATTGGATTTGTCTGAAGCTAAAAGAATAACAAGAAAACGAAAAGAATATTTTATAATGTTCCTAATAGAAAAGAAAATTGGGCAGCAAGATAAAACCTATGGATTTATTTAAACTAAATGAACTGTGGGGATGGATTACAACGAAATTAAATAATAGTCTGGTTCACCTAAAACAATAAAACAGTGGAAAGATGTAAGTATTTAAAAAAACACCATACTTCTGTTCTGTAATACATTTAATCAATGCGAAAAATCTGTATCATAATGAAATACAATACAGATTTTTAAACCTATAAAAAATAAACTATCTGTGTTACTGGCTATCATTATATAAAATACTAAGTATTATAATATTGAAACCCATTTTATAATTTAAATGTTATTTATACCAAACAAAGGTAGACAAATATTAAAAGACGGTCAAGGGACATCAAATATGGTCCCCAAGGCACAAAAAGAGGTGGTCCAGTTAAACCTTTGACTAAGAAGAAAGTCTACTGGCCTTTAATTTAATTATTAGTTCAGAAGGAGCAGATTTAGTGGAGGCTGGAATCTCTCAAAATTTAAATAATTCAGTTGAAGAAATTCCAGACAGATTATATTTATAAATATTGAGTCTAATACTATACCTACTTATAATGGGACACAAAATGCACCTTCATATAATGAAGCGCTCGCAATGCACCTATATATAACGAAACAGTACCTATTAAAAAATATTCATAGTATTTTTTAAGCGCTTTTCCAAAACTAATTAATATTTATTTATTTAATATTATTTTAACGAATTCTCAACCAAGGAAGCACCTTAATTGGAAAAAGTAAACTTGCCTCTCCCTGTTGGAAATGTATCAAGAGAAGAAAAAAGAAATAAAATACAAAGGAAGAGGGTTAAAACTAGAAAAGTTTGTGCTGAACATGCAATAAACTCACACAATAAGCAATTGCAAAATTTAGCAAATTTCAAATTTGCAATTGCCCGCTCTATTAGATGTTTAGCCACAGTTTTAAACCAATTGACTAAAAACATGAACTGGACAATACTTTTTTATTTAATTGATATATTTTTGCTACGGCATTATTTGTTAAAAAATTTTACCTATTCTTGTTTTCAGTTGTAGAAAATGTTAATTTATTTATTTTTGTTTTGGGTATAAGAGGAGCTTTGCTTCTCTGCACTTTTTAATTGTAATTTAATTGATCTTTCTAAAAGGTAGTCCTGATTAGCAAACTTTTATTTGAGGACCTTCTTTCCCAATTATGCCACTTAACTCAATCCTTTCTCTTTACTACAGGAATTTACAATATCTCTGTGGTTGTTTAGAGCTTTTCGTCAGCCTCTGCTCTATAAATGCACTCTATCCACTCATTTTCTTAAACTAATTAAGCAGAACTAATTCACTTATAGGTGCGTACTTCTTCATTTAATTTATCTCATACAAACACCTCTAAAATATATGACAGAATTTTCCAGTGTTTTACTAGGTTTCTTTATACTAAAGCCCATATTTAAAACTTAAAAAACACTTTTTTAGTCGACAATATTAAACACTATAAAATCTGCGATATTATTATTTTATGTGTAAATGAAGCAAGAATGAAGTAAAAGGAATACATATTCCAAATTATATTTGTAAACATATATGTTTTCCTTCTTTTATAGCAAAACCTACTGCGTAACAATTATTTTATTGTTTAAAAAATGACCCTTGTATCGCATCTGTTGCATGCCTATGGACTTTAACAAGCGTTCTTGAGATCGTTACGCGTTGAAACTTTAAATCAGATTAGAAATTATTGTTCCATGACATTCGACAAAACAAACAAGAATCGTTTTGTGCCAATTCGAACAATAAATAACTATTATCCGGACGGTATATTAAATAAAAGTCGTTTAGTTAATAAAAACAAACGAATAATCTTTTACAGACGATAATAATCTGCATTGTTTTGACCGCAGCCATTTGTGAGATGTATTTACACTTAAGAATTCACAAGTTATTTTTTGAACCGAATTTGTTAAGGTATTAAGTTGTTTCTACAATTTCTCACCCAAACAAATAAAATGTATAGGAAAAATATTTTTTATTTCATCGTTGTAAACGAATATATTTTATCATTTTCTTTATTACTGCAATGAATCAGTGGCGGCGAAAGTTATAGTGAAGTTAGAAGTTTGCCACTTTTATTGTTAGTGCAGTACTATGCCAGTGTTGTGGGTAAAACTGCTACTAATCAGCAAACAAAGGGTTTAAGGAAGGACCAATGCTATATTTTCATACAGCAAAGCGGCCATAAAGTCACAACTTTGTATATACCCGTCACAGTTGGTATAAAAGGAACTAAGAGTCGAACTAGAACCCTTCAAAGGCTTAATAAATATGTCAATATGTCAATCTGACGATGCTAAGTCTAGCGAAACGGCTGTCATTAAAGTTAAAAAAGCAATTTTTTAAATAAATATTGGAAGTTTTGTTAAAACGAAGAGATTTTTATTATTCTTAATAAGATGGACTTCCAAAAAGTAAGGGTTAGTACAATCATTTTAATTAAAACATCTTCGAGAGAAGAATTAACCCGATTATATAAGAAGTTACATAATAAAATCAACAATTAGGTTGCACATTAACAAATTGACAATGAAAAAGTCAAGAGTGGGCAGCTGGAGCAGCTTATGCAAATCTTCATTGACTCTGCTATATATTCCGATGGTATAAAGAGCGTTTTCTTATCAAAAACCTGGAAGAATAAACCACGCAACCCACTGATTAGCCTTATCTAAGGTTGAATTCATAGAAAATTTACATTAGATGCATTTAATAAAACTAATTTTTTTAGTATCCCATTCTCTCTTACATTCTAGTCCAGCAAGAGCAACATGCTTTCAAATAAATAAATAGAAATATCAATGCAAGAAGGTGATCAACTATCTACAGTGGTTATGTTAGGCAGTTCAGCATGATGTTCCATGCTGGACTGCCTTATTGGACCCTTAAATAGACATACGAAATTGGATATGCTGTTGACTTGGTCATTTAAGTAACGAGTACTCCTTAAGAGGAGGCTCTCAAAATAACAACAGCAATTACATTTTAATTTCGATGGTCTTTATTTCTTATTCGGTCTCTTAACGACACTCCTTGCATTGATAGCTTCATTCGTCTCTGTGACACTCTCAATTTCGCAGCTGTAGCCTTGGTTACAGCCATAGTTTCCACCCCTTAATACATGTCATGGCCGGTAATACATATTTGTACGACACGTTTCTCATAAGACCCATCGCCGGTGACGTACTATACGACCCATGCACGGAATTTCATGCCAATTTTATTTTGATAGCTTACCTTAAACAAAGTAAATTATAACAAAAATTTCATTGGATCATTCACTAATTACTTTAAAAATCACCTATAAACTAAGCATAATTATTTTCATTTGACACTTAGAGGTTATAAGCACTTACCATTTGAAACCTAGACGGACTAGGGAGAGGTCATAAATTATTATAGTTCTATGATCCGTTTATAGTTTTAGCGGAGTTGTCAATGGTTTTTATTTTCTTTTAGTTAAATTAATTTTACGGCGTAAAAGATTATATACATGAATATATGAAATTATTTGCAATTGTAATCATGAAAACTGAAATAATAAACATTATTAGAATGTTATGTTTTTCTCAAAAATTTGTTTTACACCCTATATTAAATAAAACATTTTAGACTTAAATGATGAGAATAGTATAAATCTTATGTAAAGTATTTCCAAGTTATCACGAGTCACAGAAATCTAAACTGGCAACGTTTTTTTTCATATTTGTGGCCAATTGCAGAAATTGCAAAATTCTTTTTATAAAATTACGTATTTTTGGTACTTTTAATTGCGATTTTCTGTTTCTTGGATTTTATAATCCAAGAATATTTCCCTCTTAAAATATTCTATAGCAATATGGCTTTCTAATAAAAACAATCGTGGCAAAATTCCGTGGGTCGCAAAGTACAAGTTAATATTAAACAACAGCTATAAAACAGTGAATAATATCCAAATAGTGATATGCTTTAATATATTAAGGGTAATGAAAATTACACAAACTGTCAGACCCCTACACACATTTAACAAGAAGGTGGAGCTAGTGGTTTAAAACTTAATGTAGCTAACCGCGCGATAAAGTAAACAAAACTTGAATTTTTAGCTATTATATTAAATCTGTATAAAGTGTCACACTTAGGGCCGGTGGCATAAACGCTTGTCAAACCTCTGTTACTTTATTGTAGTGATGAGCGAGACTGGTCTTGGTCTTGCAGTCTTGGTCTTGATCTTGCAGAAAATGCAAGACCAAGACCAACTTCAAGCTGCAAGATCAGGACCAAGACCGAGCAGTGCAAGACTTATGCAAGACCAAGACTTAGCATTGCAAGATATACGCAAGACCAAGACCAAGCCTGCAAGAGTCTTGCGGTCTTGCGTCTTTTAAACATATAAACCGAAAAATAAAGCAACCATGGATTATTTTAAACTCTAAATCTTTGGTTTCCTAGGATAGCCGTGCCGCAATAAAGCGGCCCTAATTTGACGACCGTTCCAAACGGCCGCTATCGGTGAGCAAAAATATAAAGTAAAAGTTTAACGTTATTGACCGCCTAAATCCATTTTTGTATTTGCTTTCGTTTTGTGTGTTTATAGTTTGTTTTATGTCTTGTGTTTAGTTTCATTATTTGACAATAATTAGAGTGTTTCTGTATTGAAAGCAAAAAATGGATGATTTGGACTTGGCAATGATAATATTTTTGGAAGACAAGTCTTCATCGGAAGAAGAAACGAAAAGGTCGGAAGAAAGTAAGATTTTTAAGAAACGGAAAACTGAAGGCGTCTACGAAATCTTAATATGTCGTCACCTTCAAACAAATGATGAAAAATTTATCTTGGCAAAAATGGCACGTGATTTTTTGTCCATTCCAGCTACTTCGGTTCCAGCAGAAAGACTCTTCTCAAAAGCATCTTTGGTAATAAGAAAACACCGTAATAGACAACAATGAGTCCGCCCGCTGGTTACTGTGTATCAATTGTTAGGCAACGAAACTAAAATAGTTTTTACCTATATCTATTCGAATAATTTGTCCTATTTTTGTTTTTCATTATTTGAATCAAAAGAAAAAAAAATTTATAATATTTAGATATATAGTAGGTACTTTTTTCTAACTGTTATGAAAACTTAGTATTATTGGTAATGTAGCCTACCTACTGTTTTTATTCAACACCAAACATAGTTTTAGTTTATTTCAAATTTAGAGAGACGCAAAATTCAGTTACTTTAATATTCATATATTTTTCCAAACTCATAAATTAAAATTATTAAATGTTAGATTTTTACGTCTGATTCTATATATTATTATCATTGATACATTATAAAACTATATTCTAAAAAATTGTCAAAATGAATAAAAAAAAAAAAATTCTACAAGCATGCGTAAAACATTTTAATTCAGACAATATCTCTTTCCCGCACGGAGTGCGGAGTGCACGCATTTGTTTTTATTAATTAGAGATATTTTCCGATAACCTTTTTGACAAATTATTGTATTATTATCTTTATCTTGTTGGACTACATACAAATAGTAAAAAAATTAAAATTATTTTACATGAAAATAGGGATTTTTAAAATGTTTGTTTTTAAAAAAATCATAATTTATTAAATCACCCCTGTAAACCTTACTCAAAGCAACAACAAGCTCACCTGTTTAAGTAGGGTTGCTATAGCTACAGTCGTGTATTTATTGATACTATGAAAGATTTAATTGTCACAATCGCATCTTTTCAAGTATCTAAATAATTTTCGAGGTGATTTGCTTGTAAAAAAAATATTGATCCTAACTCTTGCGGAAATTAACTTTTCCGCACTTGTTAGTATAATAACTATCTCTTACATGGACCCCAGTAAATCTAAAAAAAAAGTGCAAGACTTGCAAGAGTCTTGCAAGACCAAGACCAAGACCAAGACCAAGACTGCTTATTTGACTGCAAGACCAAGACCAAGACCTTGTATGCAAGACCGAGACCAAGACCAAGACTAACCTGGTCTTGGTCTTGGTCTTGCATTTGCTCATCACTACTTTATTGTATGTTAAATTGGTTACATCGCCCTGAAGCGCATGCACTTGTATTGAGTTTTAAAAATAATTTGATTAGTCGACGAGAAATGTAAAAATTGGTTCTTATGCTACTTTTTCACATTTCTTAGAGTGATTATGTTGACTAGACTTTGGAAAGACGACGTCAACTTCATAAAAAATCACTAAATATGAAATGCCTGCGCACGCGCTATCGTTGCACATACACTTGTCAAAAGTTAACAACCTGTTAGCTAACAGAGCTTTAACAAGCTTTTATGCAACCGGCCTTTAGATTTACTCTTCAGAGAGAGAGAGGAGAAAAAAATTTTCATAGCAGCCAACTTTTATGAGAGTATAGGTAAAATAACTACTTTCTTTGATACTTGTACATTTAGTGACGTTAATCAGGAGAAATATTTCAAACGGTAACTAGTAATTTATATTGAAAGTTTACAGTTTATGAGATTCATGAAGATGTACTTCATCAAAAAGATAACAATCGACTTTATTACTATCGTATGTACACTATCGTATATATATGCATCGCATGTCCAACAAAAATATTGATCATTTATTTGAAAGAATAAGTACGAGTAGGAATGCTATGAGATATTCATCTTTACGGACAAATATAGACAGATTATCTAAATTATTCTGATAGGAGTATAATCATGAGTGTGGCTACGGTGCATATAATTGCCCATGTATATTCAGATTTTAAATTCAATACTTGGCTATTCGATGAAGAGGCAGGAATAAAATTATGGTTATAATGAAAAACCATTTAATTGTGAGAATACGAAAATTTTCTAGTATTCGCTTTTAAAACGTGAACTAATGATAAATTTTAATTATTTTTATATATTATTAGGTTATGGTGTTTTTAATCAAAAATGTCTTTATTGTTGTTTCAGTTTTATAAGATCATCATCATACTGTAATATTAGAATGCAATAGAACTAGAAGATAATAATGAAAAGTGAAAGTTAGTAAGAAGTAAAATAGTTATTTACATTACAAGTCCGGGAAGTGACTTATTACGGTACGAGATAGATGTTAGAAGAATATCTAATCGAGTACCGTGAAAATCACTTCACGGACGTGTATCGTACTATATTTTTTTTCATACTGCCTTGGTTTTAAATGCAATAAAATATGAAATTGAAATGATATATTTGACCAAGTAAAAATGCAAATAAAGGCAGACATATTGAATTTTTCTGCACACATGAAATATCTGCGGAGGAAATGGATCTGAATTTATTTATTTATTTATTTATTCTATTCATCCAAACAGGCCCTAATTACATGGACAATATATTAATATTTTAAATATTTCATTACTTTAATCTATAACTTATAACTAACTACTAACTACCAGAACTGTATGGTTAAGAAAGTGATCAGAATAATCATTATTAAATATTTGTTTACATTATATTATGTAACAGGTATTGAAGGATATTAGCACGAAATTTATTTTCAGATGTTGTCCAATCAATATCAATCGCAACATTTGTTTGATTGGCTAAGTGAAGCATGGCTGCAAGAGGTGACTTTATGGCATTGATTTTATAAGTTATATTAAAAATGGGGTAAGACCGTGTTCGTCGAGGAGGAACGTTGAAAGGGAGGAGAGAACAGTCAATTTTATTGTTCATAATTTTATGCAAAAACATCATAGCTGTTAAATTTCGCATTTGAGCTAGTGATAAAATTTAAAATTCAGACCTGAGTTGTGTGGTTCTCACTGTTCTGTAATATGGCCATCTTTTATATTTCTTATAGTATAGATGTCGAAGTAATTTGTTTTGCATTTTTTCTACTTCATTAAGTATTGTTTGATATTCGTGCATCCATAAAATTGAGGCAAATTCTAACTTAGGGCGCACCAGGCTGTAATAGAGACTTTTTATTGTGTTTACATTTCTAAATTTATATGTTTGGCGAATTATGTATCCCAACATGCGATTTGCAGATTTGATTATATTTTGAATATGACTCGAAAAAGAGAACATACGATCATAAGTTACTCCTAAATATCTAACTTGGTTTTTACGTTCTAATATTCTACCATCTATCTCATCTATCTCTCAAGAAAATTACTGGATCCTTTATTCGAGTTACAGTCATTACACTACATTTATTTATATTAAAAAAAAGTTTATTAGTCAGGCTCCATTTGAAAATTTCATGGATATGTTTTTGTAGTGCAACACAATCTCTAACCGTGGTAACTTTTTTAAGATTTTAAAATCGTCCGCGAATAGTAAACATCGTGAATGTTTCTCCACGTCTGGTAAGTCGTTAATAAATACCGTAAATAATAGTGGTCCCAGGTTTGATCCCTGTGGAACTCCTGAATTGGCTTTATACTTATCTGACGTATTACCCTTATACCTAACAAAAAAATACCTATCTTTTAAATAATTTCCAATTAATTTTAACGTATTTCCAGGTACTCCATATTTATTCAGTTTTTCTAAAAGAATATCGTGATTCACTTGATCGAATGCTTTACGAAAATCTGTAAAAACTACATCCATTTGTAGGCAGACATATTGAATTTTTCTGCACACACGAAATATCTGCGGAGAAAATGGATCTGAAATTAGATGATATTGTTGAGAAAACTGCGGAAGCGATAGGGTAAATCATTCCAGTTAAGTCTGCGAAAAGATATGAAAAAGAATTTAAAAATTTAAAATTTAAAAAGTAGTGCTGATGAAAATTTGATGTTGGCTTACTTTTTGGATGTAGTAAGAACAGTTTTTTTAAAGAATATTCTTTTCAGTTAAAATTTTAAGTCAGAAACATTCAACCCTTCCTAATCAGCCAAACCAGTCGAAGGTGCTGGCAAAGGAACAAATTGAAAGCTTCATGAGAGACGCTCCAGATAAAGAATTTCTATTACTCAAAGTGATGGCATTACTTCGAGTTGCTGGAGGTTGCCGAAGGAAAGAGATCTATAATTTAGAAGTTAGTGATGCGGAAGGTGCGGGTACTCAGCTAGTAGTTAAGATTAACCAGACAAAAACGCATATTCGACATGTTTTCACTGTGATTAAGAGTGATGAGGTTCACTATTTGGATGTGTTTAGAAAATACATTAATTTACGGCAACACGTCTCCCTAAAAGCTTTTTTAGTGGGTTATAGACAAGTAAAATGTCTGTCTCAAAGAGCTGGTACACATACAGTTTAATAGCAGAAAACTTCCAAGATTTATTTGCTCATTAACTACTTTAAACTGTTGATCTGCTAGATGTATTTTAATTTCAAATTCTTCTAGAAAATCTAAATTTTGTTTTTTATCATTTGAGTTTTCAAAATTTACTGCACTCACCTTTTTTCCAAAATCAAATTCTAGTAACGATCATGAAGTACATCGTAAATAAATACAGATAGAAAATCTTCATTAAAAACTTACCCTGTAACAAAAGAAAAAATAATTAGACTATGTCAAGATTCGATTTAAGTAGTGTAATTATAGATTATAATAAATCATTCATATAATATTTTAAGACAAATAATTCTATTAAGTATTTTAAAATATTTTCGTCTAAATTATATTAGCAAAATAAATAATTTGTTCCAAATTTAGCACCGCTCGAAGAATTCTGAAAGTGTGACCGAGTTTAAGATAAAATAGTTTTTCTCATAACGTATTTTAACTAAAATGTGCAAAAATTAGTTAGCTTTATAATAAATTAATAAATAAAATGATTTGTTTTTAAAAACGAATATAATTAGTTGAAGATTGTCAAAAAATTATATTTTAGCCTAATGTTATCAATTCTAAATCAATCATTTCATTTCATTTGAATTTAGCCCTTTCTTCCTAATTTTTCTTTAATTTCTTCTTATTTTTTCCCCAGTTCCGCAATTGCACCTGATTGTTTTAAATTTCTTTTGTTTTTGTTCCTTAATTTCTTCCTTTTGTAATTTTCCTTTGGAACTAATTTCGGCTGTGTCCCAATTATCTTGGTTCTTTTTGAGTTTTTCCAGCTTTTTCAAACATTATTTTTCCATGTTCCTATTAGTGGTATATTGGCTCTATGATGAATTAATTTATATTTGGCACTCCATTCAATTTGTGCTACTGTTTCTTTTCCAATTTTTCTTGTTAATGGGTTTCTTTTTACTGTCTTCTTATAAAAGTGTTCTGTTTTATTTTTTATAATTTCTGCCAACGGCGTGTATTCATACTTTTCTCTAATTCCTGCATTAGTTCTAAATGCTTTTTCGCCATATTTTTAAAACATATTCTATCTACTGGAACACCCAACACAAATTAAAAATATAAAAAACCTTTAATTGGGACCAAAAAATATGGTTAAAATGTTACTTTGTATCAACTTTATAAAAAAAATATCTCACTTACCATTTTCATTATTAAATATAAGCTCTACTGATGATCGTGAAGATCTGATATTTTCTTCAATATTCATCCTGTAAAATAAGGGAAGTAATTAACTGTTGCATGATTTTGTTTCGTACCTAAAAAGAGTCTTAAATGGCGAGGTTTGCAGGGTAAAGAGAAAATCAGAGGGAAAAAGATAATTAAAACTATAAACGAACAATTTCAAAATATACAGAAAGTCCAATTTAAATATTAACAAGCTGGTATTATATTTTCGTCTGGTCGAGAAGTCATATAAATCGGATTTGGGTTAAACCCATCCGAAAAATCTGATTTTGGTGTTAATCGATTAGAAATGACGAATAGAAAATCATGAATATCATAATATTTTTTAAAAAATTTCATCTTCATTGTTACTAACTTTAAATTCGTTACTGTGAGTAAAATAAAAATACAAGAATTTTTTTAACCCTTGGAAATTTTTTAAAAATTGAAATTGTTATCAACAAGCAAAGTAAACAAATGCCATTTTATATGTAAAAAATTTAAATTATTTTAAACAATTGTTCACAGTCGTTTTTTAAAAAACGTGGAATTATTTATTTAATTAAACGTATACTATGATATTCAGTATGTTGTGAGGTGTTATAAAAACATATTAATTGTTGATGCAATTGTTTATAACAAATTGTTTAATTAATAAACGATTAAATAATTAACTAAAAAATTCTAAAAGAATACTAGTTTATAGAGAAGAGAAAATTATGATTTTTAGGATTTTTTCATTTCTTAATATTAAATTTAAACAATTGTTAATAAACAAAAACGTTAATTAACCATTAAAAATTTTTTTGATGAAAAAAAATTTTTTTTAAATCATGGTTTTTAATAAATAGAATAGCAAAAAAAAATTTTAAAAATTGTTAAATAAGCCATTTGTTTATAAAAATTACAAATATTTAAAAAAATTGAATTTATATTGTTTATAGCGTATTAAAAACGCCTGTAAACAATTGTTTAAAAAAATTAAAATTTTTTACATCTAAAATGGCATATGTTTACTTTGCTTGTTAATAACAATTTCAATTTTTAAAAATTATCAAATTTTATTATGTAACTTTGTTCAGTAGCAATGATAAAGGATTCCAAGGGTTAAAAAAAATTCGTGTATTTTTATTTTACTCACAGTAACAAATTTAAACTTGATAACAATGAAGATGTAATTTTTTAATTAACAAATGGATAGAAATGTGAAAAATAACTTAATAAATTTTTGGACTACAGAAATTTGTTCTCTGATAAGTTCTGATTAGTGCTAGAATTTTTTAAATTCCTTTTATTAATATTTATTTATTAAAAAAAATAATTTATGTCATTTGGTAGTTGCGACGTCCGTTTTTTATGCCATTTTTAACATTAATTTAGACCTCCAAATAATTGAGCTACAATTCGGAGAGTTAGGACTTTTTAATCGGAAATTTCCTGCCCTTTAAGAATCCGTTCAGTGTTTTGTTTTAGCTATTATAGTTTTTGAGTTATTAACAAAAATGTAAACCCCCTTATTTTAAAATCTTAAATTGTTAATAACAATAGGAAATTTAAAAAAAAATATTTTGATATTCAGGAAAATTTTTCTATTTGTCATTTCGAATCAATTGACACCAAAATCCGATTTTTCGGATAGGTTTAATCCTAATTCGATTTTAATGACTTCTCGACCAGACTATTTCTATGGTGAGATAATTTTTTTTATTATAAAATTATAAGGTAAAAGGTCGGTATAGCGGTTTTCGCTATTATAAGAGATTTTTCAAAAATTCTTTTTCAGGGCGTTTCTATAGGTCGATTATGACACAAATCTGTGTGCGCGTTTTCAAAAATTTATTTCTATAATTTATTATTAATAAAAACATACTTACGGGACGGTGGAGTGAATAGGGGTGCTGGGTGGGGACGAAACAATAGAAATCCTACATTAAACACCAAAAAACAGTATTTCAGAGTACACACCGCACTTTCTGTTCACAAAAATGTTCAAGAAATTGTTTAAAAACATAAAGAAGGAGGCATTTCTACAAAAAATACCACTGCTTCTATCAAGCCTGTCATTTTAATAATGACGAACTTCATGTTATCAGCTGATCAAAATGAATGCGCCTATCGCCTATTTTATTTTTCTTCATCCTTCATTAATAATGGCGAACGAGATTTGTCATGTGTGGGATAGTTTTACGAAAAATTTAATATTTTTCAAAATTAATTTACATTTTTCATGTGCACCGAGTGCAGTGTATTAGTGTTTTCTTGTGTTTGACGTTGGATTTCTACTGTTTCGTCCCCACCCAGCACCCCTATTCACTCCACCGTCCCGTAAGTATGTTTTTATCAATAATAAATTATAGAAATGAATTTTTGAAAACGCGCACACAGATTTGTGTCATAATCGACCTATAGAAACGCCCTGAAAAAGAATTTTTGAAAAATCTCTTATAATAGCGAAAACCGCTATACCGAACTTTTACCTTTTATACTTTTGTATGAGCCAAACTATGTATTTGCCAGACAAATACATAAAATTGGGCTCTGCTATTAACAATATTTATTTAAAAAATATTTAATTTAACTTACCATATTGGTCTGTCATCATCTACATTTCAACCATGTTTTATTGAACTGCCATTGTCTATATTCACATATTTCAGTTTAAATATCACTAACACTGTAGTTTTCCGCTAATAGGCACATCACTATACCGCACTTTCACTATTTTTGGACTAACTGGTTAAATAACTAATGCACAGTTTTAATTGTTTAAAATAAAAATGTTTTTATCAAAGTAAAATATTTCTAAACGCGTAATAATACATTATTATTAAATGTACTTATACCGGCTAAAATTACTAACGAGTAATAATTTCCGATCACCTCCTGTGTACATTCGACACAACGGAATACACAAAAAGTACTGATTGACCTTTCGATATGCGTAGACGATAAGACACTAAAAATACCTGCCGAACTAGTCGATTAATCATATTATAAAATTGACGAATTTGATAAATCAAATAAATACTTTCTTAACGACTAAATTATTTTACAGGGTACGTAAAAATAATATAGTTAACCCTCTCAATATACCTTACTTAAAGACTGTACATGCAAGTTGAATTTAGACAAATAATAATTTGTTATATACCTGAGTTACAGTCTTAGAAGAATAGGATATATTTTAAGTTAAAACGCAATAACGTTTTTGCTTGTTTTGTTCAGTAAAAAAGCCTTTTTTTATTTAGTAAAAAGAATGATTCTGTTTATAATATTTTTCATTGTTTTTATTAATTTAGAAGTTAGTAAACAAGATTATGAATTTTTGTAAATAGTCACATTTTGCGTTGTAAAATATCTTTTATTTTTAGTCTTTGATGGTTCGTCTTTAATTTTTGGTTCTTAATAGTAATCATTAATTATTATAAAGTTTAAGAAGGAAATTATAGTATTCTATCAAATAGTTAATAATAGTATATTATTCAATAAGCATATAATAGCCATTACATGCGAGTAGAATACTATACTTTGTTCACGACTTTCAAATAAAATTTACTAGTAATTATAAAAAATCTTTGTTTTATGAAGTAAAGTACAATGTCGTAGCAGCATTATCATTTGAGTTCTTACTTAAATTACTCCTTATTTAAGTCAGAACTATAAAAAAGCATATATTTGATTTTGATGTAAATATTGCTTTTATACTTTTTTTAACACAATATTGTTTGATTTATAAGTTTTTATGTAACTAACCCATATTTTAGGACAAAATTATATTTTTATTTTGTTAAATACTTCTTATTTAGCACTATTTAGCAAAATTACAAATCGAAAAGACTGCAAAGACAAAGAAAATTGCAGGATAGCATGTAAATAAAAGTTCATATAAAATACTCGTATTGAATAATATTCCTGTGTATCTGTGTATAAAGTATACCATATACCAAAGTACATTCTGTATAGGCAACACTTATTACGCGTGTGTGTATTGGAGTGTATGCTACCGTGTTATGAACAAAGAATATTCTCATACCAAGTTTAGACATACGTGCTGTTTTGACGTCATACAGTGTATAATGGTTCATTATTCACTAGTGAATAATGGGTAACATTATACTTGAGCAAGCACATGTATAATTAAGGTTTTATAGCACGGTCGTGGACAAATTATTTTTTTTTAAATCATCTTCGAATTATTTAAACATAAATCCTGAAAGGTATTATAATTTCTATAATTATAATTTCTAATTAATTATAACTAATTGTAAACATGTTTTAATCAGGCGGTCATAATAAATTTATAATAATACAGATTTTAAAAATGATGTTTTAATTAGTTCAGATTGATTTGGTGCTGCGAACCCCGCTTCTCTCGGCACGCAGTGATAGATTTTTAATAAAACATAATTGGACAGCGACTATTTTCGGCCTATAAGCAGGCCATCATCAGGCTAGAAAAAACATAGGTGGGAGGTAAAAAACATGCAGATTACAATGTGGTTCTAGTCGCTGTCCCTGTAAACCTGTAAATTTGTAATAAAAATCTGTGACACTAATTTTGGTATTTTGGTCAACCACATTGTAATCTGCATGTTTTTTACCTCTCACCTATGTTTTTTCAAGCCTGATGATGGCCTGCTTATAAGCCGAAACTAGTTAACTTACTTAACTAATTTAAAAATCTAAGAATAATAAAAAACTCTTCGCTTTAACTCAACTTCAAAGTTTAATTGAAAAATTCGGTTTAAAATCACAATTACAGCTGTTTCGCTAAAAAACTAGCATCGTCAGATTGACATATTGAAATTAAATTTTTTGTTTGTTTGCAGCTAGTTACCTGATGTTGATTAAGTAGGTAAGGCTAGACCAAGTATGGAAGTAATAAAACACAATAATATTAAAGCCTAGATGTTATTAGCCCTAAGGGCTGTAGTTTCGTATGTTAACACTCCTAACACTAAAGTAGCTAAAAAATTAATTATTCTAAATAATTATGGTTACATATCTAAATATTCAGTACAAAATTCATTAGATCATTAAATAAATGTAATTTACAAAATAATACTAAATTAGTATCGTTTGATCTAACTAATATGTTCTCTAAAATACCTCCTAAAGAATGTATAGTTTTAGTTAAACAGCTTTAGATGAAAGAAATATCCATCCAGATATATCGGATATAATTGACATATTTAATGGATGCATTAGCCAAAATTATTTTATTTTTAAGAGGGGCGTCAAAAATGTGACAGCTGAAAACGGGTGGCAAGCCTGAATTGTACCCAAAATTTCAATCATTTTGTAAACAACAAATCTAAAGAACGCCTTTAAATTACATATTCAAATTTTAACAGGATATAGCTTAGACCTTTCTCTAGGAGATAAGGTTTTTTAGTTAAGTTTTATATTGTAATAAAAGAGATATTGGTGTTTAAGTGATGGTATGTTTTAAAAAAGTTTGACAATTTGTGATCACGAATTTTAACGCCAGAAGCTTAACTCCTAAAGAAAGCATAGAGAATGTGACTAGCAAAATATTAAGTTAAAGAAAGGTATATTTTTTGAGATTTGTTGCACGCAAAATTTGAACATTGCACTAATCTGTCAATTTAGTTCAACAGTTTTGGTGGCGCTTTTTTCAAAGACGTATGTCGATTCTAATTCTCCAAATCCAAACTTCACTTAACTTAACATAACCAACCTAACCTTATTTCTCGTTTATAACGTCAAAATATAATTTTAGTGTTTTGCTTTTAAATATATAATTGTCTATATTAATATTCGTTTATAATTTACCAAAAGTTAAAAAAAATAAATTTAAAGTATATTTTCACAATTTGCGTTGGTTTTTACATAGTTTATAGCATTATCCAACTGTGATATGTGCAAGGAGTTTAGTGTTGTGAACCGTTGTTATTTCCTAAATTACTTTTTACTTAAACACAGTTGTCTTATTTTAGTCGAATTGGTAAAAATGTGAGTTTTGAGAGACCTGCTTTTTCTTTATACTTTTTTAATCTTTAAGTTACCTTATATCTTTATTTGTTAAATAACATAAACCCAACCTAAGGGATTTACATTTATAAATTAAAACTACATATGTAAATATTAACAGCTAAGTGTTAAACTATTTTTCTAAATAGGCAGGATAATGTCCACAAAGTAAGGGTTTCTACAATATTTATTTACATGTTCAATATGCATAAATATAATAGCTTTCTCTTTAGATAATGTGAAGAATGAAAATTTACAGTCAAATATGTAATATTTTTATTAAAACAGTTTTACAAATTTGGGTTGGATACTGAATACGTCTGTTATCTTTATATATATATATCCCCCTCACCATTAAAAGTTTGTTGGTAAATGATGAAACAGACCAAAGGGTTCCATATTCATGTCAGAATGAACTGGGTACATATAATTGAGAAAATGAGTCCTAAAAAAGAAAAACATAAAACATTTACTTGTTATTTACTATTAATATGCAGATGTTATTTGCTAATGTTTAAAATGTAATTGAACGCTAAAATAAACATTTGTATTTTAAAACACATAGTAGCCCACAATAGGTTTCATATTGATGTAGCCATGGGTTCTATAAGGGTCCAGATTCAATGTTTTTGAAGAAAGAGTTCTAAAATATAAAAGATTAGAATTAACAGTAAAAATTATTAATTATTTACTATAAATAAAATAAACCCTGTGTAGGCAGTTACTTGAGGTCCAAAGATTTTGAGGAAACAGTAGCATATATTTTGAAAACCATTGATTTATAAAATTTAATTATCTAAACATAGATGAAATAACATATATGGTTGCCAGAAAAAGTATATTGCTAAAAATAGTATTTTCAGGACATTTTTGAAATACTTTAGAAAAGTAGTAACCTATTGAATCTTGTAGAAATATTTTGTTTTCCATATTCCACCTAATAAAATCAAAAATTAATCAAATAGTTTTGACTTAGAAAATGATACTAATATTCTTCCTGGTCTATCCTAGTATTTAAAGTACACAAAGGATGGCTTAAAGGACGAGTAGCATTAACACTTCTCTGAGATGCCCTAGTAAAGACTCTTACATGAAACCAAAGAAATATGCCATCCAGATAATGCTAATTATTTAGTATCAAGAGGCAAATTCACAGGGGAAAAAGCACACAGTAGCAGTAGTACACAAAATACCACTGATTTCAATTTTCCAAAGAAAATACTTCAACATGGGCAAATATTATTGGTAGGTACTCAAAAAGAAGAAAAATTCATGTATCTAATATGCAAAATACCTATATCAATACATCTTTTAAAACTAAATTTGATATTTAGATCTGAATCATAGATAATAAAATAAATATAATACCTACCTATTAATTGTAAAAATTTAAACCAGTAAATAAACAAATTAAAACTTACCTCTTATCACTTCTGATTACTAGATGGAGAGTGCTTTCAAATGTAATGGATCTTTATAAAATAAATAGATTTTTTCATTTGTGTGAAAGATACCAGTTAAAAAATTCAGTTACAATCCTATTGGATACATTTTAATTTCAATTGATTCCACAAAGTATGGGGTTGACATTTTTGGAATATAATTAATAGCCATAATTTAATGATACAATTAGTTTTATTAAGATATACCCATATTAACAATTATGTTTAGTACTTGCAAGAGTATTGTTAGCCAATTGCTGATAGTCAGCTTATCCCACTTCTTTAGGTATCTTGAAAACAGGTGCACAAAGTGTATTTCTATAGATACTAGATTGGTTAGTAATTATCGTAGGTTATTGAAAACATTATTTTTTTCTTGTGCCACATTCTCAAAATAAAAATAAACTATAGGTAAGCTTTATTGTAGTGTGTGCTTTACTTTGTACTCCATTTTTCATTAAATCATGGATCTGGGTGGTAATTTAGGAATGTCCAAGACTCTCTAAAAAATAAGTGATATTTATTTATTTAGGCAGTAAATAATTAGCAAGGTACCTACTTACTTGAAGTCATATTGAAGACAGACTAACCTGTTAATGTTTACAAACATTATAGTAACACTTTTGCAATAATCATCAAACGTTTTGAAAAAGTATTTAAATTTTTCCCCACAAAATATATTCTAAAAATTTACATCTACTTCAACACCTTCAAATAATACATCCATCAGAAAGTAAATAAATTAATCTCTGATTAAACCTTAGACAAGGAAAGAGAGAGGACTGCGCATTGGAATCAATTTATGTAACCCATTTACCACTAAACTAATGGCGGACAATATTGACATAGGCGTATCATACGATTTTTCTTATACGATTATTAAATAATCATTTTCATTATTTCGTATTACAAATCTAATTTAAAAAAGTCTTTATATATGTACGGCTCCAAAAAAAACAATCATTTTAAAACATATTTATTTAATAAATATTACAATTTTAATCTATTTTAAATATATGTTTTTGTTTCACGCCACTGCAAAACTATTACATCTATAAGAAAATAATAACAATTAATTGAAAAATAATATTTTAAACTGAATGAAAACAATTTTCAAAAAGTATGTACTATTAATTTAAGTTATCATACATAACATATGTGATTTAGTTAAACATCTATTACCTGAAAGCTGTAATAATATTAATAAAAATAAATTTCAAGGAAATAGTTTTAAAATACTTTTTACCTATGAAATGAAATTCCTACCTCTTTTTTAGCACTCTGACTGATGCACTTATAAACTGCACAATTAACCATTTTAAAATGTCTATTCAGGTAATTAAAAAAGGTGAAAATTAATAAAAAAACTAAAAAAATACAATTCGATGTTCCAAATTTGTTTACCACCAAACATATGTCAAACGTTTGAAACTTGGCTTCTCACACACGAATAAGGTTTTCATTGCCATGCGCTGTCCTCTCTCTTTCCTAGTCTAAGGATCAAACTAACAACTAACCTCGTTTAATTTTGCATTGTTGCCAATACATTTCAATCTCAATTTTAAAAAAGGTATAATTACATATTTTCCACTTTATTTCAATTTTTCTTTAGACCATGTTGATGTGTGTATATTCAGAAACCGTAATATGTTTTTATTATAATTAACATATTTATTCTAATAAATACCTTAATTAGTAAGGGTTGGTACCAGAGCTGGGTAGTATCCGGATACTTCTGTATACGGATACAATATCTGGATACTGTTTATGTATCCGAAAGCTCTTTTAAATTTTGTACCCGGTATCCGTATCCGTTACCAAATTTTAAAGTATCCGATATCCGGATACTGTTTTTAATATTGGGATACTTTTAAACATTATTTATCGCCCTCCGATAATGCACCTAACGTAGGCACAACGCTGCCCTTATTCCTTTAATTCAGATGTGTCTAACATGTTAAATCTCATTTTTCGTACTGGTCACCGTTATAATATATTATTATATTCTAATGGAGCTTTGTTTTTACCTATAAATCAGTTTCATAAGTACCTACGTTATTTATTTTTTATATTTTCTATATCTCTCTTTTCAAGAACCCCTTTGTACCCTGTATTTATAATTATTAGAAGAAATTATTTTTCGGATATTATAAAAAAGGACATCCTAATATTTATATTTTTATTTTAGTGTACCTACAAGTACAAATAAGTACACCCCCTAAAAAGTTTGAAAACTCGGCTGGTCCGACGCTGGCCAAATTCAATATCAAAAGTTCAGGCAGTGACACGAAAAATTTTTCGTTAGTTAAATGTATTTTTATTATTATATATTACATTAAAAATACCTGCACATCAGGTAGTAGACCTGATGTGCAGGTATTTTTAATGTAATATATAATAATAAAAATACATTTAACTAACGAATTATTAGTATTAAACAATTAATACTAATAATTTGTCCTTTTTAAAAAAAGTATCCTTCAAAGTATCCTAGGAAGTATCCGGATAGGTACTTGTATCCGAATACATTTTTAAATGAAAGTATTCGAACTTTTTAAAAAAGTATCCGGATACATTTTGAGTATCCGTATCCGGTACCCGGATACTTTTTTTCAATATCCGACCCAACTCTGGTTAGTACAATAAATTTCATTAATTAATTATTTGTTAGGAATGCCGAAATTTTATTTTATTTTTTTTATATATCCATATTTTAAATCCTAAAATCAATTAATTTGTTACGCCTATGACACAACAATATCACAACAAAACTTCGAAAACATATTCAAATAGGATATTTAATAAAAATTATACAGGTATTTTTCATCTGTTTATGGTCTCAAGGTCAAATGTATGTGTATGTCTTGAAAATATCCAAAGATTTACGAAGCAAAATTCATATTTTCATCTCTGTCTTAGACAAAGAAAGTCAACAAGCTCTAAAAATATTCAAATTTATAACAAAAATACTAATTTGAAACCACTATCGCCATCTACTGTTCATTCTTGTAATTTAAAAATAACCAGATTTTTCACTAAATTCAGGCAGGCTTACCAAATTAGAAACGCCCCTCTTAATAACAAAGTATATATTCAAAATGAAGATCTTTCAATGGGAAGTCCTATTTCTCCAATTTTAACAAATATCTTTATGGATAATTTAGAAAAGCTAATCTTTAATTCTAGTTATATAAACAATATTGTATTTTGGTATAGGTATATTGATGATGTCTCAGCAGGTTTTGTAGGTAGTGAACGACAATTAGATATATTTTTTAATTATATTAATACCTTGCATCCTAAAATTAATTTTACCTTAGAAGTTGAAGAAAATAATTCAATAAATTTTCTAGATTTAAAAATTGAAAAAGTTAATAATTCATTAAATTATTCAATATACAGAAAACCAACACAAACAGATGTAACCATACAATATCATTCAAATCCTCCTATATCACATAAATTAGCAGCTTATAATTCTATGATACATAGAGCATTTTCTATTCCTATGAACAAAAATAATTTTAATAAAGAAATTGAGATTATAAAACAAATAGCTACATGTAATGGCTATCCATTACATTTGATAAATAAATTAATAAATAAGAACATAAAATGTCAGTACAACTAATATTCCCTCAACAAACTAAAGAAATTTAAAGTTATAAAAGTATTACATATTGTGGAAATATTTCTAATACAATTTCAAAAATAATATCTTCGGCAACATCTGCATTAATTTCATTCAAATCACATAACAATGTTCGTAAATTGTTAAATTTAAAAACAAAATTACCAAAATTAAAAAAAATCTGGTGTTTACAAATTTAATTGTTCAAAATGTAATGCTGTATATGTAGGTCAAACACAAAGAAATTTTGAAATAAGATTCAATGCACACTTAAGAGCATGATAGATTACAACAACCAGATGTTAGTTTAGATTGAATTGAATAATAGTTCAACCGTTCCGTTATTTATTGTTCTTACATTTTTAAGGCTCATTCTGCAAACCTTCACATGAGTGCCTTAAAAGGTACTTTTAACAAGTATATCGCAATATTTTATCTACAAAGTAATTATACAGTTTGAATTATATTTTAAAAACCTGTATTAATACATCTAAAGAAGATAATTTTAAATTGCATTATATAGTACGGACCTTAGCAACCACTGTTGATACAACTGTTTATGAATGTTTTGATGCATCTGTCAGACGTTTGTTGATTTTATGTAAAACGCAGTTAACGTTGTAGATTTTTCTAAAATGGAAGAAAGTAATGAAAATGATCCATTTGAAGACATAGAGGCGGCGGCCAATAGAGCAACCCTCGAAAATCCAGGGTTCAATACCCTATAGCCTATAATAAGTTTCAGAAATGGTGTGAGGCGAAAAGCGTTTCTGGAAAATATACTGAAAATGTATTTCTGACCTATTTTGAGGAGAAAGCAAAGGTATGGAAGGCATCATCTCTGTGGTCAAATTATTCGATGATCAAATCTATGCTACGTATAAATAGCGACATAGATATCAGCAAATATTTTAAGCTTATCGCATATTTGAAGCGTCAAGCAGAAGGTTACCGGTCAAAGAAATCAAAAATCTTGACTAGAGTCCAAATTGAACAGTTTTTGAAGTCTGCATTAGACGATGAGTATCTTCTAATGAAAGTAGTTGTGATTGTGGAAATATTTGGTGCTTGCCGCAGGGAGGAGCTTTGTCAATTGACTGTTGACGATGTATAAGATATGGGTACTTCATTAATTATTAAAATACCAGATACTAAAACCAATGTTTCACGAAGTTTTACTATTATTGAAAAAATTTATTTGGATCTTTATCGAAAATATGTGGCTCTTCGACCAGCAAATGTCGGACACAGGTGATTTTTCTTGAAATACGTGAAAGGTAAATGTACCAGAAATACGGTTGGAATTAATTCGATTCAAAAAACTCTTGCTGCTGTAGCAAGATTTCTGGATTAAATTTATTGTATT
The DNA here is from genome assembly GCA_035357415.1 of Ophraella communa. Taxonomy (NCBI): domain Eukaryota; kingdom Metazoa; phylum Arthropoda; class Insecta; order Coleoptera; family Chrysomelidae; genus Ophraella; species Ophraella communa. Next base: position 30,333,851 of record CM068991.1, on the reverse strand, counting down.
AACTCTTACTTTTTGGAAGTCCATCTTATTAAGACTAATAAAAAACTCTTCGTTTTAACGTAACTTTCAAGTTTAATTGAAAAAATATGTTTTATATTACAATGTCGGCCGTTTCGCTAAGAAGCATCGTCAGATTGACATTTAAGTTACATTTTGTTTGTTTGTAGCTAGGTACCTGATGTTTAGGTAGTATTAAGGCTAGACCAAGTATGGAAGTAATAAGACATAACAATATTAAAGCCTAGATGTTAATAGCCCTAAGGGATTATCCTGGATGTAATTCCCTCTAAGATCAGTATAACTGTGCAATGATAGTAGGTCTGTTCCAACCAAGCAAAGAACCGTTCTAAAATAGTAATTTTTGTGCGCAGTGGTGTACTTAGTTGCGCAGTGCACTAATTTGGTCTCGTGAGTGGTAATATTACCGTTCTAGAACGGTTCTTTGCTTGGTTGGAACAAACCTATAGAAAAACCAGGAAAAAAACTATATCATGCTGATCTTTACAATAACTTAATATATTTGTGTCTTACAATTATGTCTTATCTATGTATAAAATGTAAACTTAATCAAAGTAAACAGTTTAATAGTGGAGAACTTCCAAGATTTATTTGTTCATTAACAACTTTAAATTGTGGATCTGCTAGATGTCTTTTTATTTCAATATTTATCACAAGTGATAAAAAACAAAATTTAGATTTCCTGGAAAAACTTGAAATAAGAAGACATCCTGGGCGTCCTGAGGGGGGGTTGAGATCTTCTACCATTGCTGAGGGGTACATCGAGGATGTACTCTGTTATTCCCACACTCTAATGTCAAACTAACGAAAATAAATAATATTTAACTTGGCTGCGAGATCTTGATGAAAAAGACATAGGATTATTAGTCAGTTAACATTAACCTAAAATTAATATTGGAGCTTCGTTACTTTTAACTTTCACACATCAGGTGAAATAGACAATTTTCTGCACTTGTAGCGCAATATAATATTGTTGAATTGTATATCGGTATCATAATATCTGGCTTACCAAAAATTATTATTTTAGGTATCTAACGACCCATTTAGCCGATAAATTAATGACAACTAAAAACAATTTTATGATACCTAATCATATTATAACGGCGTATACCGAAAGCAGCTATCTACATCTCAGACGTATAAATTTAAATCTGAATAATTCGAATTGAATCGACCTGAATTTAATCCGTGCGTTTATTGTTCGCATATTGATAGGTATCGTAGGTGTATCGAGATAAATCACGAAAGGTGTTGAGGTAAATGATGGTAAAACACTTTTTCGATCAGGATACTTTTTTTTTCGGAATAAAAAATCCAAGCAGATGGTTGCAGAAATACAAAAGTAGGTTAATATCGCTGGTAATTTAAACATTGTATAGTTCTTAATGTTGCCTAAAAAACAACTGTAAAACTAAATAATGTTTTCATACCAAACATCCAAACGATGTTGTTAGCCCCCATAAATTCCTTATGGGGCGCAGGTACTGTTATTTCCGATTTAACTAGTTCAGAGTTCGAGATAATAGTATCTCCCGTAGAGTAGGGGGGGGTTCAATTATGTGTTAAGGAAGAAAAATATACAGATATGGTCACCCTAATGAATTTAATCTGAACAAACCCAAACATCAATTAAGTTCTCTGGGTGGTACCATCCAGCTCACAAAGGGTACCTATATCACATTAAAATTTAACCTATTATACTCTATTATCAAGGTATAATAAATATATAGATAAATTAGTTAATATAAAATATAGTTGACACTTCGGTGGTAACTTGAATGTGCCAAGTGCTGGATTATATCAGTTTAATGCTGTCACTATGATGAATACAAAAAAACATATGGAAATCTCTTACTTGTGGTTCATCCAGGTGCCAAAGAGGTAGGCACTCACGAGCAAGTCTAGAGAAGGAGCTCCTACTTCTAATGAGCGCTTAAACAAAGCAAGCACATGCAAGCAAGGTGTGCAGCAGAGATGTGTAGTGTTGTACAGTAGGAGTAAGCAGGCCCCAGTTAGTTAGTGCAGGTGCCAAAGCCAGAGGTGGAAGAATGATGTGAAGAAAAGCAGATGAAGAAAAAAATAAGCAGAAGTAGATTTTATAAAGTAGAAAGAGGTTTTTTTTGGCCGGAAGTGAAATGTGGCCAATAAGTGAGAAAGACTGGATCCAGATCCACAATTAAGTGTATTATGTAACTATTACAATGTAATGATCCTAATGTCTTCTACTACTTTTGGTTTTCTTGTCATAAAAATCCGAAATAAAATTCGAAGTTCTAAGAAACCATGTGCTTCATTCAGAACAATGCCAAGGACCAAAAAAAGGAAACCGGTTCAAAGTACAAAGTTAAGCCTGGTAAAGTGGTGATTTTTATTAAAATTAAATGGTTGAATTGGCACTTCTAATTCGACTGAAGACTAAAACAAGAGGCCCTCTCTTAACCTATTGAACTTTGACACTAAATGTTTTAATCCAAATAAACAATGTTTACCTATTTTTACTGATATTTAATAAATTATTTTGGTTGTGTGTAGTTATTTGGTATTTGTGTTTTTTTTTTAATCTCGGTTGAACATCTTAACATTTCTTTCAGAGTTGGCTTCAAGTCTAGTTGATTGTAGATGGGAGCATATGACTTGCATTCTGTTAGTAGGTGTTTAACAGACATGGTAGTGTTGCAGTGATGGCAGGTTGCTCGGATTCCCGAAGACATCAGATAGCTGTGAGTAAGTCTGGTGTGGCTGATTCGAAGTCTTCTAATGATTATTGCTTCCCTTCTGTTTAAGTGATTTAGGGAAAGCCGGCCAGTAAAAGGTTGGAGATCACGTAAAGACGTTGTACTATTGCGCCATAAGTGTTGTCAGGTCTCCTCACTTGAGTGCTTGAGAGTGAGTTTGAGATCGTTTTTAAGATGTAGTGAGATTGGTACTAGAGTCAATTTCTTTGGCTTGACGGTCTGCAATTTCATTGCCGTTGATCCCAATGTGAGAAGGGAGCCAAATCAGTGAGACTGTTTTATCATGAGCAATGAGGTTTTGGTATATGTCGTGTATATCTTGGATAATTGGATGATCAGTGTAAATGCTGTTGATTGAGTGGATCGCGGAGAGAGAGTCTGAACATATGGCAATGTGTTTGTGATTATTATTTAGTTGGAAGGCTAGAAGAATGCTGTACAGCTCTCATGTGTATATACTGCTTGTTGGGGATAATCTCGAGTAACTAAGGAGCTCGTGTTCATCGGTAACTACGCAACCAACGCCATCGACCATTTTAGAAGCATCGGTATAGAGGACCAAATCGTAAGGCGACTTCTGTAAGATTTTCTGGAATGCTTTCTTTATATTTATGCTGGGTGTGTTGTGTTTGTTAAAATTGGTTAGTGAGGTGTCAAAAGCGGGTAGGTTATTAAAGATAATGGTAAGGTATATTTTATTAACTTATTTCTAAAATTATTAATTAGATAAACAATCAAAAGATTTAGATGGATTAAAATTAAGGTTATAAATAACTTTAGTATGGAGAAAACCTAAACAAATACATGAATTTAAGATCAAATTTATTTTTAAAAACGAACCGTAACAATGTAATTTTTTTTATTATAATTTTTTTCACCTGTCAAAATATCACAGTTTTATGATTTCGTCAAATGAAAATGCTTAATCTTCAATGTTCTGTGCTAAATACTAGCCAATCATCCGGTTTTATACTGATAAAACCACTAGTCGCTTTACCAGGATCGATAAAATCATAGAAGTGTCAAAAATTCAATAACAATATGGAACAATTAAACAGCGAAAATAGTCAAAAGTAAAATAGTGAAAATTAGTAAAAAGATAACGATAAATTATTAAATAAAGTGGTTTTTCTACAGAATGGTCCAAAAAATAATCTTTTCAAATACCATTCGTCCCGTAAAATTTGATAGAACTGTTTTGATAAATATATATAAATAAAATACGAATTTTTGTACTAGCCCTTACTTTGTACAAGTCAATCATATTAAGAACACCAAACAAACTTTCCTTTTTAATCGATATAATAAATACGTTACGTTGTCTTATTGGGGAATATTTGGAAAATTTATAAAAGTGATTGCTAAATAAATTCATTTGAGAAAAGAGATCTTGCAAGCACTGCAAGAAATCCATGACTTTTGGAGTGTTTGGTGCTTCTTAATTGAATTGAGCAACTACTTTCATCGGTAATTGGTAATTGCAAGCACTTTGCATTTCCAAATCGCTTAATGCTTGATGTTAGCCATTAATTTTTCAAAGAGCATGATGCTTGGTGCCCGGAGCAATTTTTTAGGTTACTTTGCACAGCTCTGATGTTGAATAATTTAATTGTAGTATAAATACATATATAATTATTTTTTTTTATAAATCTGTTAAATATTATATCTATTTTTTTTTTAATTTCTCTTAATATACATATTATAAATGGATATTCTTTTCTCAATTATCCCAACTGCTTCTCCCTGGCACAGTGTTTATCGGTGGATAAAAATACGCAAAACTCAAAATATCCACCCAAAGCAGGGTGGTAATAGTGCCTCCCATTTATGAAATTATGAATTTTGCTAAGCAAACTATGGAAGTGCCAGTCCTATAGTCCTTTTAAATAATTGATTTTTTTTGAAATATAGTAAAATATACTATTTTAATGAATTTTGAAAATTGTTTTATATGATTCATTAATGTATAATAAACACATCACTACATGAATATTTCGGAAAAATTCGTTTTATTTTCTCCAAAAATTGTTAAAATTTAAATTACAATACTCTTTATTCCTACAATGAGTTTATACTGCACTGCACTGAATGAAACTAGTGCAAAAAGTATAAAGAACGCGTCAGGGTAACATGACTTTGCTTTCAGCTGATCTGTTAGTTACAAAAATTCCTTTTATATTCTGTATAATGCAAATAATTCACCATGTTTTGATTATAAATACAATTTTATGCCATAAATACATCAAGAATAATGAAAAACTCTTCGTTTTACCAAAACTTCCAATATTTATTTAAAAAATTGCTTTATTAACTTTAATGACAGCCGTTTCGCTAGACTTAGCATCGTCAGATTGACATATTGAAGTTACATTTTGTTTGTTTGTAGCTAGGTACCTGATGTTTATTAGGTAATTATAAGGCTAGACCAAGTATGGAAGTAATAAGACATAACAATATTAAAGCCTAGATGTTATGTCTTATTACTTTCATACTTGGTCTAGCCTTATAACTACCTAATAAACATCAGATACCTAGCTACAAACAAACAAAATGTAACTTCAATATGTCAATCTGACGATGCTAAGTCTAGCGAAACGGCTGTCATTAAAGTTAATAAAGCAATTTTTTAAATAAATATTGGAAGTTTTGGTAAAACGAAGAGTTTTTCATTATTCTTAATAAGATGGACTTCCAAAAAGTAAGGGTTAGTACAATTAATTTAATAAATACATCAGTTTAATTTTGAATAGGTTATTTTATATTTACAAACAATAAACTATGGGTCTGTGAGGTTTTCTTTTTTATACATCTGTGTCACTGTTATGTAATTGAAAGTAGTACCTACTCTGGGAAAAAGTAGGTTTTTTCCAGTAACATTAAATTGATTTGCATGGAGATTCCTCGCTGCGAGGATGAGCCAACATCAAGCCGAAGAAACACAATCATGGGACCTAATGTAACGTTATTTATTATCTATTATTTACTCAAAAAATTTGCTTTTTTAAATTCAATATGTCAATCTGACCATCCTGAATTCAAAAGTATTATTATGTATCCAATTTGACGGTTCCCAGACTGACAAAATTAGGATTGTAACTGCTAATGACCGCTAGCGGTCGAAGCAATAGCCAAATAAAATAAAAAAAATAAAAAAAAATTGAGATTTTCGAGCCCAATATTACAATTTTCTTTAAAATTCTATTTTTCACCTGAACTTGAAATCTTGCTATAGAAAAAATTTTGTATTACACACGACGATAAAATCGCATTATCTTCTCGAGCATAATGAGCGTCTCGATGAAAAAACGCTTTCGAAGATAAAGTACAATTTTATAGTCTTGTACAATAAATAACTATTACTTGGTTGTGACACACACTCACAGATCGTTCATGGACGCATCCCAACTGGTGCCCATTAATCCCTTAAAAGGTACAAGAGTAAAGGTCTCAATAATCTGTATACCTAACTCGTGCTCGATTAAAAAAATTACCTGTTCAAATTACCATCCCATCTTTTCTAAACTCTATAGGAACAGGTATTATTGTTAAATTTGGTTTTCCTGAAGTACTTACTAGAAAGGATTTTGTTTCGGGTTTGATATTTATGAATGAGTTAGTTTTATTTCGTAATTGGGAGGGTTAAGAGCAGCTCTATAAACATGTCGATTCGCGAAGTATCAAGTCAACGTGAGAAAATATTATTAATTGTAGAACAACACAAATTCAATCGGACAATCGGTGATTCCTAACCTAACCTAACCTAACCTAACCTAACCTAACCTAACCTAACCTAACCTAACCTAAGTGTAAAAGAGTAATAAGTATTGTAACGGGTGACAGATGTGTGACGGATGATTGTGACAGATGCGAGAGGAATGCATGTATTTTGATGTAGCTGCTTGCCATAAAGGGTAGAGTCCGTGAATGAGGAAGAAGGTTTTGACAGGAACTTGACATGATTTATAATTATTTTAGGTTGGTAGTTATTCGCGAACATTCTAATAATATTTGGATTTTAATAAATAGTTATTTCTAGAAAAATCGAGATGTCAAGTATTTTGATAAATAAAGCGGGTCATTCGCGGTAGTAGAGTTAGTGTTCGTTCAGCTTTTGTGAAGTTTAAAAGTCAAAAGTGACAGTTAGTAATTTGTAACCAGCTGAATTCTTGTATTCTTACAATTTGTAAATAAATTGTGTTTAAAGACCTCACAAGTGTTTCAAATTGGTGTCAGGTGTGGGGTGAAGAAGCAAGAATGCCTGGAAAGAAGTAATGTGAACTGTTGGTGGCTGAGCTCAGAAGAGAGTTGGAAGAATTGGATTTGAATACCACCGGAGGAAAAACTGTATTAATCAACAGACTACGTGAGTACTATTTAAGTATAAATATTGACCCTAACTCGGTGGAATTCGAAGATCCGATGCACAAAGCAATGTCCTCCAATCTTCGATGGAACAACTTCGTGGTCCAACTACGTCAAGCAATTCGACGCGGCGCGGCGGCCAGGGCGAACGGATGGTCATCCAGGGAGAAGGCAATATCGCTAACCATAGCGTTGCGAGGCGATGCTTTAAATGTCTTGCATTCCCTTAAGCCCGACGAAGCTGACAACTTCGAGCTACTAGTACATCGCCTGGAGATGAGGTATGGTCAGACCCACCTACAACCCGTGTACCGAACACTAACTCTACTACCGCGAATGACCCGCTTTATATATCAAAATACTTGACATCTCGATTTTTCAGGAAATAACTATTTACTAAAATCCAAATATTACCAGAATGTTCGCGAATAACTACCAACCTAAAATAATTATAAATCATGTCAAGTTCCTGTCAAAACCTTCTTCCTCATTCACGGACTCTACCCATTATGGCAAGCAGCTACATCAAAATACATGCATTCCTCTCGCATCTGTCACAATCATCCGTCACATTCATCCGTCACACATCTGTCACCCGTTACAGTATTCTACCCAAATACTAATTATTTCACTGGTAGAAAACGTAAATTATCGGTTTAATGGAAAACTTAATAAAACTTCTATTTGACAGTTATCAAAAACTATTTTATTTTACAATCAATCTATCATAATAGTAAATCAACAAACTTGATTTAATTCTTCACATTCTGCCAACCTAAATAATAGTGATAGTTCAAAAATCCGTCTTGAACTACTTATGAATTTCTTACGAAAAGAAGTGGAAGGAGAAGAACGTATAGCTGTAGCAGTATCCGGTTTTGGAGATAAATTCAAAAGAAGAGAAGTTCAAAAAGTCATTTCAACTGCCACCGAGTTGCTTAGTAATGATAAACCTCCACTATAATGTTTTTTTGTAGTAAGACAAAAGGAAAACATTATAGCTCGGATTGTCCTGAAGCCAAGACAAAATCCCTTATTGAATTACGAAAAATTTTATCCGAAAATGGTCGATGTCATTCCTGCTTAAAATTTGGTCATATAGCCCGCCATTGTAAGACAGCAGTCAATTTGAAATGTCAAAATTGTTGTGGTAAACACGTTACTTTGATGTGTCCTAAATCCAAGGACATACCTACAAAATCTGATGAGAACTCGACGGTAACTGAAGGTTTATAAGTACAATACCTCTCACAATCAAGTCCTTCATCAAACTTTGATTGTTAATCTAAAAGGAAAATGTAAGAAACGACCAGTCCGTGCAATAATTGATACTGGATCACAAAGATCTTACATTAGTAGACCAGCAGTAGAAGATATGGGTTACGAAGTACTAAGAAAGGAAGAATTAGTTCACGCTCTTTTTGGAGGTCATAGTTCTGACGTCACCACTCATAACTGCTATCAGATATTTTTAGAAAATCCAAATGCAAACTATACTTGTTATTTTGAAGCCTTAGACCAACCTGTAATTTGTTCCAATCTCCCCGGGGCCTCCAAAAATGTAAAAGAATAATAAGTATTCTACCCGAATACTAATTATTTCACTAGTAGAAAATGTAAATTATCGGTTTAATGGAAAACTTAATAAAACTTCTGTTTGACAGTTATCAAATAGTATATTAAACAACGCATTTCATATGGAATTCTGTTATGACACGAGTTCAAGTTTAAAAAACGAATCGCGAAGCGATGAGTTTTTTAAAGAACGAGTGTCACAACAGCCATATGAAATAAGTTGTTTATAATATTTTTTATATTTTGCCCTTTTTACCATTTTTTAAATTAATTTAATATTTTTATGTAATTACGAAAATTTTGATTTTAAAAAATATGTCGGTAGCACTGTGTAATTTATAACATTTGACAGTTGTGACATTTAAATTATCAATTGTTAATGTTTTAAAATGAATAATACACCAATAATAATTATATTATATAAGTAAAAGATTATATTCATATTCATAAATACTTTTTTAAAGAACAATATAAAATTAATAAATTGCTTTTAGCCACAAATGTCATTGTCAATAGTCTTGCCTTTAGAAACTTCACTCATGTCGCCAACCATTTAAAACAAAAATTTGCGTGCGTAAAAGTTACATAACGATACGCAAATGCGTTTTATAATGAAGATTTTTATAAGTGCAAAATATAAAAAACTATTTTATTTTACAATCAATCTATCATAATAGTAAATCAACAAACTTGATTTAATTCTTCACACTAATATATATCAACATTTACTTTCGTTAAAACAGTATCTTGGTATTAATAATATGCAGGTAGTTCTAAGTTTTTTATGTGCAATATATTTAATTAATACGTTTTATAGTAGTTTTATTTCAAATAAATGACAACTGTATATGTAGGTCTTGAATATTTAATTATAATAAATTAGAATTAAAAACCGCAGTTGCATCCGGGCACGAGTCCAGTTAATAACGGGCATGAGTTGGGAAACGCCGTTCTGGTTGTTGAAGAATCTTTGGATTATTTTGCAAAATCTGTACATATTTTGGCATAATATGAAGAGAAATGTTTTATTATGTAACTGCCCAATAGGAAGATCACATTTCGTAGCATATTTTCAATTTTTCAATTTTATACACAAAAGATCTTATAGGTCGCAGTGTAGTAAGGTCAACTGGGCCAATCGACCCCTTCTGCAATCCACAATATTTTCAATAGTGCCTATTGTTTATCATTTTACTTTTACTAAAAAATTCTTGTCAAATTTAAATTGAGAAAATCTTAGTTTGCTTAACAGATTTTTATGTTTAACAAGATACAAGGTTTATATTGCAATTATCAACGAGGCTTACTGTAAAAATAAAGAACATTTTTAACAACTTTTTTATTATTTTAATTTGACAGTAATAAAATAATATGGAATTATTACTTTAGCACTTTACAAATTACTTATTCCATTTAACTTGTTGGAAATTATCATAAATCTTGCATTTATTCTGTAAGTAACCATATAATTAACACGTTTTAACCACATTCATTTATGTACACGTATACCAGTATTCATGTCGCGTGCTTGCTTAATTTTTGCGAAATTTTATTCGTTTTATTTTAATGGCAACTAACGCAATATGATTGTCGTGTTACTGGCATCTTTTTAACATGATTTTCCTCTTTTCATGTTCAAGATCGCTCTTAAAGAGAAAGCCAATTGTATAATAATAGCCGCAATGACGTAATATAACGCAACTACGGCGCCAAGGAGGATACAATGCGGATCATACGTTGTTATTGTACACAATAACGGTAATCAACAGGATATTATCGATAATACGTATGCCACACAAGGATATAGTTTTATACTCGATTTTTTTGTAAAACAAGATCAGTTGGGGTGATAAAATCTTGGCCGATTTTGATGCAATTAAAATTATCTTTATTTTCATAGCAATTGTTCTCATTTCACATTTTATTATGTGTTTATAGTCTGTACAAAAAGTACGAGGAGTAATAAACCCTAATTAAGTATGCACCATGAAATTTTTGATCAATCTCTTACTTTAAATTACATTTCTTCCGTAAATCTAAAAACCAGGTAGATCGACCACGTATTTGTTTCAGTTGTAGCAAAGTTTAGGGTTTCCTCATTGTTAAAGGATTAGTAAATAAACAATAACGCAATGCAGTGGTGTTTATTTTGGGAAAAAAATACGTTTTAAATTATAATATAATAAAAAATGAAAAGAAATAATTATTGGAACACATTTATTACTTACATTTTATTCTATATCCGACTCGGAAGAGGAAGAATAGTTGTTGACATTAATATTAATAGGGTCGATTAAATCATCACAAATATTGTCAATTTTCCACATATTATACAGACCTGTTTTTGGTCGTTTAGATGCTCCTTGGCTTATCGACATTGTTTGGTACTTGCACAATTAACATTCAACAAATGTTTTAAATATATTCCAAATGTTTACAATATTATGAAAACCATACAACTTCATACAACTTTACTCAAAGAACTAATACTAAGTACTGATTTAATGTACCTACTTTCTTTTAAAATAATATTCCCGATAATGTTTCTAAGAAAACTGGTTTGTTTGGAAAATTCCTCTCAATAATCAAATAATCTGTAAATAGGTATAATCGTATTAAGCCGATTACAGTAGGCCACCTGCCATTTAAAATTTCTGAGAAAAATTCCCCAAACACTACATAATATAGGAGTAATACAAATAAAAAATATTCATTTTGCTTCTTTGAATTTAACAAAAATTGTAACGATATCTTGCTATCTTGACTTTAATTAATTTTTTAAAAATATATTTCATTGTAATCTATTTGTGACAATATTCAAAGTTTGAATTAATCTTCTTACAAAAGGAACAAAAATATATAAAATAATTATTGTTACAGATTGGTTTGTTTTCTATTACGAATAAACTGTGTTGCCTTTCTTTAACAAACTTACTAAAATTTATGTACCTCTATCACTTTTTTTTATTAAAATTAGTACATCCCGTTACCTCTGACCTAAATCGTATATTCTTTAGCATAGCTGCAACTCATTCGTTCAATACAAAATGTACCTTACGGTATACCCTCTTAAAATATATTTTGGTACGTCTATGAAATCTACTTAAATAAATGATTTATTACTCCTTGTCCTTTCTATATAGACTATAATATTTTTTTTGTTTTATTACTTTTTCACACTCCGCATCTAGCCACTTTTTTTTCTCTTTTGTTTTCTATTTACCCAAATGCTTTTTTGAAGCTTCTGTTATAGCTGCTTCGATGTTTTTCCCATCTTTGATCAATACTTGGGTTTGTGATTTCTGCGTTACGGTTGTTGACTTTTTCATCTATTGTAGCTCTATATTTTTTCCTACGTCTATTTTTTGCAAATTGTTTTAAAATCATTTTACGAATATCCTACAAAACACATTTTATTTTTTTATAGAATAAAAACATTCTAAATATTCACTTAAAATTGTGTTCAATTGATATAATTAGGTAATAAGTGAACTCGCTTGTTGAAGTATGTTTCTTTTCTACACATTAAATTTTCTAGGTATATTATTCTAGTAACTCAGGTTATGGTTGTGTTTACAAACTTATTGGAAAATCAATTTATGCTTGTTATTATTTACATCAACTAAAGCATATTTTCCAGTGACGTGAAATACACTTTAGTGATTTTAGCTTTATTTTACCTATAGACCAATGATGAAACATTAAAAGTCAAGCATATTCTGCAAAGCACTCAGATAAAAGAATAAATAGAATTTGTTTTATTTGTTTATTCTGAATCGTTTCCCAAACTTTTGGTAATCCGCACAAAGAAATCAGGCAAAAAATCTACCAACAAATAAATAGTGCAAATACCATGACGTTTCCTTTCAATGATGCGGCTTCCTTTTTACATAGTCCAATAAACACCAGTTATGGTTAGTATATCGAAAAAACAAAATAGTCAGTTCAAGAATGTGGTGTTATAGCAAGATTTCATTCACCGTAAAAATACTGCAAAATTATTTAACCATTTAAGTAGGTTTAATTAGGAGCGCAACTTAAACTGAATTGTAAATAATGTCAGTGTAATGAATTTATCAGAACAAAACAGATTCTTATTTAATTTTTTAGTACAGGATTATTCTTTAAATTTACTACAACAACCCTTACTTTGTAGAAGTTCGCCGGTTTGGAATCAAATATTCGGATAAAACAATCACACACAAATTAATTGGAGATATTATAATTTTCTCAATGTACTTTTTATGGACAAAGGCAATGCATTTTTATGCATAATACTGCAAGACCTCACGCTTCCAGGATAATTGGTAAATATCTAGTTGAGATGGAAATTAGGCGGTTTGATTGGCCAGAATGCAGTCTAGTTATTAACCTCATCGAACATGTCTGAGATAAGTTAGGGCAGCATATTCAAACGCATACACCAGCCCCAAGAACTGCCCAGAAGCTAAGAGAGTAACGCTCATAGCTTAGTAAGTGTTACTGTTGCAGAAGTCGAATAACACGGATCAGAATGTATTCAGTACCCTTCCTGAATTTGGGTTAAGTCTCACAGACCCGAAACCATTTTATGAAATTTTTAGTTTGTGGGTGGGGACCCGTACGCAGTCAGCTGTTGGTATAGCTTCCTGATTCTAGTTGTAAGGGAAGTTTTTCGAGTAATAATTCAAAATTGATTTCCTAATCAGCAGTTATCAGTTGACAGAATCTGTAATACCCGCTTATGATGGTGCAAGAAATACTCGACGTTGACCAATGGCCATTTTTTTATATTATGAATGTAGCAGGGATTAATTCTCATGTGATCTTTGCCGCAAGAACAGTAAGGATCATTGCACGAGAAGAAGAAAGTTTCTGACAGAAGACCATCAGAAATTTGATTCTACACTTTTCTCACTATAATATTGGCCTTGGAATCCTTCAGCAAATTTATAGAGTGTTTAGCTGTATGGCTTTTTGCGCCATCCTGTTGAAACCATTGCCTAAGGATTTTTAATTACCCGCACTACAAAAAGCTGTCACAATGTGTACTGCTCTTGATTGACAGTAACTGGCTGCTCATTCTAGTCTTTACCAAAATCAGGACCAATTACCCCATGACCAAAGTTAGCAACCCAAATGGTTACGCGAGCACTGTGGAAAGGCTTTTCTTCAAACAACTACTTGTTGTTCGTACAAGACTTTGCGGAGATTGAATGATTTGGTTAAACATTGGTAGCATTGGTATAAACTGTTCTTCGAATACCTCAAGAGTCATTATTCCGTCCAACTCCACAAGTAAAAATGTTTTCTTCGGTTGAAAGAGCCATAAGGACAATTATTTTAACTGTAATGAAATATCAAGTTGTTACTGCGTGGCAAGTAACATATGTCAAATATGGTAAATGCACCTTGCATTCGCAATTTCACAGCAAACGGCAAATTGTAAACTTACTTACATAATTCTTAAGCCTTGTCTACCCTTACGGGTGTAAGAAGGTTATGGCAGTTGAGTTCTCTCTGGTTTCGGTTTTCCACATCTTCTTCCATTCCTTTTTTTATGTGTGGCTTGTTTCACTTCATACCTCCTTACACCACTGCATCTCTCATATCTTTTAACCATGTTCTCTTAGGCTGGGCTAATCCTCTCTTTCTTACTGCTCTTGCTTCTAAAATCTATCTAACCAGTCTTTTCTTTTTAAATGACCAAACCATTGCAGCTGAGTTTCCTCTATCTTGTCTTCTATTGATTATACCCTTAGTCTCTGTTTGTATGTTGCATTAGTTATTTTATATAATCTTGTCTTATTTTCTATTTTTCTATTGAATCTTATAACTGTGGCTGTCAATTTCTTCTTTTGTCCCTCTGGTACTGTCCACGTCTCCGCTCTGTGTATAAATATACACATATATGTAACTACCTTCTCGAATACCTGTACTTTTATATATTTAGGTATTTCCTTCTTACCCAAGAATAAGTGCCTGTCCCATTATACAACTTGCCTTCTGATGTTTTTCTTTGTTTTATCTCTTCTTCGATTTTTCCATCTTATATTACGAAGGTCTCTTTTATATTTCGGGATTAGACAACAAAAACAAATATTAATAATCGAAAATCACTTTTGCATGCGTGTGAACCAATTGTCGAAGCAATTTTGCTACTCTCATTGAGGTACCTATCTCCAAAACATGCATTCTGAATGCAGCAACCACTTATTCAGGTGTCGAAAAACGTTGACCTCTCAGTTTGTCTTTTACGTACGGGAATAAAAAGAAGTCATTCGGTACCAAGTCAAGACTATACGGCAAATGACTCATCAAATCAATGTTTTGGGTACTCAAAAATACAGTTGTTTGAGCCGATGTGTGGGAGCTCGAATTGTCGTGGTGAAGAGTGATCCGTTTTCGGCGGTTGGTTTTCCTGATTTTTTGGAAGACAACTGGCAAACAAATGGTTGTGCACAACTCAGAATTGACTGTTCTGCGTTGTTCTAGTGGTACGGTTGCGACATGTCCAGATTTTCCGAAAAAACAGGCGACCATTTGCTTGAAAGTGCTTCGTGCGCGAAAAACTTTTGTTGGATTGAGCTCATCTTGAACACCCATACAGTCGACTGCTGTTTACTTTCGGGCTCATACGCGTAAATCCATGATTCATCACCTGTTACGATTTCATAGACGTGTTTCGAAGCACCGTGATTCTATTTTTTGAGCATTTCCTTCTACCAATCGACACCAGCCTTTTTTGAGCGATTGACAAATTGTGTGGGATCCAACGCGAACAAATTTTAATTTTTTTGACCGTCAAATATTTGTGCAATGTTGAATGTATGCAGGTCCCACTAATGCCTAAGGTTGTCTCAATTTCAGTTAGATCATATGACGATCTTGCAATATCAGTTCGCGCACAGCATCAAGCATCAATGGTTTTCGGAACAACAACTGATGTTGGACGACCTGCACGAAATTCGACTTGGAGTGAACTACGACCACTACGACCACGATTGAATTCACCATACCATCGATAAAAACTGGTCCTTGATGGAGCTTCATCGCAAAAATTGAATATTTACTTTCCTCTTTGCTTTCTTAATCACTTCATACAGTACTACCGCAAATAGTAGCGTGCTGAGGATACACCCCTGTCTAACTCCCAGGCTTGCCAAAAACGTACTTAATCTTTCTTTTTTTATTCTAACATAGTTTTGGGTCGTGTTGTATGGACCTTGTGTACTTTTCATCAGTGTTTTTGATGTTCCTCACATTTTTAGTATTTTCCATATATTGTCTTCCCGATCTATGAATCTTAAATGTATTTTTCGATTCTCCTTTAAGCCTTTGCTTTAGTTTAAAAATGGCATCAATCACTCCTGAGTGTTTTCCAGTGTGGCCTCTATTTTTTCTATTAGTCTTTTTCCCAATATTTTTTCTTACACTTTTACCGCTGTACTGGTTAGGATTATTCCTCTGTAGTTGCTACATTCCCTAGTATTCCATTTTTTATATATTGGTGTTATAGTTTCTACTTGCCATTCTTCAAGTGGCTCTCCCTTTAAATAAGAACAGTAAAACAACTAAACGGTTGAATTAAACTTTCACTATTTATTCTTTAAATACTTTAAATGTAATGACAGCCGTTTCGCTATCAAAATAGCATCGTCAGATTGACATATTGAAGTTACATTTTGTTTGTTTGTAGCTAGGTACCTGATGTTGATTAGGTAAAGTACGTTTCACAATAATTCGTTGACTTGGTACCTGCTCTTAACTGCTCTTAAGGGATTACTAATAAAAGGTGGTTAATATTTCTTCGAACTTTGGCCGTAAACCGGTGAACTATTTACAGAAAGGTATTATATATTTTTGTCCAGTAAGATATGTTTTGGTTTTTTTATTTTTTAGGTAAAATTTTAAATTATTATTACTGACTATCAATAGTAAATCATTAGTAAATGATTTTTGATTTTCTTAATCATCTTGGAAGAGAAAGTTTGAGTTTCGGGGTAATTTGTTTTTAAAATTCTCTTCTTGAATTTTAGTTTGTACTAAACATTATACTCTGAAACTAATCTTGTGTTTATAACTAAGTATGTGGCGTCCTTGGGCAAAAAAAGTGCATTTATCGCCGGATGCGAAACAAATTGTGAAAATTTGTTTGAAACATTGAATAATCGAGGTTATAGTGTAACCGATGCAGCAGAAGAAACATGTAAGTTAACCAAAACCTCAATATCCGAGGTAAAAGATATTATCAATAAGCCAATAAGTAAACGAAAAAAACGAAGTGACGTTAATAATACCAAATGTGTTGATGAAATACAAAAAGATATAATCCGACGAACGATATATGTCCTATACCAAGAACAAATGATACCAACCCTAGATTGTATAAAAAAACGGTTACTTAAAGACGACACGGGAATTATTTGTAGCTGTACAAGTTTGTGGAGAATTATTTCTCAAATGGGATTTAAATATTGTACCATTAATAAAAGACAAGTGATAATGGAGTCATATCGTTTACGAATGTGGCGTTGTCATTACTTACAAGCTATTCAAAAATATAGAAGTGAAAACCTTTCAATTATCTACCTCGACGAGACATGGCATAACACCCATGATACTCCAACGAAGGGTTTTGTTGATTCATCGGGAAATTGCAAAACAATGGCTCCATCAAATAGAGGACAAAGAATTACAATAATACATGCCGGATCAGAAACAGGTTGGGTTCCAAACGCTTTATTGTTATCAGCAAAGAATATTAAAGATTCAAGTTTAGATTATCACGAAGATACGACAGCAGAACTTTTTGAGGATTGGTTTGAGAATTATTCATTGCCGGATATACCGGAAAAAAGTATAATTGTAATGGACAATGCAACTTATCATAGCCGTCAATTAAATAAAGTACCAAATAGCAACAACAATAAATGGGAAATTCAAGAGTATTTGTTAAAAAATGACCTTTATTTTGAAGAATCGTATACAAAACGTGATCTCTTACAAGTTGTAGCAGCGTTCGTTATTGAAAAAGAATACGTTTGTGATACTATTGCTAAAAATATGGGGCACACAGTGTTACGGCTTCCCCCATATTATCGCATGTTCAATCCTATAGAACACATGTGGCATCAGCTAAAATCCAAAGTTAGATCGGAAAACGTTTCACCCACATTAAACTCAAGTGTTATAGAGTTAATCAGAAATGTGACAAGTAATATTCCCATTGATAGCTGGAAAAATTCGATTCAGCATGTTATTAAGGTTGAAGGTACATATCGAAATGTTAATGTGTAGCACGCTTAGTTATTAATTTAAATGAAGACGATAGTGATACTGAACTACATTTAGATTAAATAGTTGTAAATAATGTAGAATTAGTTCATTTGTTTAATTGCAATTAATAAATAAAGTTAAAATTTGTTTTTAAAAAATTTTGTGATTTTTTTTTACAAAATAAATTTAAGTTTTAGTAAATGTTAACTTAGTTTTATTTAAATCAATTTTTTGGGATACCCTGTAGTTCAAAATATTTTTAAAATGTGGCCATGATTAAACTACATCTTTTTTATTTGAAACATTTTTTGACAACATCTACCAATTAGATGAAATAGACCAAAGCGTATACGTATACGTAAGTTTCAACATTTTTGTTTAATTTCAATTAACAAATAAACTTAAAATTTGTTTGTTTGTTTTTAAAAAATTTCGTGATTTTTTTTACCAAATAAATTTAAGTTTTAGTAAATGTTACTGAGTTTTATTTAAATCTATTTTGAAAACCGGATTATGGATCTGTTAATGTTTACTGTACAGTGAGAAATTTATAACCTTTCATTACTAATCCCCTGAGGTCAGGTAGCGAGTCAACGAATTATTGTGAAACGTACTTTACTTCAATATGTTAATCTGACATCTGCTAATTCTAGCGAAACGGCCGTCATTGCATTTAACAACGTATTTTGCGAATAAATAGTGGAAGTTTAATTCAACCATTTAGTTGCTTCCTGTTCTTAATAAGATGGACTTTCATATAGCAAGGGTTAGTACAATAAATCTTCCTTTAATACTTCATTATAATTAACTGCAACTTCCGAACGCTTTTGGCAGTGCTTTGAGCATGGCCCCCGTAATATTGTCTTCTTCTGGTGCTTTTCCTATTTTAATCTTTGCTATGAGTCCAATCACTTCCTCTAAACTAATTTCATCTACTATTTAAAACTGTTAATTTCCATATCGGACGCTTTTGGCAGTGCTTTGAGCATGGCCCCCGTAATATTGTCTTCTTCTGGTGCTTTTCCTATTTTAATCTTTGCTATGAGTCCAATCACTTCCTCTAAACTAATTTCATCTACTATTTAAAACTGTTAATTTCCATATCGGACGCTTTTGGCAGTGCTTTGAGCATGGCCCCCTTAATATTGTCTTCTTCTGGTGCTTTTCCTATTTTAATCTTTGCTATGAGTCCAATCACTTCCTCTAAACTAATTTCATCTACTACCTATTTAAAACTGTTAATTTCCATATCGATTTGATGGTTTTGGAACCCAAATTTTTAGCAGGAATCTAATAAAACTAATAGGTGGAGTTTGTTAATGACGGTAAAGAGCGTAAAGGAAATGTCTGTCCTCATTAATTCTATGTAGAGTATTTCAATCCTATACTAAAAATGTTACAATATAGGTAGTTGAATACTTAGTGAATGTTCTGCCGATTAACTTAGTTTCGTTCTTT
The DNA here is from genome assembly GCA_035357415.1 of Ophraella communa. Classification (NCBI taxonomy): domain Eukaryota; kingdom Metazoa; phylum Arthropoda; class Insecta; order Coleoptera; family Chrysomelidae; genus Ophraella; species Ophraella communa. The sequence continues at coordinate 30,314,445 of CM068991.1, read as the reverse complement.
CGCAATTATTAAATCATTAATTTTTCTGTGTTAATTGATAAATTAAAGTCTGGTGGTCGTTTATGATCAACGAACATGGCGACTCTACTAATTAATTACCATAGGCTATATCCGGCATTTTTAAACCGAATATAAAATGAACGATAATTATTCCTAATTACATAGATGACAAGTGAATTTTGAGTTCGTCGGTAGATCAATTTGTTTCCTGTAGATTCGCTTTTATAACAATTTGCTGATTGTATAATGGCTTAAAGATTGACGTTGCCCTAATTATATTTCTAATTGAATGGTAATTTGTCCAAGTATAGCGAGTAATGTGATATTTTAACCATAAATGTAATTATTACCATTAAATAAAAATGTTTGAGAGAAGGAGTCATATTTAATAGGTTGTTTAACTAGTTTTGCGTCGCTCGATCAAAAAACAAACAATGGTTTTTGGATAGAAAGATTTTTTATCGGGTACACAACTCCTTTTAATCTGTTCATTCAGAATCAAAATGGTGTATCCAAGTCTCGTTTATAGCTATAGTAAGTATATTTCCAAAATTGTAAAAATATATTTTTAAGAATAATAAAAAACTCTTTGTTTGAACGTAACTTCCAAGTTTATTTGAAAAAATTATGTTTTAAATTACAATGACGGCCGTTTCGCTAAGATTAGCATCGTCAGATTAACATTTAAGTTACATTTTGCTTGTTTGTAGCTAGGTACCTGATGTTCGTTAGTTATTATTAAGGGTAGACCAAGTATGGAAGTAATAAGACATAACAATATTAAAGCCTAGATCTTAATAGCTCTAAGGGATTATCCTGGATGTACTTTCCTCAAAGATCAGTATAACTATGCAATGATATAGAAAAACCAGGAAAAAACTATATCATGCTGATCTTTACAATAACTTAATATATTTGCGTTTTACAATTATGTCTTATCTATGTATAAAATGTAAACTTAATCAAAATAAACAGTTTAATAGTGGAGAACTTCCAAGATTTATTTGTTCATTAACAACTTTAAATTGTGGTTCTGCTAGATGTCTTTTTATTTCAAGTTCTTCAAGGAAAGTATTTGGATGTCATTGGTGTGTAAGAGTGAGGTTGGATGTTCAAGTACTTAGGTGTTTGGCATAATTTAACTTATATGGTTGTTTTAATCTATATGCTCTTAAGTGTTCATTGAATCTTACTTCAAAATTTCTTTGTGTTTGACCTATATATAAAGCTTTACATTTTGGACAATTAATTTTGTAAACACCAGATTTTTTAATTTGGGTAATTTTGTTTTTACATTTAACAATTTTGTACCAACATTATTTTGTGTTTTAAATGATATTAATGCTGATGTTGCCAAAGTTATTATTTTTGAAATTGTATGGAAATATTTCCACAATATGTAATATTTTTATGACATTTTTTTTTAGTTTGTTTAGGAAATATACTAAACAAGTGATGAAGAAAATCAATAACATGAAAAGTAAAATTAAGAGTATCGTGGATAAGAAGAAAACAGGGAATCGGAAAATTAAATTAAACCAACTGATGTGTAGAGAACCATTACAGCGAACAAGTCAGATATTATAATTAAGAATAAGAGGACGAGGACGTGATCGATGTTGCAATACCTTCCGACTACAACATCATACAAAAGGAGGCCGAGAAACGCCTTAAATACAAGAATCTCTAAATCAAAATTCAACTATTGTAGGGCATGAAAACCTGCGTCATACCTGTAGTTATTGGAGCCACAGGCTTAATATCACACACCACCTGTGAAGCATCCAAGAACTAACAGGTAGCCCTAATTTGCTGACAATGCAGAAGGCAGTTGTGTTGAGTACAGCACATATAGTACGAAAAGTACTATTTTACCAACTTCGCTAACGTCTAGTAAATACTACAATTTCTTCTTAAAAGAAGTATCTGCTGTAAAGTCGCTATTTGAAATTATAGTAAATACAGCCGTTTTCGAGACAGTTCTACTTAGTATAATAAGTTCCGAAAAAATTAAAAGTACCTGTCTGCTTTGAAATGTAGTACCTTCTTACTTTTAAAGTATATACTACGAAGAAGATGTTAATACTTCTAGTATTAGCATGTACTTTATTTTTATTCATACCTCCCAATGACTCGCCCTCTAGGCGGGCTAAACGGCATGGCGAGGGTAGCACGAGGATGGAGGGTGATGATTTGGGTCGCTGACAAGAGTTACCGGACTTATTAATTAGTATATCCATGGACGATGCTATAAATAGAAAATCATTCTCTTTCTACATAAAATACAACGTCAAAGACCTGGTAAATAAAAAAGACAAACTGATGTATATAACAAAGTATTCAATTGATACCGATACACCTTGTATGGTTGATATAAACATCAGATAAGAACCGAGATATGTTTTATGCATATATATTCTCCGAGGTGAAAATAAACATTTAAAGAGATTCGATCAGTTACTAGGCAAATATTTCAATAATTTAAACTCCCCAAGGAAATACCAACTTTACAATAGCGAAGTAACTACGATGAGTAAAAGAAATATCAAGATAACAACAGGTGGGTACTAAAAGTGTTACGGTATTTACTCTTGCCCAAGGGTTGGCCAACATTTTAAGCAGGTATGCTTAAAATTAAAAATAAGATTTACCGCTGGGACATTTAAATTTTTTTGGTAATTAAAGGAAATTTATTTCAGAAGGTTCAAATCTATCTAGTATCTCACAAACTGTTTATTACAATGTTGCAACTAGTTTCGGACCATCAGCAGGCAGTAAAAATTACAATAAATAAAAAAAAGATCATAAGAAGAAACAATACAAAGTAAAGTTAATAAATTGTAAATGAGAGATATAATCAAATTATGTCAAAAAATAATAATCAGTAGCATTGTGCATGTAATTAAGTAGTGTTTAGTGCAATGATATGTGTGACATTGTTAAAAAAAGATTTATTATACAAAATCAAGTATACAGGTTGTTTCAAAAAAAGGTAACACCGTCTCTAGGATAGGTAAAGAATAGAAAAATAATTGGGGTTGGCTTAGTGAAATTTTTTTCTAACGCCATCCGTTTTCAAGATAAAGGGCGTTGAAGAAAATGAAAAATTACACATTTCTTACGATTTTGCCGAAACTACATGGGACCATTGCAATGAAATTTTATACGAATATGTTTTGGAAGCTGATATATCCCATGAATTTGTTTTTATAACTAACTCTCATAGATGTCGCTAGTTACACGATTCATACAACGTATTATTCAACATAACTTTTTTTAGGGTAGAATTATTAGTCAAAACTCCAAGTGAACATAAACATCGTTTAATTCTACACCAAAAAGGTACTCTTGGTAAAACTCGATATTATGTACCGTTTTCGGAATATTTTGATTTGAAAATTATGAAGTAATAATCGCTTTATTAATTAAAAAAACTTACAATAAGTAAATTAAAATAAAGACAAAGAACATAACATCAAATCAAAATATTCCGAAAACGGTACATAATATCTTATCTTCAACGGCCTTTATCTTGAAAACGGATGGCGTTAGAAAAAAATTTTACCAAGCAAACTCCAATTATTTTTGGTTCCTGTATGGTCAAACATCTTGCAGCAAGAGCGTCATCTACTAAGCACATAGTGTTGTACAGTGACGCATGTACGGGCCAAAACCGTAATATGAAGTTTTCTTTGTACCTCATGAAGTACATACAGGACCCTCAAAGCAATGCAGAAATTATTGATCACAAATTTATGGTGTCCACTCTTTTCTACCCAACGACTGTGAATTTGGATCAATTGAATTGTACGCCAAGAACAAGTTAATTTATACTGCAGACGACTGGTACAGTATCATAATGAAGTGCCGAAGGAACAATCCATTCATGTTGACGAAAATGGGCCAAGAGGATTTCAAATCTGTTGCAAAGTTAGAAAATTATTGTATCACGCGAAGAAAGAAAAATGAGAAAAACATTCCTGTTAATTGCTTAAAAATTAAATGGATACGAATTTTGAAAGATCAACCTTACATTCTCTTCTACAAAGAAACTGTGAATGAGGATATCCCATTTTCTAAACTAAATCTAAAGGCAGCAAGGCCTGGTAGGCGACATTCTCTGGCCAACGTTTCTTCTCAAGATGTTTTGTACCCAAAGGGAAGGCCTGTTACCGAGGCTAAAAAGAAAGATATGCTTGATCTTGTCCCATACATTCCACCAGTGAAACATCCGTCGCCAATTTCGGGGACTGTCGGGCCCACGCTTATGTACATAAATAGGAGACACGTGCTTGTTTCTGTACGATAGCGGCTTTACTTTGAAGCATCGACATCAAAGAGTCGAAGGGTCAGTTGATAACACACACTGCTGCTGTTTTGCAGACTTTGAGGTCATTACAGCTTGACGCGTTTTAATAATGAGTAAATGTCAAAGTTATTATAAAAATGTAAAATAAAATATGATGAAGACAGTTTTTCAGTGGGATAGTCATATTTCAAATAAATTGAACCAATTTAGACAAATCTGATAGGGGAAGGTGTTCCACAATTAGACAATGCTGATAATCTCAAAATTACCGCCTTAAGATCAATGTTTTTAAGATCACCAGTAGATGGTAAGTATATATGCCTTGATTGCTAAAACGGTAGGTGTGTACTATTAAATCTGTGTGTGTTTTGCCAAAAAGGTGCATATTCGGGTACGAATTTTTTTTTATGTCTTTCTGGTTGTTGCTTGTACATTTTTTCTGTATATAATAAATAGGAAATAAATAGTAGGCAGTAATTGTGGTATTTTGCTGTCAATCTAAACACCTGTTTACGTTTATAGGTTAGGTCTGAAGTTCAGAATTTAAATATTTTGTAAACCTGACTAATGTTCTACAATCAGACAAGTGCATGGGTTCCACAATCAGACGCTGTCTGATTATTTTTTAAGCTTATGCGACATTTTATTTCAGAAATATGTAGAAAATTATTTTCTGCTGAACAAGAAAATACTTTGGCTGATTATATATTAACATGCTCAAAGATGTGTTATGGGCAAACCATCGTTAACATTAAAAAACTAGCTTATGAAATTGCCATTATTAACCATTTGCCTGTACCTGACAACTGGCATGCAAGCAAAGAAGCTGGACGAGAATGGTTTCTTGGATTTATGAACAGACATCCAACATTAAGCCTTCGACAGCCTGAAGAATGTAAGCCCTTCAAGGGCTACATCATTTAATAAACATAACGTTACCCTGTTTTTTGACAATTTGCAGAAGATTGACGATAAGTATGGAAATTTCAAAAATGGTACCCGAATCCATAATTTAGATGAAACTGCTACCACAACAGTCCTGAATTCAAAAAAAATAATTGCTCAAAAAGTCATCAGGCAGGTGTCCTCATGTACAAGTACCGAAAGAGGTTATTTGGTAACTACATGTTGTGTTATGTCAGCAACTGGGAATACTATCCCACCAATAATGGTATTTCCAAGAAAAAAATTTCAACCGCGAATGGTTTCGGGAGCACCAGATGGAACCTTGGGATTAGTTTCAGACTCTGGCTGGATGACACGTGAATTGTTCTCTAGTGTTATGCGGCACTTCATTAGTCACACTTCGAGCTCTCCAGACAATCCTTCATTACTGATATTTGACAACCATGAGAGTCATTTAGCAATAGAAGTACTAAATCTCGCTGAAGACAACGGAGTCGTCATTTTAACGCTTCCACCTATACGTCAAATAAATTACAGCCACTAGATGTAACAGTATTTTCTTCTTTTAAGGCATTTTATAACACTGTCGTGCAGACCTGGCTTTTAGAAAACCCAGGAATATCTCTCGGTATCTACGATATTGCTGGTTGTGTTTCTTATGCATTTGAAAAATCTATGACGCCCAAAAACATCAAATCTGGTTTCAGTTAGACTGGAATCTATCATTTTGACAGTAATATCTTTACAGAAGATGATTTTGCTATTAGTAGTGTAACTGACAGAGACATAAATAATATTAATGACAACACACCCGATACCGACCCTCATAGTGAGCCTTCAACATCAAATATTAACCAAGAACTGGAAGAACCTGATAATAACCAACTACAGGCAACACCACTCGCTAACAAAAAGTCTGCAGTTAATCAAGACAAGAAGAAGTTGTTTGTTAGTCCACAAGAATTCAAGGGCTATCCTAAGGCCAAAGATCGTAAGACGAAAGGAAAAAAAAGGGAAAAAAGCAGAAGCATTATTGCTACTGACACTCCTGAAAAAACGGCTTTAGAAGAGAAACAAAAGGAGAGAGATAGAAAGAAGGCCCTTAAAATGAAGAAGTCCGTAAAGAGAAAAGTGCTGGAGGAAGATTCAACAGATGAAGAAAATACGGTAAAGATTCTGCAGACCACTGAAGATTCTGATGATGAGATTGACTTCACTGGAGAAGATGACCCTACACCTCTTTTAGATCAGCTCAGTATAGTACCTGAAGTAGGGGACTTCGTTTTTGTTTTATTTGAAGACAAACACAAAGCTATTTATTACGTCGGTGAAGTCTTAAGTAAAAATGACACGGAAGAATATGAAGTAAAATTCCTTCGAAAGTCGGTAAAGTATCACAACAGTTTTATTTTCCCAGTAGCAGAAGATATCGCTTTGGTAAAACTTGCAAAAATCAAGATGGTACTCCCAAGACCAGCACACGTGGGAACAACGAAGCGACAGCAATCTTATTTCAAGTTTGAAGTAAATTTCTCCACTCTAGACGTGCGTTAAAACATTGTCTAATTATGGAACATAGATTGTCTGATTCTGGAACATACGTGTTCCATAATCAGACATTTTTGGTAATTTTTTTGAAATGTAGTTTTTCTTTCATATTCTATTTTGTTCAAAATATGTTCGTTTAATATTTGTTTGTAAAATGACAAAAAAAGTTTGGTTCTGTTTTAATAAATGTTAAGCATATACAACAAAGTGTGTTTTTTGTCTGATTGTGGAACACCTTCCCCTAATTACTATTTTTAATTGATGTGGTTAAAAAAATGTATCAAATAAACTTTACAAAAAAAAAAATTTTTATTGTTATTCTAACCATTTAACGACAATTACGAGTAATTGTAAAAGCAACCGACATATTTTACCTCTATTAGATATGGACTACATAGTTGGAATATAAATAAGAACCCACAGTAGCCTGTCTCTGATTTCGTAATTGGATTTGATATGGCAGTCATTTCAAACACAATATTTAATAGATATAACTGTTAAATGATCGAGGTGTGTTGAGGTACTAGGTTACCTAATGTTTATTTACATTGGACAGGTCATAATATTTTTAAATATTTGATGTGGATAATGTTTAAGACCAAGGAAACTTTAAAAGAATAAAACAATAATGGGATATACAAATTTGTTGATTTTATCAATTGGATTTGAATCAATTGTTCGTTGAAGTATAATTTGATATTCATTGATGCATAAATCTCGGTTTCTGTTATTTAAACGATTAAGTTAAATACCTTAACAATCTTGTTGAAATACTCTAAACAGTGCATACTATGAATACAAATATTTTCCGCAACTAATTTTTGTTTTGGTCTATGAAAAATTATTGAACATGCAATAGGATGTACATTTTGATGTAAGGTAATACCACAGAGTATATAATACAAATTAGAGTATCGATGCGCTGTCGGCTCCTTTGATGTTCATAAGACAAGAGCAGCCATTTTTTGGGAGTATAAACCACAAAACAGAATATTGGAAACTCTGTTTTGTGCTAAGCAATATTTTGTTTTGTGGTATAAGCTCAGGGTAGTACTAAAAAAAATTATTATAAATAAAACCCGTACTTCCGTATTATAAGTATAATAGTCTCTTTATCAGATACAGAACACTGAGAAGGAGTACATGCATCAGTAGTATGTATTTTAATATAAGTAACATTTGTTCCAGTTTTCTGTACCTGAATTAAATAGTTTAATGCACTATTCCACACAATACAAACGCTACCACTGATTTATTCACATACCACCAACTGCCTACCTTAACCAAAACTAACGGCGACGGCTATGGATACTCCCAAAGTGTCATGGCGATACCTGAAATGGATGCTTACCCCCTCCATATAGAGTCGGTACTCTGATTTATATTATTACTCTGTGATAATACAGTAGTCTTTATATTATATAAACACAAAACTAAATTTCTTTTCGTGTCTGTGTGGTAGGTATAACTATGTCCTCGAAGAACGATTTAGGGTATTGGTGTATAACCAATACATATGGACAGTAATTTTCAAATTCCAATTTTAATTTCGTTTACTGTTTATTTTTTAATTTTTTTAGACTAATTACATAGGATAGGTGTTGTGTGAAACATACTTAACATATTTATATTTAAAATGAAAATAAAACCTTAGTATTCTTAAATTTAAAAAAATGTATTTGTCCACTGAAGGGGGTCCTTATGGACAAGCATTGCACTATCGAAAATTTAATTAAATTAAATCTGAATCCTCTTTCAAATATGTAAAACGGTGTAATAAATATTTAGTCATTTCGTATATTTTGTAAGATCTAAACTAAATGTGAAGATATCAGACGTTCTTGCAGTACTCATTGGTTTGGCTAATTTCTCTTGAGACTGAAACCACATCAGTAATGAGTAGGAATACAAAGGTCCATCCAAGAAAGTTACGTCGCAGATAATTAACTTCTTACTCCATCTGACCATAATCACTTGTAGTGACACTTTCTGTTCTTTCTTGTTAATAAATTTATTTATTAAATGAATTGGATAGCCATTAGATGTAGCTAATATTTTCTAAACAAACTAAAGAAATTAAAAATTATAAAAATATTACATATTGTGGAAATATTTCCAATACAATTTCAAAAATAATATCTTCGGCAACATCAGCATTAATATCATTTAAAACACAAAATAATGTTGGTACAAAATTGATAAATGTAAAAACAAATTTACCCAAATTAAAAAAATATGGTGTTTACAAAATTAATTGTCCAGAATGTAATGCTGTATATATAGGTCAAACACAAAGAAATTTTGAAGTAAGATTTAATGAACACTTAAGAGCATATAGATTAAAACAACCCGATAAGTCAAATTATGCAAAACACCTACTTGAACATCCAACCTCACTCTTACACACCAATGACATCCAAATACTTGTGATAAAAAACAAAATTTAGAGTTCCTTGAAGAACTTGAAATAAAAAGACATCTAGCAGATCCACAATTTAAAGTTTTTAATGAACAAATAAATCTTGGAAGTTCTCCACTATTAAACTGTTTACTTTGATTGGGTTTACATTTTATACATAGATAAGACATAATTGTAAAACACAAATATATTAAGTTATTGTAAAGATCAGCATGATATAGTTTTTGCCTGGTTTTTCTATATCATTGCACGGTTATACTGATCTTAGAGGGAATTACATCCAGGATAATCCCTTAGGGCTATTAACATCTAGGCTTTAATATTGTTGTGTCTTATTACTTCCATACTTGGTCTAGCCTTAATACTACCTAAACATCAGGTACCTAGCTACAAACAAACAAAATGTAACTTAAATGTCAATCTGACGATGCTTCTTAGCGAAACGGCCGTCATTGTGATTTAAAACATATTTTTTAAAATAAACTTGGAAGTTACGTTGAAACGAAGAGTTTTTTTTATTCTTAATAAGATGGATTTCCAAAAAGTAAGTTAGTAAAATAAATTTAATACGCTCTGTTATTCTAATAAATACGAATATATATCTATAAAACATTAAATTACAGCAATTTAATAATCTCCATGTTTTTTGACAAGCTCTTTGCAACACAATGGGATTAAAGCAGGTTGCTTAAATGCAGTCAACCATTTTTCTTGGAAAACACTTTACATATTACTTAAATTTGAATTACCTACTTTTCTTCTGAAGAATAGATGCGGTCTTTGCTGTTAAACACCATCCAAATATTTATTCAACAATCGAGTGTATAGAGTTACTACGGTCTAATGTATTTTTAGAGTTTTCATTAGTAGATTGACGGTTTTGATAAATCGAGAAGAGAATTTTGTTAATGCATTAAAAACAGGCTTATATTTATTATTTAAAAATTGAAGCAACATTCGTTTCTGGCGTTAGTGTTACTCGCGTATCGTTAACCTAATCTTGGTACATTAACATTTAACGCTGCAGGTTAAAAAGATGGAATTTCTAGATTTTTTTAAGACAGCCGTCGTACGACAATTTATTATCTAACGAGGATTTGTCAAAACGGATAAAAGTGTTTGTTTCTAATCTGAATAGCTATTTTAACTAACTAAATCGGTGTTAAGACGTTTAATTTACATAAATGATGAAACTTCTATTAAAATTGAACTAAAATAAGTGATTTATATCAATTACATTCTAAACAAATTCTTAATTTATAGTCTAAAGTATTGAAAATAACACTGAAATATTTTGTATAATTCATTAATTTAACCTCAACCTAATGTTTGTAATAACTCTAAAACAACGTTATCACCTCCACGGATTATCTCTTCTCCTAAATGCAATTTATTGTTTACTAAATATAATAAAAATAGTATCGAACACAAATATTTGAAAAACAACTTTCTTCTAACCATCCAAAAATATAAAAGTTTCCATTATATATACACCGATGCCTTTAAATCTGAAGACGGAGTAGACGCCAGCTTTCATTGCTCAGAACAACAATTTCTGTACCAACTCCCAGCAGAGACCAGCATTTTTTCAGCAGAACTTCTGACTATTCTTAAAACATTTTGCATTTTATTCTACAAAATAAATTTTTAAAATCTGTAATAATATCCGATTCCCTTAGTTGTTTGACTGTACTGTCTCAAATTTATACCTCCCATCCAATACTACAGCGGATAAATACAACATTATATCAGATACAACAGAACTCGATAGTGGAATTTTTTTGGCTCCCATCTCACGTGGGAATAGAGGGCAACGAGATAGCAGACACCGTAATAACTACAACAGACTCAATAAAAGAACACGAAATAATACATACTGATTTAAAATCCTTTTTTAAAAGAAAATTATTCAAAGTCTGGCAATCCCAATGGAATACAACCAACGAAAAACTCCATGAAATAAAACTTCAGTGATCCCATGGACTTTCTGGCCTATAAACCGACGTCAGTAAGTTATCTTATCACGGCTCAGATTAGGACACACCGCTACTACCCACGAATACCTGTTAAAAAGAAAAGAGGAACCAAAGTGCTTTGTCTTGGTCTTGGACTTGCATTTTCTGCAAGACCAAGACCAAGGCCAACTTCAGGCTGCAAGATTAAGACCAAGACCGAGCAGTGCAAGACTTTTGCAAGACCAAGACTTAGCATTGCAAGATATACGCAAGACCAAGACCAAGCCTGCAAGAGTCTTGCGGTCTTGCGTCTTTTAAACATATAAACCGAAAAATAAAGCAGCCATGGATTATTTTACTCTAACGCTTTGGTTTCCTAGAATAGCGGTGCCGCAATAAAGCGGCCGTAAGTTGACGACCGTTCAAGACCGCCGCTATCGGTGAGCACAGATGTAAAGTAGGTAAAGTCAACGTTATTGACCACCTAAATCCATTTTTGTATTTGCTTTCGTTTTATGTGTTTATAGTTTGTTTTATATTTTGTGCTTAGTTTCATTATTTGACAATAATTAGTGTTTCTGTATTAAAAGCAGAAAATGGAGGATTTGGACTTGGCAATGATAATATTTTTGGAAGACAAGTCTTCATCGGAAGAAGAAACGAAAAGGTCGGAAGAAAGTAAGATTTTTGAGAAACGGAAAACTAAGGGCGTCTACGAAATCTTAATATGTCGTCACCTTCAAAAAATGAAAAATTTAGATAATATTTTCGTTTGACACCAGTATTGTTTGATTATGTTTTAAATGACATAAAAGATGACACTGTTTCAAAACCATGCAATGGAAATAAAAATCCAATAACTCCTGAACAAAAACTATGTTTATTTCTAAGGTAAGTTCATGGATAAGCTTTATTATTGTTTACATATTAAAAAACTTGGACAATGTTATGAATCATTTGGAGAAAGAGGCATTGTCGTACTGTACTCCGCTGAGAACGCAGGTAGAGGAGTCCTTGACGAAGACGAAGAAGAAGCTTGGTTTTGAGGGTTATGATTACTGATGGTACCATAACAAGCAGAAGTTGATCGGCTGTGCTTAGTTGCTATAGCTACAGTCGAGTATTTATTGACACTATGAGAGATTTAATTGTCAGAATCTCACCTTCTCAAGTATCTAAATAATTTTCGAGGTGATTTTGCTTGTAAGAAAATATTGATCCTAACCCTTGCGGAAATTAACTTTTCCGCACTTGTTAGGAAAATAACTATTTCATACTTGATTTATCGCTACAATGTGATATAAAAAAACAAAATTTTTATAATGAAAAATACTATCCCTTTTATTTAATCTTTCTTTACTTGTAATGATTTTAAAAACTTTTTTTTCTTTTTTTTGCATAAATGGACCACAGTAAATCTAACAAAAAGTGCAAGACTTGCAAGAGTCTTGGTGCAAGACCAAAGCCAAGACAAAAACTGGACCCTGCAAGAACAAGACCAAGACCAAGATTGTTTATTTGACTGCAAGACCAAGACCAAGACCTTGTATGCAAGACCAAAACTAACCCGGTCTTGGTCTTGGTCTTGCATTTGCTCATCACTATACCCTAGAAAGACTACAACATCATCTTCCAAACACGCTGAAAGAAATATTAAAACACTGTAATATTAGTAAATGTAATGTCCTAAATTTTTTTAAATCAATATCAGTTACCAAAATTTAATTATGTTCATTACTCTAGTGCTAATGACCCTATGCGGTCGATGCAAAGCTAATAAAAAAAATCTTTACTTTGTGGAAGTCCATTTTATTAAGAACATTACAAATAAAACTTTTTAAAAACAAAACTTTCACTTTTAATTTAAAAAATTGATTTTTTAACTTAATCACAGCCGTTTGGGTGCCAGATTTTAGCTAACTGAATGAGAATGAAAACTAAACCTGTTTATTTTTATAGTTCCAAAATTAGTAGAAATTGGAGTTATTTTTAAAAACTTCACGAGAAAAAATACAAACAATAAAATTGCCCAATAAAATAGATATATGTAAAACCATTAATTATTTTACCTACGATCACCCCTCTAAACCGTCAATAACACACAATCTACAACCTATGTAATGTATCTCTTTACGCACTGTAAAATAAACGCACGACTTCCCTAGCAACCACTTAGCAACAGTAGACGTCGCTATTTTATTCAAAATTTCCTATTTGAAGGTGAATTTTATACTACATATAACATTTATTAGATATAAGATTGCATTTAATATATATATTTAGAGTTATTTGAAAATATATATTTGATTCGTTTCCATTAACCCTACTTTCTGTCTGTATAAATGGATCATAATATAAATGTACTTAATTACGTTTCCTAGATTAATTTACGTTATTTTTAAGTAATTAAGTTAATTATCATAACATTTATAAAATTAGATATTACCGAGACACTTTTTAAAAATACTTGCAATACTTGTGGATACAATCATAACATATAAAATACACTTTTTACTCGTTTTGTACTATAATTTTACTTCAGTTAATATACGAAACCGTTTTAAATATTAAGAATGCACTAAATGTTAATATTACGCGAGAAACCGATCAGTAACACTAAATCAATTACTCAAAAATGACGAAAATGAGTTTTACTACAATAAGAAGTACATTGAACCGACATATTTAAAATCTTCTACACATTGAGCGTCTGTGCATGCGTCTGACGTCTGACCGCATGCGCATACGTTATTATTTATCAAAAAATGATTATCAAAAAACATCCCATTTTTTATTGTTCTTATAACTTGTTTGTATGCGTGAAGTTTTATACAATTATTAAAAAATGTCAAGTGATAGTGAAATGAATTTAACTCCACCCAATATAACTAATGTTAAGTATTTAATTATTATACAATAAAATGATTAAAAACATCTATTGTTGCTCTTGTTTAATTATTATTAACAAAAATATTATTAATGTAGGTACAAGTAGGTCGTAGGTAAAGTATAGTACGTAACTATTTCTGTAAAGCATTTTCCGTACTCACGGAACTATTCCATTCGTGCGTAAAATGCTATTTACCACACACGTTACGTAATATACTATTAAATCATGATACAAATATACAAGATAAGATATCGCGCATGTTTGGGGCGTGGTTAGTGACGTCACTTGTGACCAGACGCCATTGTTTACAGGTTATATAAATAAATATAAATAAATAAATATAAATATAAATATAAAATAAATTAATAAAAAAGCGGTGTGCTGTATACGGGTGCCTAGAAAAAAAGGTACCCGGAAAAAAACATAAATGGAACCCAATGCGACGTCCCTGTTTGAACTAAACCACTAGCGTAATAAGTCGGGTGTAAAATTCATTATAATAAATCTACAAGAGTGGCAAATGAACTGTTCAACAAAGAAACCATCCGAAGAGGCCGCAGAAATTAATTTACGAATACACCTTTTACATCTGTATTATTTTTAATTGGAAATAAACCTCGAACGTAAATTTTTACGCTAAATTTTATTGTTTAAATAGAGCAGAAGAAAACCTTGTTGTTTATACGAAACCCTTTATTCTAATATTTCTTGTATCAAATACTAAAAGCTTTTTTACAACAAATGATACACCTTATAAAAAGTTTATGAAAAAGTCTATGAAATATTAAGTACTCTTTAGAAACCTCTTCAGTGGTGCTCCATTGGTAAATAAGTTTTGGTTCAGTAGATTAACAAAGAGTTTTAGTTGTATTATTTAGCTAACAAAAATCTTGAATGAAATAAAATACAAAGTTGATTCAGTTATAATAAAAATGTTTGTGTAAATAATAATGTTATATCTGTTGATTAAATATTGATGATTTTGTTTCTATTTCTGTTTTAGGAGCAAATGCACCAAAAATAATAATAATAGGAGCTATTTAGTTTTATTTATATCTTAAAACATTTCCTGATAATTGGATTGGTCAAAATGGTGCGATTCTGTAGCCACCCCGTTCTCCGGATATAACACCTTTAGATTTCTTTCTCTGTGATTACTTAAAAGGTCGAGTTTATGTCACAGCTACGATTGATTTAGATTTAAAGGATAAAATAAGATAGGCATATCGCAGGCCGTAACACCCGCAATGATTACAACATCACCTACAAGAAATATTTTAACAAGGATTGAAATTGCATCAATGTTTATAATTTGAACAATTTCTTTAACTACCTACTTGTACTTTTCAATTTCCTAGATTCTAGGACCTAGAATACTTTATTTGATAAAATAATTTATACAGATGTTCATTTAACCTCTTACCGCATCATGGGTCATATTTGGCACAATTAATACACAATTAATTTCTGTAATGTAAGTGTTCAAAATGTTCACCATTTCGACGCAAACAAGCTTCATATCGATTTTGTAAGTCAACAAACATATTTATAAAAAGTGGTTGATGGAACTGCCGAAAAATATTTTGTATTCTTTCCCGTAGTTCATCGGCAATATTCGCCGGTGTATTTTCCGAATGAAATATTTTTTCCTTCTATATGCCCCAAATGTATGCGTCAGGTGGCGTCAGATCAGCTAAATGAGAAGGATATTCGAAATCTGTTCCCCGAGAAAGTATTCTATTATCGAAATGCTGACGGAGTCTAAGGTGCGCACAGCTGTATGGATCGTTGCACCATCTTGTTGGAACCATTGTGTGCGAAACTGTAGATTTCGTGCAAGACAAAAACTATTTAAATCTCTCACAAAAGGTATAATAATTTTCTCTCTATAACGTTCTTGGTTGACAGTAAGTCATCTACAACGAAATAAGGACCAATCATTCCATTACCAGATACCGCGCACTAAACAGTAACTCGAAGACTGTGGAGTGGTTTCTCTACAATGACATCAGGACGTTCAAATCCAAGGAATCTGGTTGTTTGTCGATTAATATAGCAGCTAAGATGAACGTGACTCTCGTCTGAAACCCATATGTTTTTCAAAAATTCGGGATCTTCGTAAATTAAACTCAACATGCGACCACAGTAAATTTCTCTTACACGTTTGTCCGCAGCATTTAGTCGTTGTCCAACTTGAATACGTTATGGATAACCACGAATTGATTTGAACATGCGAAGTAAAGACGTTTCAATAATCTTGAGTTTACATGCAGTCAGAGTTGCCGAAGCTACTCCTATTGGAATAGATCTACTCCCTTTAATCTTCCTCTACTTCGCTACTCCAAAGGATTTATTTCTACTTCGGTTGATTGTACGAATCAACAATTGGTTCAGAACGTACAGTTGTGAATGCCGATTCTTCTGATAATTAGATTTTATGCGCTTGAGAGGAAACACAAGGCCTAGGCCCCTAGGCTAGTTAGAGTTGTCGTCTACACTTTGTCACTTATGAAAGGTGGCCACTGTCACCAATTTGAACCTTCAAAAAGACTTTTGAAAAAGTATATTGACATGACCTTAACAACAAAGACTTCTTAATACGTGTATATTGAGTTGACTAAATATACCCTCGGAACACAAAGTACTACTCCGCTTTGGTTGTATATACTCCACTTTCTGTCTCCAATCTACTACTGTTCTTTAGCTTGTTGTGGCAACCCTGCATGCAGTTCTTACAAGACTTCTTTGAGGTGACTGCACAACTTGGTTAGAAACACGTCCTTCATTTTCGTTAGTGCATACTGTTTTTCGACAACCTAAGAACCTTTACGTTGACACAATACACTACCAGTGCTACGAAATTTTTCAACAACAACTAACATCACACTTTTACTAGGAGCTGCTTTATTAAATTTTTGTTGATATTTTATTGACACCTGTTCTAAGCTTGGACCATCATTACCACCTTTTCCGTATGAACGAAAATAATGCTCTACTAAAAACATTTTTTCTTCCGTTGTTAGAACCATTTTTAAATCAAATTTAACTGCAGCTTACTATTAATATATCAACTAATGACAATTAAGTCAAATATGACAAATCCATATTACATAAACAACTCCACAGCACTCTCTGTTTCGGTACTGTTTATTTTGGCGGATACCGTATTCTCACACATACATACATAACATAAAGCCGCATACCAAACTATTTATGCATATGTGGTCATATACGGTACAAATTTCATAAATCTGGTTTTTATGAAATTTGATCCACGATCATCCCAATCTCTGTAGCAGAGTTTGATTAAAAAAATATATCCACGTGAACACTGGAGTCCCTCGAAGAGATTCCTCTAACCTCCATACAATTCTTTATTTTTTTTGCTGTTTTGATGAGAAATATTTTTGGAATATTGGGAATAGTATGCATTTTCGCCAAAACTCTCATGGGCATGTATGGCACAATATGCATTCCGGACATTTCATTTATTTCGTGTATTTCAGAAAATGGTTCCAAAAATGTTTTATGGCACTAGCAGATATCTGTCTATGCATGTACCAGACGAGAGACTTTCAGAAGGTGGGGAACCGGCTGTTATAGAAGAACCAGAGTCTGACTACGAAGTGGAAAATTATATGGACCATAACCAATCAGATATTATCATCCCTGAAACGGATTTAGAAAGCAGTTTTGATAGCGACGACGATTTACCTTTGCTCGAACGGTTGAGTAAACTAAAGAAAAATAGAATCATACTACCTACTTGGAAACGGGGTAATTTAGTTACATCGGATAATTTCTTGGTTCTACTGACATTGTTACCCAATTGTTGCTTCCGAATGCTACCAGATTAGCAACAAAGGTTAATTTTACGAAAGTTCATAGGGTTCGACAAACAATGCTATTTCTGTACTACTTCTTTTAATCAATAATAATTTACTGGTTCTAATGCACACAAATTGGTAATTATTCAGAGTTCAGTACAATATTTAAATGGACAACCACTACTTGAAGAGTAGAGGGTGATCCAAAGAGCAAAGCCCAAATACGTATTTGTTTCACAGTTGTTTGTTGACAGTTAATTGGGTAAGTACGTATCTGTATCTTATAATCTAAATTAGAATTGCTTATGTCCTTTTTCTGAACTAAGTGAGTTTTGATCAGTTGTAATAATTTGCCAATAATTATATTAAAGTGGTGATTTATATCTTAATTTTAATCTGTATAAATGTAATTCAATATTCAAAAATTGTAAGAAAAGTTATAATTATTATTAAGCTTATCTGTTTGATCTTGTAGGTGATGCAGTAGATCCAGGTGAGTCTCGGAATGTAAAGTCAACTATTTACTTGAGTAAGGATATGCCAACGTGTCAATTACCCAGGGAGTTGGAGACTTGAGAATAGTCACAGAGATGTTTGAAATACTTGATACATTCAATTATACTAATCCTATGAATGTTTGGCCTAAAATAGTAATAGAAAGGTTGAAGTAGCTGTTCATAAAAGTGATAAGGTTATAAGTGTTTTTAGAAGACTTACCAACAGTTGGTTTGGGGCCAGAAAGTGGCTCCGAAGAGAATAAAACGATAAGTGGTTTTCTCAGTTTAATAAAATAGAAATAATTATCCACACAATGTGTCTATTTGATCAATTTCCCCAAATTTCCTATTTTATAACTAAAAAAAATGCAGAAAACTTGTAATCCGTTATAAAACGTTCAGAATTTCCACGTGAATCTTCCAAGTTAAAAAGAAGGACAGAAGTTTTTGCCTAATTGACCTTGATCACCTGAATGGTACGTTCTTAAAACAATTAATTTTTGGATGAGATTGACATTACTTATCTAGCTAATTAATAGTCCATGACCTGTTGTCATATATATTATAAGAAGGTTAGTTTTAATGTTTTGTTTTGGAAGGGTTATGTTTATTTATTTAATCTTTTATTAAATAATTGAACTTAGTTGTATTGATTATTATTTAAGCTAAATATTAACAAGACTATAACTTCACCACAATGCAAAAATAAAAGTATTATTACTTTCAAGATCAGATATTATTATATCAAAATATTAAATATAAAGGGTACGTACTATTATTGATTTTACACACTTATCAATGTTGTTACTTTTAACACGTAACAACATGCCACCTGAATTAGAAAACGCAGACTCTCCTTTTGAATTTTTTAGATGATTACTAATATAGTTTACCAAAATAAATTATATTCAGCTCAAATTACACCACAAAAACCTTTGGATCTTACTAAAAAGGAGCTCGAACACTTTATAGGGACCTGTATTGATATGTTAATAGTGCAATTCTAGAAATTATTGAAACCTAAACCTGAATCATCGCTGAAATTCAGATGTTATGGTATGAAGAAATAAAACGTTTTTGCACTTTGTGAATAATGACGACGATGTTGCAGCTGGCAATCCTGGTCATGATAGACTTTTTAAAATACGACCTTTACTCAAAAAAACTAAGGGAGCAACTAATCAAAGTTTCAAAAGAAGAGTATTGGGCTATATACAAAAGCGCGTTCGTCCGAAAAAACTCACAAATGAGCGTATAAGGCGTTTGTTCTTAGTGGTGTCAGCGGATTTTCATACGATTATGAAATTTTTGCATGAAAACAAACCAATGTTACCCCTTATGGTTTTCCTGATCTAAGAATGAGTTCAAACGTAGTTCTTCGACTAACACAAACTGTTCCAAGGTACGTAAACCACAATAGTATATAAAGCAACGCATTTGATATGGCTTTCTGTTATGACACGAGTTCAAGTTTAAAAACGAATCGCGATGCGATGAGGTTTTTAAAGAACGTCAGTCACAACAGTCATATGAAATAAGTTTTTTATAAATTTATTGGACTAACTCTTACATCTTATTAAGAATAATAAAAAACTATTCGTTTCAACGTAACTTCCAAGTTTATTTGAAAAAATATGTTTTAAATTGTAATTTTAAATTAAATTTTTATAATATTTTTTATATTTTGCTATTTTATTATTTTTTAAATTAATTTATTATTTGTATGTAATTTCCGAAAATTTTGATTTTAAAAAGGTTGTTCGTGACACTGTGTAAACTGTGGCACTGTGTAAAGGTTAGTATTTGGAGAGTTTTTTTACAAAAAACAAAGTAATTTTTGTCCATGTATATTTACATTTCTGACCGGAAACTCAAAACCCTAAGAGAATTGTGTCTTAAAGCGAGGACAGTTCAGTTAAGGACAAGAAATCGCAACCGAACTCCAAACAATAACATGGAAAGTTATGTAGATATTAGTCATATTCTCTTATGTACATTTATCAATTATCTGTAGCAAGACTGGTTTACTAAAAACATGTGTCACTTGGTAAAATATGGCTCTTCTGTGAAGAAAATATTTTTTTTATTTCGGTCTGCGCGTGCTTGTCCAATTGCATCACCTCGTTATGGAAAGACAAGTAGAAAATATGTCTTTTATCAATTTTATTATGACTAACACTACGTGTTATACTTGACTGCTTTATTAATTATAGTAAAATAAATACGTTATATTTTGAATTTTCTTAATCTCCATTTTACGGGGTTTCCTAATTTTCTATTCAGAAATTTTAAAATAAATAAATAAATTTTAAAATAAATCAGTAAATTAAAAAAAATATATAGATATATACCTACGACGAGTGCCACCTAGAAGTTTATGGGGAAGGAAAAACGCGAGATTAATGAAATTTGGTATACAGGGGTTTTTAATTCTTCTGAGTTTAACTAAAATTTTCAATTTGATCGCACTTCCGGTTATACCGGAAACCGACACCAACTTCACTATTTTAAACGCAATACCCTGTTTATTTTCTTATTTTTGGTTAGTTCGTTAAATTTAAGTGTTAGTTTATGTAAGGTACTTTGTATCCAAAATTAACCGTTTAGGAGATATTTAATATTTTTCGAAAATTTTGACAGAAATCACGCTTAATAAAATGATGATTATTTCTATACCTAAATTATTTAAATTAAAAAGTAAATGTATCATTTTGCATTTTAGATCTTCAATTGTAAGTAAATAAAGTGTATTTAAAAAAATATTAAGTATACAGGGTGATCACACTATTGAGTTAAATTTTAAATTAAAAAAACGAAGGTATCTTCCTTATTTCAAATAGCAACCCATATTTTTTTTATTTTAATTTAATTCCTTATAAAAATATAAGGTAAGTTCATATTTATATCAATTCCTAATAGTTTTTGAGATATTAGATACTTTACGATTTTCGGTTACAATGCAACTTTATTTGGCTTTGTTTCATTATTGTTGTTTAGTCTTCGATTAAAATAATTTTGTTTTGAAAAGGAAATAGAGAAAATGAAACATTTCAAAAGAACATTTTTAATTTAAACAATTATTTATAAATGAAATAAACAAAATCAAACAAAGACAAGTAGGTAAGTAGTGTTCAAATAAAAAAAAACTAACAAGTTATCTTTAAACATTTTGTAAAAAAAGTAAGACCAAAAATTATCCTAACAAATATTCAAAATTTCTTCCATTTTCAGGAGGCAGATTATTAAATGTTTCTATTACCCTTTTGTTTACAATTATCTTTTGTTGTTAAAGGGTTAAAGTAAACTTCATTTTTTACATAACCCCATATGAAAAAATCCATCGGGGTCATTTCCGGAGCAAAAACCTTCTTTATGTCCAATTTTGTAACAGGTTCCATATTTGTGTTGTGAAAAACTGCAATCCTTCTTGAAATGCATCTCGGACTAGTTCTATGTTCAATGAGTGCAGTGTCTTCCTTCAGACTCGAAATTCGATGACATTCATCCACTAAATCCTCCAAGGATATGTCGTCTTTTTCATCTTTGTCAATCGTTGATAAGAGACGTGTTGTAATATCCAAATATTTGGAAGATTTCAATCCAATCATGAACATGAGACATTTGAATTTCTTAAAAGGACCGTTAATGGCAATCCACTGATCCCTAAATGTATCGTCCAAAAATTGGTTAACTAAACGCCTACCATGAGGAGGAGCTCTATCATGTATATAATAGATTTTTGACAATTGTTCTGGTGTTAATCTATTTAAATAATTTGCTTTTAATTCTGTCAAAATTTCTAGATATTTCTCACCTAAAGACAATATTAATAATTATTAAAAATTTTTATTACTTTATATCTTACCATTTAAATTTTCATCATAAAATTGAAGTGTAATAATTTGATTATTTTTTATTGCACAAAAAATGTTAAATTGCCACTCATCTTGAAACCTTACATTTCTAACCAAATAAGGATTTTGGTCATTCCAATAATGTGAATTTTTTCGGTTTACCATCCCATTTTTTGTAAATTTTGCTTCATCGCACCATATTATATTTTTAAAAAAATTTTCATATTCTTGTGTTTTTATTAGCATAAATTCTGCAAATTCTAATCTTTTAATATAATTTCTTTTATTAATGTTGTGTTGTAAACAAATAGAATATGGGTGGAATTTATGTTTTTTTAATACTTGGTGAATAGAACTTTTTGAAATTCCCAATTCTCTTTCGGCGTCTCTTACTGATCCTGGGGGTATACATTAAAATATCCAAGAACATTAACTTCGTTGTCATTGTTATTTGTTATGGGTTTTCTTTTGTTATGTTTAGATTTAAATGAACCAAAATTTTGTAAATTGTTTATAATTTTATGTACTGTTCTTACGGTTGGACGCGGTTTCTCGGGAAATCTTGCAAATTCAGTGCAAGTTCTCTTTGCAAATTTTCCAAATTCACCGTGTATTAATAACAATGAAACCTAATCTTCATTATTTAATTCTATTCTTGCCATAATTTTATTATTTTTTAATGTAACAAAACAATGTTATCGTATGACAACCGAAAATGATAACCAAATTATAACGCAGAAATTCCAAAGCACTCTACTCAAAAATCAAAAACTGAAAAGATGATACAGGAGAGTAAAAATAGTATATTAAACAACGCATTTCATATGGAATTCTGTTATGACACGAGTTCAAGTTTAAAAAACGAATTGCGAAGCGATGAGTTTTTTAAAGAACGAGTGTCACAACAGCCATATGAAATAAGTTGTTTATAATATTTTTTATATTTTTTTATTTTTTCAATTTTTTAAATTAATTTATTATTTTTATGTAATTACGAAAATTTTTATTTTAAAAAGTATGTCGGTAGCACTGTGTAATTTATAACATTTGACAGTTTTGACATTTAAATTATGAAATGTTAATCTTTTCAAATATTTTAAAATGACTAATACACCAATAATAATATATTATATAAGTAAAAGCAAGATGATATTCATATTCACAAATACTTTTTTTAAGAACAATATAAAATTAATAAATTGCTATTAACCACAAATGTCATTGTCAATAGTCTTGTCATTAGATACTTCACTAATGTCGCCAACCATTTAAAACAAAAATTTGCGTGCGTAAAAGTTACATTACGATACGCAAATGCGTTTTATAATGAAGATTTTTATAAGTGCAAAATATAAAAAAGTATTTTTTGAATTTGGTAACTATTTTGTTAATTTTTTAGCTTAAAAATTTTCTTTTGAAATTTTCTCTATGTCCTTTTTAAAATAAAATTGATTTTAATCGAAGACTAAACAACAATAATGAAACAAAGCCAAATAAAGTTGCATTGTAACCGAAAATCGTAAAGTATCTAATATTTCAAAAACTATTAGGAATTGATATAAATATGAACTTACCTTATTTTTTTATAAGGAATTAAATTAAAATAAATAAATATGGGTTGCTATTTGAAATAAGGAAGATACCTTCGTTTTTTTTAATTTAAAATTTAACTCAATAGTGTGATCACACTGTATAATATTTTTTTAAATACACTTTATTTACTTACAATTGCAGATCTTAAATGCAAAATAATACATTTACTTTTTAATTTAAATAATTTAGGTATTAAAATAATCATTATTTTCGAAAAACATTAAATTCGTCCTAAACGGTTAATTTTAGATACAAAGTACCTTACATAAACTAACACTAAAATTTAACGAACAAACCAAAAATAAGAAAATATTGAAAATATTTTAGTTAAACTAAGAAGTATCAAAAACCCCTGTGTACCAAATTTCATTAATCTCGCGTTTTTCCTTCCCCATAAACTTCTAGGTGGCACTCATCGTAGGACACCCTATATACAAACAATGTATTCGACTTATATATTCCTTATAAGCTAGAAAATTGATTGCTTAACAGGCAAACCTTGCTTTGTTTTTTTTTTTATAATGTTAAACAGAATTAAATTATTTATCTGTTGTTTTTTATTTTATTAAAGTCTTTTAATAGTATCGTTTTTTACTTTAGCAACTATTAATATTAATAAATTATTGTATTTATTGACAAAATACTTGATAAGCTTAATGAGATTTATTTTCATTGCATACTTTTATAAAAGATTGTTCTTTTACAAATGTAAGAAAGAAAAACCATCATTAATTGGTTTAGCAAGATTGTAGATACGCACCTCTATTCAATCGTGGGCACATTTCAAAATTTTAGCGAGTAGCCGACCACCAAGGGTATTAAAATTACGTAACATTTTGTGGAATAAAAGAATAGTTAACTTTGAAAGCTACGGAAGCGTAGAAGGGCCAAATTTTTTATTTTTACTTTTTTCTGTTAAATTCCGAGTTGCAACTCGGAATTTAACAATATTCCGAGTTACAACTCGGAATTTAACAAAATTCCGAGTTGCAACTCGGAATTTAACAATATTCCGAGTTACAACTCGGAATTTAACATTATTCCGAGTTGCAACTCGGAATTTAACAAAATTCCGAGTTGCAACTCGGAATTTAACATTATTCCGAGTTGTAACTCGGAATTTAACTAAATTCCGAGTTGTAACTCGGAAGTTTATTTATACAGATATGTTTAGGGACTGTATGCTGTATTCGTCGGCTATAATTACTAAGCGTGTGTTGCTGCAATTTTCTTAATTTTTACTGCAGAATATTGTTCAGAGTGACTATGTCTACTACGCAGGTAAGTTTATTAACGTATAATGCTATAATTTATAAATACAATTTTTCTAGAATGTATGCGACTTGATTGAGAAATACTTTCACTTGGGGTTTCAACAAAAGGAAATACTTGCGTTTCTGCGTAATTTACATAAAATTTTTATATCTCACCGAACTCTGAAAAGGCTTTTTGTCAACTTTAAATCTTTACAGAAGAAAAACTATTCTAAAATTGAAGATGTCGTTAATTACCTTGAAAATGAATTATTAACTTCTTCTAATTTGCATGGTTACAAATGGATGCATTTGAAATGCATTCAGAATAACATAAATGTCACACAAGAAGTTGTAAGAGAATTACTTCTTCTTTTGGATCCACATGGTGTTACCATGCGTAAAAAAGGGAGACTAAGAAGAAGACAGTATTTTAATAAAGGTCCGAATTATCTTTGGCATATGGACAGTTACGATAAACTAAAGCCATACGGAATATGTATTAATGGATGTATAGATGGATTTTCTCGCCACATTATTTATCTCCGAGCGGGTTCTACGTCCAGTGATCCTAAGGTAAGTTGTTATTAAAACAATATTAAAAAGTTAAACTTTTATTTATTTCACACTGTGAATTTGAATAAAATATTACAAATTGAATTGCTCTCGTTTGTTATAGATTGTGGCTGGATACTTTTTACAAGGCATAGAAGATGTTAAAGGATGCCCGAAAACATTAAGATGTGATCTTGGTACTGAAAATAAAATAGTAGAAAGACTACAAAACTCCTTGCACCAGTTATTTAATGATAATTCAGGTAATAAACCTTGTTTCTTATATGGGAAAAGTTGCCACAATCAAAGAATAGAATCATGGTGGGGGATTCTTCGTAAACATTGTTCTCAGTTTTGGATGAATTTATTTCAAATGTTGAAAGAAGACAATTATTTTGATGGAACGTTCTTAGATAAATCTTTAATTCAGTTTTGTTTTATGGAATTAATTCAGGTAAATTGATACTATTTATATATGTATATATAGAGTGGGTGTGCAAATAAGTATAAATATTTACTTTGAATTTATTTTCTTCATAGAAAATCTGCAAAAATACAAATCTTTTGCTTTTATTTTGCCGCCTACAAGCACTAGGAATGTCCATAAATGAGTTCATCATTCCACATATCAAAAATGTGAGATGTAGTATAATATTGAGATACCTATATCCAAACCGTATATTATAATAAACATAATTGTTTTAGAAAAATTTGGATGAGGTTGTGTTGGAATGGAATATTCATAAAATAAGAAAACTGAAAAATAATGTGACACCCTCAGGAAGACCATGTATTATGTATGAAATGCCATCACTTTATGAAACACGCAGTTATTTAATTGGGGTACCAAATTTCGCTATTGAAGCTCTAAGATCTGAATGCAAATTTGTAAAATACCCTTGTGATCAGGATGTATTTGACTTAAGCAATATTCTACTAAATGAAAATGGTTGGACAAAAGCTGCAAATCCGCATGAAGCAATTGATTTATATATTCAATTAAGAAATGAATTTAAAAGTATACTTAACGTAGAATAAAAAAATAAACTTATCAAAAAAAATTTTTATTTAATTTCTTATAATATTACTTAAACAAAAAACAAAAAAGTTATTTAAAAAATAAAAAATTTTGAATAAATTAATAGTCTTCTCATTTCTCTCTTCTTACTAAAACAGTTACTAGTTTCTTTTCCCTTTCCCAAAATTCTATTAATATTTCCGTATTTTATATTTCATTTTCTTTTATTATAATTTGTAAAAAATAAGGAATTGTGGTAATAGCAGATAAATATAATTGGAAGACATTTTTAGAAGTGGAAAAGAAACTTTGTGAATATTATAAAATATAGAAAATATAAAAACGTAAAATAACATCAAACACACTAAAAATGAAAGGGAAATAAAAAAAAATTCTAAATTATATCCATAATCCAAATATTCGATGATAATAAATTAGTAAATTCATCTCTAAAACTTATGTAATCTTCGTATGATGTTGGTATTTCTAGAACACCCGAACAGGTGTGTGCTACTGGATTTCGTTGGAAACCGTCAGTATCTATAAAGTCAATTTTTATTTTGTTATTTACAATTATGTCTGAACCAGTACAAAATCTTAGAAAAGATGATCTTGTCTTTTCCTCTGAATATTTAATAAATTTTTTAAATAACCGTATATTTGAAATTTTTTGCTATCTAAGTTTTCATTACATTCAAATAATGATAAAATGTTTTTCACTGTTGGTTTTAAACTGTCATAAATACTTTCCAAATTTATTTTATCACGTATGTCCTGAAAGGACGGAACAAAGCAATTTCTTACAAAAGAGGGTTTTTGAATCAACTCTTCTTTACCTATTTGTAAAATAAGCTTTTTGAAGTTTTCTTCATTTGGCAACCATTTAGCATCATATGCAGTGCAGAATTCGATAATCTCATCATAATCAACACCTGGAAAATTTTCCAACGCCAATTTAATGAGACTAGCTTCTATTTCTGACACATAATCAAAAAAATTTTTTAAAATGTCATCATCCATAACATCAATTTCAAAACAATTTTTGATAAAAACGGGAGCTAATTTAATGGGAAAGTAGCCCACTGCAAAGTAACCAGCAACACAAATTTTTCCAATAATATTCCATTCGATTTCTTGAAAATCATGCCTCAATGCAGGCACTTTATAGGATCTGCCAAGAGTACATTTTGCATAAAATGTTTCCCAAAATTCACTGATTGCGTCCCTTAAAACCCCTCCCGCATCTTGTGCCCTTTCTGGTTTACCATTTGGTAAGATTAATTCAATTTTTACATTAGAAAAATTGGTTATATTATGAATCTTCATGAAGTCAATTAATTCAGAAAATACTCTTCCTCTGTGTAATATTACAGTATCAATGTCCAAAACTTGAGGTAAATCAATAAAACCATTTGAATGCCCAGTTTCCATTATCTAAAAATAGCATATTTTAAATTAAATATTAAGTATAAATGATTTATACTGGATATACACACTTGATTAATATTGGCTTCAACGTCATTCAATCTCTCTTCGAAAAAATGTATCAACTCATTATTATTACTTGTTTGAATTTCAACCGTCTGAAAATCTATTGGTTCATCTTCTAAGGTTTCGTTTACCAAATTTTGAAAGTTATTAAACGTCTGATGTAACCTTTCTGAACGTCTTGGATGACTGACAGTCGCAGGCAGTTCATTTTCATCTCCGTCAGAAAAATCAGCATCTTCTTTATATGTTGTTGCCAAATAGAACCTTAAAGTTGTTAATGCTGATATTTCATACATTTCGTGAACCGTTAACTTTAGATCGCATTTAAGTCGTTGGTAATCTAAGAGTTCATAATCAAATTTATTTATATGCCCTTTAGGTGATCTTCCATTAGGGAAAAATAGGTTCAAAGCATTTTCCAATATATGACAGCAGTTTAAACTTCCATCAACAGAAATTCTACGTGTCCCTCCTCCTTTTTGAGTTCTAACATATTTGAGTATATTATTTTTTTTACTATTGCAAATCCATCCTATTTCAATAAATCTTGTTTGCTTCTTTTTCCGTTTTAAAACTACTTTATTTATATGATCTTTTTTTGTATCCTTATTTGATAATTTTAATTTTAACTTTTCAATTAAACTTTGCTTTTTTCCTGTATTTAATTTTCTACAGAAATTTAAAATTGCCACCCTATCACCGTATTTGGGTATTATTTTTTTTAATTCATTTTCACTCATCACAAGTAATGAATTACCATCGATCTGAAACAAAACTGAAAGATAAGTACGTTTTTTTTATTTTTTAATACGATTTTTAACATTACCCTATAACACTACAGTAAAAAGTACCTAATATACTTACATTTTCGTTTTTAAAGAAATTCACTTTTTCTTCAGTAAATCCTCTAGTTTTTAAAAAATCCTCCAAAATAAGTGGCATATCATCAACTTCCTTAAAACAGAAAGAACGAGAAATGTATAATATAACTTAAGATTTTTCAGATTCAAAAATTAATACAGTTAAAAGGACAAGATAAGACGTGCTTTTACACAATTCGAGTGATTGACTGCTTGTTGTGTGGTGCTAATCGAGCATTTACTAAAACTTACATCATCGCGTTCTGGCTAAACCTCCTTAAACGCTCAATATTAATAATGATCCATCCGCATTAATATACTGAAGTATATCGTATAATTTAGAGCTGTCGTATACACAATTAAAATAGGTTCTTACCTCAATAGTCGTCATACTTATGTATAATAATAAATGTACACTCCGGTAAAAATTAACAAACAAACAAAAGATTAATTATCTCCGAAACCCATACGCTTCCGTAACACACCGCTCTTATAGGCATATAAAACTAGCTGTATAGACAAAATTCCGAGTTGCAACTCGGAATTTTGTTAAATTCCGAGTTGTAACTCGGAATATTGTTAAATTCCGAGTTGTAACTCGGAATTTAGTTAAATTCCTAGTTGCAACTCGGAATATTGTTAAATTCCGAGTTACAACTCGGAATAATGTTAAATTCCGAGTTGCAACTCGGAATATTGTTAAATTCCGAGTTACAACTCGGAATAATGTTAAATTCCGAGTTGTAACTCGGAATTTTGTTAAATTCCGAGTTGCAACTCGGAATAATGTTAAATTCCGAGTTGTAACTCGGAATATTGTTAAATTCCGAGTTGCAACTCGGAATTTTGTTAAATTCCGAGTTGTAACTCGGAATATTGTTAAATTCCGAGTTGCAACTCGGAATTTAACAGAAAAAAGTAAAAATAAAAAATTTGGCCCTTCTACGCTTCCGTAGAAAGCGCTCTTATTAATTTTATAATTTAATCTCGAAAAATACACATAAATATATATACATTTCTTTGATTTCGTATTCTGTTCAATTTATTGAAAGATTACGTGTCATTAAATCAATTTGGTGTAACCTTACGAAATCTTACAACAATAAAACGATCAAATTTCATTTCGGACTTCATTAGGCTGACCTAGTATTTAAACGTGTATCAATGATTATTTACTAGGCTAACGTTGGGTCCCTGTAACAAATTTTATTTGAAATATCGGTCAACATCACATTGCATATATTCAAAAGACAACCAATTTGGTATCATCAATTTTCTCTCTAATTCGCAGAATTTTTTTATCAAGAAGCTTAAAAAAAAATAGATGGATTGGGTAAATTATAACCACTGTTTTAGTTAAAAAAAGTGGAACTGGATATTTAATCTATATTTTAAAAAGATGTTAATTATTTTTGTGTCATACTAAATTAAAAGGCAGCATTAAAATGGGTTAATATGTCCAAAATACACAAAATGTTTGCAAATAAAAATCAATTAAGAAGTTTCCAAAACGAAAAAAAAATCACTGATACCTATAACGAAAACCAATTTTCTTTTCTTAATTAAAAAGAGGAAAATCTTCACAAAATTATGTTTCAAAGTAGTTTATTTAATTAAAATAAAAAGTCAAAAAGTAAAGGGTATAAATAATGAAAATAACAATTATTCTAAAAAAATCAAATAATTAAATAAATCATTTGTTTGAAGGTGACGACATATTAAGATTTCGTAGACGCCTTCAGTTTTCCGTTTCTTAAAAATCTTACTTTCCTCTTTTCGTTTCTTCTTCCGATGAAGACTTGTCTTCCAAAAATATTATCATTGCCAAGTCCATATCATCCATTTTTTGCGTTTAACACAGAAACACTTCAATTATTGTCAAATAATGAAACTAAGCACAAGATATAAAGCAAACTATAAACAATTGATTGTAGTAACCCTTACTTTTTGAAAGTCCATCTTATTAAGAATAATAAAAAACTCTTTGTTTTAACAAAACTTCCAGTTTTTTCCTGGTTTTTCTATATCATTGCACAGTTATACTGATCTTAGAGGGAAGTACATCCAGGATAATCCCTTAGGGCTCATAACATCTAGGCTTTAACATTGTTATGTCTTATTACCTTCATACTTGATCTAGCCTTATAACTACCTAATAAACATCAGGTACCTAGCTACAAACAAACAAAATGTAACTTCAATATGTCAATCTGACGATGCTAAGTCTAGCGAAACGGCTGTTATTAAGGTTAAAAAAAGCAATTTTTTAAATAAATATTGGAAGTTTTGTTAAAACGAAGAGTTTTTTATTCCTAAACTATGAACAAAAAACGAAAGCAAATACAAAAATAGATTTAAGCGGCAATAACGTTAAACTCTTACTTTACATCTGTGCTCACCGATAGCGGCCGTCTTGAACGGTCGTCAAATTACTGCCGCTTTATTGCGGCCCGCTATCCTAGGAAACCAAAGCTTTAGAGTTTAAAATAATCCATGGCAAGACTCTTGCAGGCTTGGTCCTGGTATTGCATATATCTTGCAGTGCTAAGTCTTGGTCTTGCATAAGTCTTGCACTGCTCGGTCTTGGTCTTGATCTTGCAGTCTGAAGTTGGTCTTGGTCTTGGTCTTGCATTTTCTGCAAGACCAAGACAAGACACAGGCCCAACTGTCCATGAAGTCCCACGGCGAAGTACCTGGGAGTCACCCTAGACAAAGGGCTGACTTTTAAACAGCATGTCCAAACGGTAGTAGCCAAAGCTAAAACAGCAAGGTCTGCACTACTCACTGCCACTCATCCGGACCGTGCTCATGCCGATCCTGACATATGCATTCCTGGCTTGGGGGCAAATATGCAAAACCAACAGGAATATGGTACAAGTCCAGCAGAACATATGTATCCATCAGGCAGTGAACGCACCCTGGTACGTTCGCAACCAATACACCTTCAGAGAATTGGAAATTGAAAGAATTCTAGACCTTATGAAGAATAAGGCAGAGATATGTTTTGCCAGATTTGATCACCATCCAAATAGGGAACTCAGGAATCTGCTGAGTTACGACCCAAGCACTGAGCAGTGGAAGTACGTCAGATCGAAGAGCCAGCTTCTTCCATACGAATTAAAATATCTGTATGTTACAGGTAAACCACGAAGAAGACCCAAAGAGAAAGACGAGGCCGATCTAATGGGATAACACGAGAAGGCAAAAGAAGCCTACCTAAACCGAGAGGGACAAGAAGAAGAGGATACCAGAACAAGATGCCTAACATAAACTGGTTCAACGGACAAGACAACAAGTCTGTTCTTTGAACCGAAGAATGGAAATTTGTACAGACCAGTTCAGGAGGACCGGGAGTGGATATCCTTAAGACTGAACATGAACCCTTCGCTTCGGGCTTGTACAAATTAGGCTAGGCTAGGCAAATTATGGGAGAAATCACTGTCATGTTGGCCTGTAAATTTCAATTAACATTACCAGTGATTGTTAATTTTTCCGAAAACACTAGTAGTTTTTTTAACGTGGGTAACCCATATGAAATTTGTATTGCCAATTGTTATTACTTTACGGAAATCCATCATATTTTGAATACAGAATAAACAAAAGTGTAACATTATTTTTGAATAAAATAGTCTAGGGTGCGTTCGGCTTAAGAGATCCTTTAACTCTATTTACTCTGAACCTTCGTCGTTCGGGTATAGCTGTTTGGAGTGAAAAAAGCACACTATTGATCGTTCGGAAATGATTATATGAGTCGTCAATCGAGTTAACACTATCTTCACCAGCCTAAAAGTTGAAACACGAAGTGCGAGCATGCGCTTTTGATAGTTTTGGACGTTTCTTTTGTTTATAGTTTGTTAGCTTTGTTTGTGTGTAAATAATTATTGTACCATTGTACCTGTTGAAAATGAAGAGAATAGCCGAGCGTTGACTTTTAAAGACAAAGATGGAATACTTCGTCTTAAAACTAAAATTTCTGAGCCAAATGATACCTATGATTTTAGACACCCAGTAATTCTTCCTTCCCGTCATCCTGTAGTTTTCAGGTTAATTTACAAAAGTCATGTTGACCACTGTCATATTGGCGTTCAGGCTCTACTCAGTCAAATGCGAGAACATTTTTGGATTCTAAAGGGTTGAAGGACAATTAAAACTGTCATTTCAAAATGTGTAAGATGTCAAAGGTATGAATCCAAAAGTTTTGATACTGTTCCTGTGTGCTTGCCTGAAAACCGTGTAAAAGACATAGCTGTTTTCGAAATTATTGGTATTGATATGGCTGGATCTTTATTTATTAAGAGTATGGAGAAAGTTTGGATATGTATTTTTACTTGTGCCGTTTATAGAGCAGTGCATCTAGAATTGGTTTTAAATTAATCTACGGAAGGTTTTTTGCAGGCTTTTAGGAAATTTGTTATCAGGAGAGGACGACCTAGTGTTGTATATAGTGACAATGGAACGAATTTTGAAGGAACCGAAAATGCTTTTAAACTAATTGATTTTAACAAAATTTTAGAATATAGTACTATAAAAAGAATTAGGTGGTTATTTTCACCACCAACTGCAGCCTGGTGGGGCGGTTGGTGGGAACGCTTAATTCGATTGTTAAAACAACTTTTACGCAGAACTCTGGGTACTACTTCGTTGTCGTTTGATGAGCTTTGCACAATTTTATATGAATGTGAGGCAGTTATGGATTTCAGACCTCTCACCTACATCTCTGATGATGCTAAAGATTTGGTACCATTGACTCCTCTGATGTTTTTATAATAAATAAAAGAAATAGGCATTCCAGATATTGATAACATAGATAATCAAAGTTTAAACAAACATCTAAAATATCGGGTTAAGTTGAAAACGGATTTTAAAGCAAGATTCCGTAGAGAATATTTGGGTCAATTGGTTCTCAAAAACAAAAGATGTCTTCCCAAAGATATTAATATTGGAGATGTTGTAATGATTAGCAATGAAGACATTAAACGGGTGGATTGGCCTTTAGCAAGGGTTACTGAAATTTTTGCTGGAAAAGATGGCCATATTAGAGTTGCTCGTTTAAAAACATCTTCAGGTTTTGTGACCAGACCTATTAAAAAATTGTATCCATTAGAAGTCCATTCGGATGTAGAAATAAATGATTTTAGAAAAAACTTAGAGCAGAGAAGAATTAGAAAAGATAATGTAGAAGAAAAAGATGAAAGAACAAAAGACAAGAATTTTGAACACACTTCTAAGACTAGATTTAGTTGTTATGGTAGGCATATTAAAGCTCCTGAAAGGTTTCAACCCTTAAATTGAGTCTTTGTCAAGAGCCTCAAGGTGGGAGAATGTTGAAAATGAAGAGAATAGCCGAGCGTTTAGTTAGTCTACATACTTATTTTTTTATTGTTTACGTTGCTATATAAAGAAAAATGTCAATTTTTGATGTTAATGTCTAATTTTATATGAAATAAAAAGTCAATCTAATACAATTGATATCTCCATACTTTAAATACAGAAGAATTAACCAGTTAGGTTTTATTCATTCTGAACAGTACCTTTTTTAAACAAAATGAATTTTTCGTCTGTTTTTGATGAAAGCGGTAGCGCAATTATTCAGAAAAATTAAAATTTGCTTCAAAATACTGAAAGTAAGTTTTATCTGATGCATTCTCATTATGAAAAATACTCCTGGAAAATTATAATTTTCAATATGAATTGTATGTTCCACTGACTGAAGAAATTTTTATGGGCATCTCCACAACTAGGAGAAGATGATACTGAAAATTATGATGAAAATGATCTTAATGTGGCTAATTCAAGCAGGGACGACACAAAAATATGGAGCAGAGAAGCAACTCTTCTCCTAATTAATGAGGTTAAACAGGAGTATAAGAACTTTGATAGGGAGGTTAAAATTATATTGTCGATTTTGTCATCATCATCATCACTATCAAACATAATGGCTCTAATTAATAGTATAAATATGTTGTTATTCAATGTTCCTGTTCAATTTTCGATAATTAATAGTCAAAAAGAAGTAAACCACAAATAATCAAAACAACAAATGGTATGTCTGTCACCCCTGATCTGTCATTGTCATATGCCATACATGTCAATCGTTTCTGTATTGTTTATTGCTCCATTTACCCATTTATCACGTGATTATTTACTTCTACTCCTTTAACTCGGACTCTAGTTGTGTGTAACACTGCCCTGTATGCCTTATTCAAAAAGTCATAACGACCGGTGCGAATATGCATCCTGTGTGAAATATGTTCAGATGTCTGTTGCATATATATAAATAAAAAAAATGGTGTTACAAAGAATTGGTACGTGCCTTTCGAGGGTTCAGCTTCATTATAAAGCTACTTTGGTTTGGAACTTGTATTGTTACACATTTCAGTCTGAACGGCATCGTGTTTCGATTGGAACATCACACACACAATGCACTTCGTTTATTTTTTATTAGTTCGGAGCTGGAAGCGACTAAACCTAATCGTTATTTTCCGTAACGAATAAGACTTATTGATGAGCATTTCATAAGTTAGTTTGAAATCAACTTCTCTACTCAAATTAATGACGGATATAAATAGATTAAAAATTATTTCGGGATTTCATCGCTAAAGTAGATATTTCAAAGGCGTTCCATCGTATTTACCAAATGGTGTTTTTAAATAATTACTAATTTACAGTTCCGTTTTATAGTTTGTTTATGGAATAAACATTAATTTGGACGTAGTTTTCACAATAATCACTAAAATGATTAATTTCAGTTTGCCAAATCTTACTTAAATCTGTCTAAATAAATATTAACAGTTGACTAAAAAAAGAAGAATTACTGTTTTAATAAGAATTTAATTTATTATATAAGTTTTAAAACTCTTTTGTGTTGATGGACACTTTACTTTCACAACATATTCATAATAATAATGGGTTTAAAGTTCACTATAGTTTAATTTATAATCCAAACAAAGCTTTAAAACAATACCACGCCACACACACTCTTTCTTTTTGACGCCACATTGAAAACAATATTTTGGGTGGAACCTATGACATACACTTGACAATTTTGACATTAAACTTGTACCTAACTTCGCTTCGACCATCTGTGACGAAATTTTCAAAATGGTGCAATATTCAAAAAGTAAGAAATAAAATTTTTATTTTTGCAGCCGTCTCTGCTTATCTATACGTAATGTAGATTCATTTATACCGTCAAACACAGGACATGGATGTATGCAATCCGTCACTGGAATTTTATAGTATTCCAATGTATAGTTTAGAAATTATGACAAAACAAAGGTTTTTATTTCGAAACTTTAGAGGTCTATAACTTGGAAACGAAGGCTCGTATGACAAAAATTTAATTGAACTTCTAACAATATTTTGACCTCTTCTATTTGCTCCCGAATTTTTGGCATTAAGTTCCTGGACACCCTGTATATGCCTAATAATTTTCATTTTGGCAATTTTCTCTAAATAGAATCATGTTAGATATAAAAATAAATATCTATTTAAATTATAACTGTGTTTTTACCTTAGAACATAAAATAGTAAGGAAGTATTGCTCGTTCAAGGACAGTTGACCGGGATGGTTATCCAAGATGGCTACCGGAAGTTACTTTTTAACAGTGGCGTCCTATATTTTTATTAATAGAAAAATAATTTCCTTATTGAAACATACCTATTATTCAGTAGGGACACTAATAAAATAACCATTTTAATAAAAAAAGTAGAGGAAAAAAATAGTATAACATTGCCTAAAATGAGGGTACCAGATTTAAGGAAATAAAACCAGTTATATACTACACAATTTTTATTAAAATTTTTCATTCTACCACTATTATTGGCACTTAAATTGAATTTTGTGTAAACGTGTTTAATTTTTCTACATTATTTATTTTACTTTTACATATATAATAAATTCTTGTTTTTAAATAGACTTCACAGATGCTTTTTATAAAATGTTTCCTACGAGGACTGACTTTCAGAGGTAGATGGTAGAGTTTCAGGAACAGGAACTGGTGAAATAGTAGTTAGTATCTAGTAGTTATTATCTCTTCAGTATGTTTAAGTAAAATATCTGAGATATTTGAGAAACAATATAGATTTGGTCATGTTATTAAAGCAATTTGTGGATGTAATAATTACTTAGGTACATATTTCATTCTTGCGATTTTAATTGTAGGTATAGCATTTGGTACCAGTATAACAATTACTGAAGAAGTTCTATCAAATGATTGTTCTGTAAAATGTTGTGAGCATAAAAAGCTATTCTTGCCTGGACTCCAGTTATCTTTATCCACAATATTTAACCATTTCCGTCTAATATTTTCATCCCGTGGAAAACTGTAAATGTAATAATGTGTTAATACTCCATAGACATAAAAATAATTGACATATACAGTTATGAGATTAACAAAAAAATTGAAAATTAATAATAATTAAAATAAAATATCCTCTTTCCATTATTGATACGCCTAGGTCACTTTAAGTAGATAGGTTAGGGATCAAAACAAAGTATTAATTTAATTTAAACATAAAAATATAGTTTACGTATATATAATGTATATTTATTATAATAATAGCTACTTACCAATAAATAATTAATCCAAATTTTTAACAGAAAACTAAATTTTTATAACTTGTCAACAAACTATGAGTCATAAATGGTTATCCAATATGGCCGACTTCCGTCGCCAGATTTTAACATTGTAGATATAACACAAACTCCTTCCTTTCTATTTTATGTTCTAAGGTTTTTACGCTCACGACAACTGACAACTGTCAATACTATCTAGTGTACAGGTTAAATCAATAGGAGGAGTAACGACATTGATTATGCCAATAAAGTAATGCCAGCTTCCTTTAACTTTTTCGTTTCCCTTACCTCAGTTTCTCTCTTCCCTATAATACCACCCAATGTTACCCCTCCCATTTACTTATGCTGCTAAGGCGGTAGGGGAACCGTGAGATACTATTTGTTAACATTATAGAAAAATCAAAAGATTATGGGTACCTTCTCTTAAAAAATAATGTATTTATTAAATATTATAACGTGTAAACCCACTTCCTTCCTGTCTCTTGATAATTAATGTTTTAATAAATTAGATCATCGGTAAGCAACACAAAATACACGCAAATTGAATTTATTTCTTTTATTGTTGAATCTTTTTATAATAAAAATTGAAGTCTAACAGCAAATTTTACTAGACTATTTTCCAGACTCAAACTTTTCTATTTTAACCAAAACTAATCAAACAAACTGAAGATAAAATCACTAGTCCTGCGGAGTTGTTTTGTCAAATAAAAAAGTTTTCGCCGAAACTAAAAATTTATCGATAAAATATTGTATTACCTTTGATAAACTGTACTGTGAGTAAAAGTAAAAGCTACGGAACAACGTATTTGCAAACATACCCATAAACATCATTTAAGGCTGTATCGGTAATTGGGCTCTAGGGCCCTGATGGAAGGGTATTTAGGCCTTGTAATATCAAAAAATTGATTTATCGCATGAAAAATCTTATAATATAAACAAATCAGGATACAACAATAGTAAAAACCATAAAATCCCCGCTCGGATTATTAACTTCATTAATAGACTTGAGTGTTTATAATAATATTGCAAATGAACTAAAAATCCGACTAAATAATGAAATACATTTTCTTCTGTAATTTTTCCCGTAGAATGTAATGCAAGAGTCGGCTTCTGCATTTTTTAATATTATATAACAAAAATTTAACAATTATTGCAAATTTAGCTGTTGCAAAATTCATTTTTTGCGTTTTTTTCATTTTTGACCACATTTTTAAATGAGAGATGTATTTTTTTATTTCATGTGAAAGTAGACGTAGAAACAAAAAAATGAGCCCCAGAAAAACCTTTTCCAATAATATTTTCGAGCAAACTTTACAGTTAAAAAATAGAGATTTTTCCAGAAAAATCAAATTTCTCGGAAAATTATTATGTTACAAGGTTGAGAACATTCGAGGTTATTTTGGACATAAAAAGGTAAGTTTTCACCAAGTTTCATCAAGATTGACGGATCCGTTGGAATATTAAAAATTAAAAACGAAAAATCGTTTTTTTTTCATTTTCCTCGAAAAATTGAGGTTATGTGAGAAAATTACCAAGAAAAAAGTTTTAGATTTTTACATGATCTACAACTTTTCTATTGAGCACTTTTCATTTTGACGTCAATTTTAGCCGCAAACAGCAATACTTCAGTTTTTTTACCCGTTTTCATCCCTAAAAAGTTTATCATAATTGAAATAGTTAATATATTTTATTTTCATGTGTTATAAGCCCCTTTACCACCTCCAACTGTAACATTCCAGGGCTGCTATTTTGGTATTCTTGCGAATAAATTCGCATGCGAGCATTCGAATGCGGAAGGTTTTCGATTAACTTTCAAATTGCGTATTTTCGAACTGCATGCGAGTACAGTTTCGATTCGTTCAATTGCAATTCGAATACAAAAGTGGCAACACAGCAATGTAACAGTTTTGCCACAACTAAAAATAAATATTTTGTTCCTTAAACTACGAAGGTGGAGGCCCATTAGACTAAAGAAAGAATAAGAATTGTGTTTAAAATCCTTATTTTTCAAGTTTTATTATTTATTTTCATTTATCTCGGAATAGGACTAAGTAATTATATTTATTAAAAAATATTTCTTTATTTTTTGGTTGTGGTATTACACAATGGTGTAAGTTTCTGCCAATATCCGCACTTGCAAAAAAATAAAAATAAATTCTAATGTATAAGTATTAGTTTTAATAAATGAACCTTTCTTGCAATACTCATTCCATATCCCTTCTTAGCGGTTCTACAATATAGGGTGTTACCATATCTTTTAGATTTTCTGTTAATTCTTTAGTAAGACGATATTGTTTTACAAAACTAATATCGCTTAAATCATCCAAAGGATTTTGAGTTTGAGGAAGCCTCCTTCTAAGTGGTCTGTTTTTACTATTTAAGCTTCCTCTAAAGCACCTTTTGCAGCCAAATTAAAATTATTAAACATTATTGTCAAACGATATTTCACACCAATATAATAATTAGGAAAACCAGAGACACAAAACCAAATAAATAAGTAATAAAGTAATAATAAACAATAAACGACTACGACTACAGCACAATAAATACAACGGAAAATTGTCACAAAATCCGCACTATTAAACTATTATAATGTCAACAAATTATCAATTCGAATGCGAATTCAACAATTCGTTTGACTTAACCCATGCGATGTAATTCGTTTAACAATATTCGTGGACGACCGACTTTCGATTGTTCCAAAATCCAGTTTATGGTATTTCAATCGAAAGCTGTGATTTTCCGCACACGGATCGGTTTCGCATAGCTACCAAAATAGCAGCCCAGGTCTCAGAATTTCCGTCTAAAAGTACAGCTCGCCTGGACTATCAGTAAGTACTTATACAAAGTTTTATAAAAATAAAATCATTTAAACTGGGTGTTCGGATTTTTATGTCACTTATTATAATTATATACACAAGTTGATTAATCTATTTACCTGTTCATGGGTTAGGCATGTGTGTGTGTTATTTATTTAGTAATGAAATAAATTACTATATTTGACTTAAAAATAACCAAACGTTTCACGTCTCACTTCAGATACAAATACAATAGCATAAACATAACATGATTCATTATTTTACAGATACGTATTATTAATATTTAATTAAACTAATAGACTACCGATTTATTTTTAGTAACTATTTCTTCTTCTGTTTTATCGGGACAGGAGCATTTATAACAAAAATAAAAATAATCGATTAGTGGCAGTGGTTACATCAAAATAAATAAAACAAAAAATGCAGTGGGTAGGTAGCTTCTTTTAAAGCGACCCACATATATACGCCATGTTATTTTTTTGTAACCAAAATTATTCGTTGGTTTAGATAACGGTCCCAACTCCCAACCATCGCACACTTCGTATTTTCATTCTCGCTTCTCACGCAACATGACATAAATGTTATTCGAAACTTCATGTTGAATTTTTTCTTATTCTTTTTTTAGCAGTAATTTATTACCATATCATTTAACGAGTTAAGAAAATTGATCGCAGACGTGTATTGAGTAAAATACGATTTGTAAACATTTCAGTTTAGTTGCAATTTTTTTTGAGAATATTTTTAATAGATAGATATCACTGGCAGTAGTAACGAACGAATCAAATTAATTTCTTTATGGTGTAATAAAAAGTTGTGATCAATGCGATACAAAATGAAAACTTATTTAATATCATGTGGCTTTAAAAAAATCATTTATTATTAAAACTGCATGCTTCCATTTTAATTTGCAATAAGAATGCGGTATTCTTTATAAGCCATTTGGCATTTGGTGGCCATAGAGGAAAACTAGCCATTAAGGCATTCCCACTGTAACATGTGTATCATCATGTCACCTTGTACCATTACTGACTATTACTAACGTTAAAACCGACCCCGAATCACTGTTAATGCTACTGTACACAAGACACCCCTTATAGACGCTAAATATTTATCTGTTTGAACGAGGCCAATCAAAGAACGCGTCCCTCGCTTGCAATTGAATAACAAACGCATTTCTTCTGACAAATGACACAAAACACAATTTCCGTCTTGAGCTAGACTATTTAATGAATCGCCCAGCAATATTATATCCTTTTCATCTGATACGCTCGTCTGAAGAGTTTGAACAAACCCTCAAGTACTCATCTTGTGAAATTTCCCCTTTTGGTTGTTGGTATGTAGACTTTTTTCTATTCCCTTCATTGCTAGATTACATAATTATGGTTTAATTATAATAAAAAATCTTTTCTACACAATTCACACACAATCTGTACACATACTATTTGAAAACTAATAAAATGTATCAGAAGCGTGCTTTCGAACACGTGGCTTCAATAATCGTTCAAGGTAAGCTATTACTTTTAGACAAAATATAATAATTGATCAGTAAACCGCTAGACATTATATTTTTCCTAAGATAAAAAACATAATTATTGACAAATTTTAAGTTCATAAAAATCTTAGAGCGTAGTCTTCAACCACGCTATTAAAACTTGCTTTAGAGCCAAACAATTAATAGTAGTTATTAAACAAAAACCACTTTACTGTAATATTTTTAATGTTATAAAAAATCAATTTTTCACAAATATGCATTTAGTACAAATATATAATTGTTTCAAAGCTTTATTAGAACTACATAGTTAAATATATACATTTTTTATTCAAATCACATTAGCATATTGATAATTTGTTTGCATTATAAAGAACAGGACCGGCTTCACCGTCCTGTACATTAATAATTTTCAATACTGTTTAAATTTTCAATTTGTTT
This sequence comes from Ophraella communa, assembly GCA_035357415.1. Taxonomy (NCBI): domain Eukaryota; kingdom Metazoa; phylum Arthropoda; class Insecta; order Coleoptera; family Chrysomelidae; genus Ophraella; species Ophraella communa. The sequence continues at coordinate 30,272,143 of CM068991.1, read as the reverse complement.
ATTATATTTATTGACGCTGTGTTGGAAGACTTGAAGATAAGACAATTTATTTGTTGAAATTTGGTAATTTGCTGTCCTATCTGAAAAGTCTGTCCAATACCAACGCCCATACCTCCATAATTCCTTCTCACACACATAAAACTTTTAGAAAGATACAACCCTCTATGTTGGAGTCGAGTTACCGTCAAGTTATCTCTAAGATGGAGCCAAGTTATTGTCAAGTTATCGCAAAGTTGGAGTCAAGTTACCGCCAAGATACCCCTAAATTTAGAGCCCAGTTACCGCTTATGTGTAGACAGTCCTTTAAACCACTTCTGAGCTGTTAAGAATACTATTACATCCCGAGCAGCCAGAACCATTAAAGAAACTTTCATCTCTCCACGAAAAAGCTGAAGCCGCCCTTCTAGACAGCAAAGAAACCTAAAGATAAGTCCACTTTTTACAACTCCAGTTCATTATCAGCAAGTACGTACAGTTTCAATAAATAAACAATAGTTTTAAAAACCGTTTCATTTATATACCTTAGACTATAAGTCTTAAGGGTGTAGCGTGGTCGGTCTTTATTTCAAGTAGCTTCTTTATTTGTTTAAATAAAGTAATTACAAGGAGTTTCTATCTTTCTCACCTTAGTTTTTGTGTAGTTTGTTTGCTTAATCGATAGCGTTCAAAAGATAGTGGCGCCCTTATTACTTATACATCCCAATCCTTCCTATAGTGAGCATTAACTTGGAGTCGAACCACCCCCTGGAGAGGGTCTCTTAGCCTGGATCTCTTTTGGAGAGTTTTTTAGTTACAAATTGGCTCCCTGCCTTTTTGGGACTATTATAGTTACACCACCTAAGTAGTGCAGTGGCAACAGTAGCAATGAACTTTCATTCCAGATGTTTTCTTTCCTTATTAAATTACTATAATGTGTTTATTACCTAGATCAAAGATTTCTGGCCTCTCTTCTCCTTAATTGGATTAATAATATATAAAATATAAAATAATTGGATTTGACATTTTTGTAAACTATGCGCTTTATTTATAATTTTTTTAAAAGTAATTGGAATAGTATAGTACTCGCGTGTGACAAAACAAATAAAATTATTTTAAAGATGATCCATAGAAATGATTAACTTGAGCCTTTTAGATTTTATCTATGAAAATTCGTTTACTTTACTTAATGGTATAACAATATCTGATAAACCTGCGAATCTGACTCATATCAGTAGACTGGGTGGTAGTGTGATTGACCTGGTGTGGATAAATAATTTATGTTTAACGGAGGTAAAACATTTACATGTGCTTTCCAAAGATTTTATATCGGATCATTTTCCAGTTATCTTAGATCTTAAAGCTAAAAATTTTGAACGCGTTTTACCGGACCAAAGTCTAAATAACACTCAAACTTCTTTTTTAAAAAATAAACTTTTGTGGAACGAGAATTTTACCTTATCATATAAACTACAAATGCAACATTCAAGCAAAGTAGTTTCTATTAATGATATTCAAATGTCATATAATATGTGTGAAGCAATTTACGAAACTGCTCATTTCCTACAACCTTGCTTTAAACCGAATGTTTCTCAAAATAAGAATAAAAGACAACAAACCGTGGTTTGACTACGAATGTTTGTCAGCGAAAAAAGCTATCAAAATATCATTTAATACCGCAAAACCTAATAAATTTTTCACCTGTATTTCCTTGTACCCTGTACAAACTTTGCTTTTTCTAAATATCCTAAAAACTATTTGTCCTTACAACTTCCTATCCAGGTCACTCGCGCCATAGCTCAATTAAGACTTTCTAACAGATACTTACTGTTTAAAATTTACATTAAGTAGAATGGGGAAGTCTCATATTTTTTTTATTGTTTTAATTAATTCTTAATAGTTAATAAACTAAGGTTTAATTCATTAAACGGTCAAATTATTAATAATTTTCGAAATATTCCTTTATAAAGTACGCTTGGTTTTGTTTGTTCGTGTTTGGAGTTGTGTTTGGCCAGGTTAGGTTGTATTTTTTGTGTTTTATATCATTTAATTAATTTATTTAGTTAAAAATGAAAAAGTGTTTCTTACCTAATTGCTTAAATACGAGTAAGAATTTTAAAAAACTATTTTTATTTGTTCTGAGGCGTCCAGACATAATAAAACTTTGGTTTGATGCACTGGGTTTAAAATGCACCAAAACTATTAGACACTGTTGTGAAGATCATTTTAATGTAAGTACTAATTGACTGTCTGTATCTATTCTATGTCTGTATAAGTATTTTTTTTATTATTAGTATCATATCATGTCCTTCTAATATAGATACTTTTATAAACGACCTAGGGTCATACTTAAAACAATGCAGTAAATCTGACATCCATATAATAACTGGAGATATAAACATTAACATTTTAGATAATAATTCCAACTCTGTACACGAGTATCTGAATAAATTAACTGAAGAGGGTTTCGAAAGTTTAATAAATAAATATACTAGAATACAAGGTCAACAAAAATCATGTTTGGATCACATATTTCTTAAGACAAACATCAATAAATTAAAAAATATCCCCATTATATTACAAACACATATCACCGATCATTTTTCCGTCATAAATCATTTGATATTGCCCGAAATAAAACAAAATATTCCCATCGATAAAACAAAAACGGTATTCGATATTAAAAAATTTAAAAACTTAGTTAAACATGAAACTTGGCAAGACGTCTATAACAATAATGACCTAGACTATTGCACAGAAACATTTGTAAATAAATTAAAATTCTTTAAGGAAAAGTCTACAACAATTAAAAAATTAAAAAGAGAAGATATTAAGCGAAAAACTTGGATCACATCTGCTCTTATTACTTCAATTAATGAAAAAAATAGATTATTTAAAATAATGAAAGCTAATTACACCCCGCATAATGTATTAATATTTAGGAGATACAGGAACCATCTAAGTTTGTTAATCAAACAAGCCAAATCAAACTATTACAATAAAAAAATAGAAAACAATAAAAACTTTGGAAAAAAATTATGGGAATGTGTTGGAGACATCTCAAACACAAAAAAACATAAATCCAAAATAAGCGAAATTCTAACCCAAAACAACGACATTGTTAATACCCCGAAACATATTGCAGATGCATTTTGCGAGCACTTTACAAACGTAGGAGAGAAAATGGCGAACAAAATAAACACAAATGTAGATAATAGAATAAAACAACGAAAAATAAATAAAACAATATTCCTTTCTGATACCGATGTAAAAGAGGTAACAGAAACAATTATGAGTTTGAAAAATAACAAGTCACCAGGTCTAGATGGAATTCAATCGGAAACTCTTAAGGAGGTGAGTGCAGAAATAGCTCCTGTAATATCATTTTTATTCAATAAATCAATTAACGATGGTAAGTTTCCAGAATACTTAAAAATGACAAAAATACTACCACATTTTAAAGATGGAAATGCCAAAGAAGCAGCAAACTACAGGCCAATATCATTAATATCTAACGTTGCGAAGATCTTTGAAAAAATACTACTACAAAGAATCACGTCATTTTTAAACAAATATAACATTCTATCGAATCAACAATATGGCTTTCGTAAAAATGTGTCGACGTCGGATGCAATGGTCAGTTTGCTGAGTATGATAAATGATGCAATGGACAAAAAGCAACCATCTATTGTCGTCTTTGTCGATTTGGCTAAGGCATTTGATACTGTTGACCACAAAAAACTATTATCAGTCCTAGAAAATGTAGGATTCAGGGGAGTTACTTATAAACTTCTTAAGAGTTATCTGACCAACAGAACACAGTGTGTCAATGTTGATGGAACTCATAGTAATTTTAGAACAATAAAATACGGAGTACCTCAGGGAACAGTACTGGGGCCGGTTCTATTTAATATATATCTCAATGATATATTTTTTCAGGGAACGAAAGGAAATATTTTGAGTTTTGCTGATGACACCGCTGTGTTCTATAGGGGCAATAACTGGTTGGATTTGAGAGATCACATTCAACATGATTTTAATAAAATTATTAGTTTTTTTGAAAGTAGACACCTAACAATAAATTATAAAAAAACCATTTACCTCCCTTTTACTTCCTACAACACTAACTTACCTCCATATAAAGAACTGAATATTACTACAGCAGCAAATGAAATGTTTAATATTAAGGCATCAAATAAAATAAAATATCTAGGAATTTTCCTTGACTCCCATCTAAGATGGGACCACCATATAAACTATGTGATAAAAAAACTTAGATTTGTGTTATATAAACTTAGAAATATTTCTAATATCCTAAAACTAAACTATCTAAAAATTCTTTATTATGCTTTGGTTGAAAGCCACTTAACATACGGACTGGTTGCTTGGGGTTTAGCTGGACAAACTCTTATTGATAAACTTCAAAGAATTCAAAATAGTATATTAAAAGTTCTATTTCACAAGCCAAGGATCTATCCTTCTTCATTACTATATCAAGAATCCGGAGTATTAAATATCTGTCAACTCTGTATAAAGATGATGCTTCTAAAACAATATAAAGACAAAGCTATGCTAAAACCTATCTTACATAACTACCCAACCAGGTATAAGGAGAACTCTAGCATAATACCTAAAATTGAAAAAGCAATAGGCAAAAGAAGTTACCTGTACCTGGCTCCAAAGTTGTATAATCAGTTGCCAAAGGTTTTTAAAAATATTAATTCACCGGGTTTATTCTCAAAGAAAATAAAACATTGGATCTTGTCTTTCCCTACTACTCAACTACAAAGTTTTATTTCAGCCCAAAATGAGACATGTTATAGACTATCAATTACATCCTAATTTAGAAAATCTGGATTATTTACTACAAATTATATTTAACTTTTGTCCTCATTTCTCATTTTGTACTTGTATTTGACTTTTTTACCTGTACCATTGCTTAAAAAAAAACTATGCTGTCTATGGTGAAAATTTTAGTATTTAATGTTTTTTTAATTCGCTCGTTTACTCCATGAATTAATTCAGGTCAATTTTAAAATTAATGTTTATATTTGTTGTGCTTTAGTTTTAAATTTTTATCTATTTTATTTAATTTTTATCAGCATGTTATTTGTAGGTACTATATATTTTTATATTTAGTATTGATATTTTATATTCATTGTTACATTATTTTTTAAATTTAATTTAATATTCTATCTTATGTACAAATATATATGGAAATTATGTGAACAAAGCATCTAAGTAAACATCCGTTTCCCCACGCTCAGGCGGTTGCCTTAGTGGGAGCATTGGTTTATTTGTTTGTTGTTCTTTTTTGTTTATTACTATTTGTATTTTATTATGTATTTTTCATGCAAATAAACATTATTATTATTATAAATATTAGATAAACGCACATATGCTTTCATTGTTGCTTACATTTTTAATATATCTTTATTTCTTTTTCAGTTAAAAACAGACTCAGTTGACTACCAGTTTTATAAAAGAACAAAAAAGAATCTCACTATTAAGAAACTTAGCATTGTTCCTTATTTACATATAACAACACCTAAATTAATTTCAAGTGATGAGGAATCAAATGAATCAATTGAACCCTGTGATAAAACCTTGGTGCAAGATGAACCATCTTTTGCATCTGTTGTTAGCATTGGTAACTTGTATTTTAAATGCCTCTAAAACAGAAGAATTTTGTGGCTTTTCTTCCAAATTACAAATATCTGAAAGTTTTAAAAACTTAAGTGATGTGCCACATTTTGAAAGCTGAGACTTCTTCCAGTAACACAGGGTTTCTGTTGTAGATGTTTCTTCGCTTCTGCGATGCAACCAAAACAAAAAACAAAGACCATGTTTGCATTCTCCTTGTGCGGAAATGCAGTCTTCACAAACACATTCAGTCATTTAATTTACTTCCGTATTAATTTTTACATAATATACGGAATAACCCTTGGCATGGACAGAATGTTCGGAAGTTACAACGCATTTCACAATGCAGGTAGCTTCTTCATATCTAACCTGCACATAACCAATTGCAGAATCACCATAAGATGACCTTGTAGCACTAAAAATTTAAAAAGGTTAAAGAAACTCTTTAAAACAAACAGAATTAACTTACCGAAGTTGTAATTAAATTGATTGTACTAACCCTTACTTTTTGGAAGTCCATCTTATTAAGGATAATAAAAAACTCTTCGTTTTAACAAAACTTCCAATATTTATTTAAAAACTGCTTTTTTAAAAGACTCAATGACAGCCGTTTCGCTAGACAACTAGCATCGTCAGATTGACATATTGAAGTTACTATTTATTTTTGTAGCTAGGTACCTGATGTTTATTAGGTAGTTATAAGGCTAGACCAAGTATTGTTATGTCTTATTACTTCCACAATAATATTTAAATGAAGTAATAAATTTAAATTTTATAAATGTATATATATATACTGTCCAAGATAATAGATTCACTAATAAAATATAAAAAAAGCACAAAACTAAAACACCAACAAATGACAAATGTATTAAAACAAACATTAACCAATGGTTTTCATCTTTATCTCCTGTATAATTTGTGGCCTAAGCTGCTAGAACCATTCAGCCAAGTAGGAGTCTGTAGGAGACCGTCTAATATTATCAAAGCAAAACATTATACATTTAAAATAATATTGCAGCAGAGTATTTTACATTATAATAAAAATGCAATATTAGTATGACTATGAGTTGATTTTTATAGTAATGATTCATAAATAAAGTAAATATTATTTGCGTCGTTGCCACATTTATAAACAAGTACCCAACGCTTTAAAAATTAAATACTCGAGTTTAATAATCATTTTTTGAAAGAAAATATGTAAATTAATTGCTAAAAATGTGATAATAGGGTTATTTTGGTACTTTCTTTTCATAACGGTAAATGATTTTTTGATATTCGATAGGAGAAGACTTCCCCCCAAATGAAATATGCTCAGTATGTAATCGTCATGAGTTTGAAACGATTGAACATATTCTCCTAGACTGTCCGATTTTCACAACTATGAAGCCTAATAACTACTAAGTTCCATCCAATAAGGAAAAACTAATTTTTGAGCTGGAAAACCTTAATTCAACTTCGGCAAAAAGCATTTCGCTTTATCTATGAAGCATTTTAAAATTAAGAGCATTTATTTTAAACGAATAATTTTTTTTCTTGTTCGGATTACTGTTTCATAATACACATTGCTTTGGTTTTTCTACTGGAAATATATAGTTTTTTTTAGCAGTCAAGGTTATTTTAGCTTAGCAATATATATTTATTATTACTATTACCTTATTATTTTATGGAATCAAATATTTTTTTGTATCTATATTAATAATTTATATTAATTAATTTATCCTTTTTATAAAGAACACTAGGCTCTCCAAACTCTTGCTGTAAACACTGCTGTTTTTTTAAGCAATAAAGATTATTATTATTATATTATTATTATAATATTATAGTACTCGCGTGTGACAAAAGAAATAAAAAAATTAAAAAGATGAAACATAGAAATAATTAACTTGATAAACGCTCAGATAAGGATATTAAATATAACAATACATGATAGTGTTAATTCTACAGTACAAGCGATGTTTTCTCAAACGCCTGCTGGTGCAGTGGTATGCGTACTTATCTCTCACGCGAACAGCTCGGGTTCAATTCTCCACCACAGCGTTTTTTACATTGCATTATATTGGACATTCCATTTATACACAACTCAGTCAATTGCTACATTTTTGGACGGTGCAGATAAAATAAATCAATTTTTATTTTGAAACTTTTTTTTGTATTCTCTAAAATTAAGAAAAATAAGTGGGGATCAATGTTTAATGATTAGCCCTGTATATAGTTGTATATTTAGAACACTTGTGCTGTCATGCACCTCTTAATAACAACCTGTCGAAACGCTATTGTATTACGAAGTACCCCACATCGAGCTAGGACGACGTGTTGAAATTATCATATTCATATAAAAAATATCCCGTCACCATGTAAGGTAGGGTGTACATAACTCGAAACCTTATGGCGTAAGTTTTCGATATCGACATTGGGTTATTCAATACCGTCGCAAGGATATTTCTGTAAAAAAAATACAAGAAATATTTCGAAAAAAAGGGATTTATGTCGACCTCCTACGTGGTGACCTATGGACGTTTCATGAAATTCGATAAGGATAATTTTATGGACTTGAGTAGTCAAAAAACTTTTTTTACAGTCGAACGTCATTGTTCGTTTAATTTAAAAACTGAGTTAAATCCGATCGACAACAACAAGATTTTTTGCACAAATTATCGATTCTTTATATTAAAATCAGCACAAAACTTTTTTGGGACTACTACGGGTAGGTATTTTTATAAAAAATGCAAAAATGTGGAATAATTAATTATCCTTAATTTAATGATTGGTTTATTAATGTCCAATATTTCTAAAAAATCAGAAACTATTAGAAATCGTTAAATAAGTATATTAACAATTGCAATAATGGTGTACTAAATAACTGTAAAAATAATAAAGCCCCGGGTAGCGAAGGTATTTCCTACGATTTTTTTAAAAACCTGCCTCATAATTGGATTATCGACTTAACCTCACTTTACAACCGTATCTTTGATACGAGTACTGTACCCAACGTTTGGTCTAATATATTACTATCTATGTTGCACAAAAGTGGGCCAGTGAATGATCCAGGCAATCACAGAGGGATAGCTTTAGTTAATTGTTGTGTAAAATTATTTACTAATATTTTTTTAACTAGGCTCAATAGTTGGTCAGATGACTGTAATATCCTACCAGAATGTCAGGCAGGTTTCAGATCCGGTCGAGGATGTATTGACAATGTTCACACGCTTAGTTCAGTAATTCATATTCATATTAGACACAGAAAAAGGAAACTATTTGCAATTTTTGTCGACTTCAAAAGGGCATTTGACTCTATAAACCACACATTACTATGGAATAAACTAAATTGATTGTACTAACCCTTATAACTACCTAATAAACATCAGGTACCTAGCTACAAACAAACAAAATGTAACTTCAATATGTCAATCTGACGATGCTAATTCTAGCGAAACGGCATTAAAGTTAATAAAGCAATTTTTTAAATAAATATTGGAAGTTTTGGTAAAACGAAGAGTTTTTCATTATTCTTAATGGAATAAACTATTTGGTCTTGGAGTAAGTGCAAAAATTCTCAGGGTAATAGTAAATTTATACTCTAAAGCAACAGTCAGAATAAAGTCTATCAATGGGGTTCTAATCCATTTAATATTACATCTGGTGTTTTACAAGGTGAACCTTTGAGTCCACTGATGTTTGCTCTGTTCTTATCAGATATAGAGGGTTTTTTTATGCTGAGGGTGCTCAGGGAGTAAATATTGATAATTTGCATGACGTTCTTATGCTGCTTTATGCTGATGACATTGTAATATTAGCTCATTCTAAGATTGACGTAATGAAAAAGCTTAAAGAAATATTGTTTCTTAAATAATGTAACAGTTAACACTCATAAAACCAAAGTTATGTCATTTTCTCGGTGGAGCTTTCAAAAAAGCGATTTTCCTTTTATGTTCCAATAGATTTTACCAATAGATTTTACCAATAAATACGTGTATCTTGGGGTAACGTTCTCTGGAATAACCTCACTTCCAGAACTTTAAAATTAAACTCAAAAAAGTTGTTATTTGACTTCTACATGAATTTACATAATCTTGACATCTCCTTTTCTCAAAGTTGTCGCTTTCTGTCTTTTTATACCTACTTTCTACCGGAAAAAAAAACTTAAAAATTATTTACTTCTAAAATTACCAATTCACATCACACGCACTATTGCTCAGCTTCGTCTAAGTAACAAGTATCGGTTGAAATTCACATTAAATAATAATATATATTTAATTGATCCTAAAAGTATTTGCACAGTTTGAAATAAAGTGGAGAATGAATCTATTTTACATATTCTTTTCTAGTGCCCAATTTACAATGTCATGAAGCCTAAAATTCTGGCACTTGAAAATTTGGACGCTCTCTTTACATCACTGGATAACTTAACGGTCAACAATGCCAAGCACATTTATGCATATATTTCTAACATATTCAAATTGAGATCATTTATTGTGGATGAATAACATATTCTTAAATTCATAATTTGTTTGTACATTTTATGTTTCTTTACTGTACATGTATCTATACTGTCTACCTACTTAATACTCAAACTCTTGCTGTAACTATTAGTTAATAAGCAATAAACTTATTATTATTAATTGCAATAATCAACACAAGAGTTCTTAATATTTTTGGCAGAAAGCCACATAGCCTTTGGGATCCAACCATTTTCTGATCCTGCGTGTAATATTGTGATTCTCTCTAGTGAGGCCACAATTGTTATAAGTTTCGTCATGGATGAGCCGCTGTTTCAGACTTTTGATTGAAGGGACACGCTGCTCATCGTACATAGTGTAGATTTTTCGCCTTATCAAATCTTTTTCCCAGTCGTCTAGACATTTTGGGACACCGGAATCTTTACGCTTTTTTCTTGATTCCATGGAATTTTCAACAATTCGTCTAACTGAAGTAAGAGGCACCTTCGTCAAATTACTGGTTACTCTTGCTGCAGCACCCGCACACATTTTTTATGCTTAAAAAGACTAATATATATTAATGTTTGGCCCAGAAAATTGGAGATCAAAACAAGATACATGATAATCCTAGACATCTCACCTGAGGATGCACACAATATATAAACGTTGAGACAAAAATTTGGCTAGTTCAAATAGGATCATAGATGGATAAGTGTCAGTGACTTAATCACTCATATCGAAGTTTTCACCTAATCTGACCAATATCCAATATCAGCTGTCTTTCAATTCTGATTGGTCTGTCAGGTTCTGTGTTTTCTACGACGTAACCAATACACTTTGTTCGTAACACAGCCCAAAAAATACTACGAGTCCTAAGGTGTTTTCAAGCAAGTCAGTTTCGTTTAGATATAAATCGACAGTTTTATCAGGAAAATTCGATCACTAGTGGTATTAAAATTGATAATTACCGTCTACTGTTTACTTTTAATGTTTTTAAAGATTAGTATACAAAAGGAAGAAATGTAATATCCATTCAAAACCACTTGCAACAAACCATTAATAAGCTAGAATCATGGTTTAAGTCGATTGGATTACAGTTTTCACCCACAAAAATTAAGTGTATGCTGTTCACACGAAAACCTCAAATCTGATGCTATATTATAATCGCACACTCAATTTCACAAATAATATCCGTTTTCTAGGCATGTTATTCGATCAAAAACTCTCATGGAAAAAACATATAAACAAATTAAAAAAATCATGTCAAGTGGGATTAAATCTTATGAAAACTATAGCCAGTAAAAACTGGGGGGCAGATCAAAATATCCTGATACATATACATTTATAAATCTTTGGTCAGATCTAAACTAGACTATGGTACTATAGTTTACGCTTCTGCTAAAATGTTAACGTTGAAAAACTTGGAAACCATTCAAAACACAGCCCCATACGCAACGCTACAGGTGCTTTCGTACTACACCAATCAAAAGTTTACAAAGTCTAACAGGAGAAGCACCTCTAAGTTTCAGACGCAAATATTTATGTCTCTCATATGCTTCCACAATTGCCAGCAACAAAGATTAGGTATCCAACTTTTACAAATACATTTACAAACCTATTCCAGGAGACTTTCAGTACAACAAGATCGGATCTACCATTTTACGAAAGAGTTAGGAGAAACCTCAATGACCTTCAACTCCAATTTCCCAACTTTTTCTCAATCAACATCAAAACCCCTTCACCGTGGTTAATTCCTTCTTCAAACATCAATACAAACCTCAATATATTTGAAAAAACTGAAACTCCAACTAACCTGATCAAACAATCGTTTTTAAAAGAAATAGGAAACTATGAAAACCAACATATTATATTCACAGACGGTGTAGGAGCAGCCATTCTCACCTCAAATACCTCCTTAACATTTAATTTTAAACCGTCTACCACGCGAATAATTATATTATAAAAAAGTTACATGCCAAATAAAATAAAATTGGTGATTTTTGGATCATTAATGGACCTTGTGGTGACTTGTATTTCAAATGTCAATAACAACAGCTTAACTTTTATTTTTACTTCTGTTTCTCTTAATGGTCTTAGTCAAAATGGGTTGTACAACCATTAAGTAAATAGAAAAAGAAGGGAAGATGAAACAAGCGAGAAACAGTTCTCCTTTCGTGTCAGTCTAGTTTTGAGAATAAAGATAAAAATGTCAATAGAATTTTAATTAATCCTCAATCTTACGGTTAGAGTCTTCAGTGGTGACCCCGACGTGATGATCAATAAATAATTATTAAGTCATCTGAACGAATACCATGGCAAATAACGAAGACGCGACCAATCAATCTATTGCGAGAGTCTCCATCAAAGCGCCACCTTTCTGGCCTGAGAAACCCAACCCATGGTTTTTTCAACTTGAGGGTCAATTTCTGTTAAGTGGAATTACCCGCGATGAAACAAAATTTGCATGTTATATCCCAGTTGGAGAGTAGGATTGCCATAGAGGTTAAAGACATCATTACCAACCCTCCTGCCACGGATAAGTACAACAAAATTAAAACTGAATTAGTAAAGCGGCTGTCAAAGTCCGCTTTGTTTGGCCATCCATTGACCGTGACTGTAGGAAATGATGTATCAAATGTCAGCAATCAAAAATACATAGACATCACCCCTGGGAACATTTCCAAGCAGCTCCAAGTTCGAACACATCCATATTGACCTTGTAGGACCATTACCAATGTCGCAAGGTTTTAAATATTGCCTAACTGTAGTCGACAGATTTTCTCGACTTCCAGAAGCAGTTCCAGTCAGTGATATATGTGCAAAAACTGTAGCGGAAACTCTCTTTTCATCGTGGATTTCTAGGCACGGAGTCCCACTAACTATTACATCTGACCAAGGCCGCCAATTTGAGTCAGAACTTTTCAAACAGCTCGCAAAAATATGTGGTTTTAAACATATAAGAACCACTGCGTACCATCCTCAGGCTAACGGAATGGTGGAGCGTTTTCACAGGCAACTCAAGAACTTCATTCGCTGCTATGAATCTGAAGATTGGGTCAGCATTCTGCCAACAATCATCATGGGATTTTTAGCAACCTACAAAGAAGACCTCAAAGCTACTCCAGCTGAAATGGTCTATGGTGAACCTATCCGTTTACCTGGAGAATTCCTATCCCCACTTGACCCCTTAGACTATGTAACTGACCTGAGGAATCATTTTAATTCCTTAAATCCTACCCCTGGGTCAAGACATTCAAAAAAAACTCCATTTGTTTACAAAAATCTCCACAACTGCTCCCACGTGTTCGTTAGAGTTGAGACAACCCATTCTAGCCTACAATCTCCTTCTGCAGGTCCTTATCCTGTAATCTCCAGGTCTAAAAAACTTCTAGTTGTCAATATCAAGGGTAAACATAATACAGTTTCAATCGACAGAGTCAAACCCGCTTATATATTTGATTACAATTACAACAAACAATTTTCAGACAGCCAAACTTCTTTGCCACCAACAAATAACCTTTTTCTTGTACCAGACGAACTCCCCACATCACCAGTAAATCCAACTCGCCCAGAATATTCCAAAACTAAGTCAAGACGACATGTAAGATTCCCACAAAAATTTACTCCTAATTAGAGAAAAGCAGTGCCGTTACTGTGTTTAGTTTAGTTTTTTTTTTGTTAATATTTAGTAAAAAAAATGTTATTTTAAATCGGCGTTTGTGAACAAAAAAATGTTCAATTCTTTTTGTAAACCTTTTTATTAGCGGGGGAGTACTGTGGTGACTTGTATTTCAAACACAGCACACCCTCCTAGCAGTTTAACTCTTATCTACAATTTGTATCCAAGTTATATTATTGCGCCCACCCACTTGAGGGCGTATCTGTAGCGTGACGTTACAGTATCGCCCAATCGGAGGAAACCTGAACTGTCATCACATATTTATAAACTAATCATGATTTGTCATTTCATTTTTAATTGTTAACCGTTAACGTTTGAATTTTGAATTGTGTTTCGCCTGTGCTTTTTCCGTTGATTATCGTTAAATTGATTTATTATTTGTGAAAGTTTCTTCCAGTTTATTGAATTTTATATTTTAGTTTATAAACTTTTTAATTGTTTTCTGTATTATAAGAGAATTAGAGCAGTGTAAGTATTGTGTATTGTGTGTTAATATTTAAATGTTAACAATTATTTCATAATTAGTGTAGCATACAATATCATACTATAATATTTTTTACTTTTTTTAGTATAAGAATGGCATCTCGTAAAAGAACTTATTGTGTTCCTACTTGTACCGAGCAAACAAGTAAGAGGCATCGTTTCACCAAGGATCCAACTTAATAAATATTTGGATGGAGAATATAAACAATCCTGTGTTAAAGGAGAAAACTCCAAAACAACTTTATTGCAATTATAGAGTGTGCCATCAACATTTTAACCAGCAGTTTCATAATGCAGGATTTCAGAAGGAGTTGAAACCAGATGCATACCCAACTCTACTTTTATCTGGTAAGTAGATACAACTTCAAGTTATATTGTGAGTGAATAAAATTTGATTTCAGATACTTCAGTTATTCTACCATCATCCACAACGGTGTCTTTGGAAGCTCCATCTACATAATGTGGAGAAAAAGCCTGCAGGTTGATAATTAGATGCACTATCTTTTTTTGGTGCAAACATGTGAATAAAATAGCTGCAGGCAAAGACTCCAAATATGAGAAATATTTAAATAGGGTCAAGAATGCCTCCTATATTGACCCAATAAAAGTACAGGCACACAAGTCCTATATAAATAGAATCAAGAGAAAAAAGTAAATTTAATTTTTTATATTTCTTATTTATTTATATATTTTTTATGTATATTTATTTAATATAAACTTGATGAACCACGTCGAAGTTTTCTTTAAATCCCAACTTTCCAAAAATATTAATAACATTAATTTGTATTGTTATGTATAGTTCTGTGTTCTGGGTTGCACGTACACTAGCGCTCGCAACATGAGGCGGGTGGGCCCAGTACTAATATATTAGATCTGATAATTAGTAGAAGAGTTAGCCTGCTAGAGGGTGTGCTGTGATTTCAAATATCAATAACAACAGCTCTATTTTTACTTCTGGTTCTCTTAATGGTCTTAGTCAAAATAGGTTGTACAACCATTAAGTAAATAGAAAAAGAAGGGAAGATGAAACAAGCGAGGAACAGTTCTCCTTTCGTGTCAGTCAGTATTTGAGTTTATTTCAAAAAATCGTGTTTTGGTGAAAGCGGACATGAAAATGTTGGAGATCACCTTATGATATAAAATCTGAAATTAAAACTAAAGTGTATAGTGCGTGGCAAATCATACTTATGGAGTGCATCACCAAGTAAACAAACCCTGGCCCCAACCAACATTGAACAGGCTAAACCAAGTGAGAATATCGGGTTTGTGGCTAGGACACTGTATTTTAACACATAGTCACCTTATTACATGAACTGAATTACCAATGTGCGAATGGTTAAAGCGTCTCAATCAAATAAAGGATTAGTATAATAAAAATAGGCAATTTTATAAAATTCTTACTTTAAATATAAAGTAATTTTAAAGTGAGAAATTGTGTTTCATAATACAACTTTAAAGTTAAATGATACTTTAAAGTGACTTTAATCTAAAGTCGGGTATACCATCACTTTACCGCTTTAAAGTGGGCTCATAACCTCACACTTTAACAAATTAAACGTCAAACGTGTGTTGTTTGCTATTCACAAATTGCAATCTTTTGCGTGTGTTTATGTGAAAAAGCCATAAGCAGTAATTTTGGCTTCGAGTAGCAGTTCTTCAAGTTCTTCTGAAGATGAAGTTGTGGAACGAAGGCCTAAGATTTATCGAGCACGCATTGATCATTTAAATAAATGGAACGATACAGAATTCTTCGATAGATTTCGTTTAACGAAAGCTACAACAGTAAATGTACTGGCAGAAATTGAGCATTTAATTAGGTTACCAACAAATCGGTTAGTGTGCACTCAATTTCTTGTACAAATTAATAGTTATTTACCGTTTGCGTATCCAATGCAATAGCTTCGTTACGACTACGCTACAACAAAATGTGTGAAACCTTAGTTGAAATGACCCATACTGCTGAGCAGTTTTATGCAATTGCTCGTTTCCCCCGAGTTATTGGTACAATTGACTGTACACATACAAACACAATAATGACAAATATGACAGAATTATTAAAGTGAAGTAAACAACATGGGCTATTCATGGATGCCAACATAAGTTTCTAGTAGAAAAATTTACTTTAACTAAAGTTCTGTAGGCTGGCGTTTATGAAACACGTCAACTTTAAAGCCGCTTTAAAGTGCACTTTAACTTAAAGTGGACTTTACTTAAAGTTACTTTAAAGTCGGTATTATGAAACTGGGCCTTAATCTTCCATTGAAATGTAGGTGAATTTCAAAAATTAATAATTTTAACAGTAATACCCACACAAGGATTACGTTGTACCTATTTGTAAATATGCCTGTACATGACTGCATTGTGTAAATTGAAATGCAATATTGTTTATATTATTTATAAATCAATGAAATATTTTCGTGTATAACCGACTTTTAAGGCCACAAATCACGGTCGCTACCTGGGTGGTCCCTAACGTTTAAAATTCTTGGCGCAAAGTTATCCAATAGCAAAATATATTTGGTGTACATGTTTTTCTTTTTATTTGTTATCGCATAAAAATATTGACGTATGTTTACGAGGGTAGTAAGAATGTTTAGCTTTAAAACAAAAGAGAATTTAAAAATATAGTTAAGTTATCCTTAACTAATAGTTAAAAGTACTTTTATAAATCAAATATTTTATTGTGTATTTTATTCCAAAACATTCTTTGTTTGTTTTTTAAAGAAAAATTATGGTTAAAAAAAGTTTTTTATTATTATAATTATTATTTAACTGAAAAATGTTATAACGTTTAACCAGCTGTGTTTGGAAATAGTAAAAAATATTATACAAAGACGTAGAGTTAACCAATTAGAAGATAGTGATAAATGAAAAGTTTACCTTTAAAATAATTTCGGTGACTTGTCAGCTTTATCTTTCGGACCTACCTGAAACAAAAATAAATCACTGTAAAAAATGGTTGGTCGTGTAAGAAATATATTAATTGACAACTACCAATTCTACAGCTATTTTGAACAAAAGTTTTAAAATTTAACCCCAATTTAAAATTCATGTTTTGTATTTTTTTCTTTAATATTCACTGTCAAAAATTTGGATCCCCAATTGTCAAAAATTATAAAGTGAAAACTGGATCTGTCAAATAATAAAAACTGTTTAGAAATAAATATCAAAAGATTAGGAAGTTTTTTAGTCTCATTTTAAGATAAATATTAAGTTATCCATATATCAAATGTCAGCTGAATCAAAAAGGTTCAAAAAAAGTCTATTCCACAAACTGTTTAATAAATTGTAGCAACTAGTTTCGGTCCTATAGGACCATCATCAGGCTGTAAAAACTGTTATATTCAATAGAGATGCCAAAAGTGTTATTTAAATAAATCTATTTTTTTTACTGCTTGGTACATTTTTTATAACAACATACATATTTTTTCTATTCTCGGTGAATTGCTTATAATTCACTACTAACAGACATATTCATTGGTGAAATTGAGAAAATGTTCGTTGGGATACTATATTTTGTTACAAAATTGATAGTATAAATAACATGACGGTTATTTCCATAACATGCTAAGAAATTGAACTCTTTTCATTTAAAAAATATTTTACTAATACTAAAAGCTCTTATGTTTTTCAATTAACTAAAAGTATGTAAGTAGAGCAAATAAAATAGTACTACGCAGATATTAATTTCAGTGCAATTTGATTAAACAAAGAAATTAAAGTTTTATTATCTTAACGCACATGTATGTTATGAGATTTCATTGCGTGCATGTTATCACTTTCCAGAAATGGCGATAGTGCGATTTTTGACGTTTACAGATATAAGCGTGGAAAATTTTGAACAAAACTTTTAGGTTTATATTAAAAAAATGGTTTTTTTAGTTCAAAGACAGCTGTTTTAATATACTCTCATCCTCAGATTGAAGTAACATTTTGTTTTATAGTTAGGTATATGGTATCAATAATAAAATAAAATAAAAGAAAATAAAACATTACAAATTGGTAGCCCAAAGTTGAGCATACATCTAAAAAATCTCTACGTAGGGTTCTCAATAAAAAGGCTCTCGATATAAAAAGGCTCGCTAGAACATTGATATTAATAATCAAGAAGAAAAAATAGAAGAAAGAAGAATACCGAACACCTAATAATTTATGGATTTTTAGGGATTCTAAATTGTTTTAAAAGGTTAATACCAGATCTGAGCGGAATAGAAATTCCTTTAATAGAATTATTAAAAAAGAAAACAAAATGGAGTTGGGATGAAAAAAAGTCCACTTTTACTGCCTAGGCAAAAAAAATTCGTTGCTAGGCAACCTTCGAAGTAATAATTTAAATCAATAAAAATAAAACTGTTTATTAAAATTGACAATGACATTAAGAAAACTCAAAATGATGCTAATGATAATACGTGCTAATTGCAGCAATTCATCCTCACTTTGCAGTAAATCAATTTCTAACATGACAACTTTTCAAAATTGACAATGACAAAGTAAACAGTAAACAAACATATTCAACAAACGTTATTAGCGGCAAACAAAGTAACGCAGGGCCCAGTTACCTTGGATACAATAATTTAGTTAGTTGGAGATTGATAATGGAACCCAATTTAAATATGAAAAAGTCGATTTTGCGTGGAAATGGAACAAATTTGAAGAAAAAATGATATGTTTCACACGGCAAAAAAGCAGATTTAATGACTTGGCCTCGCCACGCTCGGCTATGAAACACCAGCCGTGGCATTAAATCTTGTGCTTTTATGCCTAGTGAAACAAATTACTATTGTTGATAAAAAAAAACATGGAAAACTATTTATAATGTATTGAAACTCTTCACAAATACTTTTAAATAGATTAGTTAGTGATATTTTGGCATTTAAAATGTACAGTCGGCTTTAGAATAGCATATACATGTTAAATGAGAAGTTCCTTTACCTACCGAAGTTATAAAAACACCCTGCTTCAACAAGATAGGAGTGGCAATTTTTAAAACGCCTACAATTACTTACTTCACTAAGGAATAAAAAGTAATAATAAGAAAAAACCCTTGGAAGAGGTGGTGGCGTAACCAGTTCTGTGGTGTTTTTCCGAAATAATTGTTTTTTAAAAAAGAAATAGATATCAGATTTAAGCAAAAATTGGCAAAACATTTATAAGATCAATGCTTTTCATTTTTTAATATATTAAACTTATTGGCTATGTTAAGGGGGTGTTTAAGAGTTTTAAAAAATCATTTAAGATAAATGAATAAACTGATTGTAATAAAATTTTATATACAGGGTGTCCCACTAAGGTCTACGATGTAGTTTATTACAACATAAAGAAAAAACATTTATAACAAAATCGATCATGAAAAATTGCTGGAAATATTTGTCAAGTTTGAAAGTCTTCTGCTACGGGGTGCAACGAACACTCAAAAACATAATATTGTAATTATCTCCGAAAGATATACTAAAGGTATACTAAAATTACAATTTTAATCTTGATAAGGTTATGAAAAATGTTGGTTAGGGACTTTTTGCCAATACTCTTCAAATAGGGGGTGGGGAAGGTTCAAACTTGTTATAAACAAATATCATACAACTTTTTTTGTTTTTTAATCGATTTCAATGATTTTGGCGTCATTTAAAAGAGTTTCTTCTGTTTAATCAGATGCATAACAAAAATACCAAAATTAAACAATTTTGTCTCCGCTAGAGAGTTCTACGTAAAAAAAGTCGATTATTTTTTTTATTTTTCTCGGAAATTTCAAATGTAATGATGGTCTTTTTTTAATGTAGGTGAAAAGTGGATAAAAAAATAAAGAAATTAGTAAAAAGTGCAAGTCTTAATCTTAATATTTTATTTGATATCTTAAAATTAAAATATCACAATAGTTAAATAGAAAACCAAAATCCGTGCCAATGTCATCGTAGAATAAGAAAATCACAATCAAGAAACAAAATTCTAAATCTGTGTAGATAGCCAACGTTGTCACAAAAAAGGAATCAGTAAAGAGGTTAAATAGAAAACCAAAATCCGTGCCAATGTCGGCGTAGAATAAGAAAATCACAATCAAAAAACAAAATTCTAAATCCGTGTAAATAGCCAACGTTGTCACAAAAAAGGAATCAATAAAGAGGTAATAAGAAACAAATAAAACCGTACTGTATAATACACACTCACTTAATATTATCCCTCTCTGTGTAACAATAAAGATGTGGGCGTGGACAACTGTTTGACTGATTTAAAATTTATTATTATTTAAACCGTGATTAGTTATACACAATAAATAGGCCATCCTTAAAATGAATTCAATGCAAGCCATTTTAGTTTGAAAATGTATATGCTATTCTGAAGCCGATAGTACTTACTATAAATGTCAATGTCGTTTTCCAACGTCAATTTTGACTGCTGTATGCTGTGTAATATGTCAAAATAACATAAATAACGTCGTTCACATCTATCCAAGTATATGTATCAGCGAGAAACTCGGGTTAATGCTTAGAACATAAAATAGTAAGGAAGTACTGCTCGTTCAAGGACAGTTGACCGAGATGGTTATCCAAGATGGCTACCGGAAGTTACTTTTTAACAGTGGCGTCCCATATTTTTATTTGTAGAAAAATAATGTCCTTATTGAAACATACCTATTATTATTCAGTGTGGACACTAATCATTATAGATTAAAATAACCATTTTAATAAGGAAAGTATAGGAAAAAAATAGTATAATATTGCCTAAAATGGGGGTACTAGATTTAAGGAAATTAAACCAGTTATATACTACACAATTTTTATTAAAATTTTTCATTCTACTACTATTGGTCCTTAAATTGAATTTTGTGTAAATATGTCTAATTTTTTCTACATTATTTATTTTACTTTTACATATATAATAAATTCTTGTTTTAAATATACTTCACAGATGCTTTTTATAAGTTGTTTCCTACGAGGACTTTCAGAAGTAGATCGTAGAGTTTCAGGAACAGGAACTGGTAAAATAGTTTTACTACTAGTAGTTATTATCTCTTCAGCATAAGGGTCGTTAATACTTACCTGCATAGAAAAGGTGAAATAAGTGAAATTAGTGAAATATATGTTTAAGTAAAATATCTGTAAATAGATTTGAGAAAAAATATAGATTTGGTCAATGTTATTAAATCAATTTGTGGATGTAATATTTACTTACATATTTCATTCTTGCGATTTTAATTTTAGGTATAGCATTTGATACTAGTACTAAAGAAATTCTATCAAATGATTGTTCTGTAAAATGTTGTGAGCCCAAAAAGCTATTCTTGCCTGGACTCCAGTTATCTTTATCCACAATATTTAACCATTTCCGTCTAATATTTTCATCCCGTGGGAAACTGTGAATGTAATATATAATGTGTTAATTAATACACAAATACATTTATTGTGCAACGTTGCTTTAGAATACTCCATAGACATAAAAATAATTTACATATACAGTTATGAGATTAACCAAAAATTTGTAAATTAATGATAATTAAAATAAAATATTCTCTTTCCATTATTGATACGCCTATGTCAATTTAAGTATATAGGTTAGGGATCAATACAAAGTAATAATTTAATTTAAACATAAAAATATAGTTTACGTATATATAATGTATATATTTATTATAATAATAGCTACTTACCAATACATAATTAATCCAAATTTTTAACAGAAAACTAAATTTTTATAACTTGTAAACAAAGTATGAGTCATAAATGGTTATCCAATATGGCCGACTTCCGTCGCCAGATTTTAACATTGTAGATATAACATAAACTCCTTCCTTA
This sequence comes from Ophraella communa, assembly GCA_035357415.1. NCBI lineage: Eukaryota > Metazoa > Arthropoda > Insecta > Coleoptera > Chrysomelidae > Ophraella > Ophraella communa. Next base: position 30,250,139 of record CM068991.1, on the reverse strand, counting down.
CTTTTTTATGTTCTAAGGGTTAGTGAGAAACCTCTATAAGCGGGAATAAAATTCTGTTCCCTTCAACCCTCACTTCAGGTTTGACCCTATTAAAAAATAAATTAAAACGTAAAATGTTATATTAAGTCTAAATCCAAAATTTATTTGTAAAATTTTTATAACATTCTACTTTCCAAACATCACATCGATTGAAATTCAAAGTGCAGTATTTACTGAAATGTTCAACAAGAAATTAAGTCACTGTTATCACAATTTTTCTGTTAGCAAATTTTTTTCTATTACGAATTGCAGCAAGACAAAACATCTTCGGTGACAATGTACTACAACTTATTAAAAATGCATTAAACTGCAATTAAAACCATATATCTTCTTGTTCACATTATTATAAAGGCGTTAGACTAGTTTAAATGGATCCTCATGTGGGTATTTACTGTTTTATGGACAATAAAAAACCGAGTCACATGTGCCTGTCTTGTTAAATTTCTGGTAAATTATAATAAGCGCCTAGATAAAGTTGTTGTTATGTTTTAAATCACGTTTTTTTTTTCAAGCTGGTAAACATGAATGAGAACAAGATTGAAATTTGTGATAAAGTTTCAAATAACGAAGCTATGCGTTTTATAAGCCAGTTTTGAAATACCTCGAAAAAAGGTATCGTGGGTAACCCGGAGAGACAAAAAACTCATTTTCACAGTGTGCAGTACAGACATTTATATGAAAAAGAAAGGAATTCATAGATTTTTTTGATAATTAGTTAAAAAAACAAAACTACTGACAATCAGGAAAACATAGAAATAATGGTGTTTAATTTAGAATTCAATGTCTCCTAGTATTAACAAGTATACTATATTATAATATACTATACAGTGTGTAAAAGCCAAATGGAATAAATTTATAATTTCGGTTACTGTACATATTTATAAAAAATCCCGAAACACGTCAAATTTAAATTATAACTTGACATTCTTTAACGTGAAAATGCAACCCTACCTTCAACCCCCCTTAGAATGACAGGTACAACCCCCAATTTTTTAAATGGGAAGTATAGGCTTGTGATATATCATTTGAAAGGTCTCTTCATTCTCTATTCAAAAATGTTATTGTTTTTAAATTTAATGCAAAAATTAACATAAAAAAATTAATATCATGTTGTTACCGAAATTCGCTAAAATAAACTCGAAACTTATTACAATATACTTAAAACTTATTTCCCGTTTAGGTCTTGATAATGAGAAAGTGAACAAAAACCATAGCAATGTGGTTTTTAGATGGTAACCATTAAAAAAATTTAAAGAATTTCCGTGGCAACGCTATTTTAACAAGCAGTAGTAAATTGTTTTATTTAAGTTGTCATTGTTGTAATTTAAGTATAAAGTTTGTTCAATTCAATTATGAAAAATGGTTAGATTAACGGAAATGCATAAAATAACAGTTTTACAAATGATTGGTTACGGAGATAACATCCGAACACAACAGGAAATGAGAAATTTTCTAATTTACCGCCTATATCCCAAGGAACAATAAGTAAAATAGAAAAGCAGTTTCGCGAGTTTGGTCATGTAAGGCAGATAAAAAAAGCAGCTGCCAATGCACTGAGTGATGAACTCAAATTAGATGTGTTGCTTGAGTTTCAGGAAAACCCACATACATCGAGTAGACAGGCATCCACTACATTCAATGCTACATCGATAGCAAACATATTAAAAGAAAATAAATTGCATCCGTATAAGATGATACCTACTCAGGAGCTCATGGAAGACGATTTTGATAAGAGAACTTTTTTTGTGAGCAAATGATGGACATGTTGGATAACAATATTATCCAATTGGAAGACGTTATGTTTTCTGATGAGTGTACTTTTTTACTTAACGGTCATGCTAATCGGCAAAATTGCCGCTACTGGTCCACGGAAAATCCTCACTGGATGAGAGAAGAACACACTCAATACCCTCAAAAGGTTAATGTTTGGGCAGGGATTGTAGGGAACAATATCATTGGTCCCTTTTTTATTGAGGGCAACTTGAATGGCAACAATTATTTGGCACTACTTCAAAATGATGTCATCCAACGTTGGCAAATTTATATCCTGATTCAGGTAACCCTCAAGTTCCAGCGAATACGATACGTTTCAGCAGGATGGAGCACCACCACATTGCCAACTTAATGTCCGGCAGTACCTCGATACAATATTTCCCAATCGGTGGATAGGGAGGCGAGGATCGATTGAATGGCCAGCGCGATCACCTATTCTTACATTATTAGATTTCTTTTTATGGAGATATGTGAAGAGCCATGTGTACAAAACTAAACCTTTTGATTTAAATGACTTAAAAGAACGAATAACGCTTGCGATTAGGTCGATCACGCCTGATATGTTAAATAATGTTAGAAGACAGTTTTATTTGAGATTAGGATGTTGCCAAGACGTTCGCGGAGAACATTTTGAAAATCTACTTCATTAACATTCATAGTTCTCTTTCGTGTTCTACATTTTATTACGTTTTGCATTACATTTTAGTTTTTGATTGTATTGTAGCGAATTTCGGTAACAACATGATATTAATTTTTTTTAAGTTAATTTTTGCATTAAATTTAAAAACAATAACATTTTTGAATAGAGAATGAAGAGACCTTTCAAATGATATATCACAAGCCTATACTTCCCATTTAAAAAATTGGGGGTTGTACCTGTCATTCTAAGGGGGTTGAAGGTAGGGGTTGTATTTTCACGTTAAAGAATGTCAAGTTATAATTTAAATTTGACGTGTTTTGGGATTTTTTATAAATATGTACAGTAACCGAAATAATGAAATTATTCCATTTGGCTTTTACACACTGTATATATTAGAAAATTTTATTAAAATACTCATCTTAAAACTGTAGTAATAATTTATAAAGAATTGGTCATATATACATATTGGGGAACTACTCAAAAATATGGGCAATGCAGGTCTGAACATGTTAACTAAGATATTATGTAACATCGTATGAAAGTCGGGCACTTGGCCTACGGAATTGAGTGTCAGTGTTTATCCCGCTTCATAGGAAGGGCTCAACAAAGTATAATGGAAATCACCTAACCCTAGCATTGATTCCTCACGCTAGTAAGATCCTGCTATACATATTAAATCTTTCTACAAGGAAAGCGGAGAAGGTAAGGGTAAGGGCACTCGCGACCAGCTACTAAACTTCCGGCAAATTAGGTTAGGTTCTTTGTGAGTGGTCGTTCATCGTCCCTTTTACTGCGACCTGAAAGATCTATTGTGGTCATTAGAGTCATTGGCGACACTTTCATGAGGTCCTTGGGCCCGAGTTAAGTTAATGCAGAACAAATTTAATAATCTTTAGTCTTCCGAGCTCTTGGCAGTTGACAAAAGATATACTCCGTCGTTTCATTCTCAGCCTGACAGAATCTGCAGTCCACACTGCACTGATAGGTTATATGGCTAGCGTCTTCAAATTCATGTGGTCCATCTTCTTTACTTGTAACTCCTTTTACAACAAAGAATTGTTCCACAGAATGTTTCCAATTAAGATTCTGCGGGATGTAAGCAAGATCTGAAGCTGGACATACGAATGTGTGTAAAATGTCACACTTGGTGTTACGTAGAATGTGTTGGAGTCCAGCACGATGTTTTTAAATGTTATTAAGTATATTATAACTAAATATATGTTAATACCAACCATATTTTTAAAAAACGGTTTCAATTTTTATTGCAAATTGTAAAAATAAAAAAAATCCTAATAGATGGGCAATGAGAATACATGAACATAACGTGTAATACGATAACTTTAAATTTAATGTAAAAACCTAAAAATGGGCCATATTTGCCTCCAGAATATCTAACGTATCTGCCTGCTTGGAATTAAATCGTTAATACGTAATACCTTTAAAAACCACATAGGCAACTTGGAAATATTGGCCCACTTATTTGGTTAATTCAAAGAGATATTACAAAACAATGGTGAGGTGGACGGAAAAAAATGTTTTTCCAGGTTACCATTCCACTCTCCTTTTAGGTAGATTTAATTACTTGTCAACAAATGTCAATCTATTTTGAAATACAAGACTCAGCAGTAAATAGAATTAATCACAACAATACTTATTAATGTTAGAGTTAGTTTTCAATTTGTAATCTTGGTATTTTATCTTTTTTATTTACACTGAATTTATTAATTTTAAAATGGTCTCGTGGTACTTCCTATAAGGTGCAACAACACGGTTTAAATTACATAATTAAGATTTAGCGTTGGAATTTGTTGTTAACGACTTTTAATGATATATTGTAATAGATAAGGACATAGCAAATCATACTAACTGAAAGCGTACTCGTTACATCAGTCAATATATTATAGTTATCGACTAGGTACCAAAAATATCTCATTATTATGATTATGTAGACAAGTTGCACAACTAGGGCGTCTCTTCTAAAACAAGGTAGGTACCGTATGGTATAAGATACAAACTAAATTAAAATGGTATTTGTCGATTTCTCGTTTATGTTAAGGATCTTAGTTCAAAATAAAATTCATAAAATAAATCAATTTCTTTTAAAAAATAAATACTAGAACTAGCAAATAATGAACAGTTAACATTTTTGGACACATTTATAGGTAATGAGAAATAATAACAAGTTAGAATTTGATATTTTAAAAGACACCGCTACGTATAGTATTCCGGTAGATTCTTTTCACTATAATCAACACAAAATGGCAAGTTTTTATATTTTGGTTCATTGATTAATCAATTTTCCCTTAATCAAAGCAAGATATAAAAGAGAAAATAATTTAATTGAGGATAAAGCTGTACTTAATGGATATGATAAAAAAACTAAATCATAAGCTAATCAATAGCCATAGTTTTAAGAAATCTCTTTGTGAAACCTCCTTTTTCCAGCGAAAACACAACGATACGAAACCGTTTTAAAGATTAGGAATATTTTAGCCAATGGGCGTGCAAGATGCTGAATGTGGGAACGTAGAAAATTGTATAACTCTGCCTTTATGGAGGTAGCCGTCTGCTGGCTTACGATGTTTTTAGTCAATATTTTTCTCCTATGGTCATAAACAAGTTATCCCACAGTCAATCATAAAATCCTACTATCGTTTAACAAAAATTCGGTTTTCTCTTCACTTTTGTCACTTAATTGTCCAATGGAATCACTAGCTTGATACGATGGTCTGAAGACTCCAAGTTAACGAGGACCGAGATTTGTTCTTCTTCATGCAGGCTGGAAAGACGGTCTTCTTGAGGGTGCAGAAAAAACTTTTGTGGCAAAGAAAGGTGCAGACGATTACCACGACGAAATGGACGCAGAAGGCTTTGAGGCCTGGTTTGAAGATCAATTGATCCCTAATTTGCCGAAAAACGGATCAAAGAATGTTGTAGTGTTGGACAATGCGTCATACCATTCGGCGCAGTTACCTTTTCCAAAGACAATTTGGAATAAGGAACAAATAAAGTACTGGCTACTGGAAAAAGAGATTTACTTCGAGGATGATTATTTAAGAACAGAATTATTGGCTACTGCAAACGTGTTTAGAGAGCATTACGACCTAAGAAAAATAGACGACATTGCCACGGAACATAATATAACAGTCCTACGATTACCACCTTATCATTGCGAATTAAATCCTATTGAAATGGTGTGGAGCCAAGTGAAAGGATATGTGGCTCGTAATAATAGTACTTTTAAAAAAGAGGATGTGGAAAAACTTATAAAAACAGCGTATTCGCAAGTAACCCCAATGCAGTGGTCTAATTATGAAAAAAAGGTAGAGAAGACAGAGTAAAAGATGTGGCAAACAGATCATTTAATGGAAGACATTGAGCCAATAATAAAAAATCTAAATTAAGACGATGAAGATGAAGACTTGGATGACGATGAAGATTAGTAATATATTTCTTAACCCTCAAATGTTCCATTCAATTTTCATTTATTTTAGTTATTACCTGCTAATCATTGTCATTTTTAAAGTTTAATTTTAATTCAAGTTAAAATACGTAATTATTAATTCATTTAATTATTCTATATTTTGTTTGTTACAACAACCCGCCAGAAGAAGAAAAATCCTCGGAAAAATCATCGAAACGTCGGAAAGATTATATTAGCTTTTCTCTGTTAATCGTTCTCCCTTAAAATTTAGATGACAGCTGACTTTTTTACCACTCGGCTTGTAATTTATGTATATATTATTATTATTAACATATTTTTATTATTAATTATATTATTATATTATTATTTCATAATTTAACAAAGGTCTTTTGTAAGGCCGCTGTATTTATTTATTTCTTTATAGGTGATAATTAAACGTATAAAATTTGAATATTTTAGCGGATTTACAATATTTTCCTTTAAACGCGTAAAATTTATCTAAAAGCGTAATTATAAATATTCTTAATTACTCACTAAACGATTTTTAAATGAATAATTTAGTCAACATTTAAATCATAATAGTAACACAATGGCAAGTTATATTTCCGAGCCAGTTGGAACCAAATTCGAAGAACATGCCGATATGGCAACGCCGTCGTCCATAAACGCAATGCTGCATAATAACTGTGACCCGCTCTATAGTAACATTTTATGTAAAAATGAGTAATTTAACCCCAGAACAAGCAGCTCAAATTGTGGCTTTAGTTGAAGATGTACGATCTCAGCAATATGTATCTGAAGTCATGAGAATCAACCAATCCAGCGTTTCTAGAGTCTTAAGAAGGTTTAGAGAAACTGGAAGTTATAATAGAAGACCAGTTCCAGGACGTCCCAGGTGTACTAACTCTGCAGATGACCGTTATTTAAGAATTCAGACTTTGCGAACTCGTCATGTTGCAGCCAGACAACTGCAAAATGTTCTCTCTGGAGTCCGCAATGTTAGACTATTTGTTAATATGGTTAGAAACAGATTAAGGAATTTTGGAATCAGACCCAGAATGCCTGTTACTGTTACTCCATTGTTAACCAGAGCACCCGTGTAGCACGTTTAAGGTTCGTAAGAGAACATATTAATTGGGATATTAACGATTGGGCAAACATTCTTTTTACGGATGAATCAAAATTTTTACTTTTTGGATCCGATAGACGTATTTCAGTTTATTGACGCGTAGTTGAGCAATTTGTTCAGTGTAACATAAGAGCAGCCAGAAATTATGGAGGGGGTTCGGTTATGGTATGGGGAGGCATCTGTTGTGAAGGCCACGCGGAATTAATTGTGTTCTGTAGGGGATCACTGACAGCTGATCGGTATATAAGGGAGGTTCTTAAGGAAAATGTTCCAATCATTGGAGAGACGTATATTCTAATGCACGATAAGGCTCGCCCGCACGTTGCCAGAATAAGGATGGAATACATTCAAGAGGTTGATATCCAAGTTTTAGATTGGCCAGCAGTTAGTCCAGACCTAAATCCAATTGAACATGTTTGAGACTACCTGGACAGGCGCATAGGAATTCGTAATATCGCTCCAGACAACCTTGATGAGCTGGAAAATGTTTTAATAGAAGAATGGGAAAATTTGGATTACATAAGTAAGTAAAAGTAAAGTAAGTATTATATTATGTTAGTATTAAGCCAAAGATAATTTACAAAGAATATTCTATGTCCTTTTATAAATTCAAGAGGGCCTGCCAGGAAATGAACAACCCATTTAAGATCTGTGCTTGAAGAGTTTAAATCATTTGGGATTTAAATTGGTCTCTGATCTTGTAGCAAACAATCAATTATGTTTTAATCAAATGGTATAGTTTACTTTGTTGTAAAGCAAGTATTATTCTTTTAAAAATTTATTTTTTGATAGTGCCGTCTCTGGCTATAAAAATGGTTTCTTCCTATTAATAACACCGACTAAATTGTATTGATTCTATTTTAAATTAAAACTAGTCATAGCAGGTGTTCATTCGTCCATATAGATATAAATAATTTAGTTTGGTATTTGAAAATCTTTATACTCCTGCTTTTCCAAATAATAAAATAATTTATTTAATTAAAACTCCAAATGTTAAGGTCATTGACCACCAACAAAAAATAAATCAATACATGAGTATTATTATATTGAAGAACTGTGTGTGATATTTTTATTTGATTTTAATGAAACTTAATACGATAAGAAATATTCATTATGTGAGTTAAAATTAATAGGTTTTTTGTATAGATACTCCTGTGGCGTTTCCAGGTCCAGGATGTTATATAAGAAGGTGTATAAATATAAATAAGAAAAATGAAATGATGATTTAATGAGAAATTTTTAATATGATACTGAAATAATTGATATTATTTGTTCATTTAAAACTACATTGTCATTCAAGTTAACTGTTGTCACTAATATTAAAAAGTTTTTTGTTGACTACTTCCAAAAAATAATTCCACGTACTTTTATCTGCCTGATGCGCGTTTCCATAACCAAGTTATCTTCTTCAGAGACCGAAGACCTTCGGTCTTGTAAGTTTATAAATATATCTCAACTTTTCACTTTGAACTGTATTACAAAAAATTAAATCAATCTTCTTTGGTTGAATACTTCAGTTTGCTAAACTATTCTTTAACTTTGTTGTATTTGTTCAATAAAACTCATGCCTGCCGACTGTAGCTACACAATACTGCTAATTTAATTATTTAGTTTGTTTGTTGTTCTTTCAAGTAAGTTATGTTTGTTTATCATTTTTTAAATATGAGTAGTGTGAAACCAAAGATTGGTTAAATGCCGACACGAACTTTGTTATATTAAAGGATAAGTCTTGTTGATACCGATGTACCAAAAGTAAAACAAAAACTCAAATATACAGTGTGTCCAATTAATTTTTTAATATTACTTTTCTTAAAAATGGATTTTTAATATAGTCTAAAACACTATTTTTGACCCCGATTAATTTCGCGAGGTTTGTAGCTATGACGTTAGGGTAAAGGTTACAGTAAAATTAAAACAAAAAGCATTGCCCGTCATAATTTTGATGTTGCCACATATCAAAACGAGTAAAAAGCGTCGGGATGTATCAAGTTTAATAATCAGAGAACTCATAGTTATAGCATAGAACAGAAATAATTACATACAGTTCCAGGGATGCGGTGTCAGTGATATTACTAGTAATCTTTCGTACCAATCCAAAAATTCAAACCAATCTAGGATTACTTCAACTCAACCAATCTAGAGGTTGAGTTGGATTAGTTTAAGTTTTTAACGAAAGAACAGAATTACAAAGTCAGCTGTCACTGCTGTCAGAAATGTCAAATTGCGAATGTAAACATACATTGTGTAAACAACCCCATTTTATTTCACATTTATTTCTGCTTTCTTTAGCATTGAAGTTGTGTTCTGTATTCCTTTTTTATTGTCAATCATCAGATGATTATTTTATATAATAATATACATAATAAATGACAATTTTATTTCAATAGTTATTAAAAATTAATTAACAACATTTATTATCCTTACCATAAACAATGAAAACAAACCATAAAACTGAATCAGAATCAATGAAGTCTGTCACTTAAAAATTTGAGGTTAGGAAAGTCTAAACCAACCTTAGAACTTAAAATAGTAAGGAAGTATTGCTCGTTCAAGGACAGGTGACCGGGATGGTTATCCAAGATGGCTACCGGAAGTTACTTTTTAACAGTGGCGTCCTATATTTTTATTTGTAGAAAAATAATGTCCTTATTGAAACATACCTATTATTATTCAGTATGGACACTAATCATTATTTATTAAAATAACCACTTTAATAAGGAAAGAAGAGGAAAAAAAATAGTATAACATTGCCTAAAATGGGGGTACTAGATTTAAGGAAATAAAACCAGTTATATACTACACAATTTTTATTAAAATTTTTCATTCTACCACTATTGGCCCTTAAATTGAATTTTGTGTAAACATGTCTAATTTTTTCTACATTATTTATTTTACTTTTACATATATAATAAATTCTTGTTTTTAAATATACTACACTGATGCTTTTTATAAGTTGTTTCCTACGAGGACTTTCAGAAGTAGATGGTAGAGTTTCAGGAACAGGAACTGGTGAAATAGTTTCACTACTAGTAGTTATTATCTCTTCAGCATAAGGGTCGTTAGTACTTACCTGCATAGAAAAGGTATATATTAGTGAAATATATTTTTAAGTAAAATATCTGTAAATAGATTTGAGAAAAAATATAGATTTGGTCAATGTTATTAAAGCAATTTGTGGATGTAATAATTACTTACATATTTCATTCTTGCGATTTTAATTGTAGGTATAGCATTTGGTACTAGTATAACAATTACTGAAGAAGTTCTATCAAATGATTGTTCTGTAAAATGTTGTGAGCATAAAAAGCTATTCTTGCCTGGACTCCAGTTATCTTTATCCACAATATTTAACCATTGCCGTCTAATATTTTCATCCCGTGGGAAACTGTGAATGTAATAATGTGTTAATTAATACACAAATACATTTATTGTACAACGTTGCTTTAGAATACTCCATAGACAAAAAAATAATTGACATATACAGTTATGAGATTAACCAAAAAATTGTAAATTAATGATTTAAATTAAAATAAAATATGCTCTTTCCATTATTGATACGCCTATGTCACTTTAAGTGGATAGGTTAGGGATCAATACAAAGTATTAATTTAATTTAAACATCAACATATAGTTTACGTATATATAATGTATATTTATTATAATAATAGCTACTTACCAATAAATAATTAATCCAAATTTTTAACAGAAAACTAAATTTTTATAACTTATAAACAAAACTATGAGTCATAAATGGTTATCCAATATGGCCGATTTCCGTCACCAGATTTTAACATTGTAGATATAACATAAACTCCTTCCTTACTATTTTATGTTCTAAGGATCTGACTGACTCTCAGTGGGAAATTGGCACAAGGTCTATTGTGTTATTAAAAAAAAATAAGTAGAAATGAGGCCTTTTTAAGAAGATTTAATGAGTTATATTATGGTAGAAAATTGTGATAAATTGTTAGTGTGTTATTTTAAATTACAATACATCGAACAGTATCGATGGTATGTGAACTACGAGTGTGAAAAATTCTAAATTATCTTATGTCTACAAATACTACAGATATGACCCCCTAATAAGATGTATTAGGATTAATATTAGCAACAAAGAAAAACTATCTTATCAGAGAGTAAATTATTTGTAAGCTAATGAATTGTGATTAAAATTGCTGACAAGTTCATATTACGCGCGTGATAAAGTTTTTGTCTGTGAGCACTGATCTTGATTTGACCCTTGAAGATGAAATAATTCCTTAGCAATTTTAATAAAACATTTAAAGAGCAAATATTTTGAAGAGCTCATCCCTCGGCTTGGCAATGTATTTTTTCCAATATGTATAACATTATTATTGAATAAAGAATTTTATACAAAACACTTTCAAAAATGTGCTGATAACTATAAATTTAAAATATCTTATAGAAGAAATTTTGTTTTTAATATTTTTTTAATACTTTTAGTATCTGCCGATAAACGTAAAATTAAAAAAAAATTTCATTTAATTTTTAACAAATAATTTAGTTTTGTCCGCCTATGAGGTAACTAAATAGATGTTTATCAATTTGACATGGTACAATCCACCGTGAAGAATTTTTCAAGAATCACTGCTACTGGCATATCCTCCGGATACACTGTTCTCTTCCATTTCAAGTGTCATGTCACCTTTCGAGTACCGTTCGAACCAAATTCAAAACTAGTTCCATAAATTAACTATTTGTACATATCATACAGGAAATATTTTAAAAAGATACTGATAAAATTCCAAATCATCTTTTAAGTATCTTATTTCATTTAATAAGGTGACAATTTTTTGTTTGTTTATAATCTAGTGACACATATGTCAATAGCACGAAATGGAAGTAATGAGTTCTCATTTTGATTATCACCTGTTTTATTTTGAATGAAAAATAGTTTATTGTAAAACAAGTGGAAAAAGTGCTTTTTCTACGACTGCAACTAAAAATTAAAATAATGTGGTAATACTTTATTCTAAATTATAAATAGTGAATGTAAAAAAAAATCCTAAAAATTAATTAATTTTATAGTTAATTGTAGTGTTTTAGATAAATGTTCAAAATAAACTAAAAGAACGTTTTCTCCAATCCATAAACTTATCGTGCGCTATTTCATCTTTTTTTCTGGAAGTTACTGGTAATAAGTACATGAAATCTATAAATTTATAATCTATTTTCAATCAATCAATCAATCAATAGTTTATTGTACATAAGAAATACATTTCTCATTACAAGAAGTTTGAGTATTATATAACTAGTTTAGGTATATTGTAGAAAATTATAGTGTAAAGAAAAAAGAAATGTTACTTATTCATTCATTATGAACGATCTTAATTTCATTGCATTTATTATAAAATATGACAATTGTCTTTGCAGTTTTGGGGTACCAGTATTAAGCACATCAGACAGGTTATTTATTTGATTATTAACTAAAAACGTTGATCTTAATGGATTGTAAATCGGGCATTGGAAAATTATATGCTCTAATGACTCTGCTAGGTGCAGATTACAAATAGAGCATACTTCTTCACATGCTACAAAATAATTGATTCCCTTGTACGTAAATTTTAAAATTTTTTTGTTGCCAGTTCTTATTTGAGCTAAAATTTTGGTGATAAAAGTTGACAAATGAGATTTTAAATAGATAATTTTTTTCTGTAGCTTAATCAAAAGCAAATTACAATTTATAAAAACTTTGACGTTTATGACAGTAAACAGAAATCTCAAGAACCTAGACTAAAAAAATGTAAATTCTCCATTTAAATGTACATATCGTGGAATAAATGATTAAAGTCTTGAGATAGATTCATTTATCCCATGAGAAAGTCAACATTGTAACATCGAAAAATCTGAGAAAAGAGGTATATTGTATAGCAGTCGTACAAAAACATTGTTTTCTGACAAAAAATATACAGTCGACAGAAGCCTAGAGATACGGAAAATATGAGAACTAAAAGAAAGATTACCTCAACCAGCCAATCACGACCCAATATTAGAGAAATTATATTGTAAATGACAGCTATGAATTTCTGTTCCACAGGAGAAAGGGACATGACAGTAAAAATTGACAATCGTCGCACAAACCCAAAAATATCGTTGCTATGGCTACAGCTCATGCTTAGTTCAGTGCAATCTGTAGGAAAAGTTTTTTTTAGGATCATGTCAATTGGTTTTATTTTGAGAACTCTAAAACTTATTTGAGTTATTGTGAGAAACTAATCTATAATTAAATACATAACAATGCAGTAATTTAACTGGAATGTACTCAAAACACCTAAATTAGATAAATTTTTCCCGCAACATCCCAGTAAACCCTAAATTTAGATACGTTCCTATACTTTTTGGAATATTTTATTTCAAGTAAATAAAACAGTTGATTCAAATGAGATTTTATTTTATTAATGAAATTTAATGTATATAATTTATTTGAAAACTTAAAACTACGCTATTAAACTTTGTTATCTATCTCTTGATTCATAATAAACAGATTAACCAATCGAAAGCTACTGATTTAAATGTTGCCATTTTACGGTACCTTTCTCCCGTGGAACATACTCTATTTGTTTGTAGTTGGTAGCACAGTAAATTCATTATAAATACAAATCGTTTTAAGTCCAAGCCAGGGTGGTTCATGAAAAATAACTAAATGTAGTATACATTTCTATTGAAACATAGTCATAGTTGTTATTTTTCAAAGAGTCCACCCTGTAATTAGGAAATAACTAACCCGAACACAATAGAAACTCTAGATAATATTGTCAGAACAGGTAGCTGAATAGATCCCATGACCGTAGAACCGAAGTTTTTTTAAAGTGTAAGTAAAATTAAAATAAAAATTAAAAGTAAAATAAAAATATGCTACATATTAAAAAGTAAGAATTAAACATGAATTAATGCAAAAAGCACTTACTCCTTTAATTGTCGGCTTCCATTTCGTCGTATTCATCCGACGATGAGTCAGATTCGTGGCCTGGTCCGATAGGAATTACAATGGGTTGGAACAGTTCTTCAAGATTAATATCAACACTCCACAATCGTTCTCTTTCCTGCTTCACATGGTTTATGGCATTGGTCCAATTTTCCCGTGTTACGTTTCCAAAAGAATTTATCAAAAGTTGTCTATCGTCATTCAATTTAAAAGTTGTATTTTTTCTTGCCACCTCACCTTTTACCTGTGCCCATATTAATTCTATAGGGGTTAATTTACAGTGATATGTCAGCTCTGGAGCCACTCTTTAATATCTCCTTTTTTCAATGACGTCGTTGGTAACTTTTCTACCAGTTTTGAATTATAACTGGCGTTATCTAAGACAACCACTGCAGCACTTGGCAAAAAGTCCAATAGCTGGGAAAAATAATCTTCAAAAGCATCAGAGGTCATTTCCTCGTGGTAATCTTTGGTAGACTTTGATATAAAGTCTAATAACCCATTTTCTACAAAACCATGTTCACTGCCAATGTGTGCGATTAATAGACTACGACCTTTTCCTCGAGGACCGAGGAGCATTTAATCCCTCCAAAAATGCCTGACGGAAATTTAAAATAATGGTGTGAATCACGTTTCACCTAAATAAAAGATAGTTCTTTCATCGCTACGAAACTTTTTAATACTTCTTAGGTATGTTCTCCAGCAAATAATTTCTTCTGTCTCATTAAAAAAATTGCGTTTTTTATGCGACTCATAGTTAAAACCAATTTCTTTTAGGAGTTTCCATAGTGTATTTCGTCCAAATTTGGGATCGTATCTACTTCTGCTATAATAGTCATTACTTTGTCCAAAGTCGGAATCTCTTTATTTAACCCTTCATTAGTCGCTAGAAATGGCCAGGGTGAGTTTAGTCGCTCGGTCTGTGAAACCAAAAATGTGAAAAAGACATATATAAGTCGCTATATAAGTTTCGAAATGTTGAGTATATGACACCACAGATATTTATTTATCATGCAATTGAGTTAACTTCTGTGAGGGTTCAATTTTAATAATATTATTTGTCAATGAAATAACGCCAGATATTTTGATGAAGGTAGGAAAAGAGATGTTTGGCTTTATTTGTAAAGTTTTGACAAAAAGTAAATTTCTTGAGGTTTCTGGTAGATAGTCTGGAGGCTGGTATCCTAATTACATTACATATTCCTTCTGGTTATAAGTATTCTTATCTTATTCCACTTTGTGGTCTACTGTAGAAAGAAATTTGACATTTACTTGGGCGTCTCTATAGAGACTGGGTGCCAAACTTAGTCTTGGACAAATTCTCAAGTCCCAATTCTCAGACAAAATCTCAGAGACCGGTAGTGACTAATGAAGGGTTAAGTACAAAGAATAGTCTTGTCTTCTAATGATATCTCTATTAAAGTTATCGACCATAATGGACTTTTTTCCTACGTGTTTTTTTGGTTCACTAACATTTCCCTGTTTTCTCTCACTTAAAAATCGATAGATACTTCGTTCACTAACATCGGTCATATTGGAGCAACTAGTCACCACAGCCAGTTGCTGATGCATCTTCATATATGAGTTTTTTCTCTTTGAGAAAACGCACTTTGTTTTAAATGAGCCACTTGTACTGGAACAAAACTCGAACAAAACTCGAACTAGACGCCATTTTCACTACCGACAATGTTCTTGGAGTAAAATAATAAAAATATAGATCATAATATAAACCACCAACACCTATATTCTTATATATTAGGATATAAACAAATCCTCAATTTATAGACTAATAACGAATCTGTTTTTGCAATTATACATGTGAGCCATCATTTAAAAATGTGATTCATTGTATAAAAATCTGTTTTGTAGAAATTATATTTTAGTTCTTATCTGTAACTAGTTTTTGTTTTGTCTCGAATTGGATATATGATTCAGTTAATAGTCGGCGATCGAATTAAAAGGATTTAATTTTGAACCAGTGTTTTATTTTTATTTTTACAAATATTCCTGTAAAAATCTAACATACATATAGGGTTACCTTAATCCCTTAATACTCTTAACGACCACAATTATTCTCGTTAAAATCAAAAAACAATAAAAAAATATTCTAAATATTGTATTATGACTACTTATCCCTTACCTAGGAAGATTAAAATATGATGATTCAAAGAAATTTCTTAATACCGATATAAATAAGTACGTGCTAGCCGTTTTATACAGTGTGTAAAAGCCAAATAGAATAAATTCATTATTTCGGTTACTGTACATATTTATAAAAAATCCCGAAACACGTCAAATTTAAACTATAACTTGACATTCTTTAACGTGAAAATACAACCCCTACCTTCAATCCCCTTAGAATGACAGGTACAACCCCTAATTTTTTAAATGGGAAATATAGGCTTGTGGTATATCATTTAAAAGGTATCTTCATTCTGTATTCAAAAATGTTAGTATTTTTAAATTTAATGCAAAAATTAACATAAAAAAATTAATATCATGTTGTTACCGAAATTTAAATCAGAAGGTTTAGTTTTGTACACATGGCTCTTCACATATCCCCATAAAAAGAAATCTAATAATGTAAGTTCAGGTGATCGCGCTGGCCCTTCAATTGATCCTCGCCTCCCTATCCACTGATTGGGAAATATTGTATCGAGGTACTGCCGGACATTAAGTTGGTAATGTGGTGGTGCTCCATCCTGCTGAAACCATATCGTATTCGCTGGAACTTGAGGGTTACCTGGATCAGGATATAAATTTGCCAACGTTGGAATTACATCATTTTGAAGTAGTGCCAAATAATTGTTGCCATTTAAATTGCCCTCAATAAAAAAGGGACCAATGATATAGTTCCCTACAATCCCTGCCCAAACATTAACCTTTTGAGGGTATTGAGTGTGTTCTTCTCTCATCCAGTGAGGATTTTACGTGGACCAGTAGCGGCAATTTTGTCGATTAGCATGACCGTTAAGTAAAAAAGTACACTCATCAGAAAACATAACGTCTTCTAATTGGATAATATTGTTATCCAACATGTCCATCATTTGCTCACATAAAAAAGTTCTCCTATCAAAATCGTCTTCCATGAGCTTCTGAGTAGGTATCATCTTATACGGATGCAATTTATTTTCTTTTAATATGTTTGCTATCGATGTATGGCTAGTATTGAATATAGTGGATGACAGTCTACTCGATGTATGTGGGTTTTCCTGAAACTCAAGCAACACATCTAATTTGAGTTCATCACTCAGTGCATTGGCAGCTGCTTTTTTTATCTGCCCTACATGACCAAACTCGCGAAACTGCTTTTCTATTTTACTTATTGTTCCTTGGGATATAGGCGGTAAATTAGGAAATTTCTCATGAAATAGGCGAGTTACTTCCTGTTGTGTTCGGATTTTATCTCCGTAACCAATCATTTGTAAAACTGTTATTTTATGCATTTCCGTTAATCTAACCATTTTTCAGAATTGAATTGAACAAATTTTATACTTAAATTACAACAATGACAACTTAAATAAAACAATTTACTACTGCTTGTTAAAATAGCCTTGCCACGGAAATTCTTTAAATTTTTTTAATGGTTACCATCTAAAAACCACATTGCTATGGTTTTTGTTCACTTTCTTATTATCAAGACCTAAACGGAAAATAAGTTTTAAGTATATTGTAATAAGTTTCGAGTTTATTTTAGCGAATTTCGGTAACAACATGATATTAATTTTATTTATGTTAATTTTTGCATTAAATTTAAAAACAATAACATTTTTGAATAGAGAATGAAGAGACCTTTCAAATGATATATCACAAGCCTATACTTCCCATTTAAAAAATTGGGGGTTGTACCTGTCATTCTAAGGGGGTTGAAGGTAGGGTTGCATTTTCACGTTAAAGAATGTCAAGTTATAATTTAAATTTGACGTGTTTCGGGATTTTTGATAAATATGTACATTAACCGAAATAATGAATTTATTCCATTTGGCTTTTACACACTGTATATTCTTTCTGTAAAATATTCGAAAAACTATTGGATCAAAAAATTGTCTGAAAATCGGATAATTATCCTCACATTGACAACATTGATACAGCCACTAAAATTGATGTGTATTAATTAACAAAGAGTGAAATTATGCGAAATTCTGACCAAAATTGAAAAAACGTAAATTAAACTTACTAGGCTCTTGTGGCATATAGGTGCTTACTTTCGTACAATCTTTATATTAAATTACATCAAAGATTGAAGACATTGGTCTTCAAAAAATATTCACATACTAAAATTTGTCAAAAAATCAATAAACAATTTTTTCAGGGTAACTTATTATTTTTTAATACTCTTTTTATAAAACATTCTGAGTTAACCTACCTTTGTAGGTTGTCATTGAATTATTATTAGGATGTTTTTCTTGTGAAATTGATTATACTTACCCTTACCTTGTGGAAGTTCATCCTATAAAGTGTTATTCCTTGTTTGTTTAGTGTTGTTTATTGTTTTATTTTTATTTTCAATGTATTATCATTAAATATACATACTTATTATAGGTACAAATAAAGTATATTTGAGTAGGAATTTTAATTTATTCTTCATATGAAGTAGCTAGTTGTCTCTAATACTAAAACAAAGCTTTCTTTCAATGTTTGTTGTAAATATTATTGACTTTTCCAACTCCACTTATTTCATCAAGCCGTTCTATACAATTTAAATATTTAACTTAATAATTTGTATAAATTAGTAAATTAACACTACAATACCTACCATTACGAATACTAATTACTTTGCTTTAATTATAAATTTTCTTCCAATATTTACTTTATTCAGTGTAGTAAAAGAAAGAGGAATTTATAGTAGTATATTAAACAACGCATTTCATATGGCTTTGTTTTAGTATTAGAGACAACTAGCTACTTCATATTATGAAGAATAAATTAAAATTCCTCCTCAAATATACTTTATTTGTACCTATAATAAGAATGTATATTTATTGATAATACATTGAAAACAAAAATAAAACAATAAACAACTAATTAAGGATAATTAAAAACTATTTATTTAAAAACTGCTTTTTTAAAAGACTCAATGACAGCCGTTTCGCTAGACAACTTTTAAAAAAGCAGTTTTTAAATAAATATTGGAAGTTTTGTTAAAACGAAGAGTTTTTAATTATCCTTAATAAGATGGACTTCCAAAAAGTAAGGGTTAGTACAATCAATTTTACAATAAACAACACTAAAAAAAAACAAGTAATAACACTTTATAGGATGAACTTCCACAAGGTAAGGGTAAGTATAATAAATTTCACAAGAAAAACATCCTAATAATAATTAAATGACAACCTACAAAGGTAGGTTAACTCAGAATGTTTTATAAAAAGAGTATTAAAAAATAATAAGTTACCCTGAAAAAGTTGTTTTATTGATTTTTGACAAATTTTAGTATGTGAATATTTTTTGAAGACCAATGTCTTCAATCTTTGATGTAATTTAATATAAAAATTGTACGAAAGTAAGTACCTATATGCCTCAAGAGCCTAGTAAGTTTAATTAACGTTTTTTCAATTTTGGTCAGAATTTCGCATAATTTAGTAACATTCCACTCTTTGTTAATCAATACACATCAATTTTAGTGGCTGTATCAATGTTGTCAATGTGAAGATAATTATCCGATTTTCAGACAATTTTTTGATCCAATAGTTTTTCAAATATTTTGCAGAAAGAATATACAGTGTGTAAAAGCCAAATGGAATAAATTCATTATTTCGGTTACTGTACATATTTATCAAAAATCCCGAAACACTTCAAATTTAAATTATAACTTGACATTCTTTAACGTGAAAATGCAACCCTACCTTCAACCCCCCTTAGAATGACAGGTACAACCCCCAATTTTTTAAATGGGAAGTATAGGCTTGTGATATATCATTTGAAAGG
Organism: Ophraella communa; assembly: GCA_035357415.1. Taxonomy (NCBI): domain Eukaryota; kingdom Metazoa; phylum Arthropoda; class Insecta; order Coleoptera; family Chrysomelidae; genus Ophraella; species Ophraella communa. The sequence continues at coordinate 30,230,260 of CM068991.1, read as the reverse complement.
TCTCTTCATTCTCTATTCAAAAATGTTATTGTTTTTAAATTTAATGCAAAAATTAACATAAAAAATTAATATCATGTTGTTACCGAAATTCGCTAAAATAAACTCGAAACTTATTACAATATACTTAAAACTTATTTCCCGTTTAGGTCTTAATAATGAGAAAGTGAACAAAAACCATAGCAATGTGGTTTTTAGATGGTAACCTTTAAAAAAATTTAAAGAATTTCCGTGGCAACGCTATTTTAACAAGCAGTAGTAAATTGTTTTATTTAAGTTGTCATTGTTGTAATTTAAGTATAAAGTTTGTTCAATTCAATTCTGAAAAATGGTTAGATTAACGGAAATGCATAAAATAACAGTTTTACAAATGATTGGTTACGAAGATAACATCCGAACACAACAGGAAGTAACTCACCTATTTCATGAGAAATTTCCTAATTTACCGCCTATATCCCAAGGAACAATAAGTAAAATAGAAAAGCAGTTTCGCGAGTTTGGTCATGTAAGGCAGATAAAAAAAGCAGCTGCCAATGCACTGAGTGATGAACTCAAATTAGATATGTTGCTTGGGTTTCAGGAAAACCCACATTCATCGAGTAGACAGGCATCCACCACATTCAATGCTAGCCATACATCGATAGCAAACATATTAAAAGAAAATAAATTGCATCCGTATAAGATGATACCTACTCAGGAGCTCATGGAAGACGATTTTGATAGGAGAACTTTTTTTGTGAGCAAATGATGGACATGTTGGATAACAATATTATCCAATTAGAAGACGTTATGTTTTCTGATGAGTGTACTTTTTTACTTAACGGTCATGCTAATCGGCAAAATTGCCGCTACTGGTCCACGTAAAATCCTCACTGGAAGAGAGAAGAACACACTCAATACCCTCAAAAGGTTAATGTTTGGGCAGGGATTGTAGGGAACAATATCATTGGTCCCTTTTTTATTGAGGGCAACTTGAATGGCAACAATTATTTGGCACTACTTCAAAATGATGTCATTCCAACGTTGACAAATTTATATCCTGATCCAGGTAACCCTCAAGTTCCAGCGAATACGATATGGTTTCAGCAGGATGGAGCACCACCACATTACCAACTTAATGTCCGGCAGTACCTCGATACAATATTTCCCAATCAGTGGATAGGGAGACGAGGATCAATTGAAGGTCAAACGCGATCACCTGATCTTACATTATTAGATTTCTTTTTATGCAGTGTAGTAAAAGAAAGAGGAATTTATAGTAGTATATTAAACAACGCATTTCATATGGCTTTCTGTTATGACACGAGTTTAAGTTTACAAAGGACGAGTGTTTCAACAGCCATATGAAATAAGTTGTTTATAATATTTTTTATATTTTGCCATTTTATCATTTTTTAAATTAATTTATAATTTTTATGTAATTACGAAAATTTTTATTTTAAAAAGTATGTTGGTAGCACTGTGTAATTTATAACATTTGACAGTTTTGACATTTAAATTATGAAATATTAATGTTTTCAAATATTTTAAAATGACTAATACACCAATAATAATATTTATTATTTAAGTAAAACATGATATTCATATTCACAAACACTTTCTTAGAACAATATAAAATTAATAAATTGCTAATAGCCACAAATGTCATTGTCAATAGTCTTGTCATTAGATACTTCACTCATGCCGCCAACCATTTAAAACAAAAATTTGCTTGCGTAATAGTTACATTACGATACGCAAATGCCTTTTTTTAATGAAGATTTTTATAAGTGCAAAATATAAAAAAATTATTAAAACAGTAAAACAAATGTTTATCTTAATAACTTCCCTAGATTAGAATGTCATAGATCATATTATATAGTTTAACCACATTTTTAAGAGATGGTATTTTTCGAGATGAGTAATTCAACAAACAGGGGCCAAAAATAAATTCAAAACTTAATGAGTCCAGGTACCTATATGAACATAGACAAGACCAAATTCATGATAATCCGGAAAAAAATCAACAAAAATAGTATATTTCATTAGGAGTCCAGAAAATAGGCTTTTCCCGTGCTCGTGTGATAAGTCATGCAAGCACGGGAAAAGCATTTATGGACGTGTAATGAACGATACTTTTCATTATACCTCTCTGAAAACAAAAAACAAGGTAAAAAGATCTACACAATGTTAGAAACCTTTATTTTTAAACATGAACGAACAAAAACCTATACCTAATTCTGCACTTACTTTCGCAGCTTCAAGTGATATTTTTTCTTCTGAAGAAATCATTTTAAAATATTTTGAATACAAATTCGAAAAACTGTCACAATATACAAGCGTTGTTTGCGGTTATTAAGGAACTTTCAATAGTATGTTTTATTAGTAGCCAAATAGACATGTTTTCAGAGAGGTATGATGAAAAATATTTTACCAAAGCGAATGGAGTACTAAAATTATAAAAAAAGTCAAATAATGTTAAAATATTATTTTTCAAATTTAATTGTTTCATAGTTTATAGGTATAGATGGTGATAGTTTTTTCACTTAAAGCTAAAATTGTTACTTAATTTATGACATTTATGTATATAAATAATATTTCTTCTGTTTTAAAATAACATTTAAGTATTGTTGTGTACAATACGATTTTTAAATAAACGAATTTCTTATGTAACAATAATTATACTTTCGTATTCTACGAGATGAAAGGACTGTGAGATTATCAAATGTAGTAGGTAGCAACCTGTCACTTTACTGGGAAATATTCGAATATCTCCGCTGATATTTCTGCGACATGATCTCGACATTTTCCTATTAAACTAGATCACATTAATTTAAGCTAATCTAATTGACATTTTGACCTTTAATATTTAGTCCTATTATTCGTTAAGCGCAGATCATTTCCTATGTGTAACATTTAAATTAAATCGTATACTTATTTTAATCTATAAAGCTAGTTTTTTTGAAGGGACATTTTTCTTAAATTTCTTACTTATTGCATGAAAAACAGCTAACTTTGCTGAAATTTCATAACCTCGTTAATCAAAATTAATTTAAACTATTTTATTCTCTTACTCTTAACTTAGAGAGCAACTTAGAGCAAAAATACAGAGAATTAGGACATGTGAGGGATGCAGCAAAGCAAGGTAGACCAAAAATTGATGAAAATATTCAACAAGTCATAATTTTGTAGAAAATCCACACTGTATACAGTCCGAGGATTATCTAAGGATTTTGGTATTGGAAAGTCTTCAGTATCAAACATTTTCAAAAAGGTAAAATACCATCCTTATAAAGTACTATCGGCTTCAGAATAGCCTATACATTTTCAAACTCAAATCGCTTACATTGAATAGACGGCCTATTTATTCTGTATAACCAATCACGGTTTAAATAATAATAAATTTGAAATCAGTTAAACAGTTGTCCACGCCCACATCTTCGCTTAGTTTGGAACCCTCGATAATAAATGTTTGTTTGGGATTAAAATCCCTTTATTTATTATATCAGTGCAAAAATGCGAAAAAAACCTATTTATTCGGGACATGACCGACCCTTGTAAATAAACTTAATACCTCAAAACCATTTAATGTAGGCGTTTTAAAAATTGCCATTTCTATGTTGTTTAAGAAGGGCGTTTTTATAACTTCGGTAGGTTAACGAAATTCACAATTAACATGTATATGCTATTCTTAAGCCGACTGTACATCTTATCCATGAATTGGCTGAAGACGACTTTGACCGAAAAACTGAATTCTGCGAGTTTGTGATGAACCAGAATAACAATTTCATTGATAATGTTTTATTTTCGGACGAGGCAACGTTTTATTTGAACGGGCAAAGCACCCGTTATTGGTCTGATGAAAATCCACACACGCAAAGACCACAAAAAACTTACGCATGGGCTGGTATTGTGAGAAATACAATTATTGGTCCATATTTTTTTTATGAAAATTTTTCAGGAGCATTATATCTGGATTTCCTAAAAAATACATTAATTTAATTCAAAAGTATTTGATAGATTGAACTTAAGGATCATCCAATATTTGGGTGAATTCGTTTGTGGATATCCATTGGTCTATATTTCTAAGAACAAAAGAAAAGTGATTGTGGGTGTAGTTATTTATTCAAGCTTAAAACTTTTAATCCAAAAAAATAAACAGTTCCTAAGACCGGCTAACTTAAAATCATAACAGAAACAGCAAACTTTTTAGTTAGATGTCTATTTATTGTTTAGTGTTTTTTATTTTCAAAAATATTTTCCAAAAAAAACTAAAATTCTAATAAAGAAAAAAGCTGCAAAAAACCAAATTTTTTAATTGACTTGTCCAGCAGTAAATAATTGAGTATATACCGTCAATGTGTGCGCCAATGTATATGACCTTGCCGTTGTCCAATCTTCATTTCTTCTGTCCTTTAATGAACTTTTCCGCCACATGTTGATACGTGACGTGAAAGATGGGATGATTTAAGTCGTGTGCTGTGAGACTACTACTGATTAAATTCATTTTTAATGAACCATAGAGGCTGTTTTTTTTATTGTCAGTAAATCGTTTATGTTGTGTCTAAATAGATCGTAGATTTTAACGTTGTATGGAGTTTTGTTGGTTGTTTACGTAGCATATTATGAATTTAAAAATATATTTGCATATACATTGTAACGAATATTATGATTTTAATGAATATTCGTAGTTCAATTAATTTCTATTTATAAATTTTAGATTGATTAATATTTGATATTATTTAAATGTTCTAACATAGTATGGATCTTCTATGTCTCAGGGGGGTTATGTTCTGTAAGTTTCTAGTTGGATTTTTAGGAATTTAAATGAAAAATTGATTAATTATAATTACAAATTTATTATAAGAGGCTAATTTCAAAAAGTAATATATTCAACTACTAATAAAGAAAATAATAAGTAGGAAAAATAAGAAAGGGCCTTTTCTGAACCAGAAAAGAACTTATACAATGATGAATAAGTTATTATCGAAATTCATTAATTATTAAATATCAAATAAATAATTTTGGTTTAAACTATATAACTTAAACTAACTACTAAAATATTTAAAAAATTATCTGACCTTAACTTGTAGACTGGATGTTTCTTATTGGTTGAAAGAAATCTGTACTTGCTCTATGAGTAACGGATTTTGATAGAAGCTGACTTTTGACGCTGGAAGGATTGTCGTCGTTAAGATACGTTTGGTTGTTAGTTTTTAGTTTTATTCTGGGATATAATTGTTTTTCCCAATTGATTCGTGGATACAGTTTAGTGATTTTGTGTGTTATTACAGTTTTTTTTTCATTTCTTTTGAATGGTGAGTACACGTTACGTTTTAATACACTGTCACTATTTATACTCTTAATCGGGACTAGAATTGTTTTAAGGACTGTTTCTGTTTCACTCACTATTGATTGACTACCTATAATTGACTATCAATCATGTAGTGACTGCTTACAATAATAGACTGATTTCGACGACCTCTTCTCAAGTCTTTTTATACACTTCTTAGCTTCCAGAAGTTTCCTGGAGGTTCTAGGAATTATTCATGAATTAGAAAACTAGACATACTAATTATATTCACTGTGGAACTTTCTAGAAATCAGTACAAATATGTATGTTCTCTTTTATCCCATTACATAATTAATTTTTAGAAATTTCTAGTACGTTTAAGTAACTTTTTTATGTACAAACTATAATATTGATAAATTACACAATGTAACATGTCTGTCGTCATGTCACCTTGCACTATTATTCGACCGTAAACGACACCGCTATTATTAACGTAAAACCGACCCCGAATCATTGTTAACGCTACCGTACACGAGACACCGACGCGTAACTATGTAGTCGCCTGAACGAGGCCGAACCCAAAAAGCGCGTGTCCTACTGGGAAACACGATTTCCGTCTTAAGCGAGACTATTTATAGACGAGGATGATCATTTTCTATCATTTATCGACTAATATGCTCATTGGAAGAGTTGGAAAAGCGTTTCAGCAATTCGTCTTGTGAACTTTCCTTTTATTTATTTATTTATTAAGTAATCAACAGAACATAGTTCCAATAAAAGATTACAATAATTACCCTATAACAATAACCATTAAATTTTATAGATAGTGTAAAAATAAAGTATATCACAAAAAATATAGTTTTGGTGTTATTTTAAGATTCCGTCAGTTTTTTTCGACAATTCTTTTAAAAGTTTTAGGGCTGTAGGATGTAAAAAAGTCAATATTGTTCAGTGAATTTGCGAGGGAAGACATATTATAGAGGGGAGAATTTAAACCTAGGTTTGTTCTAGGTCTAGGACAGACAAATATTCTAGTTTTTCTTATATGGAAATAGGGACTACACTTTAATTTTACATTGGATAAGAGGGCTGTCTATATTTTTATGCAAAATTTTATAGTAAAAAACGACAAAGGCGATATTTCTTCTTAATAGAGACTGAAAGTTAAATTCGTTCAATGATGTTTTATAATTGAGATTGCAGATGTATTTTCCGTGTCTTGTGAAGTGTAAATATCTTAGAATTTTTTTTTGAATTTTTTCTATGGAATTTTTGTAAATAAAATACAACGGAGACCATATAACAGTAGCATATTCCAACGAACTCCGCACAAACGAATTTTATAGTGCTATTATAGTACTTATATTCGTAAATCTAAAAGAATTTCTAATTATAAAGCCTAGTATTTTGTATGATTTATTTATAATCGTATTGATATGCTTTTCAAAGGTAAGTTTGGCGTCAATAAGTACTCCCAGATCTTTACTCTCATTTTGCTTATATAGTATTTGGTTGTTAATTGTATATTGTGAATTGATTTTATTTATTTTTCTAGTTATTGACATACTAAAACATTTGTTAACATTAAAATACAAACAATTCTTCAAACAACATTCGTAGACTCTGTGTATATCGTTTTGATTTCAGTTTTGATTTCTTAATTTATTTTAAAGTCGTCAGCAAACAAAGCACAATCAGAATCTCTAATAACCTCTGGCAAATCATCTCACTGAAAAAAATTTTGTACATAATATTAATGAATGCTGAACATTAAAAAAAATTCATTGGATAGATGAATTATTTCATTAATTCAATAACTTTATTTTCATAAATTAAAAACCGATTCTTTAAATCAGTGAAAGTTCGTTCATTAAATTTAAGATGCAATATTTCATTACAACAATGAAAAAATATCTTAATATTAATGTTTTTTTTTCTTTATATTAATGAATATTTTGTGCATTGAGTTAACGAATATAATTCATTATTTCAATAACTTTAGTTCTTTAAATGAATGAACAATTTTAAAATGTGCATTCCTTCATCGAATATATGAACGCGGTTATTAAAACAATGTATGGCGTTCCTTAATTTAAGGAACGCTACTATTGTCTCCAGCCTCTAAGCCGCCTAATTTGCCGGTTTAGCGCTATTCGCATCGAAGTTCGCGGTAGAGCGGTTGTATAAAGTCAGTGTCAAGTTCAATCAGGTTCTAAATAATAATAACAATAATCACTTTAATGAGAAAGAGTGAAATTTGCTGATCCAATTTATTGTGCAACACTTTCAAGAAAATGATTTGATAATGACACTATCACAAAGTCATAAAATCGAGAAAGAGATCATCGAACGATTTCCTAATGAGAAACTTGTAAGTAGCAAACTTCTCTAAACTAACTTGTTACGAAATTTTGTTTTTTTCAGGAATATTACCGCACTGCTAAACGGGGGAAATTGTATTCCAAATATCAAAATAGATCAAATTCTATAAAAGCAATGAAAAATTGCTTTGGAAGTAAGAGAAAGAAAAATGCTCCTCTGGTAGACAAATTAAATCAAATTCACGGTAAAGAGCTAGCAGGTAAGTTAAAATTATTTGTATTAAAATTGTTCAGATGCTGAATGAGATGCTGAATCCTGCATTAAATCTCTAAGTTCGATAATTTGTCTACCGAGGAACTCGACGTTTGGAAAGGGTGCTCAAATGCCAGGCTACTGTTAATAAAACAAGCTAATTCAGTAGAAGACATTTTAAAGGAGTGGCCGTTTTACACCAAACCATCTGGTAAGTGATTGATTTTTTCACGCATCATATTTTTCCTCAAAGTTCTTTTTTAGATACTCTTCGATTTCGATGTTGCATTTAAAAGCGAAGACTTAATCGATAAGTGGAGTTTAAACTTTTATGTTTTTCATCAATTTCTTTCAACCCACGTGAAAGACAAACAGACCAGTGAAATTCTTCTTGTAATAAATAATGAAGAAATTTCAGAAAGTGAGTTCTACATATTTTTTTTATAAGGAAATGTAATGTAATTTGTTGCAATTTATTTATAGATGGAAAAAATGCCGCTTTACTATGGGCATTTCATGGATATTTTGTCCCAACTAAGACGATCGTTAGGAAAGAAAATGGAAAACAAATTGTTACAGAATTCACAATTATGGTTTTTAGCACCTTCAATTTTTTTCCGTGTATTCGTTTAAGTGTTAATTTCGTTTAATGTGTATAATCAGATATTTTTTACTTTTATATATTTTTTTATATAAATTATATGTTCCTTTTGTTATACACTTGTATTTTATTTAAATTTCACCCTACCCTACCCTAACCTACCCTACCGAAGGAAATCAAAATCATTGATTTAATGTACAATGTTCCTTGATTCAAAGATTACAGTTCATAAATTCAAAGAATAAATTACCCTAGATCAATTACCGCAAAATCATTATATCAATGAATATATTTATTTAAAACTAGGAATTATCATTCATTGATACAAAGAATTTTAATACATTAATATTATGTAAATTCTACATTAAATTAGTACAACACAGCATTGAATCAATGAAATAGAAATCATTGAATTAATGAATCACTATTCATTGTTACAAGGAATTCGTTCATCGGAGGTAAATCCATAACTGGTGATCATTGAGTTGATGCACTTTTTCTTTAATATTATGTACTTTTTTGGTTCAGTGCTATTAAGAGTATAAAGAAAAGTGGCCCAAGATTAGATCTTTGGGGTACACCTGATTTTGTGGGAAACTCGTTTGATATTAGCCCTTTAAATGGTACATATTGCGTTCTTTGATACAGATAAGATGTACATATTTTCAACAGTCTGTCCGATAGTCCACAGGTGTATATTTTACTTAATAAAACATCATAATCAACCTTGTCAAAGGCTTTACTAAAATCCGTAAAAATAACATCAAGTTGATTGTTATTTTCAATTGCTTCATTAGCTTTTTGAGTAAAACACATTAAGTTAGTTACTGTAGATCTCTTAGGCAAAAAACCATGTTGTTTTTTGGTTGTTTAAAGACACAACCCGCTTAGTTAGAGCTAAATTGGAGCCAAGCTTAGGCTAAGTTGTTCAAAGCATCCTTTGGATGGTCCCCATGTGGAGATAGTCCTTCAAACCATTTGGAACTGATGTTGAGGCGGCCAAAGCCTAAATCTAAACCACTTCTGAATCGTTAAGAAATCCACTACATCTCAAGCTGCCAGAACCAGTAGATAAACACCCAGAAACTTTCATCCCTAATTCTCTACGAAGAAGTTGAAGCTGCGCTTCTAGACAGTACAGAAACCTAAAGTTAAGTCCACTTTTTACAATTCATTTCTATTCATTATCGGCAAATACAGTTTCAATAAATAATCAATATTTTAAAAAACCGTTTCATTTATATACCTTAGGCTATAAGTCTTAAAGGTGTAGCGCGGTCGGTCTTTTGTGTAATGTAGCTTCCTAATTTGTTGTTTAATTTAACTAATATGTTTCTATCTTTGTCATCTTACTTTTTGTGTAGTTTGTTTGCTTAACCGTAAACGTACAAAAAGATAGTGGCGCCCTTATTACTTATACATCCCAATCCTTTCTATAGTAAGCATTAACTTAACATATATTACAACCTGGTCCATGAAAAATATTTTTGGTTGTATTTTTATAACGATTGGACAAAAATTAAATTTACAGAAGCGAAATAGAGCTATTGGTATGGTACAGGGTGAAGTAAAATAAGAGGAAGTTGTCCAAATTTGTAACGTGTCTAAAAATATTATTTCTAGTCTTTCAAAAAAAATTTAACGAACGGGAATGTTACAGATAGGCGACTTATCCAAATGTTTGCTCGAAGACAATAACTATCAGCATTTCAGAGTAATGTTTCAGCTGCTGCAGATGTCCAGGTTTTTCCTCAAAATTTACAAACACGATTAAAGGAAGTACTATCAGAATACTTGGACTAAAGTGGGCTAAAGAGCACATTAATTGAGATGCAGAATGGCGTTCAGTATTGTTCCCGGACAGATCTTGATTTGGTCAGTATTCTGATAGTCGACATGTATATGTTTGGAAGAATGTTTGGGGAAGAATTTTTCATGGTGGAAAAGGTAATTTGTACGTTGGAAGATAGTGCTAAATTAGATCGAGTGGTAAACGGTTTGGCAGCGATTACAAATTTGGGCATCAAACATTTACCACTTACCCCGAATTCTCCTGATATAAATCTCATTGAACATATGTGGGATATAGTACAAAGAAGTCAAAGTACAAAGAAGTCTACCTCAGGTATGGAAAATTATTATGATCAGAATAAATTATAAATATATATATATATATATAAATTACCTACCGTTTTAACATTTTTTATAGCTATTTTGAAATTTTCAAATTCCTTAAAAATTTTTAAAAGTTTAGGAGTTAATATTGGTATAAAAGGAAGAGAAACGTAGGTAATGATATTTTTTGTATCAGTATCACTTTGTACTTGAAAACTTAAATTTCTTTGGGTTGTTTCAATTTCATTTGAAAAAATGGATTAGAAGTATTAAAAAGTAATTTATTAATTAAATTTTTTGGGTAGGAATTTTCAAGTAATATATTTTTTAATTTTGCCAAATCGTTATTTTTAAATTTAGTATGTGATAATTTGATGACTCTATTTTTAAGACCCAAGATAAAATTAACTTTCATGTGTTGTGGATGTTGAGAGTAATAATTAATAAATCTATTGCTATGTATATCTTTCCTATGCCAACTAGTAAATAGCATATTATTAGAGTCTCGGTGTATCATCATATCTAAAAAAGGAATACAATTATTATTTTCTTTTTCACAAGTAAATTGTAAATGAGGATCATAACTATTAAAAATATTTGGTGTTTCTTCAATCTTATTAAAAGGCAAAGCTAGGATCAAATCATCTACAAATCTTTTGATAAAAGGTACACAAAAATTCAATTTATTATAACAGTCAGATATAAGATCATCAAGTACAAAGTTACTAACAATTGGTGATACACTAGAACCCATTGGAGTGCCAAAAATTTGTTTATAATAAGTATTTTCGAAAATTAAAAAATTGGAATCAAAAATAAATTCTAAAATTTTGATAAAGTTGTTAAAATCTAGTTTACAATTTTTAGAAATAGTATCCCAATGTCTTTTAATACTCTTAATAACAACTTGTAAAGACAAATTAGTAAAAAGAGAAACCACATCAAAGCTGACAATAACATAATTATCTGGAAGTTTAAAATCATTAATAAATTTACTAAAAATAAAAGACATTACCTTTATCACTTCTTACTATATACAAATCAGGATGATCTTTAATGAAACGTTTACATTCATCATAATATATGTTTAAATATTGCTTATTATTTATGTTTTTATGCATGTAATTTGTAATAATATTAGTGCACTTAGCTCTTAATATATCTTTTTTAATGTTATTAATTCGAGAAATCATTACTTCAATATCTGCTAATAAAGAAGAAAGTTTAAAATCTTTTAAGTTCGGTAACATACAAAATTTAGGTCCTAAAGATAGTAGTTTTTTTACATTTACAGGTATGTGTATATTAGTTAAATTTTTTAGCCATTTTTCATGGAAACAGATATTATCAAATTGCTCTATTTTAAGATTTTCAAATTTTCTACAGTTACTGTTTTTAATTTCATAGAATTTTTTGTTGTACTTTATTTTTTGTTTATAAAAAAATGTATCGACAATATGTTGAGGCAGATAGTTATATAATTTTTTTGATATTACTTTTAAATTTCGTTGTAAAAAATTCAATTCGGAAAATGTAGCTTTAATTTCTAAATTAAGGATATCCTTACTAATTTTTAAATTAAAATTTTGAATTCTTCTACCAGTTCTTCCATTATGATGGTGTAGAAGATTTTGTATGCCAGATAAACCATAATTAATATGACTTGGAAAACAATTATTCTTTCTGCATTTAAGTAAAAATATTCTTCTATTACGCATTGACGCCAGCTTGATGTTAAAATTAGCCCATTGTTTTAATAACCTAACGCTAGTAGGTCCATACCCATTAGCGATGTCCTGGTAAAACCCCATTTTTATAGATAAAGAAGGGTAGTCTTGACTGATATATTATGAAATTAAGTTTTTTTGAGGTGAGCAGTCAATTATAAAAGGGCAATTAATGAAAACTCTTTATATTCGTGAAGCTTTCGAAAATGTTTATTTTCTTCTTCAGCACAAACTAAAATTATAATAAATTTGTAACATAATATTATAATAGTTTAATTAAAAACTTACTATCGTGAGGTTAAATAGTTTTTGGCTTCATAAATGCGCACATTATAAAAATTTCTACTAAAATACAAAAAATAAATTAAATTAAAGGAAAAGTTAATTTAGAATAAATGTTTTTTAACAAAACTTCAAAATTTGATGTTTATGTCATGTTGAAATAAATTATCAGAATTTAAAAATATTAATCAAAAAGAAGAAGAAATGAAAGAAAATTAAATTTTGTAATTCATATGTTACATATCCTTTGATAATATATAACTGTAAATATTATTTAAATTATCAATATCCGATCTTTTATTGATACAGTTATTTTTATTAATGTATACCATTTCAAGAAATTCTCTTTTTTGTAAATTTTTTTCCCGAATTAAAACTTTAGCCTGATTGAAATTAAAAGAATGATTGTCACTGAGAACATGTTCAGCTAATGCACATGAGTTAACACCTCTTTTTATGTCACTTCTATGAGAAGTCAGTCTTCCAGACAAATTTCTAGAAGTGTGACCTATATACATTTTGTCACAGTTATTACACGGAATTGAATATACAATGTTTGAACTTTCAGATGTAGTTAAAGGTGTTTTAGTTTTAGTATATAAATTACCTACCGTTTTAACATTTTTTATAGCTATTTTGAAATTTTCAAATTCCTTAAAAATTTTTAAAAGTTTAGGAGTTAATATTGGTATAAAAGGAAGAGAAACGTAGGTAATGATATTTTTTGTATCAGTATCACTTTGTACTTGAAAACTTAAATTTCTTTGGGTTGTTTCAATTTCATTTGAAAAAAATGGATTAGAAGTATTAAAAAGTAATTTATTAATTAAATTTTTTGGGTAGGAATTTTCAAGTAATATATTTTTTAATTTTGCCAAATCGTTATTTTTAAATTTAGTATGTGATAATTTGATGACTCTATTTTTAAGACCCAAGATAAAATTAACTTTCATGTGTTGTGGATGTTGATAGTAATAATTAATAAATCTATTGCTATGTATATCTTTCCTATGCCAACTAGTAAATAGCATATTATTAGAGTCTCGGTGTATCATCATATCTAAAAAAGGAATACAATTATTATTTTCTTTTTCACAAGTAAATTGTAAATGAGGATCATAACTATTAAAAATATTTAGTGTTTCTTCAATCTTATTAAAAGGCAAAGCTAGGATCAAATCATCTACAAATCTTTTGATAAAAGGTACACAAAAATTCAATTTATTATAACAGTCAGATATAAGATCATCAAGTACAAAGTTACTAACAATTGGTGATACACTAGAACCCATTGGAGTGCCAAAAATTTGTTTATAATAAGTATTTTCGAAAATTAAAAAATTGGAATCAAAAATAAATTCTAAAATTTTGATAAAGTTGTTAAAATCTAGTTTACAATTTTTAGAAATAGTATCCCAATGTCTTTTAATACTCTTAATAACAACTTGTAAAGACAAATTAGTAAAAAGAGAAACCACATCAAAGCTGACAATAACATAATTATCTGGAAGTTTAAAATCATTAATAAATTTACTAAAAATAAAAGAGTCTTGTATACAATAATTGTTGTTAAAATTATACGAATCAGTTAAAATTTTTGTTATAAAATAAGCTAATTTACTATTAGGTGAATCTATAGAAGAAACAATAGGTCTCATTGCTAACTCCGGTTTATGTATTTTAGGAAGCGCATAAAAACGAGGAGCAACTGAATTATATATTGTAAGAGATGAGGCTTCTGTTTTTTTAATAAATTTTTTATTTTTTAAGGATCAACGCTGATCAGTTAGATATAAACTTCAAAATTTTGGTTGGGAATGCAGCGGAAAGGACGTGAAAAACTATGAAAACAGTACTCTTTTCAGTATACCAAGCTTTCGCAAATCTTTATTTGCATCATCAGGGTTCTACAAATGTGAATTAGTATGAAATTACAAATCTGTAAAAACTGATTTACAATAAGTAACTTACACTAATTGAGGTTTAAGTCTAGATGTTAGTTGGAGAAAGTGAAGAACCATTTGATTACATCCAGAAAAGCAAAAAGCCAATCAAGCCAGTATAAAATATCACAGAAAAATTGAATCAAAATTGTTTACATTTTTAAAAACTTCTTTACTAAGTTAACATATTAAAATTTGGGAAAGGTTAGTACTACCTTTGCCACGTGTCACAAAAATGTGTAACTGAATTTGGTTAGGTTAAAATTCTTCTTCTTTTAATAATTTTAAAAGAGAAGCAATAGTAAAACCTAAACAACCACAGCCAAACATGGTAAATTTTACCAAGTGAGACACTATTAATAAACTGAAATGAAAAAGAATGACAAAATGAATTGTGAAACAATCAAAGCTAATAAAACCCATTAATCGTTAGAAAATGGAACTAAATCTTAGAACGATGAGTTCGGATTGAAATTAAGGAAATTGTTATATTATTTACTAGATTTGAAGAATCAAGGAATTAAATAATAAAACAGAATTATTCAACATTAATCATAGTGAATGTGAAAGGATATTTTTAAAGATTTAAAAATTGTAATGGGGTAAATGAGAAAAAGAAGATAAGATTAATCCTCTGAAATGGAAGAATTTTGAATACTGGGAATGAGATGATTACTGTCTAGCGTAAGTAGTAATGAATATAAACCACTCAAATTATTGATATCGGTTTTTTTATTCATAGAATTCTTCTCTTGGAAGATGAACGCCATTTCAAGAAACAATCTCTTCCTGTAGTTACTTTCAGAAAATAAAACCTGTGCATTTGGAAAGTCAATGGGATGCCCCTTAGAATTGGAATGTGAGGCTAATGAACATCTATCAGGATGTAACCTTATGTCACTTTTGTGGAGAGTCAAACGACTAGATAATTTTTGAGATGTATGACCAATATATGATTGTGTACAACCCATACAACTGAGTCTATAAATAACATTATTTTTATCTAATAAAGGAATTTTATCTTTAACTGTAGTATATAATGATTTCAGTATTAAGGAACTCCTAAATGCAATCCTAATATTTGGCAATTGTTGTGTGAAAAACTTATTGTAAATCAGTTTTTACAGATTTGTAATTTCATACTAATTCACATTTGTAGAACCCTGATGATGCAAATAAAGATTTGCGAAAGCTTGGTATACTGAAAAGAGTACTGTTTTCATAGTTTTTCACGTCCTTTCCGCTGCATTCCCAACCAAAATTTTGAAGTTTATATATATATATGTATATATATATATGAAAATATGCTATGAGGATGTGTAGCAATTATAGACGATAGGAAAGACGTCACAATTAAAAGTTATAATTTACTATCGATTTTATAAAAATGTATATCTTATTTTCAGGTTAAATATTATTTTTATTATTATAGACAGTGCGATGCGTAATATAGTATTAGAATATGCTTTTAAGACTCATGGACGACATAAGTAGTACTGTTTAAAGACGATTTAAGGAAGCCGAATCAAGGATAAAAGAGCTGAAACAGGCAACCAAAAAAGTGGGCCTGTTTATAAGTTATCAGAAAACAAAAATCATGACTAATTTGGTACTCCGTGGAATTATGTCTCTAGAGATCGAAATCATTAAAGTGCTGTAAAAATACTGATATTTGGGACACGAAATTAATCAATCAAATGCAGGATCTACAAAGAACTATCTCTATAGGATAGACTGCAAAGGGAAGGTTGAAGAATGTCTTTAAAAAAAGTATAGGTACTAATAAACCCATAATCAAAACTCTTCGATCAATGTGTTTTGTCACTAATATTCTATATTGCCAAAAGGCTCACATTGTCACGGTTTTAAAGCAAAAGTAGTACCAATGTCGTGGAATACCACCATTTCTTCGTAGTTTGGTTTATAATGGAAATTGTATTTATTCTTCTTTTATTTAGGTAACATAGCATCCTATCTGAAACATAATATCAATTAGTTGAGTAAGAAACCAATCTCTAATGAATAGTACTAATTGCAAGACTATTATTTTGTTAAAATCAATATTGATTATATTACTAGTCTGTCAGTTATGGTTGATAGCGTGTCAATTATTGCCTGCCATGGAACCAGGAAGTTGACCTTTCCTGTATCTCTGTATCTGTAATTCTTACAGGGTGGGTTATCCCACCGCTCTTAGGCTACATTTGGTCCATTGTGCGTTCTTCTGAGATTGAGCCTACCTATTAGCTCGTCAACCATCCTACCTATTTAAAGTAGGTGATAACGTCACCAGCAGGCAGCCAGTTCTCGCCGAATACAGAAAGTCTTATTAGATGGAGTGCCGGACAATAACAAAAGACGTGCTCAACTATCTCATCTTCTTGTTCACATCCTTTGCATAATGGGGTGTTAGATAAACCCAACCTGTTCAGATGTTTTCGTAAGTGACAATGGCCAGTAAGTATACCTGTGACCGAACGCAGGTCCTTTCTGGTCATGGCCACGTATATCTTGGCTGCTCTGCTAATCGGATACTTCAGAAGTTCCTTGGATAGTCTGCAACCTTTTGTAATCCCATCTTCCCCTGAATTTTTCAAGTAAGCGTTCCTTTACTAGGTCAATCACCGCTGATGTCGGCAACTGACAAGACTGCCAGATCCCAAGATCCTTTGGGAGGCAGCTTTCTTAGCCAACGAGTCAGTTATGCGGTTGTCTTTTGAAAATACATGACCTTTTATCCAGTCTAGAATAACCACATTGTTGTTGCAGGCTTCGGTAAGGGTCATGTGACATTCTAATACTAGACTTGATGTGATCCGTGACCTATTCGAGTCTAATAGTACTTGTCTGCTATCCGTAAGGATACGGATGTTTTTACCAGTGATTTCTCTTTTGGTGATCTCTTTTGCGGATATGGAGACGGCAGTTAGCTCTGTCAGAGCTACACTGACATTACAACCCATTGCCCATTTTATATTTAAGTTTAGGGATCTGGAGTAAAATCCACATCCTGAGCCTTTTTTTAGATTCATCAGTGAAGATACAGATACTACCTGTCACCAATGCATTTGAGCGTTGTCATTCATAAGTATCTTGGTGAAATCAATTCTGTATTTGCTTGTGGCAATGGAGGCTCGTTTTTAGCTTCGTGCCACAAACCATACCCCGACTCACCAGATTCTACTTCAAGTTATGTTCCAGTAGAGCGGAGCCGTAGCATGGTCTTCAAACTTGACCCTTGACCTAGCAGGTTCTCCAACCTCCACTGGGGTCAAGGTTAAATTAGCAATGATTGCTTAAAAGTGACTAATTAATTAAATAGAAATGCCTGTCTGTCAATTGGTCTTGCTTTTGACACTTCTAGTAACCTGTTTAGCATGACACTGGAATGTTATAGAAATCTCAAATCGAGGGTTTGTGCTAATGGGATTGGGAAGTGCATAATTTATATATTAACCAATGGTTGGTATTTTCTTGAAAAAGAATTTAGTTATGGATCGTGCCAATAGTGAATACTACGAGGCCGAACTATCATCAACAGGTTGGTGCTCAAATAAAATAAAATGAGGTGTGTTGAGACACATGGTTGCATTTAAAAAAATTCCATGTTAATATTGGTGATGTAATGTAAGTTCAAAATGACGGTTTAAAAATTATAATTGACCAGTTCTGGATATATTAGCGACATACTGTATACTCTACTGTCAAACTGTATTAAAATAATAATAGCGAGAATATATTTTGCCCATATTACCCTGAAATATCAAACACTTCTATGGTAACACTTTATTTATTTATTTATTTATAAAAATTAGGTTACCCATGAAGAATTTTATTAAAAACGTGGTTTGCCGGATTACGGTTTTAAATATACAATATTTGCAGTAGGTATTTATATGTGTTGTAGTAATTGATGGAAAAGACGACAGCAACTTCGAAAACTATGTTTATGGCACAACGGGTTAAGTTTTCTTAGCAACTACCAAGTTGCAATTGTATGGATGCAATTATAAGTTATAATTTTACATAGAGTTGAAATCCATAACTAACAGGCTTAACAAATTTGATTTTTATTTTCATTTGTCACTATTAAAGTTTTATTATTACTGTTTACACAGAATGTCTTTGTAATAATTTAATAACATGTTTGTGTTAAATGCAGAATTATATAGATTCCTATTTACGCAAAGAAATTAAAATGAGTCTATGTAACTTCTTGATAAATAGGAATTTAGGTTTACCCTTTATAGAAAACGTACAAACATAAAATATCTTTTTATCACAGTAATACTTAAATTTATTATACTAACCCTCACTCTGTGGAAGTCCATCTTACTGAGAACAATAAACGACAAAACATTTGAACTATACTTCCACCATTTATTTAAAACATTGATTTTTAATCGCTAGAATTCTGACGATGCTAATTCTAGCGAAACAGCTGTCATTACATTAAAAATCTATTTTTTAAATAAAAGGTGGAAGTTTAGTTTAAACGTTTACTTGTTTATTATTCTAAATACTAATACTTGTTTCCTGTCTACGGTATGCCAAAAAGTTATGTTAAGATAATTGATTTGTTTTTAAACATGTTCACGTATTAGTTCCGGTCCTGTCTTCCTGCAAACACCGTGGACTTTACGAAGACATCTAGAAGCGGACAAGTAGGCGCCTCGTTGGTTCTTAGCCGAGATGGTCAGTAAATGTCAAGGGCAAACATTTGCTAGAATAGCACTCATGCTTGTCTAAGATCTATACGAGTATGGTTTATTTATAGTGAACGTAACAAGGTACTTTTTAGAACTTTTCCAATGTTTCGTCGATATACAGAACGTCCTATGTATCTAATTGAATACCAAATTAAGGTCGGATCATGATGAATTGATATAATCTGATTTTTAATTTCTAATCATGTTTTGCTAATATGAAAGCTCTATACAAAAAACCAATAGCAAAAACCAATATCATCTATATGTGAATATCATTGCCAGCTTGAATTTTACTAAGGATCATATCTAGATATCATTGATAATCTTTAACTTTTATTTTAATTTACCTTGAAACATTGTACTAACTTCATTAGATTATTGAGATATTGGTCAATTACATCTATTTTTCCCTGAATTCCACTGATTGCAATCCATTGTAAGGTATTTATATAATATAAATAATATGTAAGAAATTTATTTATACCTACATGTCCTAGTCACTTAACTTTGTACTTTCATTGTTACTTTATCTTTTTTCGAAATAATTTTAATTAGTCCATCTACTTCTTATTATTTTTTAACACAATTATACTCTGCCGAGCCAAAAATTTAGGTCACTTTAAATAATTTAATAAATTGCAAATAATCTTAAAAATAAAACTAATCAGGGAGTCATGTGTTAGTTGGCGTCTGTTACATTCTGACACCTTATTTGCAACCCTTGTTTAGCACTAATTACGAATTCATATTGCATTGATAATTTTTCAATTTTTTCTTTGTATGGTTTATTGTGTAATGTAACATTTCATTGATATTTATTGTTTATTTACTGGTCCAAAATGCCTCTAGATCCTATTATTGTGTCACGAATTGTTGCGTTCATACAAGATGGTAGAGAACCATGTGAAACCGCCAGAATTGGTAAGAGCCTCTGTGCTATAAAAAATGTGTACCAACGTTACCAGGAGAATGGTCTTATAATCAGACGACCCGGATCTGACCGATAAAGAGCTACTAGTGAAAGAGATAATAGATTTATGTTAATGTCAAGTTTGCGGAATAGAACAGCTTCTGCAGTTTCGCTACGTAATCAGTTTCAAGTGGTTAGAAACGTTAATGTTAGCGAATGGACAGTTAGAAGAAGGCTTCGTGCTAGTGGATTGTCTTGCAGAAGGTTGGCTACAGAGCGAACATTGATCCGCCAGCATCGAATTGCAAGGTTTAATTTTGCTCGAAATCACTTGTTATGGAACGATGACGACTGGAGCAAGGTACTCTTTACAGACGAATCTCGTTTTTGCCCCAATAGACCAGACGGACATCGAAAAATATGGAGAAGACCTGGAGAAAGATACGCCCCCACTTGTATTGACCATAGACGTAAATTTGGTGGTGGGTCTCTTATGGTTTGGGGAGGTATTACTTCAGAAGCACATACAGAGTTGGTTTTAATAGAGAATGGCTCTCTAACAGCTCACAGATATGTAACAGAGATCCTGGAAGATCATGTTGTAGCTTTTATGGTCACTATGGACGAGCAATGCATTGTTCTGCACGATAATGTGAGGCCACACGCTGCCAGGATTGTCAATGAATATTTACATGAGGTAGGAATCAGGCTGTTTGATTGGCCAGCATGTAGTCCAGATATGAACCCCATCGAACATGTCTGGGATGAATTAGGGAAGCGTATTCGAAGGCATACACCAGCCCCAAGAACTACCCAAGAGCTAACAGAGTTTATATTGCAGGTGTGGAATAACATGGATGAGAATTTAATCCTTAATTTAATTCAGAGTAAGCTTTTAAAAATTGAAAACGTACTAAATTTTAAATGATAATAATCTTTCTAGTTTAAGACTGCAAATTTTGTCTAATAAATCGCAACTTAAAGTGTCTATTTTTAAGATGTACAAATATTATTTACTTAGCTAACCTGAATGTAGCTTAAAGTTCACAATTCTTGCGTTTCATAAATCAGCGAGTACTTACAGGCTACGTCACCAGAATGCCAGAGTCTGTTGAGCATTTGGAGTTTACGTTGCTTTTGGTAGTTTTCTCGTGATGTTTACAGTTATTTAAAATGCTATTTTTTTAGTTTTCGTTTTGTTTTTTAATTTATAAACTTGTTTTAATATATCTTGTAACATGATATGTTAACTAAAAACGTAGTATTTTTAAATTAATTATATGGCTAACACTAACACCATCTATTGTATAGAGTTCTTAACATGTTAATTATTATAAACGATTCCTGTCAGTAATTCCAACTTTATACACGATCTTTAATGAGGCATAGTCCAATACCTTAAACTACGATTCATTCTCTTATTGTCATTGGTGTTATACACAGCATTGGAATATACAATACCAAAAGACGTTACAAATTTCAAGTTAAAAGACGTTACAAATTTCAAGTCCAAAAGACATTACAAATTTCAAGTTCAAAAACTACCGAATTACCGCTGATTGGTTCTACATTGGTGCCCTTCACTGGACCAGCCCTCTCCTGGATCAACCAATGGATCAGATGTAAAAAAAGATAAGTCGACCAACGTAAATAAATGCATTTATAATATTATACAGCTGTCTAGTTTTTCTTTATTTCTTAAATCATTTCAAAATCATTTTCGTATCGTCAACTGTATTAGAATAAGTTTTTGTAAAGAACTTGCGGATTATTTTTTTGTAACGTATTCTCAATTTCATTCATTTTAGCACCAAGGAAATCTATTTATCTTTTATCTGTTGGTATATTTTCATATCATTTTTTTTATCTTCATAGACAGTTTTTTCTGACATCTTTCTATCATCTTATGATACTTATTTAAATAACTCAGCTTAAAACAACTTTCTTCATTAGTATCATAAAAAATAAAAATTTCAGTGGCGCCCTTATAATTTCTTAAAGAAACAAATATTGTACTATAGTCAGAGCTAATGAACTTACTCACCCCTAGCCGAGGTATTTAACTATCATAATTTTTGCTGTGATAAACATGTATAAATTTTGTTAATTATTGAAGTATCTTTTACAACTAATTAAAGACGAAATTAAGATTAATGGTCGTTTTATTGTAAATTACATTATTTCTTTTGGTATATTGTTATTTTTTCAAAAAAGTTAACTAAATATTTTTGTAAATTCACTATCAACAGGTAAATCATATTATAAATTGACGTCCAACGTAATAATATGGTTACAAATTAGCGCCCAACGACCAAGTAATATTACAATCTATAAACTTATTTTGCACTAAACTTATATAAATTCTATATATTTTATATTTCATCGCGAAGAGTTAGGTAGACATAAAACAATTACAATTAAAACATAGTTCATAAATATTACAACAAATTTTATTAGTAAAAAAAAATTAGCAAAAAAATTAATTTGTCATTATTCAATTCAAAGAACACGTGACACCAGTGAAAGCTGCAAAATTTTCGAAAAAAATGAGAATTTTTTCCTAAAGTTTATTAATAAAACTATTTTTTGCCTTTGTTGTATTTATATTGATCTAGATATATTTTGTTGTAATATTTTTGACTTATCTAAGATCATAAATAGATATAAAAAAGTTTTATAATGCAGCTCATTTAATACCGCCTCCATTTATGTTTTTATGGAAAACATCTTTTATAGTTATCATACCTATCTATTGCCGCTGTTTTATTAAACTTTTCAAAGTAATTATTGTTTAAAACCTTTTTTTCATTACACTACAAATGCTGGGAATTAGTTATCAGCATACTTGTGACGTTAATTTATATACATGGTATCAATATATATATATATATAAATATTATTTGTAATGAATATTATGATTTGAGATTATTTATTGATTTATTTATTTATAAATTTAATTGATTAATATATTTGATATTATTATTTAAATGTAATATAGCAACAAGATCTCCTTTTTCTCAGGGGTGTTTAGTTATGCAAGTTTCCAGTTGGATTATTAGGTAGGTATTTGAATAAAATTTGATTAAATTATAACTACAAATTTATTAAAAAAAAATAAATTAAGTTAAAACAGTAATCTATTGAATGACTGATAAAATACTGAGTAGGAAAATATTAAAAAGAAGGGCCTTTTAGTAACTATAACATAACTTACTTGATGTTGAATTAAGTTAAATTAACCAATGTTATTTATGTAATGGCAAGTTATTATCGAAATACAGTAATTATTGGATATCAAATAAATTCTTTTGTTTTTAAATTATAAAACAGAAACGAACGAAGTGATATGTGGAATTTCCGACTTTGGTAAAATGTCGGGTTGTTAGACGATTGGTTTCTTGTTCTTGTTCTTTGTTTATTCCTCCAAATTGATATAGTTTAGTGTTTGTTGGATTACAGTTCCTTTAATTGTATTATTAATAGTAAGTACTCTTATATTCTTCTTTTTTATCAACCGAAAATGTTTTTTTAATTACAGTTTTGATTAGTTTTTACTGTCACTTTTTAGCAATTTATTTTACTTTTTGATAGTTTTAACTTGTATTTCTAATGACACTATTTAATACTTCATTTTCACTACTTTAAAAACTTTTTGTTCACTTTGTTCTAATTTGACTGTTCACACTGACTGATCTTCTATCTCTGACTTCCAATAATATACTATCCTTACGACCTCTGTTCAAGTCTTTTTATAGGTTTCAAACTTTCTAGAAACTTCGTGAATGACAATTTTCTAAGAACACTATATGCATCTCTCTCTTTGTTATGTATGACTAGACATACTCACTTCGTCTATTGTCGATCATTCCAGAACAAAAATATAGTAAAATATATCTGTCTCCTTTTTACACATTATCTGTCTTTTTTTACAAATTTTACAATAAATTTTCGCGAAGTTTCTAGTAGGTTTTAAATAACATATTTATGTACAAGATATAATATTGATACATTACATAATAAAATTATTTTTAACTAAAAATTCTCTTACAAATACACAAAATATATAATAAAATAATACAATATAATGAACATTATTTGATTAAGTTATATTAAACAACTTTTCTTGATATTATACTCATTATACAATTATCGAATATTTAAATATTACATATTATTATCTTTAAATGATTTTAATGAAGGAAGAGAAACTCCAGATCCATTTTCAAGTATTTAGTATTCAAAATAATATTTTCAATTTGTATAATTGGTGATGTAGGTGAGACAATCGGTACAAACAACTTTGGTTTTTTCACTTTTTCTTTCCAATAGTGTATAGCGGTGGTACGTCGACCGATAAAAGTCTCATTGGCGGCGATTTTTCCAAGACGAAGAAACACATAACTGCAAGTTTTTAGTCACGCTGTCTTTGATCAGAGACCCCAGATGTATTCAACAACTTTTACACGGTATCGGTCGTATCCTAAGTTGAAAAAAACACACACTGATGTTTATATGTCGGACACAAGGACATCCCTCTACGTAAAATTGTTGGAAAAGCACAACTATTGTTACTAAACTTTAAATTGTTTAACTAACGCTTCAAACTTAGTTCCCTTTAAACGCTCAAGAATCAAAATTTTATGCTGTTTGAACATACCAATAAAAATTATTGCAATAATTTTTTGATTCAGGATTAAAAAGAAAGCAAAATCAAATGTATTCTTTAAAAAAACAATTTAATCTGTTATGTTTCTTACTATAGCTTTTTAATTTATTTATCTCATTTTAATAATAAATAATAATGATAAAATTATTTTAATAAAATAATTGTAATGTCTTGTATTCTATATATTATTGTATTGTAAACCTTACTGTTTATTTTATTAATTATTTTATCGTCCCTGTACTAAAAATATTTTACCCACCTATGTAATGTTCTTATACATTTTATTGTTTCTGTGTTTTTAATAAGATTTTTTATGTACTTTTAATATGTCATTTTGTTTTCCATTTTAAACCTTAACGTTATATTTATTAGTATGGATCATGTAGGTAATTTGTGTTTATAATTATGTTTTAGATATAAATAATTTGTAAATATTTTAGACACTTAAAAATGGCATGAGCCGAAACATAATGTAGTGTATAAAAATAAAAGTAATACACATATGTCCAAAAGTTTGGGATAATGGAACATTTCATCTTTTTATTAATTTTTATAAATAATTTTTTTTGATATAAGTAAACATCATTAAGCTAAAACTCTAACCAATACTAAATAATTCTCAAATAAACATACAAAAAAAAATGATTTATTATTTTGAGGTGAAAAATGTACAATGCAATTTTTAAATAAAATTAATAATCAGTATTTCCTCCATGGACCTGTATGCATGAATGTAGGCGATGTGGCATGCTATCGATTAAATGGTTGAGCTGGGCTTGCGGAATTCTCTCCCATTCTTCACGAGCAGCATCTTTCAGTTCTCGTAGAGTAATTGGGGGGGGGGGTTCGCTTTTTAATGCGTGTTTTAATAATGTCCCAGACATGTTCAATGACGTTCATGTCAGAGGAATTTGATATATTGATATTCCTTTTTCTTCCAAAAAATTTTGTACTGCAGCTGTTTGATGTGGAGGTGCATTGTCATGCATAAACACAAATCCATCACCTACCTTCCCCCGGAATAGACGCACAACAGGATTTAAAACTTCCTCGATGTGCACAGCACCAGTGATTCTTCTCTCCAAAACCAGGAAAGACGTCCGTGTACCCCTCATAATACCACTCCAAACCATAATACTCCCACCTTCAAATGGAACACGTGGTTGGGCTGTTTCTAATCAGGCTTGTCATCCTGGTGCCCTCCAAACTAGCGTTCTTCGCGAATCAGAAACCATGCCAATCCTTGATTCATCAGAGAACATCACGTAGCTCCAGTTAGAACCATGGTGTAACATTTCTTGAGCCCATTGCAACCTTACAATTTTTTCTTGATAGGTTAGTTTGGGAACACGTAGAGGTCTTCTGCGATACAAATTTACCGCATTTAATCTTCGTGTAATTGTTTGCCTTGAGATATTCAGTCCTTCAAGTCTAGCAATTTCTCTGGATGTGCCACTTGTAGATTTTTTTTTAAATTTTTGATACAACAGCCTGAGTAACACCAACAATATTCGCGATATCACTTTGACTAAAGCCCTGTTGTAAAAAAAATAATTATTCTAGACCTATTAAAATATGATATCATGTCTCTGTGCATTTTTAAACAGCTCAAATGAAATTTGTACAAGAATTGGAATAATGTGAAAGCACCCAAATCAATTAAATAATGACCAAATTATTACAAAAACGGGTCAAATTTAGTATTATTTTGATTTAAAAACGCTAATATCAACAAGACTGTTTAAAAAACCATAGGCGTAGATATATTATTTCTAAATATTCCAAACTTTTGGACATATGTGTATATTACGTTTAATTTGAATTGAAAGGTCAGGAAATATATTCATTAATAATCTCATTTTGTCACCTTTTAATATTTTTTAGTATCCTTTTGTAATTTCCTTTTCTTGTTTTGTTCATATTGCTTTAAGGAATATAGATGTAAGATTAGATAAATTAGTTTCATCAAAAATTTACAGATTTACAGTTTTCTCCATCTTGATGTTCAGAAGTTCACACAAGAATAGCTAGATTATTGATGCAGAATTTGTTGTTGTTAATTAAACGTTGTGCTTTAATAGCTACCATACTCGTATGAATACTTAGTTTCTTTCTAACCTTTTCTGATTGTATTTTGTATTTAGTAATAATATTTACATCCCCTTCTTGTAAACAAATAGAAAAATATCTGCTCTTTAATAGAGCAACAAAGATAAACCTAAAAGAAATTATCTTAAGACACCTAGTTACTAGATTATGTCCTCGGGTATTGTAAAAAGCACTTCCAAAGACACTCTCTGGAAATGTTTGGGTTAGCAGACTCTAAGTTTTTTATTGTCAAAACGATTACTTAGCACCTTATCGCAGATTCAGAAGTGGAATTGTTATCTTTCATACCGTCTGAAGAGGATAGGTTGGATTGTCGCTTCTGCATTGATCTTCAGGAAATAATTGCTGATTCCTTATCAAATTAGGACTATGCCCTCTAGAATGCTACTTATCTTCGCTAGCAGTATTGGCGTTCTAAAGTTTAAGTATATTAAGGTATGCACAAAATAGACTAAGTGACATGTACAACCTGTGTTAATCTAATCTAATCGGTAAAAACATTTTTTAAATATAAATTTGAATAATAGGTGATATACTTTAAGGATTTAATTTTATTCATCATGATTACTTCATAATTCAAAAATGTACTAAGTTCTGTTATAAATTAAGAGGTATTATCATTTTAGTGAAATATTACAAGTTTTAGTCAGTATTACAATAAAAACTATGGATTATTGTAAAATTTTTAAAAAGTGCTTGTATAGAAAAAGTAGGTTACGAGAAAAGACTTCGCATGAAAAAATTAGGAACACTATGAGTACCTTCTATTCAAGACAAGCTATTATATAATGAAAAAAGGATAAATAGACACTGAACGCATATTAAAAAATGGTCTTGCTAAATAAGGAAACACCCACGAATAGGATTACACGATCACGAATTATTGATATTAAGATCGCTCAATTTTGAAGATTACGATCCTCTCCTATCGATGGTCAACAGTGAAAGTATTCTCGTGCCATGAGAACTAAGAAATGAACCATTTTTCTATGATACTGTATACACTAAGTCTTTGTTTTTTTTTTACTTTTTTAGGTTTGTGAGTTAATATACTGATGTAATAAGAGAAATACTACGTTATACTGTATCTAATCGCCAGGCAATTTGTTTATTTTTTTTATGTTTATTTAAAAATTAATTACTTTTTTACCTTTAAAAATATCACAGTTTTGTGATTTCGTTCAATGAAAACGCTTAATCTTCAATGTTCTATGCTAAATGCTAGCCAATCATTCCGTTTTATACTGATAAAACCACTGGTCGTTTTACCAGTATTGATAAAATTATAGAACTGTCAAAAATCAATAACAATATTGAACAATTAAACAGCGAAAATAGTGAAAAGTAAAATAGTGATAATTAGTGAAACAAACTGAATAACACTAAATCACTCGTCCTTCGAACTCGTGATTTTATCACATTTCAGTTTGTTTTCGTATTTTTGCCAAATAAAAAAGTTTTCGTCGAAACTAAACATTTATCGATAAAATTTTAATCAATTTTAATCAATTTTTATTTTCTAGACTCAAACTTTTTTTATTTTAGGCAAAACTACTCAAACAAACTAAATAAAGATAGATAAAGATAAAAAGTGCTGCGGACTAGTGATTTTATCAAATTGCCAACTTTATTTGCCAAATAATAAAGTTTTCTTTAAAACTAAAAATGTATAGATAAAATAAATTAGCTATTTTTTTGGTTTTTACGATATTGTAAAAAACTACGTGTCCTGGAGGAAAGTGGTCCACATATTAACGGGTGATAGTTGTGTGACGGATGAATGTGACGGATGATTGTGACGGATGATTGTGACAGATGCGAGAGGAATGCATGTATTTTGATGTAGCTGCTTGCCAAAAAGGGTAGAGTCCGTGAATGAGGAAGAAGGTTTTGACAGGAACTTGACATGATAGGTATATGATTATTTTAGGTTGGTAGTTATTCGCGAACATTCTAGTAATATTTGGATTTTAGTAAATAGTTATTTCGAGAAAAATCGAGATGTCAAGTATTTTGATATATAAAGCGGGTCATTCGCGGTAGTCAGTCAGTGTTCGTTCAGCTTTTGTAAAGTTTAATAATTAAAAAGTGACAGTTAGTAATTTGTAACCAGTTAAATTCTTGTATTCTTACAATTTGGTAATAAATTGTATTTAAAGTCCTCACAAGTGTTTCAAATTGGTGTCAGGTGTGGGGTGAAGAAGCAAGAATGCCTGGAAAGAAGTTACGTGAACTGTTGGAGCTCAGAAGAGAATTGGAGCTTGCCAATAGAATTACGAGCCAGCAAGAAGAACTTACCAACCGGATGACAAACCAGCAAGAAGACCAAGCACAACAATTAGCCGAGCTTGCGTCTAGAATTTCCAGTCAACAAGAAGAGCTGAAAGATCAAATAAAAAACCAGCAAGAAGAGCTTACCAACCGGATGACAAACCAGCAAGAAGACCAAGCACAACAATTAGCCGAGCTTGCCACTAGAATTTCCAGTCAACAAGAAGAGCTGAAAGATCAAATGAAGAGCCAGCAAGAGGAGCAGATGAAGAAACAAGAAGAACTGGTCCATCAAATGCGTGAAGAGTTGTCAAGCTATGTTTCACAACAAATATCCACCTTAAGAAATGAACAATCCCAGCAAATATCGACTTTACGTTGTGAGCAATCCCAGCAAGTAACCGAACTAGATACCAAAATGAATGCGATGATTCAACAACTTCAGAATGAAATAGAGGTCCTTCGGCAAGATCGCTACGTCCACCGCGGCGAAGGAGACGCGGAGAGAATGGAAACCTTCAGCGTGGATGTCGAACGACGGGGAGACGGAGACACTGCACAGATGCGATCAACAATGAAACCTCCTACCTTCGATGGAACAACTTCGTGGTCCAACTACGTCAAGCAATTCGACGCGGCGGCCAGGGCGAACGGATGGTCATCCAGGGAGAAGGCAATATCGCTAACCATAGCGTTACGAGGCGATGCTTTGAATGTCTTGCATTCCCTTAAGCCCGACGAAGCTGACAACTTCGAGCTGCTAGTACATCGCCTGTAGATGAGGTATGGTCAGACCCACCTACAACCCGTGTACCGAACACAGCTGAAGAACCGTAAACAAAAGAGTGGAGAATCTATCCAGGAGTTCGAGACAGAGGTAGATAGGATGGTTCGATTTGCTTATCCGACAGCAGCAGAAGAGTTTCTGGAGTGTCTAGCAGTCCAAACCTTTACCGATGGCCTTAGGGACCCGGAGTTACAAAGAGCTGTGCGATTGGCCCAACCGAAAGACCTTGTCGACGCGTTAACCATTGCACTTGAATTTGAAGCGGCAACGGAAGCATCACGGGGAGTTGCACGAATAAGGGAGATGACTGCTGATGACAACAACGTGATAGCACCCGCCAGCGACGTCGATGGATTAGTGGAACGGCTAATGAAATTATTACCCACAAGGAGACGGCGACCTATACGATGTTGGAATTGTGGAGAACTAGGGCACGTGAAAAACTCATGTCCACGCAAGGAGACGTCTTCTGCTACCGTCTCCCAACAGCAGGAAAACTAAAAAGGGTCGACTCCTGGAGGGCGACATCGACCCCAAACCATTGCAAAGCCCCTCCTACGGTCAAGGTAGCAATATTAAAACACCAAGCAGGCAGCTTATACGTCGAAGCCCTGATTGACAGAAAGAGATACAACATGCTGGTGGATACTGGAGCTACAAAAACTGTGGTACGGCCGACAGTTGTTGTGGCTAGGAAGATGTCGCCTACCAGTTGGAGACTGCGCACCGCTACTGGGGAACCTGCCAAAGTCTACGGAGAGGTTAACGTGTCTCTACAGTTTGGTTCAACTTGTCTTTCTCATTCGATATTGGTGGCTGATATCGATGAAAATGCTATCCTGGGTATGGACGTAATGCACAACTGTCACCCGTTACAATATGTTGGCTATAATAGAAGAAGGTTTATCTAGTAGATTAAAATTCGATAATAAACAAAAAAGTTTTTGCAAAATGAAGTGGAAAGGCCCATTTTTTACTATTGATTACGTCCTTCAAAATGTTCATTAAAATTTTTCCAAAAATTATATATATTAAAGTATAGATCTTTTTTTCCTAAAGATGTATGCAAATGGTGGGATAAGCTGTGAAAATGTCAACCTTAAATGTTTTTAAACAATATTGCTCCTCTAGGATTTCTAGCTCCGGTCCAATGAATATACATGCATATAAATGGAATTTTACAACTTCATTCCCTTTTACTATGTATAAATAAAATAGAAACTATTTAACTGAAATAAATGTATATAATGCCTTTTTTCTATCACAAATAAGAAGTATTTTACCCATATGGGAAACTTTATTAAGTGATGTCCAAGTAATGCAAAATAAGGTGCTCAAAATAATGTTAACATAATAATAATAACTATGCATTCAGAAACATTGTATTGTGACCTTAAAGTTCTTAAGTTGGATAAATTGTTACTTCTTGAACAATTTATATTGATTTTTAAAATTTTAAACAAACAATTGAAATTCAATTCCAGTCTGATATTCTTAAATAAAATTTTGATCAAGCGATAAATAAAAATTAAAAAATGAAGACCAAATAAATTTTTTATCTTTAACCAGTTAAGTTCTTTAAAATAAGTTGAAATGTGGTCATTTTTCGCAATTAAAAATGAATCTACAGCAAGTATTTTGTATACGTTGGATCTGATTTGTAGAAACATTATCGAAACATTAATAATAGGTCCGTTCCAACAAGAGTCCGAAACTATCATAGATTGTTATGAGCATGCGTATGTGCATTTTAGCGTTTCAACAACAATTTGTGACAGTTTGGTGACTGATAGATGAGTTACATTCTTAGAACATAAAATAGTAAGGAAGGAGTTTGTGTTATATCTACAATGTTAAAATCTGGCGACGGAAGTCGGCCATATTGGATAACCATTTATGACTCATACTTTGTTTACAAGTTATAAAAATTTAGTTTTCTGTTAAAAATTTGGATTAATTATTTATTGGTAAGTAGCTATTATTATAATAAATATACATTATATATACGTAAACTATATTTTCATGTTTAAATTAAATTAATACTTTGTAGTATTGATCCCTAACCTATCTACTTAAATTGACATAGGCGCATCAATAATGGAAAGAGGATATTTTATTTTAAATATCATTCATTTACAATTTTTTGGTTAATCTCATAACTGTATATGTCAACTATTTTTATGTCTATGGAGTATTCTAAAGCAACGTTGTACAATAAATGTATTTGTGTATTAATTAACACATTATTACATTCAAAGTTTCCCACGGGATGAAAATATTAGACGGGAATGATTAAATATTGTGGATAAAGATAACTGGAGTCCAGGCAAGAATAGTTTTTTAGGCTCACAACATTTTACAGAACAATCATTTGATAGAATTTCTTCAGTAATTGTTTTACTAGTACCAAATGCTATACCTACAATTAAAACCGCAAGAATGAAATATGTAAGTAATTATTACATCCACAAATTGCTTTAATAACATTGACCAAATTTCCATTTTGGTAAAATTTCGGTATAGGGGAACAACTCCGATTTTAACGAATTTTTTTTTGGACACTCCCTAAACATCCCTGAGCACTACTGTGAAGTTTTTTTTTTCCGGAAATGAAAACTAAAATTTTGAAAAAATTTTGAAATTTAAAAAAAAAATTTTTTTTGCTCCAATTTGCACAGGTTAGGTTAGGTTAGGTTAGGTAAGGTTAGGTTAGGTTAGGTTAGGTTAGGTTAGGACACTCCCTAAACATCCCTGAGCACTACTGTGAAGTTTTTTTTTCCGGAAATGAAAACTAAAATTTTGAATTTTTTTTCCAAAAAAAGGTTAGGTTAGGTTAGGTTAGGTTGGGTTAGGTTAGGTTAGGTTAGGTTAGGTTAGGTTAGGTTAGGTTAGTTTAGGTTAGGTTAGGTTAGGTTAGGTTAGTTTAGGTTAGGTTAGGTTAGGTTAGGTTAGGTTAGGTTAGGTTCGGTTGGGTTAGATTAGGTTAGGTTAGGTTAGGTTAGGTTAGGTTAGGTTAGGTTAGGTTAGGTTAGGTTAGGTTAGGTTGGGTCAGGTTAGGTTAGGTTAGGTTAGGTTTCAACTTACATTTTATCGGGTTCTACAAAAAACTTTTTGTGCAAATTGGAACCAAAAAATTTTTTTTTTAAATTTCAAAATTTTTTTAAAATTTTAGTTTTCATTTCCGGAAAAAAAAAAATTCACAGTAGTGCTCAGGGATGTTTAGGGAGTGTCCAAAAAAAAATTCGTTAAAATCGGAGTTGTTCCCCTATACCGAAATTTTTCCTATATTTTTTCTCAAATCTATTTACAGATATTTTACTTAAACATATATTTCACTAATATATACCTTTTCTATGCAGGTAAGTACTAACGACCCTTATGCTGAAGAGATAATAACTACTAGCAGTGAAACTATTTCACCAGTTCCTGTTCCTGAAACTCTAGCATCTACTTCTGAAAGTCCTCATAGGAAACAACTTATAAAAAGCATCTGTGTAGTATATTTAAAAACAAGAATTTATTATATATGTAAGTAAAATAAATAATGTAGAAAAAATTAGACATGTTTACACAAAATTCAATTTAAGGGCCAATAGTGGTAGAATGAAAAATTTTAATAAAAATTGTGTATACTCGAAATTTTACAGTCGTGTAATGACGTCATTTTCGTGGGAAAAAACGTATGTCCTATTAAATTTATTTGTTGCTAAGTAACTGACTACTGGTGTCTAATTAACTGTATAATGGCCGTATTCATAGTCATCCCTTAAGTATGAGTGTGAGGGTAAGGGTAGGTTGAGGGCACTTGGGTGTTTCATAAACAACCCTCAAGATCTAAGGGTCCCTCAAGTCACCCTTAACTCAAGTGAAGACGTGACTACCCTTGAGGGCACCTTGAGAGTTTTATATTCGACAGATTTGACATATCTTATGCTCTGTATAGGTTATTATATTACATTATTGACCTTTTTTATGGTAGTAAATAGGTATTACATATATAATAAGAAATAGTTATTTATGTTTAGGTAGTTTTTTATTAAGGAAGAATAGTTATTATATTTATAGACAGTTTGCATACATTTTTTTTTGAAAATGGAAGAATTTGATGAACTTTTTGAGAGTGATGAGGAATTTGAAGAAGTAAATCGTTTGCCAAAAAAATATATTAGGGACATGCAGAATCCTTTGGAAACGTTTGAGGAACGAGAATTCCAAAGATGATTTAGATTTAGCAAAAACTGTGTCACCAATGTTTTACTGCCACTTGTACTACAACATCTGATTAGACATAGGGTGTGTTCGGGGAGCACGCTATTTGCGCCATTTGCCGCTATCTACTACTATTCCTCGTTTGCGTTATATGGCTCTTGGCGCTACATAGCTCGAAAGCGTGATCCCCGAACACACCCATAGCAATCGACAAATTCAATAATGAAGATATCAAAAAGTATGTTATTATTTGGCGCATGCTCACAACCATAGAACGGTAAGATAAGCCAGCACAACCAACACAAATGCATTAAAAACCCCGAAAACGTGTTTACTCACTTAAGGGCTGGTTAAGTGACGTTTATGAAACAAGTAAGAGGTTGAGTGCTAAGTGACCCTTACCCAAGTCTCCCTCAGTGCTCAAGTTGAGGGTTGACTATGAATACCGGCATAACTTGTTCCTGTTCAATTTGAAAGAAAGCCAACACATTTAGAATTATTAACTGTGTTTGTTCGTTAAATCGATGAGGGTTTTTTGGCGGTATGATTTGACGCTTTGGCGTTTTCAAAACTTCAAAACTGACAATCACTTGACAAGCATTTCAGGTAGAATTTAGCCACGACAACAACATTTTGGCAAAATTTTTTGTCACTGTCATTTTACATTAGTTAAACAAGGATAGACAAAAATGACGTCATTACAAGACTGTAAAATTCCGAGTATAGTATATAACTGGTTTTATTTCCTTAAATCTAGTACCCCCATTTTAGGCAATGTTTTTTTCCTCTACTTTCCTTATTAAAATGGTTATTTTAATATACAATGATTAGTGTCCATACTGAATAATAGATATGTTTCAATAAGGACATTATTTTTCTATTAATAAAAATATAGGACGCCACTGTTAAAAAGTAACTTCCGGTAGCCATCTTGGATAACCATCCCGGTCACCTGTCCTTGAACGAACAATACTTCCTTACTATTTTATGTTCTAAGGTTACATTACAGTGGCTCAGATGAAAATATTGGCAACAGCGATTTATCAGACGAAAGTATTGCTGCATTCCACAGTGAAGACGAATCCAGCGATTATCTCGAGGAAATAATAGAGGAAATTGGTGTTCGCCCGAAAAATTCGGATTGAGAAAATATTTTCCACTTGTTGCACTGTCATGTGTTAAATGTCAAACTAGTACTACAGTGTTCCAACAAAACAGTTGTGGACTAGTTTCAAATTTCATCAAATGCGCGCATGCGTAGAAACAAATTTGAAAACAATCCGAAACGCATCCCTGATTGTTTGTTGGAACGAACCTAATATACGCTAAAACAATAATTTAAAATTGAAATAACTAACGTTTCACAAAGTTTTTTAAACATTTTAAAAAAATAAAATGTGTTTATTAATATACAGGATACGCAATCTTGCATAACATCTTTGCATTAAATGTTTTACATGATTTTTAAATCTAAGAAACTGATCGATGATCAGTCCCAAATTTTTTCCTTTTTTGTTATATCTATTATAATGCCATCCAATTTAAGTATTACTTAAGTATTAAGTATGGAGAGACGTTTTTGGTTGGAGATTTTAGAAGAGAAAAGTAAAAAAGTTAATACTATTATCAGTAGTTATTGACAGTAAACCATTAAAGAATTAAATCAATAAATAAAAAGATAAACAGAATAAAGTAAACAAATAAAGAAGAAGATAATAGTACTGGAAAGTTTGAAGAAAATGACTAACTAGTTATATGGTAGACATATAAGAAGTTTGAAGAAAAGATAAGATTGGACAGGAAAGGACAACTTAAAAACGAACAGAGCGGCAGTTAAGGTTAGTTTAAGTTGTGAACATAGATAAGTTAGGCAACTTGTTAGATAGGCTAGCGTTAGATAAGTTTAGCATTAGGTTGTGCAATTTCAAATTAAAAAGAAAAAAAAGTCCTTTTTTTTATTAATGTAAATGTAAAAAAAGATTATAAAATCCCACTTCAAATCATAAAAATATATTGAAAATACAAAAACATACTTTTTCCCACACTTTATTGTTGTACTATTTCTGGAAATATGACACAATCTTGCTAGTTTTCAAATTCAAAGTTTTTAACTTTAACGTTTTTTCTATACATTGTTGTTGATAAAAAAGTTCAAAAAATTGTTTAATTTGTTAAACGACGTTAAGCAATTATATATTATGTTAGAACATCTGCAGTGGGCGGTAAGAATAGTATATTTTTCATTTATGGATGTAAGTCATAAGAACTACGCCGTAACAATTATATTCTATCACAAAGGTTTTACGTAACAAAGAAAAAAGCTTTTAGTATTACTAGCAGCAGCGACTGACATTCTAGTAAGAATTTCATCACAATTAACACAATTAAAATCGGTACAAATGATCTTATATTTCCATATACGCTTTTAAAGAAGTTATGGCGATCATTTTCTACATTTTTTTTATTGTTGTCTTCTGATTCGCGTTTATAATGGTATCCAGTTAATTACTGTTTGAAAAAACGGTGGGCGTGTAGCTATTAAGACGAACTGTACCACTAATGAAACACAAGTGAAATATGTATATTTAATTGATGGGCGGTACACCCCTAAGTATTGTTTCACGGGTATTTCTGGTAAATATTTTAAATAGAATACGTCAGCTAATAAGATACCCGTTTTGAAATAAGTGAAATATTCGAAACCAAGTTGAAATATTGCAAAAATTTACTAAATATCAACTAAATAGGAACAGGTAGGTATCCAGCTGTATGAGTAGATAATATACTGGGTAGATACGGGAAGAAGAATAGAGGGGACTCAAGGTTCAGTGCTAGGCCCCACCCTAAATTGTTGAGGGTTAGAATAAATGTCAACGTTGTCAAAACTTAATACATGTCCTTTTGTTGTAACATTTCTGGAATGTCTTCATTTTACTACCTTTTACTAATATTAATTTTAATCAATATGAAGAAAAACCAAAATACTTAGGTATAAAAGGGATCCACACATACTTCATATTGTTAATTAGCTCAAAACTACTTTATACAATGTGGAAAAGCCAAATGGAATACCTTCATTATTTCGGCTACTGTACATACTTAAAGAAAATCCCGAAACACCTCAAATTTAAATTATAAATCTTTAAAGTGAAAAATTGTTCTCAACCTTCAACCCCCTTTGAGTGACAGTTCCAACTAATACGATTACTGGTTGTACCAGGTCATTTTAAGGACAAAGAGTAACTAATCTATAAATTGACTCGACTAACTCAGAGTTGGTGTCTGGTAGAGTGGTCGTGGAAAAACAAGAAAACAAGAAAAATTTGATTTAGTAGTTAACTATTATATTATCATTCTGACAAGGTGGAATGATAAAAGCAATATTTAAATAACTAAAATGATTGCTATGGGACCCACGTAGTACTATGTGGTTAACAATTAAAATATTTTCATTTAGATAGGTAAGTATTATAAGTTTTATTTTTGGTAAGTAGAAAATATGAATTATATTAATAGGCAAAATGTTTTTAGGTATAGTCTATATAGAAAGGACAAGGAGTAATAAATCATTCATTTAAGTAGATTTCATAGACGTACCAAAATATATTTTAAGAGGGTATACCGTAAGGTACATTTTGTATTGAACGAATGAGTTGCAGCTATGCAAAAGAATATACGATTTAGGTCAGAGATAACGGGATGTACTAATTTTAATAAAAAAAGTGATAGAGGTACATAAATTTTAATGTTTGATAAAGAAAGGCAACACAGTTTATTCATAATAGAAAACAAACCAATCTGTAACAATATATATTTTTTATATTTTTGTTCTTTTTGTAAGAGGATTAATTCAAACTTTGAATATTGTCACAAATAAATTACAATCAAATATATTTTTAAAAAATCAAGAAAGCAAGATATCGTTACAATTTTTATTAAATTCAAAGAAGCAAAATGAATATTTTTTATTTGTATTACTCCTATATGTAGTGTTTGGGGAATTTTTCTCAGAAATTTTAAATGACAAGTGGCCTACTGTAATCGGCTTAATACGGTTACACCTATTTACAGATTATTCGATTATTGAGAGGGATTTTCCAAACAACCCAGTTTTCTTAGAAACATTATCGGGAATATTATTTTAAAAGAAAGTAGGTACATTAAATCAGTACTTAGTATTAGTTCTTTGAGTAAAGTTGTATGAAGTTGTATAGTTTTCATAATATTGTAAACAGTTGGAATATATTTAAAACATTTGTTGAATGTTAATTGTGCAAGTACCAAACAATGTCGATAAGCCAAGGACCATCTAAACTACCAAAAACAGGTCCATTATCTTTAAATGAAAAAACTCTGATATTGAATTGTTATATATCATTGAAAAACAAGGATCCAAGTGCAAGTATTGATGATATTGTGGAATTAACTGCTATGTTGTGTGTTGCTAAATCAACAATTTATAGATTACTAAAAGAAAGCAAGAATGGAACTCTTCAACCCCCTAAAACTCCTTCAGGCCGAAAACCAATTGAGATCGATGAGTGATTAAAACAAAATTAAATTTTGTTTAGTTACCAGGTGTAGCAATCTCTGGAACAAGGTACCAATCCTAGAACAAGACAATGGATGGCAACTATACTGATTGATGGAAGTCTGTACTTGGTTAATCACAGATGTAAATTAATATGGTAATTAGCCTAAAATCAAGATGTGACCTATTAAGAGAAGCTTCAACAAAGAAAATAGTGTGTTTACTTTATTAAGCCTGCAGTGTCAGCTTAAGAGTCCTTTTAACTTATTTACTAACTTTCGTCCTTTTGAGAGTAAGTTTACCGCGAAGTTCCCTTGTGAACTACCCTATCCCTGTCTAGATGTACCTTGTAGCTAATCCTTAAATAGTAGAAAAAAATACATATTAATTATAATTTGTAGTTCATTTTGCGTAATTTGCGTATATTAACGTTAATAATTGTGATAATTACTATCAATTCGGTTATATAACTTGGCCAGTGGTTAGTGACACCTGCGAAATATTAAAATATGCAAATCAGTATCTCTGAACATTATTCATCACACGTTGAATGTTTACCGCACGAGATGCTCTTCGATCTGCAGTATCTGACTGGCCAAATCAATTCTAAGTAAGCTATCGGCATATTATCACTAATGCCCGATTTCACCAACCCTTTCCTAAAGTTAGGAATTACCTAAATCAAATTTAGGAATTCCTAACTACAATTTACGTTTTACGACGTGCTAGGTAATACCTAAGAGAGATAGGAAATACATAATATTAGGACAGCTAGCTACCACTGCCTAAAGCGTTTAGGAAATACTTAACCTCAAAATAGTTTGTCATTTTTGTGGACAGCATTGAAAGTATAGATTTTTTGTTTGTTTTTTTTATTAAAAAAAATATACGAGCTGTACGTTTTATAGAACATCTTGAATGGTTCGATAAATAAATTTGTTAAGATGACATTTGTCAAAACAGCTGTCATTAAATTTAATTTCTCAATAAAAAGTGAAAATTATTTTTCTTCTTTTCTCCTCTTCTCTTATTATTTGTTAGTTTATGATCTCCGCCCGTTTGGTTTACAGTTTAAAATTAAACAGTAATACCAGTTATATGCAAAATTTATCCAAGTCAAATTTTTAGCTAGGTATTTCTTACCTAAGAATTTCTTAGGTTGGTGAAATCCGTTTTAGGTAAAGTATCAAATTTAGGTAGGAAGTACCTAAAATCTAGTTGATGAAATCGGGTATAAATAACTTTAATTTTTGATTGAGAAAAAAATAGAACGACTTTAGCTAACTTCGTACCATCTAAATAATTGTTTTGTTGGTTTTGAAGAATATTGATCTTTAGTGTATTTATTAAGGATAATAAAAAACTCTTCGTTTTAACAAAACTTCCAATATTTATTTAAAAACTGCTTTTTTAAAAGACTCAATGACAGCCGTTTCGCTAGACAACTAGCATCGTCAGATTGACATATTGAAGTTACTGACGATGCTAGTTGTCTAGCGAAACGGCTGTCATTGAGTCTTTTAAAAAAGCAGTTTTTAAATAAATATTGGAAGTTTTAAAGTGGAAGTGTTAAAACGAAGAGTTTTTTATTATCCTTAATAAGATGGACTTCCAAAAAGTAAGGGTTAGTACAATCAATTTAGTGTATTTATTTATTTTGGCCAATACGACTCTGTGCACTTCTTCGTACACATAATATGAAAGAAGTGTATGAAAACTGTCACGCTATGCCATTAATATCTATACGGATTCCTTAAAAGGTCTATATAAAAGAGGATATAGGTGAAGATTAATTTATTTTATAGTTATTGCGATAGATTCATGTCCTTAACAAAAAGTTATAGTTATAAAGTAACAGTAAACCTATAAAAAAATATGTAATAGTTCGTTATACTTTATGGCTTCCATCGTTATAGAATTTGTTTTTCATATATTGTGCTTTGTTATTACAATGAATACTTGAAGTTCTTTAACTTATTATACTTAACTATAATTTAAAATTTAATGTAACTTCATTTAGGGTGTGCATGGTAGTTGCTTTAATTTTGTTTCGGGGTTAGAGAAATTAGAAGAAAGAGATTATCAACTGAAACGTTCTTTGCTGATGGTAGAATCATAGAGGTGAACCAAGAAGACATTTTTCAAAAGAAGAACAAGACCAAACTAGAGAAAACTGACACAGCAATGGCAGAAGACTCTGATCAAAGGGGAAATAATTTCAAAATGCACCAAAGAAAAAAAGGGAACAGGAATTTCATTTAAACTCACTTCTTAGGCAGTGTAATAAAAGAAAGAGTTTAACATTCTTACATCAGGAACACTAATAGGATCGAAACAATTTAAGGAGTTCTAGCTAGAAGAATAAAAAATAAAACGGAGAGATGAGACAAGCTTGTAATTCTTTCATCACTTTTCTGAAGACAATAGAAAAAGTCGTAGACAACTTTAAAACTATAATAAATATTGTGTTCCGTTGGTACCCCTCTGGACCAATTAACAAGCCGAGTTGCGGTAACCTGTGTACCAGAGCATGAAGGTCATAGAGGCAATAAAAACTGCAGATAAAATGGACAAACTAGGCTCATCACAAAATTGTGGATGGCACAGAAATTACTGGAATGGTGGAGACATTCAGCAGGATAGTTTATAATAAAACATTTTCAAAATGTAAATGAGCCGAAACAGAAATACGGCCAAAATTTTAGTCAGTCTACTTACGTTTTTGTCGCTGTAGTAGTATTTTTTCTGTAGAGGTATCAACTCTGCAAACAGTGACCAAAATAAATGAAATTGTGCTCGGACAGCATTCGGATGATTGCTGAGACTGTAAACGCCGATAAAGAAACTGTCAGAATAATTTTACGTGACGAATTGAACATGAAGAAAGTCTGTGCGAAGTTGGTCCCAAAATATTTCACCCCTGACCAAAAGCTCGTCCGTCAACAGATCTGCTCAGATTTTTTTCAGAGGTTACATGAAGAGCTTGAATTAATGAAAAACATCATCACTTGCGATGAAACCTGGATATTCCAATACGATGTTAAAACTAAGCGGCAATCCATGCACTGAAAAACTCTTGCATCGCGAGAATAAAAAAAGCAAGGATGTCGAAATCAAAATTTTAAGATATGCCAATCGTTTTTTTTTCGACATAAACGGCATTGTGATGACTGAATGGGTTCCAGAGGGTCAAGCTGTAAACCAAACTTACTATTTGAAAGTTTTGGCAACGCTGCGAGAGCGAGTTCGTAAGAAACGACCGGAGTTGTGAAAAAATAAATCGCGGATCTTGCACCAGGACAACGCACCTGCTCATAATGCGCTGTCTGTGAAGCGTTATTTAGCCGCTAGTGGCATTTCAATGCTCGAACACGCGCCGTACTCGCCTGATTTAGCACCCTGTGACTTTTACTGTTCTTATCAAATCTGCCTTAAAAGAAATCCGGTTTGGTGGCACTTTTATAAAGTGCAAATAATCCATGAACATGAAGATGACTTCGTTCGCAGATAATGTGGATTGATCTAATATAAGGATATAAGGATATAAGGATACGCAATTCATTCGAGACTGTGTTTTCACAGATGATGCCACCTTCTGCTTGAATGGAACTGTAAATAGGAAGAATTATAGGTACTGGGCACCAAAGAACCTAACCGTTACTGGCCGACGAAAGAGCACACTAATTATCCATAAAAAAAAATTAACGTATGGACAGGAAGAGTTAAAGGTTACAAATATTTGGATTTACTGCAGCATCACATCATTCCCGCACTTGCGGCTTTGTATCCAAGTGATTTATTCCCCCAGCTACCGAACAACTCACTGTGGTACCA
Source organism: Ophraella communa (assembly GCA_035357415.1). Taxonomy (NCBI): domain Eukaryota; kingdom Metazoa; phylum Arthropoda; class Insecta; order Coleoptera; family Chrysomelidae; genus Ophraella; species Ophraella communa. The sequence goes on along the minus strand of CM068991.1, from coordinate 30,187,723 downwards.
GGAATATGGAGAAACGCGCATTACGCTCGACCTGTACGTGAACACATTGACAATATGATTCTCAATAGGTGGATTGGCAGAAGAAGACCTGTAGAGTGGCCAGCTCGATTTTCTGATCTAACACCACAAGATTTTTTTGTGGGGGATATCTTAAGTCACAAGTTTACGTTAATAGACCTATGTCGGTATTTATAGTCAACCCTCAACTTGAGCACCGAGGGATACTTGAGTAAGGGTCACTCAGCACTCAACCTCTTACTTGTTTTAGATATAATACTTACTGAGCCCCTTAAGTGAGTAAACCCGTTTTCGGGGTTTTTAATGCATTTGTTTTGGTTGTTCTGGCTTTTCTTAGCGTTCTATGGATGTGAGCGTACGCTAAATATCAAACACACTTATTTATGTTCTGTGTTTGATATCGTAATTTCTATTTTGTTAAGAGTAGTATTTATATTTTTGTTTTATAAGACAAATGGAGCAGAAACGCGAAAAGCTATTCTTATATATTTTTTATTTTACTACATCTAAATCTTCCTTGGAATTCTCATTCCTCAAACATTTCCAAAGGATTTTTCATGTCACTTATATATTTTGTAACATGTCTATCGCCATGCTACCTTTCCTTAGTTTATCGTCCGAACCCTAAAATCAACCCCGACCCACTGTACATTAGACACAACCTTACCACTATCAAACTTACCCCTTACAATAGAACGCACCCGAAGCAGAACCCTTACCAAAACGAACGCAACCGTCCAACCGGAAACCACTGTCAACACCGTTATAAATTAGGGCAAACATTTCGTTTCTTTCTTTTCTTTCAACCAAACCCTTAGTGGCGAGTTGTCTGCAGAATTTAGAAAATCCATTTCTCTGGTTCTATCACTGAAAGTACTTCATTATTTCTTATTCTTTTCATTTCACGATTATTCTAAACTATTTTAGAAGTAATTGTACATATAATTTCCGTTTATTTCACTACTTTTTAAAGATAAAATAAACAATTTGTGTATTAAAATCTTAGGGCGTGGTTCCTGTAAAAATGATACTATTTCCAGGTAAATGTAACTAGTAAATTAATACAAAATGTATTTTATTGCTTATGAAAATATCATATTTTTATTGTAAATTTATATATTTTCAGAGAAACACGTTTTTTTTAAATAAAATATATAAATGAGTCTACATAAAACATAATAAATTAGGATATTTTTTTTTAGAACTCTTTGAGAATAATTAAAAACCCTTTTTAAATAACCATAACAATCACTTCTTTATTTTACTTACAAAAAACTAATTACATCAGCTTATAACTTCTTGATTTGTGCTAACAATAAAACTCATTAATAATCAATCACACAGAGCCGGCTGTACCGCTCTGAATTTCATTTTTAAAACTAACAATAAATTGGGATCATTTTTGATCAACACTAAGGATTCAGTTTCTTGTTTGCGTACACCTGGAATATTTAAGTTGTAATGATTGTGCTACAGTATACATAGGCCAATCTGGTCGTCTATTAAGCACCAGAATTAGTGAACATCGTAATCAAGTCAATAAATATAAACATTTGGACCCACCTACTTCTCCTTCTGCGTTTGCCAACTATATCATCTCAGAACACCATGAGTTCTGTGACTCCAACATTATTAGACTACATAAATGTTTTAAGGGACCTAGGATGAACCTCCTTGAGATGTTTGAGATTAACGAAGCGTCTAAAAAAGACAATATCATCTGTTTAAATGAACAACTAAGACCTAAAGATCCCTATATTTTTCTTAGTCTTCCTTTCTAAATGATGCTATTTACTCTTTCCTTCACTTAGTTTATTTGTAAACCAAAATAATCATAATAGATGAAATGTTTCATAATCTTTTACCACCAATTTTGTAATTGTAATAATATCAAATTGTTTTGTTTACCAATTAATTTTACATTTGATGGTTATGTTAACCTAATTCTTCTTCGTTTTTTATTGATTAAGAATTGGCGTGTTTTGAACTGATGTTTTTCAACTCGCCGTTATATTAAATCTAGATTTAGATGATCAATGATAATGTAAATTTCACTGTTATAGTTTTGTCCGGTTTGCTTACATTTATACTTTTTGATACTTCTCTTAAATTTTCAAATTACTTTCTTTAATATTCTATACTTGACACATAGATTTAATTTTATGGTTCCATGCTTTACATGCGTCTCACATAGTCGGTACTCCATTTTATTTCATTTGTGTTCCGCCATTGCTGTATTAACAACGTTTTAGTGATTGTGATTTCGCTTATGGACTTTTTCGACACTAAAAATGTATTTTTCAACTATGTATACCATGTTTGTACTGTTTCTCACAGTCAAACATCACCATTTTGGTGATTTCTCTCCTTTGGATGTTAATTCATCACAAGTTTTTCAGCCTCCTACTCTTGAAGGCTTTTCAACTGATGTATATACATCTAAGGACTTTCAAACTCCTCTTCTCTTGATCTTTTACTCACAAGATTTTCAGCCTCCTACTTTTGAAGGCTTTTCAACTACTGTTTATACAATTAAGGATTATCAAACTCCTTTTCCCCTGTTCTTTTACTCCCTAGGCTTAGCCATTTGGGACTATGACTTTACTATTTATTTAGTCTACAACTCCTTTCATCATGCTATCTTGCTGATGAATAATTTTCTATCCCCTAACTCTTTAATTCCAATCATTGAACTGTGCTAGTTCATTTAACTTAAATTCTATCATTTACTTTAAACATTAATAAATTTTATCTTAATTAGTTAATAATTTTAATTTTCTTTTCATTGTCATATCGTTTCAACATTTCTCTTACCCACAAGCTTAACCGTATAATGTAAGCTGCCTGGATTTACAATTGTATCATTTATGCAGTTCAGGTATGAACCTTGTTATTATTATGATTTATTTTCTTATATTTCTGTAGAACAAAAATAAGTTCGGCTAATGGATTAAGTCCACAGTCAGGAAATTCGATGACACACACACACACATTTTCTTATATTGTAAAACTTGTTTGTATATTAGCCTGATGATACCTTCTCAAAAAGCCGAAACTAGTAGCTGTTAACGACTTTACTTATTACTCTTAATAAAACTTTGTGACATTGATTTGGACATTTGATTTCCATAAATTTATTGTTTTTATTTCATTTTTGTTGTTGAATATGGGACATTATTGTTGGAAAGGTTTTTAGTACAAAGTAACTTTTTGATGTAAAATATTTGCCGTCCTTTTGACCTAAAAGCTAACCAACACCAAAACCCATAACATTTTAACTCCTTCTGATCCACTTTACGACTTCTAGGAAGATACAGCCCGCTAGTACGGAGAGATAATCCGCTAGTAGGGAGAGATATACTCGCTAGCAGGGAAAAATATAGTCTCTAGTAGAGAGCAATATACCCATTATAGTAGCAGTTCCTTTTGACGAAGAAGCAACCACCACCAGCCAACACCCAACTAAAAGCATCGGTACACAAACCGAGACCACCGGATCACTCTACCAAATAAGTCAAGTCCATTTATAACATTTTCGTTTACATCTCCTGTGGCAATTTACAATTTTTTATTAAATAAACCAATATTCTTTAAATATCAGTTTGATTTATATACCCACGGACTATAAGTCTTAAGGGTGCAGCGTGTTCGGTTGTCATTAAATATAGTTTTCTTTGCTTCCAAATTTAGTTTAATTACAAGGTGTTTCTATCTTTTTTACCTTAGTTTTTGTGTAGTTTCAGTTGTTTAATCGTAAACGTATAAAAAGATAGTGGCGCCCTTAACCCTTATATACCACCAATCCTTTTTATAGTAAGCATTAACTTGGAAACGAACCACTCCTTGAGAGAGTCTCATAGCAGGGATCTCTTTTTGGCTCCCTGCCTTTTTGGGAACTATTAATTTTTCAAGAAAACGATTTACTTCTTCAAATTCCTCATCACTCTCAAAAAGTTCATCAATTTCTTCGATTTTTAAAGAAAAATTAGTAAAAGAATTTTATATAAACGGTCAAACTACTTAAACATTAATAATTATTTCTTATTATTATAAGTAATACCTATTTACTACACTTACCCTCACACTCGTACTTAAGGAAGAACTATGAATACCGGCACTAATACTAATGACGAACTGGAAGAGAGAATAAGGACAAAAATTAATTCAAATTCAATTAAAACATACCAACATAATATTTTCACATTTTACGTTATCGAAATGAATATTTTGAGTGTGTGTTTTTTATAATTTTTAATATATTTTTGACCTAAAACACATAAGCATACTCTGTAAGCGCATTGTAGGTTTTTTAGGACACACGTACATAATTAAGTATTGCTTTACGCGGAACATTTAATTTTACAGCCGATTTCACACAGTCTTAGCTATTAAAACTTAAAACCTAATTATTATTTGTAATTAAATTAATATGTTTTATCTTACCTATCACCTGTGATAGCCGAGAAGCAGTCTTTGAGGTATTAACGATTTATTTTCGAGAAAATCAGCACGAATTAAATTTAAAAAGTAAAATCCACTTCTTTGGTTTCTTATTTAGTAAAATAAAATAAATTTTAAACTGCGCATTATCTAGTTTAAAAAAATTGTTCTTTTTGATGAGGGCGGGAAAAAGTTAATCATGCATATTATTAAATTAAACCTTGATATTTATCTGAACAATAATATGCAATTTATTACTAAGAAAAAAATGTTCGATATAACAATAAGGATTATGTCACTACTTATTGTAGTTTAATTTACCAGTTAAAAAACTAAATCTAACTAAAGCCTAAGAAAATTAGGAAATTTGGCAAGAAAACAATTAATTTCTGATTTAAAATTGTGAAAATCAAGAATAACAAGAAATTATTCTATTATCGAAATGTTGACGGAGTAAGTCGAAGGTGCGCACAGCTGTATGGCTCGTTGCACCATCTTGTTGGAACCATTGTGTGCGAAACTGTAGATTTTGTATTTAGATCTCTCACAAAAGGTATAATAATTTTCTCTCTATAACGTTCTTGGTTGACAGTAAGTGGATTCTGATTATCATCTTCAACGAAATAAGGACCAATCATTCCATTACCAGATACCGCGCACCAAACTCGAAGACTGTGAAGTGGTTTCTCTATAATAACATCAAGACGTTCAAATCCAAGAAATCTGGTTGTTTGTCGATTAATATAGCCGCTAAGATGAATGTGACTCTCGTCTGAAAACCATATGTTTTTCAAAAATTCGGGATCTTCGTAAATTAAACTCAACATGCGACCACTGTAAATTTCTCTTGCACGTTTGTCCGTAGCATTTAGTCGTTGTCCAACTTGAATACGGTATGGATAACCACCAATTGATTTGAACATGCGACGTAAAGATGTTTCACTAATGTTGAGTTTACATGCAGTTCTTACAAGACTTCTTTGAGGTGATTGCACAACTTGGTAAAAAACACGTCCTTCATTTTCGTTAGTGCATAGGTACTGTTTTTCGACGACCTGAAGAACCTTTACGTTGACACAATACACTACCAGTGCGACGAAATTTTTTAACAACAGCTTACATCACACTTTTACTAGGAGCTGCTTTATTAAATTTTTGTTGATATTTTATTGACACCTGTTTTAAGCTTGGACCATCATTACGACCTTTTCCGTATGAACGAAAATAATGCTCTACCAAAAACACTTTTTCTTCCGTTGTTAGAACCTTTTTTAAATCAACTTTAACTACAGCGTACTATTAATATATCAACTAATGACAATTAAGTCAAATATGACAAATACATATTACATAAACAACTCCACAGCACTCTCTGTTTCGGTACTGTTTATTTTGGCGGATACCGTACTAGTGAAATGTCTTAATCTACATGCTTGTCCACTAGAATTCTTACCCAAGAAGTACTATAAAATTACTCAAAAATTAAACTCCAAGCCTTTAACGACAATCTGATTAATAAACTATCTAAACTGTAGTTCTAATTATTTCACTTTTTCAAATATAATGCTAGAACTGTCTGTATAAAATAGGATAATAAAAAACTCTTCGTTTTAACAAAACTTTCAATATTTATTTAAAAACTGCTTTTTTAAAAGACTCAATGACAGCCGTTTCGCTAGACAACTAGCATCGTCAGATTGACACATTGAAGTTACTATTTATTTTTGTATTTGTAACCATACCATATAATTCAAATCATCCTATAACACATAAATTAGCAGCTTATAATTCTATGATACATAGGGCATTTTCAATTCCAATGGACAAAATTAACTTTGATAAAGAAATTTATATCATAAAACAAATAGCTACATCTAATGGCTACCCAATTCATTTGATAAATACATTAATTAATAAAAAAGAACAGAAAGTGGCACTACAACTAATATTTCCTAAACAAACTAAAGAAATTAAAAGTTATAAAAATATTACATATTGTGGAAGTATTTCCAATAAAATTTCAAAAATAATATCTTCGGCAACATCAGCAATAATATCATTTAAAACACAAAATAATGTTGGTACAAAATTGTTAAATGAAAAAACAAAATTACCTGAATTAAAAAAATCTGGTGTTTACAAAATTAATTGTCCAAAGTGTAATGCTGTATATATATATATTGTAATAAATTACAATTAAAAAAAAAATATTTTGTTTGTATCAATATTATTTAAATTGATGTTGTTATCAAATTATTGTCTTTATATTTTTAAATTCTTAATTTTTGTACAATTTTGTGGGGCTATAATTTATATTTATTTATTTTTCAATTTTATTCCGTATTTATTAATCTCAAACACCTCAAATCTCTTTATTTTGTTACCATTATATTAAAAAAATTTTTCTCTAACTCTAAATATGAAATTATTATAGTTTAAGATTTGATTTACTTAAATCAATTTTCAAAACATTTAAAAGACTCTTATCAGCAGAAGTCGGTTCAAAAATAAACAAAATCCAACGATGAAACTATTTATTTTATTTATTTATTCTAAAATTTAATATACCTCAATCCTACTGAATGATGCGACTATGGTTTTTCTTATGCGCATTTACCCAAGCACAAGGAAACACGTGATATGTTACTGTTATTACAAAAAGTAGTCTAAGAGGTAGGAGACGGTGCGTGCATCATTGTTAACAAAATGTGTAAGCAGTTTGTTTATTCAAAAGCAGAATTATATCAGAATGGTGTTGAAAAGATATTGAAAACTATTTTACAAACTTTATAGGTTTTTGGAAAGTGAATTTAATAAGTGATATCAAAAGTACATACCGTATTTCACTTGCCGCTTGTGTATGGTGCTGAACTTTTCCATTTACGGCTTCTTACACAGGATATTCTAAACACGTGGAACCATCAAGGAGTGGATATTTGGCTTTCGAGTACTTCTAGTGGATAATTATCTCGTTCTCACCATGTTATAAAAGTATTAGAAAATTTTATTGCTTCTCCAGACGTCCAATGTTTTAGATTTCAAGGTTAGTAGAATAAAATTTTATTTTTATTTCATGTATATAGTTTTAATTATTATAAAATCCCATTTCCAATTATTATTAGTTTATAAATTTGTTTTAAACTAGTACATGAGTTATTATGCGGCCATCTTTATTTTCAACATTAGTCAGCCATTGATTTTTGGTAATTTTTAAAATATACTGACGTGGAGTGGCCTTTTTATCAAATTACAATGCTCCCGAATTTTCTTTCTCAAGGGTTTATATACCCTCGGTCGAATTTTCATTATGGCTGCCTTTTTGAGCGTGTTTTGTTTTTTATAACCTCTCTTACATCGAATTTTTGAAAAATTGATTTTTAATTATACATTTTCTGACCTTAAAATTGTTTCAAATCAAATCTGGGTAATTTATTTCATTATAAATCAACATTTTTAGAATTTTAAAATCAATCTTTCATTATTAAAACAGCTGACTTTGGGGAGTGAACCATGTCGGCCATTTTGACAATTTTTAATATAAAATTTAACAATTGTGAGCTAATATCTCTTTTTGGCCAATAATTTTAACAAAAACTGAAATTTTACATATTCTAATATGATTAGATAACTTTTATTTTCAATGACACCGCTTATATTAGTTATTATTTGCTTTTAAAATTTGCTATGTCATGGCGATTCAAATACAAAATTTATCAAATACAAGAGTTAATAATATCCAAAATCATCAAAGAACAACTTAAAATTAATTACCTTACAACAAAATACAATTACAACAAATAGAAACATCAATTAAACATCTAATACTAAGTTTAGGTCTTTCTCATACAAGCACCTTTTTAAAGTTTATAGTCAACGTTTTTAAGCACCACTTCACTATTTACAGTGTTTTTCATTGAATTTATCATTCATAATGTCCTTGGCTAAGCTTTAATTAAACGGTCTTAGCTTGTAATCAAACACATCACTTTCTCACAATTTTGTTTTTACATGTAATATCTTTCAATATCTTTATTTTTAGATTCTGACTTAAGTATTTTATTTTATCAAAAACTGAGATGCACCAGAAAATAGGAAGTACTGGACTTGTACTGTTATCCGATACATCAAACTACAGGATTCATCACTTGATGCTTAATTAAATTGGAAAATGTTATCTGGGGTAAGTAAAATCTATTTATCATATTACAATCATTGTCTATGATTCATTTATTTTGCTCTTATATCTAAAATTAACTTGTTGAGCTTTAAATTTCTGTACCTTATATTTCTAACTGATTACAGTTGAATAATGCCTATTTTATATGATAAATTAAATAACCTAAACCTACTCATTCTTATTTTATAGCTACTTATAAGAAATTATTGAACTGATTATTTTTAACATTGATTATAAATTATTTGGATTTTAATCTACTAATAATCTTTAATACTTTAATACTACTTTAACCTTACTAATATTTTATTCTTATGATTCATTATTAACATATTCTAATGCTTCTTTATTTTTTATTTTTAGCTTAAACAAAATAGTATCTTGGACTTTGATTCTTGGATCGACCACTGGTGTTGGTGCTCATCCTCATGAATTCTTTTTATCAAGATATTTTTTTTTTTTTGTGTGAATTAAGATTGACTGGATTGGCTTGAATAAAGAAATTTTTGGTGTATAGATTATTTAATGAAAAGATTTGAAAATAACATCCCTGTTGAATAGTTTATTTCAATTCAGGTTATATTTTGGGTAAGTTATATTTATTATTATTTTAAAACATTACAAATTTCCCCCAATTTAATTTTAACAAATTATTACTCTGTAATAATTTTTTAAAATTTAATTCCATTTTTTTTTCCTCTAAATCTATTACTCTTCAAATTCTACTTTGTTATCTTTTAATTTAAACCTATACCTCAATTGTATCTTATAAACAATCTTAATTAATATTTAACATAAATTCTAATTCATAGAGTTGTATATAACCATTAACTATTCATTGGTAACTCATACTTTATTCCTAATTTTAAAATACAATATAATATTTACTTATTCTAGTATCTACATCTTAAACTATCTTATATCCTAAATTTAGCTAGATTTTTAAAATGTTGTATCATTGGTGGTATGCGTATAAGTTTTTAACGTTTACCTTTCCCCTTAGTAAATTGTTATGTGGATTTCTTAAAATATAACTGTTTTCGAAAGCTTTCTCGATTACAAACGGTCCTATAAATGGTAATTTTAATTTTGCACACTCATTATTTCTTTTATTAGCTACCTGTAGTGACCTTTCAATTACCCAATCCCCTTCTTTGAATACCGTTGGTTTCTTTAAATTTTTGTATCTCCTTTTTATATACCTGTCTGCATTTCTTTTTAATTTAATGTTAACCTTCTCAATTAAACTATTGTATTGTTCTTTGTTTTCTATGATCCATGGTCTGTCTGGTTCAATATTTTTCATTAACTTTATGGGTGTTTCTTGTGTTGCTGTACTTGGTGTATTATTTATAAAGTATTCTATGTCTTTAATATTATTTTCCCAATTTCTATGTTCATTATGTGTTAAGATTCTAAGATATTTTATTATTTCTTTTATGTACCTCTCTGTAGGATTAGATGCAGGGTGTCTAATACTTGTGAATGTTAGGATAATATTATTTTTATTCATAAAATTTTTAAACCTTTTATTATTAAAATAAGTAGCATTATCTAAAATACACCTTTTTGGTTTACCTACTTCTTCAAAGTACCTTAACATTATTTCACAGATTACTTTAGTGTTTGTTTTACTAGTGGGTTTAATATAAATAAATTTTGAAAAATTGTCTACTATAACTAAAATATTTTTATTTCCCTGATAGCTTTTAATTAAATTTGACATGAAATCAATTGATATAACTTCTAAAGGTCTTTCTGAATTTATTGTTTTTGGTATATTCTCATTATGGAAATTCTTTTCTTTACTTAATTGACATATTCCGCAGAATTTAATCACTTCTTTAGTTATTGCTAGATCTTTCTTGCAAATATAATTTTCCCTCCATATCAGCCATGTTTTCCTAACTCCACAGTGTCCATATGCTTGATGAATCTCTGTGATTATTTGTTTTGCTAACTCTTTTGTAATGATGTATAGTTCATTTTCTTGTAGTCTCTTGTAATAAATACCATCCTTTTCCAATGCCCTTTGTTTTTCTTTATCTGATAAATTAATTTGATTCTTCTTAATTTCCTCTAATGAAAATACACCTTCCTGTTGTTTTAAAATATTTAAACCTACTTTAATTGAATTTTTACCTCTTTTATCTTCCCCATCCATTCTACTTAAATAATCTGCCACTATATTTGACTTCCCCGTTACATATTTAATTTCAAAAGAATATTCCTGTAATAATAATGCCCATCTATGAATTCTATTGTTGCCAAATTTATTGTTTAAAATTGAAGTTAATGATTGATTATCAGTTTCTATTGTGAATTTGTTCCCTAATAAGTAAAATCTAAATTTAGTAACGCAAAAAATGATACTCCCTAGTTCTAACTCACTCACACTATAATTTTTCTCATGTTTTTTGGTAGTTCTTGAAATGAACCCAATAGGTATCTCTATAGCTCCCTGTCTTTGTATTAAAACCCCAGCATATCTATTTATTGAAGCGTCTGTTTTCAATATGAATGGCAAATTGTAATCTGGATAGTAAATTTTTAACTTATTTTCAAAAACATTTTTAATTTTATTAAAAGCATTTTCCTTTTCTTTATCCCATTTCCATGATACCCCTTTCTTTAACAAATTTATCAACGGTAACTCTAACTCACTAATATTAGGTACTAATCTTTTGAAATAATTTATTGTCCCAAGAAACCCTCTTAATGTTTTTAAATTGTTTGGCGATTTGAATTCTCTAATTAATTTTATTCTGTCTGGATCCATTTCTATACCCTTATCATCGATTTTATATCCCAAATAAATTATGCTTGTTTTAAAAAATTGACATTTGTCCCTATTTAATTTTAAACCTGCTTCATCTAAACTTTTTAATGCAATTTGTAAATGCTTAATGTGTTCTTGTTCATTTTTAGAAAAATTAAAATATCATCAATATAATGCAAAATGAATTCTTCATGTTTATTTAAAATTTGATGTAATGCCCTTACTAATGCAGAACATGCTCCTTGAATCCCGAATGGTACTACACAAAATCGATATATTACCCCATCTACTGAAAAACCTGTAAAATCCCTCGAATCTTTATGTAATGGTATTAACCAAAAACTATGAACCAAATCTAATTTCGAAAATACTTTAGCATTTGTTATCCTACCTAAAATCGCATCTATAGACATTGGTGCTTCATATTCAGGTACGGTGTATTTGTTAATTGTTCTGGCGTCTAAACATATTCTGATGTCTCCATTCTTCTTTTGTACGACTACTAGCGGATTGATGTACGGTGTATTGCTTCTTTCAATTATTCCATCTTCTTCCAATATTTCCAATTCTCTCTTCACTCTGTCTTTTAACTTGTATGGTATAGGATATGTCTTCACTTTAAAATTCTCAATATTTTTCACCTCCATCTTGTGTTCATACTTGCAAGCTACTCTTGGCTCCTTGGACATTAGTTTTCTATACTTCAATAACAATTCTTTTACTGCATTGTAATATTTTTCCATCACAATCTAAACTCTCATTTTCCAATACATCTTCTTCATCTCTTCTACCTACTTCATATTCATTATTTTCTTCTTTATCATTTTCATAATCACTTTTAATACAATTAATACTCTTCTTATTATCTTCTATTTCTTCTACCATATTCATTGATATCCATATACCATCTAACCTTATTTTCCTTTCCTCATAATTGATTATAGTTTCTAATTTTTCTAGTATATCATTCCCTATTATTACATCACAATCTAAATTAGGTACAGCTAGTAATTGACAATTTACAATGATTTTATTTAAATTTATTTTAATGTCATAGAGTTTATTTACTTCACATAACTTTTTGTTGTTAATACCAGTTAATATTACCTTTTGAATTTTCATTTCTTTTTCTTTTATATTATTTAATTTTGATATTAATTTTAAATCTATTAAAGAGGTTTCGCTTCCTGTATCAATTAAAATTTGAACTGTTTTGTCATTAATTTTACCCTGAATATATAATAACCCTTTATAATGTAATTGATCTAATTTTTCATTTAAGTTAATGAATTCACTGGGGTGGCATAACGCAAAACTTTGATATAGAAAGCAACATTTTAAAAATCCTGCTGATTAGTAACACTTTCTCTACCAGTGTTCCTTACTCGTTCTACTATGATTTCTTGTCCAACCTGACTCCTTGGCTCTCTGTCCAAGCTTCTTCTTCTTCCATTATTCCCATCGTTATGTCTATCATTACTTCTTTCCAGACTTCTTGTCCTATTTTCTTCATTCCTTTCTCTTCTTGTATGATTTACCCTTCTCTGGAATCCATTGTTATTATTAAATTGATTGTTATTATTACCTCTATTGTTATTATTCCCATTCCTATTTTGATTATTGTTAATATTGTTATTATAATTACTATATCTTTCCTGTGTATTTCTTGTATTATTGTTATTGTTATAATTATTGTTATTGTAATTATTATTGTTATTGTTTCTCCAGTTATTATTATTATTTATATTTGAATTATAATTATAATTACGTCCCCAATTACCTTCATTTATATTATTTGTTCGGTTCCTATTGTTGTTGAAATTTTCATTATTTGTTCTTTGTTGTCTATTATAATTTCCCTGTTGTCTTGTTGTAATTTCAATTCTCTCTCCTCTTTTTCTTTCCAATCTTTGTAAATATTGACATAAATTGTCCATTGTTTTTATGTTTTGTATTGCAATCGTTTCTGTTACTTGTTCTTTAAAATGTCTGGCTAAATATAACACGATATCTTCTTCAGATAGTTTTGGACTTAAGTGCATGACCAAGGAATACAACTGCAAAGCATATGTATTCGGAGAATTTCCCCTGTTATCGTCATATTTTCCAAAGTACAACCTTTCTCTAATCCGTGATTGTGCATTATTCCCCCAAAAATACTCTAGGAATTTGGACTCGAACTGCTCCATTGTATTTATCTCTTCCTCTTTGCTTATGAACCATATCAATGCATGTTTCTCCATATGCTCACGAATAATTTCCCTTAAAATTTCCGGTTCTTGTTCCCATCTTATTTTATTTTTAATCATTTTCATAAAAACCACTGGATGTATTTTCTTATAATCCCCATCGAACTTCATGTTGTTATTATTTCCACAATTGATTATCCTTGTTTCTCCAGACATCTTCATCATCTCTCTTTTCATGTTTGAAACCTTTTCTTCCTGTTCTCTCTTCAACTTGGTCATATTATTCTCTATTTCCAATAATTTCTGTTTATATTCTTTACTCTCCATTTGTCCTATCTCTTCTTGTACGTTTCTGATTTCCATTTTGAGTTCTTTTCTTGTTTTCTTGTTTTCTTCTTCTGCAATTTTGAAATTTAATTTTATCTCCTTGTTTAAATCTTCCTGTACTCCTTGTATATTTTTATTTATTTTCATAACTTCTCGGTCAATCTTCTTGTTATTTTCTTTTACTTCTTCCTTTAGAATTTGTCCATTTTTCTTAATTTCATTCATTTGTTTTAAATGATTTCCTTCTACCTCCATAATCCTTCCAATCATTTCTTCTCTAATTTCTTGTTTTGTATTTCTAATCTCTTCTTTTAAATTTTTATTTTGTTCCCCCATTTCTCCCCTCAATTCATCAAATTTCTTATTAAATGTTTGATTTAAATCTTCTTTATTTTCTTGAAATTTCTTATCTAGTTTTTTGTTTATATCTCTTCTTAATTCTTCTTTGTTTTCTTCTAATTTCTTATCCATATCTTTGATGTCTTTTCTTAGATCTTCATTATTTTTGTCCATTTTATCTATTTTCTTGGTTAAATTTATTAACATATTCATTACTTGATTCTGATCTTCTTTTCCTTCAGTACTCCTTGTTTGTTGTACTGTCTCCTTTTGAACTTCTTCACTTCTTTCATCCCGCGCTTCATGATCTCCAGATCCCTGATCCCTTTCTTCATCTATCTGGGTCCCTACTTCTTCTCCTGCCTTCTCTCCTACTTGTTTACCATCTCGCAGTGTCATTTTATCCATTTTAAATAGTTTTATTATATTTTATCAAATATTAAATATAAAATTTTATTCTAAATAGTTTTAATAGTTAATTAATTACTTTAATCAGTCAAAAAAAAATTTTTATTAGAGCCACTTAATTTATTATGACCAACAGTTTTTTATTATAGCCAATAGTTTTTTATTTATAGCCCCACGTTGGGCGCCATTTTTGTAATAAATTACAATTAAAAAAAAAAATATTTTGTTTGTATCAATATTATTTAAATTGATGTTGTTATCAAATTATTGTCTTTATATTTTTAAATTCTTAATTTTTGTACAATTTTGTGGGGCTATAATTTATATTTATTTATTTTTCAATTTTATTCCGTATTTATTAATCTCAAACACCTCAAATCTCTTTATTTTGTTACCATTATATTAAAAAAAATTTTTCTCTAACTCTAAATATGAAATTATTATAGTTTAAGATTTGATTTACTTAAATCAATTTTCAAAACATTTAAAAGACTCTTATCAGCAGAAGTCGGTTCAAAAATAAACAAAATCCAACGATGAAACTATTTATTTTATTTATTTATTCTAAAATTTAATATACCTCAATCCTACTGAATGATGCGACTATGGTTTTTCTTATGCGCATTTACCCAAGCACAAGGAAACACGTGATATGTTACTGTTATTACAAAAAGTAGTCTAAGAGGTAGGAGACGGTGCGTGCATCATTGTTAACAAAATGTGTAAGCAGTTTGTTTATTCAAAAGCAGAATTATATCAGAATGGTGTTGAAAAGATATTGAAAACTATTTTACAAACTTTATAGGTTTTTGGAAAGTGAATTTAATAAGTGATATCAAAAGTACATACCGTATTTCACTTGCCGCTTGTGTATGGTGCTGAACTTTTCCATTTACGGCTTCTTACACAGGATATTCTAAACACGTGGAACCATCAAGGAGTGGATATTTGGCTTTCGAGTACTTCTAGTGGATAATTATCTCGTTCTCACCATGTTATAAAAGTATTAGAAAATTTTATTGCTTCTCCAGACGTCCAATGTTTTAGATTTCAAGGTTAGTAGAATAAAATTTTATTTTATTTCATGTATATAGTTTTAATTATTATAAAATCCCATTTCCAATTATTATTAGTTTATAAATTTGTTTTAAACTAGTACATGAGTTATTATGCGGCCATCTTTATTTTCAACATTAGTCAGCCATTGATTTTTGGTAATTTTTAAAATATACTGACGTGGAGTGGCCTTTTTATCAAATTACAATGCTCCCGAATTTTCTTTCTCAAGGGTTTATATACCCTCGGTCGAATTTTCATTATGGCTGCCTTTTTGAGCGTGTTTTGTTTTTTTATAACCTCTCTTACATCGAATTTTTGAAAAATTGATTTTTTTAATTATACATTTTCTGACCTTAAAATTGTTTCAAATCAAATCTGGGTAATTTATTTCATTATAAATCAACATTTTTAGAATTTTAAAATCAATCTTTCATTATTAAAACAGCTGACTTTGGGGAGTGAACCATGTCGGCCATTTTGACAATTTTTAATATAAAATTTAACAATTGTGAGCTAATATCTCTTTTTGGCCAATAATTTTAACAAAAACTGAAATTTTACATATTCTAATATGATTAGATAACTTTTATTTTCAATGACACCGCTTATATTAGTTATTATTTGCTTTTAAAATTTGCTATGTCATGGCGATTCAAATACAAAATTTATCAAATACAAGAGTTAATAATATCCAAAATCATCAAAGAACAACTTAAAATTAATTACCTTACAACAAAATACAATTACAACAAATAGAAACATCAATTAAACATCTAATACTAAGTTTAGGTCTTTCTCATACAAGCACCTTTTTAAAGTTTATAGTCAACGTTTTTAAGCACCACTTCACTATTTACAGTGTTTTTCATTGAATTTATCATTCATAATGTCCTTGGCTAAGCTTTAATTAAACGGTCTTAGCTTGTAATCAAACACATCACTTTCTCACAATTTTGTTTTTACATGTAATATCTTTCAATATCTTTATTTTTAGATTCTGACTTAAGTATTTTATTTTATCAAAAACTGAGATGCACCAGAAAATAGGAAGTACTGGACTTGTACTGTTATCCGATACATCAAACTACAGGATTCATCACTTGATGCTTAATTAAATTGGAAAATGTTATCTGGGGTAAGTAAAATCTATTTATCATATTACAATCATTGTCTATGATTCATTTATTTTGCTCTTATATCTAAAATTAACTTGTTGAGCTTTAAATTTCTGTACCTTATATTTCTAACTGATTACAGTTGAATAATGCCTATTTTATATGATAAATTAAATAACCTAAACCTACTCATTCTTATTTTATAGCTACTTATAAGAAATTATTGAACTGATTATTTTTAACATTGATTATAAATTATTTGGATTTTAATCTACTAATAATCTTTAATACTTTAATACTACTTTAACCTTACTAATATTTTATTCTTATGATTCATTATTAACATATTCTAATGCTTCTTTATTTTTTATTTTTAGCTTAAACAAAATAGTATCTTGGACTTTGATTCTTGGATCGACCACTGGTGTTGGTGCTCATCCTCATGAATTCTTTTTATCAAGATATTTTTTTTTTTTTTGTGTGAATTAAGATTGACTGGATTGGCTTGAATAAAGAAATTTTTGGTGTATAGATTATTTAATGAAAAGATTTGAAAATAACATCCCTGTTGAATAGTTTATTTCAATTCAGGTTATATTTTGGGTAAGTTATATTTATTATTATTTTAAAACATTACAATATATAGGTCAAACACAAAAAATTTTGAAGTAAGATTTAACGAACATTTAAGAGCATATAGATTAAAACAACCAGAAAAGTCAAATTATGCAAAACACCTACTTGATCATCCAAACTCACTCTTTCACACCAATGACATCCAAATACTACACATTTGTAATAAAAAACAAAATTTAGATTTCCTTGAAGAACTTGAAATAAAAAGACATCTAGCAGATCCACAATTTAAAGTTGTTAATGAACAAATAAATCTGGGAAGTTCTCCACTTTTAAAGTGTTTGCTTTGATTGAGTCTTCATTTTATACATAGATAAGACGTAATTGTAACACAAATATATTAAGTTATTGTAAAGATCAGCATGATATAGTTTTTTCCTGGTTTTTCTATATCATTGCACAGTTATACTGATCTTAGAGGGAAATACATCCAGGATAATCCCTTAGGGCTAATAACATCTAGGCTTTAATACTGTTATGTCTTATTACTTCCATACTTGGTCTAGCCTTATAACTACCTAATAAACATCAGGTACCTAGCTACAAAAATAAATAGTAACTTCAATATGTCAATCTGACGATGCTAGTTGTCTAGCGAAACGGCTGTCATTGAGTCTTTTAAAAAAGCAATTTTTAAATAAGTATTGGAAGTTTTGTTAAAACGAAGAGTTTTTTATTATCCTTAATAAGATGGACTTCCAAAAAGTAAGGGTTAGTACAATCAATTTAATTTGTATAAAATAGGATTATATAGCAAATAAGTGTCCTTGCTATCTTTAATATCAATCTATCATAGTTTGTTATTTTTATCTAAATCTCCAGTGGTCGACGAGGTGACGGTTAAATTCACAATCTTCGCACAAACCCAAAAATCATTGATGCTATGACTACAATTTCGGAACGCTACGGTCAATGCAAAAGGATTAAAGTTTGATTTTTTATGCTCGACATTAAAACTACATTCCAAAACTATGATATCATTTCCGGGCATACCATTGTACCGTACCTACCCTTTTTGCAAGACACAGATAGAGAGAGCAAACGTTTTAATTATTAACATTACACGTTTCTGGAAAAACTAAGAATTGTCACTAAATACCTAAGGTTTTTCTGAAAATTTATTTAATTATGGGTCAATTACACTGCTCAACGATTGAAGTCATTGTCATATTCATTTTCACCACACGCAAATTGAGCAACCACATAAAAGAGTGGTTGGCGCCTGAGGATCAAAAGTTGAAATTTTTAATTAAAGATTCAAGAGGAAGGTTTAATAAAACATAAAGTCAAACCAAAAATTTTTAATTATAAATTTAAATGAATTAGCCACTAGTTTCGTACACAAGACCATCATCAGGCTATAAAAAAACATGGTATGTAAGAATGAATCTAAGTACAAACGGATTCATCAAGGTGTATAATAGTTAAAATATTATCACAAGATAATGTCAAACATATAATCCCATCTAAATTATTATTACAAAGATCAACAAATAGCCGAGTAAACAGAAAAGCTAACTCCTTAAAAAACCAAAAGTAGAATAGAAATGAAGATAACCTCCTGGTATAATAATAAGATTAGAGACATAAAGCAATTCTAAAAATTTATCACGTATCCTTATCCGTATACGTAACGTAAAGGAGATACGTAACTAAGCAAAAAGAAGCATAAAGCAAATGCGTTTGCAACGTAACGTAACCATTCATGTGTTAACCTAAAAAATAGCCCCAAAATCTACCTTAACAAAATAATGTCTTCATTGCCACTGTAAAATAATCTTTTTCTTTTTAAATCCATTATCGCATATCACAGAAATGTTTTTTAAAATTGATGAACAGAAAATAAGGTTATGATTTTTGAGCATACAACATCACTTTTATCGCTAAGTTATTGAAAAACGCGATCACGGAACACAATAATGTGATACGTTACGTTAGATACGTGTGACGGATTGATACGTTTCACGTAACGTAACGAAACCCACGTATCGCTTCTGCACATGCGCATTGCGATACGTATACGGATACGTAGTAATTTTTAGAACTGCTTTAAGTCCCTATTATCAATCACTATAATACGTTAAATATGCTGTCATGCTGTCAAATATATAATTGAGTTTTTTCTTATTATTTTGTTATAAATTATATCTTTTATGATGAAAATAAAATATATACAATTAAACACCAGGCCAGTTTTGTCCAAAAGATACCGGAAATGGTTATATGCAACTTCCCAAAAAACGATAAATCAAATGGCTCACCTCTCTGTAATATTTGCGAGAAAATTTGGGTCGGAAAACCTCTATACGATGTTGCTCGACTTGGGGAATCTCGATGTAAAATTTTCGGCTAGGGGAAGCTTGACTTCGGAAATAATTCGGTTCGATACTGATCACAACGGGTCGCTGCTGTTTGATCACTTCGGGTTGATTCTTTTTGATCACGTCGGGGTCACCAATTAATTAGTGGTGGGGTTCCACTAAATATAATTTTTTATTGTAAAAAAGCAAAAACTTGTACTTTAATGTATATTGGAATTAAAAATCTGTATATAATTGCTTGACAATTTTTTTCTATCCGAATTATTTATCTTCTATATCAATAATCCCCCTTAGCGACGTTCTGTCTTTCTCTTTCCAAAATCAGGACACTACGCACCCCAAATCCCTTAGACCGATCAGCCTCACATCGTTTGTTCTCAAAACGATGGAAAAAGCTGTAGACAACTACATTAGAACAGAAATCTTGGAACAGGTGCCACTGCACCCCAGTCAACATGCGTACCAAGCGGGAAAGTCCACGGAAACCGCTTTAACACAATTGACTGACAAAATCCAAGACGCTCTGAATAAAAAAGAGACCGTGGTATGTGCCTTTCTAGACATAGAAAGGGCCTTTGACAATACGCCACATGAGGCAGTCAAAAGAGCACTGATTGAGAAAGGAGTAGATAGAACGACTTCCATCTGGATGTCGCAACTGCTATCTACAAGAATCGCAGAAATGGAGGCAGGACAAGACACTATCTTCATTAATGTGACCAGAGGCTGTCCACAGGGGGGAGTTGCATCCCCGCTTATGTGGAGTCTCACTGTGGACAGTCTACTTAGTCAATTGACCAGGGAAGGCATACCATGTCAAGGGTATTCCGACGACATGGTTATCCTGGCAAAAGGGAAGTATGAAAATGTCCTCTGTGATATTGTTCAAAGAGGACTGAACATTGCAAAACAATGGTGTGACTCGGTGGGACTCAGCATCAACCCCACCAAAACCACACTAGTAGCCTTTACAAGGAAAAAGGAACCTAATCTAAAAATCATAAAAATAGGGGAGAACATCGTCGAGTGGAAAACAGAGGTCAAATATCTAGGGCTAATCCTAGATAGCAGGTTACTCTGGAATAAACACGAAGACGAAGTAATACACAAAGCAACCAAGGCCCTCATGGTGTGCAGGAACATTGCAGGAAAGAACTGGGGATGCAACCCACGTATTCTGCAATGGATGTACACAGCAATAGTGAGACCAATAACCACATATGGGGCAGTGGCTAGGGGCGCAGGGGCTAATCTGAGTACGACGAGGAAAAATCTCTCGAAGATTCAGAGACTAGCCTGTTCATGTATCACTGGAGCAATGGGAACTTGCCCCACTGCTGCAATGGAGGTGATTTTAAACTTGACCCCACTGCACATTATGTTAGAAAGTGTAAGGAAGAAAACAATATATAGAATGATCAAAGAAGGAATTATCAGGGAAAAACCTCGATCACTTCATTTTTGATCAAACTTGGGAAATGCCCCAAGATGATATGCCAAAGAAATTCAACTTTGTGAGAAAATTCATCACAAAGTTGAGTATCTGAATGGGATGAAGACACCATACAGAATTTAAACCAGAATACCATAAAATGGTATACGGACGGTTCCAAGCTAGACGAGAGAACTGGGATAGGAGATTTTGGACCGAGAGTCAAATACTCAGAAAGCTTGGGCACATACCCAGGCATCTTTCAAGCAGAAGTCCGCGCCATCGAAAGATGTGTGGAATTCAATATTGGAAGAAACTACCCCAGACAAGAGATTGTGATCATGTCGGATAGTCAAGCAACCATCAAAGCGCTGAGCTCAAATATAATCAGTTCGAAGATGGCTTGGGAATGCCTATGCAAACTAAATGAACTAGGCCAGAAAAACACTGTCACCCTCCTATGGGTCCTAGGACACATAGGAATAGAGGGGAACGAAACAGCAGACAATCTGGCAAAAAACGGAGCTGAAACCCCACACTTGGGACCAGAACCATCCTGTGGGATCAGCAGTAGAGTAATCTTAGGAAAACTAAGGGAAGAAATGGAGAAGGAAAAATCCAAGTACTGGAATCAGCTGGAAGGACAGGCAATCTAAGATACTACTGGGGAACTATGACCAGAAAAGATCTCTTAGCTGCCTCAACTTCAGTAAAAAAAGGCTCCGAATTTTAACGGGAATACTAACCGGGCATTGCCGGTTAAAAAGCCACATGAAGAAACTAGGGTTAGCAGATGAAGCAAAGTGCAGATTCTGTGAGGAAGAGGATGAAACCTCAATACACATACACTCAGAATGCCCTGCCTTGCAGAATTCTAGGGCTAGATACCTAGGAGCACATGAAATCGAAGAGGGGGATCTACCTGATTTAAAGCCCGACGATGTCCTAAACTTCCTCAGGAAAATAGGACTCGAAGAGCTGCTATAAATCTGATCCTTTCCTATAGGTCGCAGTGTACTTATCACCCCTAATTCATACATACATACATACATACATTCTCTTTCTAGATTCCTGCCGACTTGGATCCTTTTCTATTCTTCTTTTTTATCGGAAAGATATAGCACTGACAGGAGATGCCAAATGTCTGTCACTCAAGAAAAATTTCACCATATAACCAAAAAATAAAATAATGTCATAAAACTGTCAACTTGAAATAACGTCAAAATATGATTAGAATGTAAGTCAAAAAGTGATAGGAGTTATTTTGTGTGCTCGTCGTAACAAGATAAGTGTACCACAAATTACCATTTTGTTAAAGATAAAATGTGTAAAATAATAATTAATTAAAAGTTTGCAACAAAATGTATTAATCTTACAATTTTGCGTGTAATTCTTCATTAAAAGTAGAATATTATGCAAACCAGTCACAGTGACACCTAGAATACCCACGTACCCTGAGGTAAGAAGTGGTACTAAAAATGTAACAAAGACTTTTTTACCAATAAAATCTGCAAACGCAAAGTGATGTAATATCTAAATAACCAGGTCTAATGCAGAAAAGAAAACTATTTAGATTTATTTGTTAATTTTAATAATTATTCGTCAAGTAGAATCTTTAATCTCCATAATATATTATGTAATTTTAGGTTAAGCGGGAAAACATTTTTTATTATAAATTTTTAACGATATATTCATAAATTTTCACTTTCAATTTGTTATTTTACGATCGAAAAGCGCAAATTCTATTTATACCATAAAATTTTATTACCCGAATACTTCTACTAATGCCTTGAGAGCGAAAAGATATTACTTTGAGGGATTTACATTCTTTGGGTACACAAGTATCTCAAGGACGATTCTATTACAATGGTTCATAGCGCGAAGTAGTAGAAGTTGGGGTAGTTTTGATTTTTTAACTCATTAGCGATAGGTCGACAACTTATTTATTTTCATAGAGGAAATTCTTTTGATATTTACATCGAAGTTTACTCTTCGTCTAGAGACGTCTATAGATATGGATATGCATTTATAAAACTTGAATACTGCAGAAAATAAAAAATTAATGGAAATAATATTGTAATGGCTAATAAGAATCTTTAATAGTTTGAATGAGTTGAAATTTATTTTTTTGTCAATAAATATTTAGTTTGTATTAATAAATATTTCTACTTTACATAAGCTCTTATGTTCTCAAGCGGACGTAATGGATCGTTTCTGTTGGTAAATATACAAAATAAAGAATTATTAACAAAGAATTTATTATCAAAATGTAAAAAATTTAACCCAGAAAAATTTCAAATTATTGATAAAGAATAAACTTAATTATCTTTTGTCTATTAATTAAAACTCCACTGAATGAAACACCATCTTCGACCTTTATCAAATGTTCAAGAATTTTCTGATTCTAGAAGTTGTTCGAATGTCTTGTTAAAAATCTTAAAACATAAAATAGTAAGGAAGGAGTTTGTGTTATATCTACAATGTTAAAATCTGGCGACGGAAGTCGGCCATATTGGATAACCATTTATGACTCATACTTTGTTTACAAGTTATAAAAATTTAGTTTTCTGTTAAAAATTTGGATTAATTATTTATTGGTAAGTATCTATTATTATAATAAATATACATTATATATACGTAAACTATATTTTTATGTTTAAATTAAATTATTACTTTGTATTGATCCCTAACCTATCTACTTAAATTGACATAGGCGTATCAATAATGGAAAGAGGATATTTTATTTGAATTATCATTAATTTACAATTTTTTGGTTAATCTCATAACTGTATATGTCAATTATTTTTATGTCTATGGAGTATTATAAAGCAACACTTTAGAATAATAAATGTATTTGTGTATTAATTAACACATTATTACATTCACAGTTTACCACGGGATGAAAATATTAGACGGAAATGGTTAAATATTGTGGATAAAGATAACTGCAGTCCAGGCAAGAATAGCTTTTTATGCTCACAACATTTTACAGAACAATTATTTGATAGAACTTCTTTAGTAATTGTTTTACTAGTACCAAATGCTATACCTACAATTAAAATCGCAAGAATGAAATATTGAGACTCAACACTCAAGTTTAATTTTAAAAAGTTTCAAGACTCATTTTCAAAACATTCAACAACAGTTATTATAATATTCAACTCGTAATCTATATTTTTAAAAAAGACTTTGATTAGTCATAAATTTTATTAACTTTATAAGTTAACAGTATTCGACTTTGAATCGAAAATAGGTTTGTTGAATCGAGCAGAGTAATCTTATAATATAACAGTTTCAACTGTAATTTTAATGATACAAAAGTTAGTATTAAATTAATATAAGAAGCTTGACTTACCTTATATCAGAAATAATCCTAGTATAAAACTTTGTAACACACCACTTGTAAAAAGGGAGTCTTATCAACCAGTAAATTGTATAAACAAATCCACAAATAAACAATAATAAATTCTACATCGTAAGAGTTTCTGTCTTTAATTACACCATTGAAGTTTCTGCATACCACGTGTTATCCAGAAGAGAAGATAGACCACCAGTTCCAGCGACACCTACATGTGAATGGCGAACACTCGAGAGACAAAGTTAAAAAAGGTACCGTTATTTGATTTGTATTAAGTGTGCGTATAAACTGTTTTAAAGCGATAATAATTATTAGCCGCTAGAGAACATTTATACTACTTTATTGTAAAGATTTTTGAATTTCATTTTGATAGAAAATTTATAATTTGTTTGAGCGTAAATCTGTGGTGAAACCTGTACGACCTGAGATATAATTTTTCGATTAACGATAGTGTCTATTTTCAAGAAACATTTAATTTTATTTGAGCTAGTCATCATTATACAACATATTAATTAAGGGGCTAAAAAACATTATTATTGTAGTAAAAAACTTCAATAATTACGTCAAATCAAATAAAAACAAACCACTAATAATATCATGACACAATTAACGTGAATTTACTAAAATAACATTCAATCATCAGAAAAAAATTAAAATAATAAAACAAAAAAGAAAACATAAGAACCCAACAACAAATAAATTAATAAAATCATAACAATATGTAAGTAATTATTACATCCACAAATTGCTTTAATAACATTGACCAAACCTTTATTTTTCTCAAATCTATTTACAGATATTTTACTTAAACATATATTTCACTAATATATACCTTTTCTAAGCAGGTAAGTACTAACGACCCTTATGCTGAAGAGATAATAACTACTAGCAGTGAAACTATTTCACCAGTTCCTGTTCCTGAAACTCTACCATCTACTTCTGAAAGTCCTCGTAGGAAACAACTTATAAAAAGCATCTGTGTAGTATATTTAAAAACAAGAATTTATTATTTATGTAAAAGTAAAATAAATAATGTATAAAAAATTAGACATGTTTACACAAAATTCAATTTAAGGGCCAATAGTGGTAGAATGAAAACTTTTAATAAAAATTGTGTGGTATATAACTGGTTTTATTTCCTTAAATCTAGTACCCCCATTTTAGGCAATGTTATACTATTTTTTTTTCCTCTACTTTCCTTATTAAAATGATTATTTTAATATTAGTGTCCATACTGAATAAAATAATAGGTATGTTTCAATAAGGACATTATTTTTCTACAAATAAAAATATAGGACGCCACTGTTAAAAAGTAACTTCCGGTAGCCATCTTGGATAACCATCCCGGTCACCTGTCCTTGAACGAGCAATACTTCCTTACTATTTTATGTTCTAAGTTAAAAATACTTCTATCATTGTTTAACACATTGCAGAGGTACCCATAATTACTTCTAAAGAGCGGGTCACAGTTATTATGCAGCGTGGCCGGCATAGGCCAATGTAAATCTTATGGGCGAATATTCAACACTGTTGCCGCTTTGGTTATGGCTTGAACCACAATTAACTCAGCCAATTTATTTTCGTAGAAACGTTTTATTATGAATTTTGCAAAACAGATGTATTCCATATAATAAATATTATTAAAAAATGGAATTCAAATCTATTTATGTAGATTGTAATCAGTATATACCTGATCACTTGATGGATTATTTAGGTCTCTACTAAATCTTTCAGACAAATCCTAATTCTATTGCTTGTGAAAATATTATGTAATTACAAAGATGCTAATTATTTTTACCTGTATGATCCCTTGATCCTCATAAACCGTTATGTAATATGCCTGGAATGTAGAGGTAAGTAAATGTACAGGTAAGTAATAACATAGACAGATACCTATCTGTTTCTACTGATAAACGAAAGGGCATTATTGAAACAACAGCCATGCAGTTAGCAGCACCGTTTGAAAAATTTAAACAAGGTGAAAATCTTCATCGTCAAACCAAGGGGCTTTTATTGAATATTTTAACGTATACGTTGAATACAAAAGATGACAAAAGTGTGACAGCGAAAATAGAACTGATTTCTGAAATGACTGGCCTTAGTGTGAGAACAGTGTATAATCTGAAAAGCGAAGCCGCTACTGGATCTTTGACATCGCCAAAAATCGAAGACGGAACAGCAGCCAGTCGAATTCAAGACTGATCACCTACGATGAAGGTATCCAATCGCAAATATGAAAAGCTGTGCATGAATTCTACTCCGAAAATATTCCACCAATACTGGCAAAAGTTCTTGCTAAAATAAATTCAGACGAAAATGTACCAAATTTTTCTAAAAGTACGCTAAGACGCTTGCTTAACGATATGGGGTTTGTTTATGGAAAGAGAGGAAGAGACTCGATTCTGATAGAAAGAGCTGATATAATCGCCTGGAGGCACAAATATTTAAGATCAGTGAAGTTCCGCGAAGAAGGATATAACGTAATATATCTGGACGAGTCATGGATTAATGTGGGCCACAGTGTAAATTTTGAATGGAAAGACACTACCATAAAAAATGCCCGAGATGCATTTGTCAAAGGACTGACAACAGGACTGAAGGCTCCAAGTCAACGAGGACCGAGATTATTTCTTCATGCAGGCTGGAAAGACGGTTTTCTTGAGGGTGCAGAAAAAACTTTTCTGGCAAAGAAAGGTGCAGACGATTATCACGACGAAATGGACGCAGAAGGCTTTGAGGCCTGGTTTAAAGATCAATTGATCCCTAATTTGCCGAAAAACGGATCAAAGAATGTTGTAGTGTTGGACAATGCGTCATACCATTCGGCGAAGTTACCTTTTCCAAAGACAACTTGGAATAAGGAACAAATAAAGTACTGGCTACTGGAAAAACAGATTTACTTCGAGAACGATTATTTAAAAACAGAAGTATTGGCTACTGCAAACGCGTTTAGAGAGCAGTACGACCTAAGAAAAAATGCCACGGAACATAATATAAAAGTCCTACGATTACCACCTTATCATTGCGAATTAAATCCTATTGAAATGGTGTGGAGCCAAGTGAAAGGATATGTGGCTCGTAATAATAGTACTTTTAAAAAAGAGGATGTGGAAAAACTTATAAAAATAGCGTATTCGCAAGTAACCCCAATGCAGTGGTCTAATTATGAAAAAAAGGTAGAGAAGACAGAGGAAAAGGTGTGGCAAACAGATCATTTAATGGAAGACATTGAGCCAATAATAATAAATCTAAATGAAGACGATGAAGATGAAGACTTGGATGACAATGAAGATCAGTAATATATTTCTTAACCCTCAAATGTTCCATTCAATTTTCATTTATTTTAGTTATTACCTGCTAATCATTGTCATTTTTAAAGTTTAATTTTAATTCAAGTTAAAATACGTATTTATTAATTCATTTACTTATTATATATTTTGTTTGTTACAACAACCCGCCAGAAGAAGAAAAATCCTCGGAAAAATCATCGAAACGTCGACAAGATTTCATTAGCTTTTCTCTGTTAATCGTTCTCCCTTAAAATTTAGATGACAGCTGACTTGATTACCACTCGTCTTGTAATTTATGTATATATTATTATTATTGACATATTTTTATTATTAATTATATTATTATATTATTATTTCATAATTTGACAAAGGTCTTTTGTAAGGCCGCTGTATTTAATTATTTCTTTATACGTGATAATTAAACGTATAAAAATTGAATATTTTAGCGGATTTACAATATTTTCCTTTAAACGCGTAAAATTTATCTAAAAGCATAATTATAAATATTCTTAATTATTCACTGAACGATTTCCAACTGAATAATTTAGTCAACATTTAAATCATAATAGTAACACAATGGCAAGTTATATTCCCGCGCCAGTTGGAACCAAATTCGAAGAACATGCCGATATGGCAACGCCGTCGTCCATAAACGCAATGCTGCATAATAACTGTGACCCGCTCTATAGCAGATTAACAATTTAAAGTTATAAATGAACAAATAAATCTTGAAAGTTCTCCATTATTAAACTGTTTACTTTGATTGAGTCTTCATTTTATACATAGGTAAGAAGTAATTGTGTAAAGATCAGCATGATATAGTTTTTTCTTGGTTTTTCTACATCATTGAACAGTTATACTTATCGTAGAGGAAAATACATCCAGGATAAGCCCTTAGGGCTAATAATATCTAGGCTTTAATAATATTGTGTCTTATTACTTCCATACTTGGTCTGGTCTTAAAACGATTTAATCAACGTTAGGTAGTTAACTTGAAAAAACAAAATCTAACTAATGTAATATGTCAATCTGACGATTCTCGCTGTAGCGAAACACTGTAATTTAAAAGCTAATTTTTTAATTAATCATGGAAGTTGAGTTCAAACGAATTCTTAGTAAATAATAATACTATTCATATTGCTTTGTAAAAAACCATTTATTAATGTTTTATTTATATATTATTCAAGTACAGATCTGTGCACACAGTTTAGAACAACCTACGGCTACCAAAAAATATTAAAAAATACGTTTTTGCTAATGTGTTTGCTCTATATAGTTTGGTAGAGATTGAAATAGCCCTTTAAATTGTTTAAATTAACTTTTTTGTTATAGTTATAGTATAAGTTACCTTAGTAATGGTAAAATTCTGAGTAATTTTGTACACAAAACGCAACAATATTTTCCGCAAAAACCAAATGGTAACACTTGTTTGACAGAGTAATTCATATCCCTAGCAACGAAGCAACAGAATTGCGATTTTTGTGTCCAAAATTATAATTTTCTTTGAAATTCTATTTTTCACCTGAACTTAAAATCTTGCTATCGAAAAAAATGTTGTATTGCACAAGACGATAAAATCTCATTATCTTCTCGAGCATAATTAACGTTGCGACCTACGTCTCGACGCTCTTGAAGATAAAGTACAATTTTATCGTCTTGTACAATAAATAACTATTTTAATACTACATCAAAACTTAAGTGTCATAACCATGACCTTATGACAACATCAATAAAACTAAAGGGTTTTAAGTTATTAGAACTAAAACATTTATAAAGCTAAAAAAATTTTAATTTTAAATAATCATAATCAAATATTCTGTACTCTTATTGCTTTACATTAAAACTTGTATTAAAGTTAACCAGTGTCCATTTTACTGCTACCGAAAAGATACATTGTATAGTCTATATAGAAAGGACAAGGAGTAATAAATCATTCATTTAAGTAGATTTCATAGACGTACCAAAATATATTTTAAGAGGATATACCGTAAGGTACATTTTGTATTGAACGAATGAGTTGCAGCTATGCTAAAGAATATAAGATTTAGGTCAGAGGTAACCGGATGTACTAATTTTTATAAAAAAAAAGTGATAGAGGTTACATAAATTTTAGTAAGTTTGTTAAAGAAAGGCAACACAGTTTATTCATAATAGAAAACAAGCCAATATGTAACAAAAATTATTTTATATATTTTTGTTCTTTTTGTAAGAAGATTAATTCAAACTTTGAATATTGTCACAAATAAATTACAATGAAATATATTTTTAAAACATTAATTAAAGTCAAGATAGCAAGATATCATTACAATTTTTATTAAATTCAAAGAAGCAAAATGAATATTTTTTATTTGTATTACTCCTATATGTAGTGTTTGGGATATTTTTCTCAGAAATTTTAAATGGCAAGTAGCCTACTGTAATCGGCTTAATACGATTACATAATATTGTAAACGGTTGGAATATATTTAAAACATTTGTTAAATGTTAATTGTGCAAGTACCAAACAATGTCGATAAGCCAAGGACCATCTAAACGACCAAAAACAGGTCCATTATCTTTAAATGAAAAAACTCTGATATTGAATTGTTATATATCATTGAAAAACAAGGATCCTAGTGCAAGTGTTGATGATATTGTGGAATTAACGGCTACTATGTTGTGTGTTGCTAAATCAACAATATATAGATTATTAAAAAAAAGCAAGAATGGAACTCTTCAACCCCCTAAAACTCCTTCAGGCCAAAAACCAATTGAGATCGATGAGTCATTAAAACAAAGACTAAGGCGTAAAGTCCATGAATTTTACTTACGAAAGGAAATTCCAACACTTGACAAAACTATGACATCAGTGCAAGAAGATACGGACTATACAAAATTCTCCAGAATGACATTATGCAAACTTTTGAAAGATGTGGGTTTCAGATATACAAAACATAATAGAAAATCTCTCTTGATAGATAAACCAAAAATAGTATTTTGGAGGAGACTATTTAAGAAGCATTCGACATGCCATAGAACAAAATTTGAAAATCTACTTAGGCTAAACATGGATAAATGGTGGATATACAGTTTCCAAATCTTGGCAAGATGAAAACATTAAAAGCGGAAGGCAGGCATTCGTGGAGGTTTGTCGTTAGGTTTTCAGTTACCATCTGGAAAAGGAAAAAGACTTATCATGGTCCATGTTGGAAGTTCTGAAGGTTTTGTTGATTTCAACGCAAGTTACCATTCACGGTTACGAGAAGTATTGCCCACAAGTCGTTGGCGTGAAGCATAGCTTTTGGAGTGGCTTATTTCGAAAAATATTTAGTTTTCAAACGATCCACTAAGGAAAAAACTTTACAGAATTGCAAAAATGCACAAGAATAAATACAAAACCTACATTGTAAAAGAAATGGCTTCTTCTTGTGGTATATCAGTTCTTCGAATTCCCCCTTATCATTGTGAACTTAATCCCATAGAATTAATATGGGCTCAGGTAAAGGGGGAAGTTGGAAAAAAAATACTACTTTTAAAATAAACGATGTTGTAAAATTGTTTGAGAGTGCTGTAAGTCATGTTAGTAAGGAAAATTGGACAAACTGTATGGAGCATGTTATCAAAGTAGAGGCAAATATGTGCAAAATTGACAATATTTGTGATGACTTAATCGACCCTATTATTATTAATGTCAACAACGATTCTTTCTCTTCCGAGTCGGATATAGAATAAAATGTAAGTAATAAATGTATTCCAATAATTATTTCTTTTCATTTTTTATTATATTATAATTTAAAACGTATTTTTTTTCCAAAATACACACCACTGCATTGCGTTATTGCTTACTGCTAATCCTTTCACAATGAAGAAACCCTAAACTTTGCTACAACTGAAACAAATACGGGGTCGATCTACCTGGTTTTTAGATTTACGGAAGAAATTTAATTTAAAGTAAGAGATTTATTAAAAATTTCATGGTGCTCCCTGTAAAGGTTTTGCATACTTAATTAGGGTTTATTACTCCTCGTACTTTTTGTACATACTATAGTTTTAATGTTTTCTGTCCTAACTATACTGACTTATTTATCTTACATATTTAGGAACAATTAAACATTTAGTACACCAAAGAAAAAGAACACCAACCTTGAAATAACTGTTCCATTTTCAACTAAAATTGACCTGTCGATACCAACATAACCTTGCATGCATTAAACAAAACAAAAATAAAGGGAGGTGATGTAACAATAAGAACAGTACAAAGGAATTTTAATGCCCAATGACAAAATCTATTAGACATTCGTAATGTAGGCCATAATAATATAAAAGATACATTTACGTACCTACAGGTCACTAATTTACCATTGTATAGGTACCTAGGTGTAAATTTGATCGATAGATAGGGTATATAAATATAAATTACGTTCAGATTCTTATTAAAATGAGAATTAGTTAAGAAGCAAATTGGATTTTGTGTTCGTTGAACAATGCTTCGTTATGGATTTCATCACACAGAAGATCATTAGAACTATTATGAACAATTAATCATCAATCACTTAACTCATCCATTCTTTTCATATTAATCATCGAAGAAGTGACTTTTCAATGAAAAATATACCTATGCAGTAATAAGGGTCAAAGATTTTTTATACATACACACAGTTTATATGCATTTTGGATGTAATAGTAAAATTAGAATAGATTTTTGAATTTGGTGTCCAACCCAAATATTAATCTTCAGGTTAACCATTTGCCAAAATGTTTTGCTCCCTGAACTAAATTTTTCTTTTGTACTAAAATGAGCGTGGGTGACAATAAATGGTACCAACTCCTAGCGCAAATTATATTTCGGGTATGTACAAGGTCAAATTTGGAGGTCGTTGTAAGAACAAGTTTCCATTAATGAATTTCTCCAACGGCTTACCTTAAAAAAACGACACTGGACAAATAATTTTTGTGACTAACAACAAGAGAACAAATACAAATTAAACCTTTAAAAGCTTCATAATTTGAAGATCGACCAAGAATTCTATTTTAATTTCTGAGTGTAAGGTCAGCATACAAAAAAATAATTGGTAATAAATAATAAAAGAATTCTTGTTCTCTCAGTACATAAACATCACAACAAAAATAGGAATCGCAACATCGTAATCTTACTATTTTCAAAGTGTAATATTTTCATGTTTGAAAAT
The DNA here is from genome assembly GCA_035357415.1 of Ophraella communa. Lineage (NCBI taxonomy): Eukaryota > Metazoa > Arthropoda > Insecta > Coleoptera > Chrysomelidae > Ophraella > Ophraella communa. Next base: position 30,154,670 of record CM068991.1, on the reverse strand, counting down.
ATTATTATTCATTTCTTTCTCCCTGGAATAAGCAGATTTCTGCAATTGCCTTTACTAAATCTCCCATATTTCAATCCCAATGCTTAATACAAAAACATCTGATCACTTTAGCAAGAGTTACTCGTGTTTTTAGGTCATCTAAGTTGACTGGCTTTGTTTTAAAAACAATATTTTTAAAAGGTTCCAAGAAAAACACAAAGTCGATCCCACAACTTTAATTTTATACTGAAAGTTACTTGCAACTAGTTTCGGTCTACAGGACCATCGTCAGGCTAAAAATACAACACAATGTCAGTTTTTAAAAGGAAGACAGTAGTAAGAATAATGTGATGGAAATCAAAATTCAAGATTACAATAAAACAGTTGTAGGTGAATTATCAACCACCAACTCATAAAAGATACAACCTCAAATTATATAAATACATATGAATATCTCAAGAGATAAACGCATAGAAATATAAAAATATATAAAACATGCCGCAAATTGATAATATTGTTAAGTTCTCTAATAACTTTTTAAAAAATTATTTGATTATACAAAGCAAATCAAAAAATATAAAATATATTCAATGATAATCAACATTGTTACTAAATGATGCATCAAATCACAAGAGATGAGCAAAGTACTAAAGAAATTTCAAGAAAATTATAATATCAAGAGAAGTAAGTTACAAAATACTGATCAAAAATTGAACATCATAAACAATTAACTTGACTAAATAAAGCAATGCAAAATTTAAAAATTTTTTTTAATTATTAAATATCAAATTCAAAAATTCAGATATCTTCAAACTTACCAAGAATCATCAGGAGAAAAACCATAAATATTGAAACATTGCTTTACTTAGTCACGTTAATTGTTTATGATGTTCAATTTTTGATCAGTATTTTGTAACTTACTTCTCTTGATATTATAATTTTCTTGAATTTTCTTTAGTACTTTGCTCATCTCTTCTGATTTGATGCATCATTTAGTAACAATGTTGATTATCATTGAATATATTTTATATTTTTTGATATGCTTTGTATAATCAAATAATTTTTAAAAAAGTTATTAGAGAACTTAACAATATTATCAATATGCGGCATGTTTTATATAATTTGAGGTTGTATCTTTTATGAGTTGATGGTTGATAATTCACCTACAACTGTTTTATTGTAATCTTGAATTTTGGTTTCCATAACATTATTCTTACTACTGTCTTCCTTTTAAAAAATGACATTGTATTGTATTTTTAGCCTGATGATGGTCCTGTGGACCGAAACTAGTTGCAAGTAACTTTCAGTATAAAATTAAAGTTGTGGGATCGACTTTGTGTTTTTCTTTGAACCTTTTGGATTCTACCCACATTTGAGAATGGATGACTTACATGATTTTTATTTAACAATATTTTTGACACATTTCTAGAAAAAAACCTAATGGCGTAAGATCAGGGGATTGTGCTAATCCCTATCCAACAATTTGGACATATCTGATTGAGATGTTGCCAAAAATTAATTTGTTAATGGAATGGTGCTTCATCTTGCTAAAACGATATCGTATTAGTTGAGATTTGTAGGTTTGATGCATCAGGATATAAGTTTGTTAAATCTGGGTGAAAAGAATATCGGTATTCACCCGAATACTAACAAATTCAGTTAAACAGAGTCGGCGGAGACTTTACTCAAAATTTTAATGACAATAGTAATTTACGTAATAAGTTCCGAAAGTGATATTTTACGGGAAAAGTAGAAAGTTTCCTGCGAATCCCGTAAAATCACTTACGAATCATGTTACGTACAATATTTTTTCTGTGGCCGTTAATTTTTGTTAAAAAGGATTGGATGAATATATTTGCTTATTATAAACTTTTTATTATAAATTACATATAACAATTGCTCTTAGAAATGATTTACTTATGAATATTAATTACACAATTATAGCAATTACTTATATTTATATTATTAGGGATATTCATATAGTATTGGAATTAGTAATATTAGATGTGTCAGTACTTGTATTCGTTTTCGGAATATTCATTTCGTTATGACCTTTTTCGAAGTGTGATGCTATTTGAATCTTATTTCTCAAAGAATTTTCTACGTCTCCATCTACTACACTGGTTGATTTCCAGCCCCCGTCTTTTCAAATTGATTAAACTACCACCACCATCAACTAATAAAGTTGCTGAGCTTCTTCATAAACAGTGTCCGGTGTATTCTTAAGGATTTAAGAAATTCAGCTATTTTGCAGGCGATATTACCAAAAGTGTGAATACCAATAGGTTGTGTGGTACATTTTCCGTTTTTTTAATATACAAATAATAATCTACGATGTGGTGTGTTTGATGGATGTAATGACAAATATTTTCTGAATAAAGAAATATTATTTTCTCCAATGACGACAAAGGTTGTTTCCAGATTCGTTTTGGAATTGGGAATTTTAACGACAAGCACACCTGCCAAACCAATGATCACTGCAACCTAAAATATGTATAAAAATTAGTAAAAAAGAGGTATTACTTTTAATTATATTACCTTTGTTACTAGTTAGTTATTATCTTCAGCTTCTGACAAGAATTTACCGATTTCTTCTTTATTCAATACTATGGATATTTTTGGTTTGTAACCAACAGATTTACTTTTAATAAATGCAATAACTTTGGGATAGCGGCTTATATCTCTATTATTTTTAATGTTAATTGTGGACTTGAGCATTGAATAAGTGCTCCATAGGTTCGAGGGCTTTAAGAATTTTGATTTTTCCATGAAATATGCAAGAATAACTTCTTCATTTATAGCATGCACTTTTTTATCACTGTTCCATTTTTGAAATAAATTGTAGACCAGTTCTCTTGACTTTGTCGGCAATAATTTATAAATAGCTGTTTTAGCAGATTCACAAATCTCATGTAGAATCAATTCGACTTCACCTTCACTATCTATTTCCATTTTTTTGAAGTGCAAAAGAGAAAACTTTCTCAAATTATATCTGACAAGCTTTGTCATAATAAAAATACAAGTTTTTATTGATGCCAAAGCCGCCTACCCAAAATCGTTTCGGAAGGTAAAAAAATCGTACAGAAAGTAACAAAGCAAATCGTTCCGAAAGTTGTTCTTTCGGTACGATTTTTGTGGAACTTTTGATTTAATAAATCATACCGAAACTATTGTTTTCGGGACCGCTGCAGAAAAAATCCATTTACAAAATGTTAACGTCAAAAATTATATAAAATGAATTATTCGATTGAACTAATAACATTCTGCCAAAGCAAATAAGTCGCTCTAGTAGAGTTTTTAGCTAAGATCAAGATGATCTGGAACTTTTATTTTTCTGCAGGATCTTAATTTTTTCTACAACTGATTTTTCTTGAACTGGCTCAGTTTCTAATGGATCATTTGCCATATCTAGCGAATGGCCAATATCAGTATCAATAAAAACCATATTTCCTTTCTGAACAGGTTTACAAATTTTTTCAATCGAGTCTTAAATTTAACTACGTAAATATTTTTATTTATCTTCTCAGAGATTGATGGCAAAACTACTCTATTTGCAGATGATGGAGTAATTCAGATGTGAAAACATTACATTCTACAATATCCAGCCAGAGATCTTCTTTTTATTAAATCCTGGGTCGATTCTAATAAACTCTGTTTTACACCGAGAAAACTATTGATCTACCTTACAAATTTTACTTACAACCCATTGATAACACATTAATACCATTAAAAAATTTAATTCAGTTTTTGGGAATTTATATTGATGACAACCATAAGTGGTCCACACATATTGACATATTAACAAAAAAATTATCTTTTGCGTGTTTTGCCATAAAAACCGTAACTAAAGAGCTAACTTCTATTGCGTTTTCTGTTGAGTCCCATTCTAAGATATGGATTAGCTTTCTGGGGGTTTTGTTGTGTACATCTTTTTGACTCTGTTTTTAAACTACAGAAATTCCGGAATTCATCTTGGGATCTGTTTGTTTAGTTCGTAAATCTAGCCTTAGTTCAAAGCTCCACTCCATAGATTCCCCCTTGAGAAACTCTGATTTAGATGTTCATTTGACTATGCCCACCTCTAGTCTTACAAAACATTATATTATTTATAATGCAAGAAAAATGTACAGCTGTCTACCAACACACATAAAAGCCACTAGTCCGATTAATTATGGTTAATTGATATTCAGATATTAGGTTATTTTTATTTAGCTTTGTCCATAAAATTTGAGAAATTTTGGTGAACAATAAAGCATATTTCTGTTTATGTATAAAACCGATTTTATAGGATTTATTTAAATGCAAATGATAAAAAACGCTTTGAACAAAGCTCGTGTCAAAATAATACCATTGTCATAAGAGGTCAAAATAAATTTTTAAGAATACAATCGTTTAAATGTTTTTGGCGCTATCTCTTTCCAACATTCGAAGGTCATAATTAGAGTTGAAAAGAACGTATATTATTGCTTGATAGACATAATGTTTGATGTGTTTCTACTGGCAGTAAAAAAGGATGAGGTGATTAAAATTTGTGTTAACTACTGTTCGCTGTTACTGACGTAAGGGTAAAGGTCATTTTTTTCGAATGTATTTCTATCTACGACGAAGACTATTATTGGATTCTATTTTTTCTAAGTCAGGAGTATCAGATTCTTGAATATCTTGTAAAAATATTTTCAGGCTCAGCGGAATTAAATCTGACAGGTCCTCTGAAAGATAAGTAAGAGGTTTTTAATCACATAATATAGTTTCTAATTGTTCATACCTTAAACAGGCTCTTGCTTTTGGCATAGTTGCTTGGACTAAATAATGTAATTTTTCTGCGTTGAATATCTTCTGGGATTCATGGATGCGTTTAAATTGACTCTAAAAGGAAAACCAATCGCGGATTTCACCACTAAACTTTCTAAATTCTAAATGCGGGGTTAAATTGTGGTTAAGAACAACTTTGTGAACAGCATGAAGTACTTGGTGTAAATTCACTAAACTAATCTTGTTTGCTTCCTTCAAAAGTATAACTTTTTGTGGCGAGTCTAAATGTTGGATGGCCGAACGTTAGTGAAGCCGACAATTTCAGACGAGCCACAAAAAGTGCTTTTGCTCCGAGTGAAACATGCTATTTTTTCCAGACTATAGAACTAATAAATATTTAAATAAAAATTCAAAACGATCGCAACGAAGTTGATAAATTCAGAGAATAATAATTATAAAACTGCGCACTAAATTTCCGTGGTTACTGGTTTTGTGATTGCCAAGTCAAAAACAAATTTGACAGTTCAATAATATTTTACAATGACAGAAATATTGTAAGTGATTTAAAGCAACAATTGGACTGTGCATTTTTGGTAAGTACTTGAGCATCAAAATTTGGTTTGTTGTACCCAACTGTATACCGCCCGACGTTGTTGACATTGCTAAGGCAGCTACGAATGATTTAATTCCAACTAAGTCAGGTAGAGTTTATAATCATGCTTACGAAATATTTCTTACATGGTGCAATGATAAAAACATTTCAAACTATTCGGAAAATGTGCTACTAGCTTATTTTTTTGAAATGACAACTAAATTAAAAATGAAAAGTTTAACAATGTGGTCTCAGTATTCCATGATAAAATCATTACTGAATATTAAACATGGATTAGATATTAGCAAATATATGAAACAACGTGCTTATCTGAAGAAGTAGAATGAAGGGTATACTCCCTAAAAGTCAAAGGTAAACACAAAAGACCAGTTTGAAGATTTTTTAAATAATGCACCTGATGAGCAATATCTAGGAATAAAGGTTAGTTATAATATTCTAACCTGCATAAATACAATAAAGTTTTTAAATATATACTACTTTTAGGTTGTCCTAATAATGGGCGTATCTGGAGAACGTAGATGCGATGAAATGGTAAACATGACAATAGACGATATAAAAGATTTAGGATCTGTTATTCATATATTCCTGATAGTAAATCTAAAAGGCCACGATCGTTCACAATTATTGGAGAAAAATATATAAATCTTTACAGAAAATATACTTCTTTACGTCCACAAACTATGGAAAGCCGACGATTTTTTTTGAAATTTCAAAAGGGAAAATATTATCGCATGGTCATGGGAATTCATTCAATTAGTAACGTATACAAAACAGTAGCAACTTATTTAAAACTACCGAATTCAAAAGATTACACCGGTCATGCGTTAAGAAGAACTTCAGCTACTTTGCTAGTGAATGGGGGAGCTGATATTACTTGTTTGAAACGGCATGGAGGTTGGAGGTCGAGCACTGTCGCTGAAGGATACATTGAAGACTCTTTGTCTAATAAAAAATGCAGAAAAAATCTTGATGTTGAATTCTCCTTCACTGTACCTGAATGCAGCTTCTCATGAGCGAAATTATGTCGTCGTTGATATAACAGAAGCAACAACAAGTAAGAAGTCACAGGAAATTTTGTCGAAGAACTCTTTCAACTCTGCACAAAATTCGCTTGAATTGGAAGTGAATAAATCAGGTAGTGCATTAAATATGTGCGGTGCAACCTTAAATAGCTGTAATTTTACTATTAATAATTATTATCGATAATAAAGTTTAAAAGTTCAACTAATAATTATTTTCCCTGTTAGAAATTCTACTTTTTTGTACGGCCGTAAGCGTCTGTGAAATCATACTTCAACTTCATGAATTGACGTTAATAATGTCTACTTTTTTTGACGTTTGCGGAAAAACATTATTTTTTAATAGATTTTATTGGTTTTTCAGATAAGTATTACTTTTTTTAATTGAAGTTCTGTTATTTATTTTTCATTTTTAAATGGTTTTTGTATGGTCCACGATAAACGTAAACACATAGCTTTTGTTTACTCTTGAAACGGACGTGACTGTCACTAAGAGAAGAAAAATACCAAATCGAGAAGTACCACTTTCATCGATTAATTAATTTTTTGTTTCTTTTTCTTCTCCTGCTAAATGGTTGGCTACAAAAATACACACAAATTCGTGATGATCGTGAGGCACAATTTTAGATATTTTTCAAACTGTTCCGTTGTTTCCGATGGGTAATTAATGTCGAAACGTCTGTTCCACGTTGTCGCTGTTACCTCGTTCCAAACAAAAACTATGTTGATACATGTATTCGGTTATAATTAACAGCCAGTAACAAAAAAACACTGCATTAAAACGTTCCTGTGTCTAATGAAAACAATAACAATCTTTTTGGTACCTATTAGTTTCTCCTCACGTGATTTATCTACTTATAAATATTTTAAACCTCATCAAAATATTACACAACAAACGAATTCCGAGTAAAAAAAAAAACATTCTAACTGTATCTCTCTAAAAATTCATCAAATCAAGATGACTATCCGAAAACATAAATGTTATGTTGCAATATTTTGAGTAGTTCGAGCACTATGATAAATCGTAGGATGGAATAAAATATGCAAGTTCATGTTCGAAAAACATTGTCAATGTTCGGGTTCATTAACTACTAAATTCCATATAGGAAATCCAACGGTATTCCGCATTTCTACGGTTATAAAGATATGGAAATGTTTCTTGGATTCTGTTTAAAAAATTTATAGATTTTTAATGGCTCACTATAATCAAATAAGGAACAGTTGATACAAAATGATATTATATATTACAGGAAAAAAAACACCGGAGATAAATATTCTAATGAATAAAACTATAATTTTTTTTGGGTAGAGAAGGAATAGTAACCATAAAAACAGCCATTAGAAAAAAAGAAACTTTTATCTCAAATTAAGGGTTCAAAAATAGTGTTGATTCTTTCTTAGATCTGTTTATTAAGTATAAATTAGGTTCTTCAACGTTTCTAAATACAACTATTTACTAGGTAAAAACTGTTTTTAATAAGATGGACTTTCACATAGTAAGGGTTAGTACAATAAATTTCATTTACTAGGTGATAATAAATCATATTAATGGCTTCAGAATATACCGTCCCAAACTAATTTATTTATTCGAATTAAGTATCTACAGATTGTTTAAGCCTGCAGACTACCTGTCAGTGATAGATTTTCAGTGGGTAAAGATTGACATATTATACTGAAATATCTGAATTCTGTTCTAGCATTGACAGCGTTGCAGAAGGCAACAGGCTACGAAAAATCATCGCATCCGACCTGGTGGCGCCAAGCTATCTCAGCAAACCTGATGGCACATGGACCACTTCGGACGTAGAGACCGTTGAGCTACTGATGAACACACACTTTCCTGGCCAACAACTAGGCGAGCAATGCGAACCAGTAGCTCCTAATATCAAACAAAACATTAACCCATCAATTGTAACCTCGAGGAGGATTGAGTGGGCTATCGCACAGTTTCAACCTTACAAATCGCCTGGTAAGGATGATATTATATCAGCGGAACTGCAGGTAGTCTCCAACCTGGCGACTCCATGGTTAGAGGTCATATACAAGGATTGCCTAAGCCTAACTTATGTACCTAAGAAGTGGAAGGAGGTGAGAGTTGTTTTTATCCCTAAAGGGGGTAAACAATCGCACAGCACCCCCAAAGATTATAGGCCTATAAGCTTATCATCATTTCTACTAAAAACGCTAGAAAGGTTAGTAGATTCGTATATAAGAGACACACTATTAGGGGAGGGAAAGCTTTCCCAATCCCAGCATGCCTACTACAAGGGGAGGTCCGCAGAAACAGCCCTCCACACGCTAGTGCTAGAAGTTGAAAAGTCTTTAAACTGCAACGAATACTCACTGATAGCCTTCTCAGACATTGAGGGGGCGTTCAACAACATAATCCCCAGTGCTGTTACAGGGGAAATGGAAAATCTGAAAATCGACAAGCCAATCGTCGAGTTTGTCAACCACATGCTCTGCAGCAGAGATATTCACGCAGAAATCTCTGGCTGTCAGATACGAAGAGTGGTCAACAGGGGGACTCCGCAGGGGGGAGTGCTTTCACCCCTACTGTGGACCCTTACCCTCAACGGCTTTCTCCAGGGAATGGAAAGGCTAGGAATCAAAATTGTGGCCTATGCTGATGATATTGCGATTATGGTTTCAGGAAGATTTACAGAGACTTTGTCGGATGTCATACAGGGGGCTCTAAACGAACTCGTGCACTGGTGCAATAAATGCGGCCTAGGAATAAACCCGGGCAAAACGAAGCTAGTTCTCTTCACGAGGAGATACAAAATACCCTCCTTTCGCCTTCCCAATATAGGGGGCCAAGAAATAAAAATCTCCGAACGAGCTGATATCTAGGACTTATCCTTGACCGAAAGCTGTTATGGAGAGAAAATATAGAGGAAAGGGTGAAAAAGGCGACAGTTGCGCTATACATCTGCAGAAGAACCATTGGCAAACAATGGGGGTTGAGACCCAGTATTGTCCATTGATTATACACGGCGGTCGTAAGACCCACACTCATGTATGGATCATTGGTATGGTGGCCAGCCCTATGTAAGGAGGTCAAACGGAAAAGGGTGGGAAAGGTACAGCGACTAGCTGCCGTTTCCATGAATATATTTAAAACATTTGTTGAATGTTAATTTGTGCAAGTACCAAACAATGTCGATAAGCCAAGGACCATCTAAACGACCAAAAACAGGTCCATTATCTTTAAATGAAAAAACTCTGATATTGAATTGTTATATATCATTGAAAAACAAGGATCCAAGTGCAAGTGTTGATGATATTGTGGAATTTACGGCTGCTATGTTGAATGTTGCTAAATCAACAATTTATAGATTACTAAAAAAAAGTAAGAATGGAACTCTTCAACCCCCTAAAACTCCTTCAGGCCGAAAACCAATTGAGATCGATGAGTCATTAAAACAAAGAATAAGGCGTAAAGTCCATGGATTTTACTTACGAAAGGAAATTCCAACACTTGACAGAATTATGACATCAGTGCAAGAAGATACGGACTATACAGAATTCTCCAGAATGACATTATGCAAACTTTTGAAAGATGTGGGTTTCAGATATACAAAACATAATAGAAAATCTCTCTTGATAGATAAACCGGAATTAGTTTTTTGGAGAAGAGACTATTTAAGAAGCATTCGACATGCCGGAGAACAAAATTTCAAAAAACTTCTACTTAGACGAAACATGGATAAATGCTGGATATACAGGTTCCAAATCTTGGCAAGATGAAAACATTAAAAGCGGAAGGCAGGCATTCGTGGAAGGTTTGCCGTTAGGTTTGCAGCCACCATCTGGAAAAGGAAAAAGACTTATCATTGTCCATGTTGGAAGTTCTGAAGGTTTTGTTGATGGTGGATTATTAACTTTTATTTCAAAACGCACGGGGGACTATCACGAAGATATGAATGGGGATGTCTTCGAAGAATGGTTTGTTCAAATGTTGGATCTGATTCCAAGAGGGGCTGTTATTGTTATGGACAACGCAAGTTACCATTCACGGTTACGAGAAGCATTGCCCACAAGTCGTTGGCGTAAAGCAGAGCTTTTGGAGTGGCTTATTTCGAAAAATATTAAGTTTCCAAAAGATCCACTAAGGAAAGAACTTTACAGAATTGCAAAAATGAACAAGAATAAATACAAAACCTACATTGTAGAAGAAATGGCTTCTTCTCGTGGTATATCAGTTCTTCGACTTCCCCCTTACCATTGTGAACTTAATCCCATAGAATTAATATGGGCTCAGGTAAAGGGAGAAGTTGAAAAAAAAATACTTCTTTTAAAATAAACGATGTTGTAAAATTGTTTGAGAGTGCTGTTAGTAAGGAAAATTGGACAAACTGTATCGAGTATGTTATGAAAGTAGAGGCAAATATGTGGAAAATTGACAATATTTGTGATGATTTAATCGACCCTATTATTATTAATGTCAACAACGATTCTTTCAAGTCGGATATAGAATAAAATGTAAGTAATAAATGTATTCCAATAATTATTTCTTTTCATTTTTTATTATATTATAATTTAAAACGTATTTTTTTCCCAAAATACACACCACTGCAGTGCGTTATTGTTTATCTGCTAATCCCTTAACAATGAAGAAACCCCTTAACTTTGCTAGAACTGAAACAAATACGGGGTCGATTTACTTAGTTTTTATATTTACGGAAGATACCTATGTAATTTAAAGTAAAAGATTTATGAAAAATTTCGTAAAGGTTTTGCATACTTAATTAGGGTTTATTGGTTTATTACTCCTCGTACTTTTTGTACATACTATAGGTTTGTACAAATATCTTATCGTAGGAAAATGGCCATAACCCTTTAACCTTTTGTCATAATAGTTTCGGACTTTTTTGTAACAAACTGCAATATATTTGTTACACTTAGGTACATAAACTAAATAAATTCCAGTAAACAAATAAAATCTAAAAAGTGTTCGAAGGGTGACCACTTTCCTACTTGTTTTTTTTTATAAATAAAGGCCGCTAAGGCCTAATTAATTACCACATTATCCTTTTGGACTTAATCTCTTCGTTAATCCTCTATAAGTATTATATTAAGAGAGAATTTTATATTTATATAAAAAACATGTCAATTAAGAAAATAAACTTTTTAGTTAAAAAACATTTAGTATATCTCCTCCATTATTGATTATAAAAAAACAAAACTTGTAAACAAACAAATGTATTTCTAATTCTTATTCTTACAATTAGTTCTAGCTGTCCAATTTGGTTTTTAACTGAACAGCAAAATATGTAAAAGGAATATGGATAATATGTGTTGAAAGCAAACTATTTAAAATTACAATATTCAGATTGAGTTATGTAAGTGTGACGATTAAACAAACGAACCCAACAGGAAATTGTTTTTAAAGAAGGTATCGACAGAGAGCAGGTCTCTTATAACACATTTGTATAAATTCTAGTGATCGCAGTAACTGCGATACCGATTACAGTTCAATGTTACACAATTTTTTAATAACGTTCTGTTACATGTTTCTGTAGCAGATGTTTGGTGTACGTTTTCTTTGGATAGAAAAAAATGTAAGAATGATCGTAGGCTAACGTTTAATACCGACATATGGCAGATGAATTGATTGACTCGCTTAAAGAGTATGTAAAACAATACTTGTATTATCATTCATTACTCTTAGCTCGTGTTTCTTCGTACAAGATATCACAAAACTTTGTCTTTAATCTAATAAAAATTCTGATACACTTAAGTCATATTATATTGATAATAATTTTAATCCATTACAACTAAAATATTTTGAATAAGAATTTAAATAGTTTATTTGTTTGGAATTGGCAGGTAAGAAAATTCATTAAATCGTAAAATGTTGTAAACAAGACTCTAAATCAGTAGCGCACGTACTTATTTATATTGGTATTAACAAATTTCATTTAATCATCATATTTTAATCTTCTTAGGTAAGGGATAAAATACGATATTTAGAATATTTTGTTTTTCGATTTTAACGAGAATAATTGTGGTGGTTAGGGGTGTTAAGGGTTAAGGAAACTGTATGTGTACAATTGCAAAAACAGGTACATTATTGGTCTATAAATTTAGGATTTGTTTATATCCTAATACATAAGAATATAGGTACTCGTTAGTGTTGGCGGTTTATATTGTGATCTATATTTTCATTATTTTACTCCAAGTACATTTTCTGTAGTGTTTCTTCTCCGGTGAATGCAATACTGGCAGAATGTAATGAATATCCATTAGATTTGCGACGACAAATATTATCAAAAAAATATTTAATGAAACTAAAATCTCGGGAGTCACACATGACCAGCACATTAGGTAATATCGCGAGAGAAAATCTTACAAACCGCTATTGGAAAATTAGAAATTCCACACTACTGGTAGATGCTTTTATTGAGACCAATGATTTTCAAAATATGTTTGGTAAAATGAAAATGATGCTCATGTATACCGTTCCATATAAATCATTAATTCACAAACATAGAGTCATAATGGACTAGTTTAGTAGGATCATATTAATCAAAATGATAGCAATATATTTAGGATAAGATACCTACTTACTTATATTGGTATTCATTTTGCAAGTAATTTTTCTCATTTCGTAAAATTTAGCAATAAATAATTAGTAAGTTTTAAACGTAGCGCCAACTAATAACCAATAATAAAGTGTGTTTACAAGTCAACGTTGTCACATTTTAGCTACGTTCGTTTTAAGTATTCTCAAAGAACTGGCGGCACAAAACACCGTGTTCTGTGCCTAACTGATTGTACCTATTGACAAGATATATGACAGGAGAGAAAATCGTGTTTATCTGTAATAAACAAACAAGACCCCTATTCTTGACGGTGATAGAATAGAACAGCCAATAGAAAGTGGGCGTGGTTCTATTGAATATGCCAAAACCGTATTCTTGAAATTCGTTCTCTCACTGTACCGATAGGTTGCTCCCCGAGAGAACAATTACTTCTATTGATTATTTTTGAAGGAACCTCTATAACACCAAGAGAAGGTGTTAGGGAATTTTATTTTCGAACCAAAAATAGTATAGAAGTAATTTCTTTCATAAACCAAACACAACCAAACAACAAATTAAACTAACGAAAATGACAGAATATTTTGTTTAGTGTTTTACTCCTTATTTGATAAAATGTCAGAGAACAAAAATATCGATATATTTATCTCTTTTTAATGACAACAAATAAGAGAGAGAGATAAGTTTCTCGGTTAATATTAAAGCATATCGACAACATCGCAAATTTTCTACCAATCTTATTGAAACACGTCACTTACTACTTATGACGTATGTAACCATTAAATTTAAATTTCAAAAGCCGATTATGGCTAGAGGATTAATTTTATAAAAATTTTATTTGTACAGTTAAACAACTAAAAACCTATTTTATAAGATGCAAATATAAAAAAAAATCACTAAACTAGTCCATTCCCAAATATCACGAATCTCGTCAAATAAATTACGTTCTTGTAAAATACAAACGATGGTGTAGGCTGTGGGGTATTTATCCAAAGTACAAACCAGGCATTAACTTTTAAATTACCATATATGTGCAGCATAAATACGGCTGAACTTTTTGCAGTCTTAAAGGGTGCTACTTGGTTAACAACCACAATGTGCACGAAGCAGTTATATTGACCGAATCTAAATCTGTTTTAGAGTCTATTAAAAATATGACATTCAAAGGAATGAAATGTCCCATGCTTTGCACTTTAAAAAACATGATTGCAGGGTTAAAAATAACATTTGTTTGGGTAAAAAGCCATATTGGGATAACAAGCGGATAGTCTAGCTAAGGAAACAGTTCAAAGTGGAGTTTTCTGTAACATTTATACTTTAAAAGATTTGCACAACTTAATTAAAAATGATAGGTTAAAATGGAAACAGCAATGGAAAGGGGTAACTAATAAATCTCGGAATACGTATTTCCAGATCCACTCCACCTTACCTTCTCCCAACCAACATCTTCTAAATTTTGATTTCACAAAATTTCACTTTGCTACTATTTTTAGATTAAAAACAAACCACGGACGATTCCCATCGCATCTGGCTAAACTTGGCCTGGTACAATCATCTGCCTGTAGTTGTGATAATAACTCCACCGGAGATCTGAACCACATATTCTTTGGCTGCAAGAAATATCTTGGTAAAATCAATGAGCTAGTTGGTACCCTAATTAAAAGAAACTATTCACTATCATTAAACCTTACCCATATTTTGACAACAGCAGACATTAATACACTGAAACTTTTAATAGATTTTATAAAGGAGGTAAAGGGGGCGTATGAATTCTCGACAGGTAAATTTTTGGGACAGGAACTTTCGACGCATGGTTAGAAATATTATGTTTTTATTACAGGAATTTTCGACGCAAGAATTTAGGTACTTATAGAGAGGTAAGTAAGTAATAAAATCATTCGTTCCAGAAACGCAATTTTATTTTTTACATTTTTGTCTTTAATTTTTGCTGTTTGGCTAAGACTAAGACTAAGACTGTTTTGCTAACCTAACCTAACATAACCTAACCTAACCTAACCTAACCTAACCTAACCTAACCTAACCTAACCTAACCTAACCTAACCTAACCTAACCTAACCTAACCTAACCTAACCTAACCTAACCTAACCTAACCTAACCTAACCTAACCTAACCTAACCTAACCTAACCTAACCTAACCTAACCTAACCTAACCTAACCTAACCTAACCTAACCTAACCTAACCTAACCTAACCTAACCTAACCTAACCTAACCTAACCTAACCTAACCTAACCTAACCTAACCTAACCTAACCTAACCTAACCTAACCTAACCTAACCTAACCTAACCTAACCTAACCTAACCTAACCTAACCTAACCTAACCTAACCTAACCTAACCTAACCTAACCTAACCTAACCTAACCTAACCTAACCTAACCTAACCTAACCTAACCTAACCTAACCTACTACTTTTAGAAAATGTTTAATTTTCTAACAATAGCAAATCTCTATTACGACAAGTTTTAATTATTATACTCATTTTAACAAAACAACATTAAAACTCACAATTAACAAAACTGATGAGAAAATTGTACCTAAGTGTAAGAAATTTACCTGTTAATTATAAAAATATCCAATTGGAAGGTGCAGATTTTAATGGTAATAAAGGAATTAAGGAAATATGTTTTATGAACATTCTGTGTCGAATATTCATGTTGGATTATGAACCTTTTTCGTTCTAGCAGGTAGTTGGGGTAAAATGCGTCCAGTATTCGCCCGCCGGGTAAAGGTGCAAATATAAATGTATGAAAGGTCTTAACAACGGTCTGTGACTGATAGACACACACACTACTTTTAGTTATTTTTCATGAACCACCCTTGCTTAGGCTTTAAAGGATTTGCATTTATAATGAATTAACAGTGCTGCCTAATTTTTCTAATTTACATGATAAACTATTTCTGCTGCTTTTTTTTTGATTTCTTGAGAAGATCTTGTTCATTTACGCTCTTTCCACACTCCCTTTATTTTCTCGTGAATAATAAATTTTCCATTTTTCTTCACGTCCGTTCTTCGTTAATGGCATAAATCTCACGGATACTCATTCAACTGTCTGGTAACGTCGTGTTCTTCAAGTTAGTGCATCACCTCTTTTGTTTTATGCACAGATAACTTGATCTGAATAAATCAGAGGAAAGTTATTTCCCAGATCGTAGGACTGTTTTAAGATTTCACTTAGAACCTTTTCGTTGACTGCTTCGGAGATGTACGCCGGCATTAGTTAACTGAGTGGGTATAAAATGAGAAGTTTTATGCAAAATATTTACTAATAGATCTCGTGTTAGTTTAACTCTGTTTTGTAGCTTAGAATTCTGTACAAGTTAGAAATTCAAATAAATGTTTCGTTGAATTCTTATTTAGTTGGCAAGTTACAGGTAACGAGTTTTAAAAATATTTACAGCATTCACCTTGAACTTGTGTTCTTGAATATATTGCAGTTTTTTGTCGACAATTCCTCGCGAGTCGAAGAAGTCACAGAAAGTTGACAATTGATTATCGACCACGAAAAGAGAGTGACGGAAGGTATACGGGGTTATAAAAATTGTTTGTATGTTTCACCTAAAAGAATATGTTTCAATTTATTAGTTTTTCAATTATCATTAATTGAAAGCTAGTTATAAATGTGTATTTTTTTTGTTTACAGAGTGGAAAAGCCAAATGGAATAAATTCATTATTTCGGGTACTTTGTACTTTGTAGAAAATGCCGAAAAAGGTCAAACTAAAATTATAAATTAACATACTTTAAAGTGAAACCCCAAAATTTTTCGAAATTGAAAGTATGGGCTTGTGATATATCGTTTGAAAGGTCTTTTCATTCTCTACCCAAAATGTTATTGTTTTGCTACAATTAGGTTTTTCGCTAATTTTAGCGATACAGCTGTCGTTGAAATTTAAAAGCGATTTTTTTTAATAAAACGTTGAAGTTAAGTTTAAACGAATAGTTCTTTATTATTCTTAGTAAGATGGACTTCCACAGAGTAAGGGCTAGTACAGAAGAAAACGATATATAGAATGATCAAAGAAAGAATTATCAGGGAAAAACCTCGATCACTTTGATCAAACATGGGAAATGCCCCAAGATGATATGCCAAAGAAATTCAACTTTGTGAGAAAATTCATCACAAAGTTAAGTAATAAATCTGAATGGGATGAAGACACCATACAGAATTTAAACCAGAATACCATAAAGGGGTATACGGAAGGTTCCAAGCTAGACGAGGGAACTGGGATAGGAGTTTTTGGACCGAGAGCCAAATACTCAGAAAGCTTGGGCACATACTCGAGCATCTTTCAAACAGAAGTCCGCGCCATCGAAAGATGTGAGGAATTCAATATTGGAAGAAACTACCGCAGACAAGAGATTGTGATCATGTCGGATAGTCAAGCAGCCATCAAAGCACTAAGCTCAAATATAATCAGTTCGAAGATGGTTTGGGAATGCCTAGGCAAACTAAATGATCTAGGCCAGAAGAACACTATCACCCTCCTATGGGTCCCGGGACACATAGGAATAGAGGGAAATGAAACAGCAGACAAGCTGGCAAAAAAGGAGCCGAAACTCCACATTTGGACCAGAACCATCCTGTGGGATCAGCAGTAGAGTAATCTTAGGAAAACTAAGGGAAGAAATGGAGATGGAAAAATCCAAGTACTGGAATCAGCTGGAAGGACTGAGGCAATCTAAGATACTACTGGGGAACTACGACCAGAAGAGATCTCAGCTGCCTCAACCTCAGTAAAAAAAGGATCCGAATTTTAACGGGAATACTAACCGGCCATTGCCGGTTAAAAAGACACATGAAGAAACTAGGGTTAGCAGATGAAGCCAAGTGCAGATTCTGTGAGGAAGAGGATGCAACCTCAATACACATACTCTCATAATGCCCTGCCTTGCGGAATTATAGGGCTAGATACCTAGGAGCACATGAAATAGAAGAGGGGAATCTACCTGATTTGAAGCCCGACGATGTCCTAAACTTCCTCCGGAAAATAGGCCTCGAAGATCTGCTATAAATCTGAGAAAACATCAAAACTTGGCAAGTAAGGGGTGACACAATAGATCCTATAATTCGCAGTGTACTTATCATCCCTAATTTATACATACATACATACAAGGATTAGTACAATATTTTTAGTTTAGGTATATTATTTGTCAAAAAAAATGAATTGCATTTTTCGGAATAAAACTACGAGTATAATTAAGGATAATAAAAAACTCTTCGTTTGAACAATAAATTTAATTAAAACTATAATTGTTCGTATTGTTAAAAAATCATGTTGTTTGGGAGTTACCAACCTAATTTTTTTTAATTAAGTGGTTAAGCTCATATTTTGTTTTTATTCCTTAAAATACCAACAAAGAAATTATATAAGTATACCCGCTGGAGGCTCATTAAGGTATTATAACTTTCATTTTTTCAAAAAACTTTTCGAAATTTATGTTTGTATCTGAGGTAGACTTTTCTGTACTTTGACCTTATTTGTATTTTCATTATGGTTAAATATGTATCAATATGTCTTCATAATCTTTATAATCAATATGTCTTCTTAAAGTATACACTTAGTCGTTAATAAAAAGAATTAAAATATCTACTCGTAAATATAACCAGTAAATGTTTTTGGTACCTCGTATCGAAGAACTCCATTCTTTTTATAGTTCCACTGTTACCTCAACAATGTTGACGATTATTCAATTCCGAATTTTAACAAACTTTATTTACATATTAATTAGGAATTACTGTTTAATGTTTCTCGGGATTTTTTAATTTTTTGTTTTTATTCGAATTGAAAATTCGTATTCACATACCGGCAAGGAAAAAACTAAAGACATGCAGCCTGATCAAAATAAAACATGGTCTGTATTTAAAGAAAGCTGTAAATGTTTGCCAAATAGATAAGTTATTTTCAGTTTCTTGAATATAATAAACTTTTGCTTTAGCTATTTTCACAATTTTTATTGCGTTAAATAAGAAATTCGAAATCTATGTTTTTTGGGAACTTTTGTAGTAACGAATACACCAGTTTATTTTTTAAATTAATTAATTTTTAATCTGTTATCTTGACGGTACGTTGCAGGAACAGTTTGATATTCTTTTTCTGGCTCCACCAACTGACACATTCACTAATACAAAACGTAATTTAAAATGATCTGAAAAGCTGGAAAATTATCCTAAACCATCATAAAAACCCAACTAGAGGCGGATTTAGGTAAAACTTTGGAAAAGGTTGGAATTTTGGTCAAGGAGACTTCTATTAAATAAAAAAAATAAATAAAAATAACCTTTAATATAATAAATAATTAATGAATTAAAATAAGTTGCCCCACAAAATACCTAAAATATTCCTGTAAAAATATCATGTCAAATTAAATTCCTTGACAGTTCCTCTGACAAATATATAATAAAAACACATACATTTTGAAACAAGAATAAAAACAATTTGCAAAAATATTTAAGATCCATTAAAGGCCGAAAGATATTGGTGCACTATAGAATTTAAATTGTTTCCTATCACGTCTAGCATTGAAAATTATGACTCCAAATGCAGATTTGAACCAGCTTATGAGTCGTGTCGTAAATTTACTAATGTTCCTCTACTACAGAATATCCGAACTAAACACTATTTGTGGGATATCTTATGTTTTGATTCTGAATTCGGATTTAATAAACTTTTACTGGTATGAAGGTATTTATTTGCCTCGTAGCACTCACTATTCACTTACTGAAATTAAAATTTAGACTTTCCAAAAACTCTTTTAAACAAAAATGAACATTAACGTTACCAAAATTTGTTAACGGGTCGACGAGATGTTTCTGACAGAGAAATTCTCCAATTTTTTGTTGTTTTATATAGGTTTTTAGCTGGTTACCTATATCTATGTCTTTTTCAAGTCATAATAATCTCATTCTGAATTTAAACGTCAAATGTCTAAATTTATAATCCAAATTTATGTTTTAATTTAAGGTTTCTAAATAGTTTCCCCCCTGTACACAAAAATTGATATATTAACTCTATTCTAAAACCCTTTTTAATGTCGTAAAATTTTTGCTTGAAAAAGATAGGAGAAAAAATTTGACATTTTCCAACAAAATTTAAAATTTTAATTACAAGTAATTAGTCCTTAAATCTTATTATTTTCCAAAATAAACATCTTTCTTTAACGTTTACAAATTTTCTAGAGACATTTTCCATCAAACTTTGAAAAATAAAAGTTTTTTATGTGTTAAAATTTTGAGCTAAATATTTAGCTAATAACTAGCATCGTCAGATTGAAATATGACAATGCTTGTTTTTAACATCTTAAAAACACCTTTTTTGGGCAGGAAAATTTCGGAAAATCAAAAATTTTCCGCGGCGTCCCGCAGCGTGATTTTTGTACGGCGTTAAATTCTTTGATAATTATTGGATGGCGTATAGTAAAAAATTACCTTTTTTGGGTAGGAAAATTTCGGAAAATCAAAAATTTTCCACGGCGTTTCGCAACGTGATTTTTGTACGGCAATAAGTTCTTTCGTTTTTATAGTGGTCCTTCTATCATACTCAAGGGACACCGTACAGTTTCTTTTCGCCTTTTTGCAAGGTGGAAATTTGCATGCTGCATTTTCCATTGCGCTCAAGTGCAGGGGAGAAAAAGTACGGCATAGTGCAAGAACCTATTGTGGCATGATAATCTATCGATTTTTTTCCCAATGGGCTCCTAGTCTATACATATATATGAATGAAACTAAATCTTACTTCTTTTATTTTATTTTAAGAGCTACCTGTAGAAGTACAGTGAAACGAAAAACTCTTTCAAGGAAAAGAAGAGAAAAGGATTATTACATAAGTTTTGTAATATTTTCGTAAAAACTTTAACTCCTACAAAAATTTTGTTCAATCCATCTTTTGTTCTATCTTTTATAATAAATGTTTAGTAATCAAAATTATAATAATATAAAAATATAAGATAATAAATTATTTATAAGTGAACTATTTTTTTATTTATCTGGAGAAATATACATAATAGGGAGGTTTATTAGGATTTTCTTTAAGCACTTTTAAAATTTTTGAAATTAAAAATAGGTATAAAATTTTTGAAATCTTGATCAAATTCGAAAAATAAATCTTTTTTACTTTTGTATTTATTTATTTATCAGAAAATATAAAACTTAAAATGTTAAGTACATAATAAAACAAAATTTAAACATAAATATAAATAAACCAGTAGAAACAATAATAGAATAATAAAATTTACTATTAAATATTTAATCTTAATTTAAAAAGTTCTTTATGAAACATTCTCTTTGTTTAATAACACCATTTGTCATAAATATGTAAAGGGCATCCTTGAGATTAATTAATTGACGACTACTCGTTACCAATGTAAAAAAAATTCCAAAAGTCCATAAAATACCTCTTTGACAATATCAAACTCACTGACAAAGTGTAGACATGACAACTCTAACTAGCCTAGAGGCCTAGGCCTTTTGTTTTCTCTTTGATCTTGCAACATTTTGGTATACAAAATATACTATCATTCGTAACAAACAAAATATGGTCTTTTCAATATATTTTTTAATTACAATTACGAATTACTTAAAACCGAACGATTATTATATTAAAACTAAATTATTCCAAAAAGTCAAAGAAAATTGAAATTTTTATGAAAATTGGGCTATAGGGTACTGATGGAAGGGTATTTGGGCCTTGTAATTATCAACAAATCGATTTATCTCATGAAAAACCTTATAATATAAACAAATCAGCATACAACAGTAGTAAAAACCATGAAATCCCCGCTCGGATTATTAACTTCATTAATAGACTTGAGTGGTTATAATAATATTGCAAATGAACTAAAAATCCGACTAAATAATGAAATACATTTTCTTTTGTAATTTTTCCCGTAGAATGTAATGCAAGAGTCGGTTTTTGCATTTTTTAATATTTTATAACAAAAATTTAATAATTATTGCAAATTTAGCTGTTGCAAAATTCATTTTTTTTTTTCATTTTTGAGCACATTTATAAATGAGATGTATTTTTTTTATTTCATGTGAAAGTAGACGTAAAAGCGAAAAAATGAGCCCCAGGAAAATCTTTTTCCATAATATTTTCCGAGCTAACTGTACAGTTGAAAAAAAAAGAGATTTTTCCAGAAAAATCAAATTTCTCGGAAAATTATTATGTTACAAGGTTGAGAAAATTCGAGGTTATTTTCGACATAAAAAGGTAAGTTTTCACCAAGTTTCATCAAGATTGACGAATCCGTTGGAAAATTAAAAATTAAAAACGAAAAATCGTTTTTTTCCATTTTCCTCGAAAAATTGAGGTTATGTGAGAAAATTACCAAAAAAAAAGTTTCAGATTTTTACATGATCTACAACTTCTCTATTGGGCACTTTTCATTTTGACGTCAATTTTAGCCGCAAACAGCAATATTTCAGTTTTTTACCCCTTTTTCACCCCTAAAAAGTTTATGATCATAATTGAAATAGTTAATGTATTTTTTTTTCATGTGTTATAAGCCCCTTTACCACCTCCAACTGTTACAACCCTGGTCTCAGATATTCCGTATTTTTTATTTTTTTGGTACAGCACGCCTGGACTATAATTATTCAGTTTTTGATTAGTATTTAAAACTTCCTCCAGTTTATACTTCATTAAAAGACACTTTGTTCATGGAAATAATAAAAAAAATCTATATCTATATGTATTTATGTAGATTATAAAGATTGTCTTAACTTAACTGATTTTTAGTTATGCAAATATTCGTATGAAAAAATACTACCATTTATACATTCAAAAAATCATAATTTTGCTTTATTCCTGGAAAATTCTCTGTTCTGTTTAATTCCTACGAATAGCTGGTGAGGAGATTTTTTTCACTCTATATAAATTATTCAACGAAAACATATCAAAATTAAATTCCTTACAAATAATTAAACACTGAGCAGCAATATCATTTATTTGCTTGCTTTCTCTTCCCAACTCCTAATATGGAACGCGTTGATTTTATTTATTTAAGTCAAAACATATCTTAATTCATACACCAAAGGAGTCACAATAAAGGCTTGTTAAATAAAGAATTTCAGTCAAAATATATATCTACATATAACGGAACAATAGCCATTTAAGTGAAAGCAATGCTAATAAAACATTCTTCATTTGTGAATTATTTGACAGACGTCATTCAATCAATTTATTTATCGATATAAATACACGTACTGTTACTCAATTAAGCATATTTTAATGTAGGGGTATCGAACTCACATATTAATTGAATAATAATTGTGATTTATCCGATGACCCTCGTATCTCGACAGTTTTACCAATGACCAACAAACGCAGTTAGTTTTTTCTTTGGTTTTGGCTATTAAAAAGAAAAACATTTCTCCGCCTATGCGAACCGGACTCGTTTTGATTTTGCTGTTGCGGACGTTGTGGCATGTGGTCGGTCGCCTTCCAGCAGCCTTAGCATACTCTTTGTGGCCTTGCGAAGACATTATAATGGCAACGATTCGAACAGTACCGTTTCCAGTTACAAACAAACGTCAAAAATCGTGCAAAATGAGGAAAAACGTTAAAACTGGCTTGTTTTTAGCAAAACAGCTGTCATTAAAAAACAGTACCTAATTTTTTGAATAAAAAGTGGAATAAATGTAGTAGAAGTAGGTACAGTCGGCTTTAGAATAGCATATACATGTTAAATGTGAATTTCGTTTACCTACCGAACTTATAAAAACGCCCTTCTTAGACAACAAAGGAATGGCAATTTTTAAAACGCCTTCATTAAATGGTTTTGGAAGATTAAGTGTATTTACAATGGTCGGTCATGTCTCGAATAAAAAGGTTTTTTTCGCATTTTTGTACTGATATAATAAAAAAAAAGGGATTTTAATCCTAAACATTTATTATCGAGGGTTCCAAACTAAGTGAAGATGTGGGCGTGGACAACTGTTTAACTGATTTCAAATTTATTATTATTTAAACCGTGATTGGTTACACAAAATAAAAAGGCTGTCTATTCAATGTAAGCGATTTGAGTTTGAAAATGTATATGCAATTCTGAAGCCGATAGTACGTATTTATTCATTAGTGGGAGAAAAGGTTTAAAATAAAGTAATATGCGCAGGCGCTGATGTCATAAAGGTAAACTGAACATTTGATGAAGGCTTATATCTATTAATTAAGCAATTAATTAATTATTAATCAATATTTATGCAAAATATTTGATTATTATCCATTAATTATCCAAATATAATGAAGAAGCAAAATATAATCCGTCTAGAAAGTATCCGGAATTTTTTATTTTTCCTAATTTTAATATATTTTCTTTTCGTAACATTCTAAGACAAAAGTAATGAGTCAAGTAGATTGTGACAACAGTATCAATCAAATATTGTTGATTGTAAACAGACGTGTGTTTTGTAAAATAATGTCGCAAGTAGAAAAAAGAAAAATGGTGAAATATTTGTATAGAAAGGGTGTTCGAAACGTTAAAAAACTAGTGCAATTGACTGAACTTGGAAAAAGTGCAGTGTATGAGACAATTAAGAGGATAAAAACTGGTACAGATATAAGACATAGATCAGTTTTGGAAAGACCGCGTAAGATTCGCGGAAACAAACAAACATGCTTTATATTCAGATGGGTGGCGTTTTCAGCAGGATAATGCAAGATGCCATACTTTTGCCTTTACTCAAGCTTGGATGCAAGAACACCAACTGACAACAATTCCGTAGCCAGCAGCTACACCAGATCTTAGTATGGCAGTATGGCAGTGACCTCGTTTCTGGTGCACCTGGACGTTTATTTAAGTGTTTAGAATTAAATGGAGATTCTATAAGTAAATAAGATGAATTGTTTGTGGTTATTTTATATATACTGCAAAATTGTAATTGTGCATTCTTTTTTCTAGATGGACTATATAATGAACACTTGTTAGTTATTGAATATTATGTACCGTCCCTATAATTAACGCGATCGATACAAATGCAGAGCCTCTGATGTCATAAAGTAAGGTTAATTGAAAAATTCATAGAGGATAAAAATGATTTATATTTATATATATTATTTACTTATTGAATAATATGTGCCGTCCATCTCTTGAAAAAAATATAGTATACTATGGATCCCTCTTATATAAATATTTATGAATTTTAATTTTAATAAATGTACCATAAACTAGTTTATAAAATTATGTTATTAAATTAAAACAAATATGTATGAGAGAAATTATGTTAAAGGGGTAAGTTCAATATAGTTAATTGGAATAAAAATATTTTAATAAAACTATTAAATTTCAATATTTAATATAATTTTTTAAATTTTGAAAAATGTTTAATCGTTTGATATCAAATTAGAAATTCTTCTTGTTGTTCCGAATGGTTTGCAATGGTTAACAAAAATATTAAATTTTCAGGATTTGTTTTCTTACCTCGAGTTTTTTTTTTATTTTTAAGACCTTTTAATTTTTTATTATTTCTTAACTTCTTCGTCTTTTAACAAGTTATAAGTTGACAAGTTACAAGTGTTGTTTGACTAGTATTCAAAAATTTTGTTTCATAAAATAAATGTTGACACTTGTCAAATCACGTTTTGGACAATTGTATTTCTACAAGTGTAGGAGTAGTAAACGTCAAAAATTATAACCTCAGGAAACTGAAATATTACAATGTCTCGCGAGTTAGGTAAAATCGAGTTTTTGCGTGCAATAAGAGAACGGAAGGAAGTGTTATTTGGAAAATTTAGTCCCACCTTGACAAAGTCTTTAAAATGTGCACAGTGGAGTGAAGTTAGGAAAGTTGCACTCGCAATGGGACTTATAAATGAAACAAAGACTTACTCTTATTGTCGGGACGTTTTATGGCAAAATATCAGGAAAAGATCAGTGGAAAAATTGGACAATGCCAGAAAAACGGGCACTGGAGGAGGTGTTGTGGCGAAAAAAAAGGACATAGACCTTCTCGTCTATGAAATTTTGGGCAAGGATTCGCCGGTTTTAAATGGGATTGGTGTAGATACTGCAGATGAAGATACTGTTGAGTCAGAAGTAGGAATGGAACCAATTTCGGAAAATATTCATCCGGAAAGTCCAGTTATTGCTTCAACCGAGGCTTCAACCAACATTACTAAAGGCAGTACATTAGTAATGTCTAATAAAAGAAAAAAATTACGTACGAGTAAAGTTCCTAATAATGAAAATATTTTTGAAGAACTGAGGGAAAAAAAACTGAGGCTACAAGTAAAAAAAATTAGATAGCTATTTCTGTGACTTATTAATTTTTTTTGCAGGTGACCTATTTAGAAATGCAGAATCACAAAACTGCATTGGAAATTTTTGACCTAGAGAAAAAACATGGACGAAACATACGTCTTCGTCGCCGATGTCGCACTAAGACGTTGCCTTCCTCATCACTGTCGCTAGATCACATTTTCTATCAAATCTACGAAAAAATCGGGGGGTGACAGGATATTAAGCTCCTGTCACTTCACACTAATAAATGTTAGGAAAAAATGACAACTTTACATTCACTTACTTTTTATGAAACGAAAACCTAGCCTACAGTTGTAAAATCAAACTTGTAATATAAGGCTTGTCACTTGTCACTAATAATCTACTCTTGTCATTTTATGAAACTCAAACTTGTCAAAAGTCTTGTCTGGCACTTGTCCGACAGGAATTGTCACTTTTATGAAACAGGCCCCAGAATACTTTCCAACTTGTTTGTCCTTTCTTGTTTACTGTTACCAGTAAATTTTTTATTTAGTTAAATATATTTGCTTTTTTGCTGTTTTAATTATGTTGTTTATATTTTCATTAATTTGCAATCATTTTTTTGTTTTAATAAATTATTCTCAATAGAAAAACTTCCTATTATTATCAGTTATAATTTTCTATAGTTTAATTTAATTTATTTTAAAATCCATGTGACAATTCCTTGATGAATCTTCCTCTCTCTGACAATCCCTGTCAAAAACTATCAATCTCCCAAATTCTGCCTCGCCAGCCTACTATTTCAATTTTCAAACCACAGACCTATCCTTTCTCAACTGCCACTTTTCAATACATTTTATAAATTAATATCAAACGTAATATCTTAGACAACATCAGCATTAATATCATTTAAAACACAAAATAATGTTGGTACAAAATTGTTAAAATGTAAAAACAAAATAACCCAAATTAAAAAAAAATCTGGTGTTAACAAAATTAATTGTCCAAAATGTAATGATGTATATATAGATCAAACACAAAGAAATTTTGAAGTAAGATTCAATGTACACTTAAGAGTATATAGATTAAAACAACCAGATAAGTCAAATTATGCAAAACACCTTCTTGAACATCCAACCTCACTCTTACACCCTAACGACATCCACATCCTTGTAGAACTTGAAATAAAAAGACAACCAGCAGATCCACAATTTAAAGTTGTTAATGAACAAATAAATCTTGGAAGTTCTCCACTATTAAACTGTTTACTTTGATTGAGTTTACATTTTATACATAGATAAGACTTATTATAACACAAATATATTAAGTTATTGTAAAGATCAGCATCCTATAGTTTTTTCCTGGTTTTTCTATATCATTGCACAGTTATACTGATCTTAGAGGGAAATACATCCAGGATAATTCCTTAGGGCTAATAACATCTAGGCTTTAATATTGTTATAACTTATTACTTCCATACTTGGTCTAGCCGTAATACTACCTAATCAACATCAGGTACATAGCTACAAACAAACAAAATGTAACTTCAATATGTCAATCTGACGATGCTATTTCGATAGCGAAACGGCTGTCATTACATTTAAAGTATTTAAAGAATAAATAGTGAAAGTTAATTCAACCTTTTAGTTGTTTATTGTTCTGTCTTTTTATTTCTTCAAGAAAATCTAAAATGTGTGTAAAAAATCACAAATGTGTAGTATTTGAATGGCATTGGTGTGTATGAGTGAGTTTGGATGTTCAAGTAGGTATTTTGCATAATTCGACTTATCTGGTTGTTGTAATCTATATGCTCTACAGTGTTCACTAAATCTTATCAACATTTCTGTGCCGATGTACAAATTAACAATTCTTAAATAACTAACAATACATTTTTCATCACATATCAGCACAATTTTAAATTACTTTCAGAAGCTAAAACACCAGAACGGGTTAAGTTGTCAGCTTCGCATTCATACTTTGCAATATATGTGTGTCTTAGTTACTGTTTACCAAGTTGTAATTTTTAAAATTCCTCTACAGTTTACGTAAAAAATTAATCAAAATACAACTTTTGGTAGTTTACATTTGTAAGGGTTCTGAATTCAGAGGTATAGTCTTATTTATGAAAAAAAATGTCTAATGTACTTTCGTCTTTTTTGGCAAATAAAACTTAACATAAAAGGCCTTGAAAATATAAATTAAGCTATGAAAATTTGTGCCAAAATACTGTTTTTGGTACTGAATATAACAAAAAGAATTAAATCAAAATGTTGACCGGAATATCTTACTGATACACCATTAAAAATTATATATTGTGGGTTGATTCGAGTTTTATTGCTACTAATAAATGAACAGCAATAAAAGTAATGGTATTTATGATGATAACGATCAATTGATTTCCTAAATAATACATTTTTAATAACAATATTAAATTATTGAAGCCGGATCTGCACTCGACGACGTCTGTATGTTGGCCCCGAGTCTTCGCTTCGAGGAAGAAAGAAGTATATTATATATAGCTAATATTATTTTTATTGCCTGACTTTATTAATAATTTATTACATTTTTTCACGTACCGTATGAATACGACCATTGATTTTAACTAATAATAATTAATATTATTCCTTCTACGAATGTTTATGACTGTATTAAGCACCATTATAGAATCGTCGACCAAGTTGTACAACTGCTCTATTGTTCTACTTTGAGATAGGCCTTCTAACCATGATCTGATCATACAGAAAGAAATATTACAAAAAGTCCAAATATATGAAATACTTACTGTATATTGAGTAGCATATTGGAACTAAGAACCGGAACGTGTAACAAGGAAAGAGTTAAAAAATACTGTTTTTGTTACAGTTTTCATTTCTCTTCTTGCCAGAGGATATACAAAGACACATGAAATAGTGCAAAAAGAGTAACAGGCTCTTTATTCTCGGATGTGATGCGAATCTACTCAACTCAAAGTCTCTAGCAGCGAATTGAAAAAACAATCACACTGACAGCAGAATGAATATCAGGGAAAAACAGCAAGAGAAAAAAAAGTTGTTGGATAAATAGTGTCAAGAAAACTACAAGGAAAAGTAAAACAGTATGATGATCAACTGGGAACGGTACAAAGTAAAGTAAACGATACTACAACACGTCGAGAAACAAGAAAACTAATTAAAGAAAAAAAGGAAATATTAATTAGAGCAATATGGAGAAATGGATATTAATACAGTATTTTCAAAATTGATACTGAATAAATATAGACTTCAAGTCCTAAGTGCGTGTCTTTAGTTATGTAAAATAATACCCAACGCAGAGGAGGTGAAGCATCCATGACACAAATATTTCCAAAGGTTATAAAACATACATTAAGAGGAATATCATGAAGAGAATGTTTTTTATATCGACAAAAGACATAAAAACATTGCAAGCAATTAACAAATTGAAAAACGCAAATGTTCCAGACTTCGACAACATATCTGTCACATCTATTAAATTTGCTATTCAAATTGTTCTGCAGACATTGCAGGCTTCTAAAATAAGTAGCTTTAATTTTAAATGAGAAATATGCCCTTTAGAAAGCTCCCTAGCTTTGATAGAAGCATTGAAAGCTGAAGTAGTAGATTAAGATGACTGTAGGTTGAAGTACAGAAAAGCCTAAGTGTCTTTTACCATCTAACACAATCTACAATCTAAACTAATATCAATGGTATACCAATAATTTATGATTTTCCCAATTACCATTTCTTTTTTTCTTTTCCGTTTTTTGATACTTTATTGATAACTGTATTATATAAATGTTTTTCTTGCACTTGCTAAGTATCCCTTCATTTATGTTGATACATTTATTTACTTATATAGGTAAAAAGGAGTGATAATAAGATATCATTTCCTTGATTCGTTCCATAATTATACGTGAAGTCCAGTAACGAGTATTCTTTTGTAAAATAAACCCGTTATGTGAAGTGACTTCTATAGAAGGCTTTAACAATAAAGAAGATAAAAGCTTGGGAAGAATCGATCTACTTTACAGGTAGATCCTTATCAACTTTTCTATTAACTTACACGGTCAAATTTTTTTTCTTGGCTATAAACATACAGGTAAGCTTAGCAACTAAATAAGTCTATTTTTGAAAAAACTAGATATTAAAATTATTATTCTAAACTCTTGTAGCATTTTTTTATAAAAATCAAAATAAAGATGTTATGTGGCAACTACAAAGTAAGCTATACAGTGTGTAAAAGCCAAATGGAATAAATTCATTATTTCGGTTACTGTACATATTTATAAAAAATCCCGAAACACGTCAAATTTAAATTATAACTTGACATTCTTTAACGTGAAAATGCAACCCCTACCTTCAACCCCCTTAGAATGACAGGTACAACCCCCAATTTTTTAAATGGGAAGTATAGGCTTGTGATATATCATTTGAAAGGTCTCTTCATTCTCTATTCAAAAATGTTATTGTTTTTAAATTTAATGCAAAAATTAACATAAAAAAATTAATATCATGTTGTTACCGAAATTCGCTAAAATATATTCGAAACTTATTACAATATACTTAAAACTTATTTCCCGTTCAGGTCTTGATAATGAGAAAGTGAACAAAAACCATAGCAATGTGGTTTTTAGATGGTAACCATTAAAAAACTTTAAAGAATATCCGTGGCAACGCTATTTTAACAAGCAGTTGTAAATTGTTTTATTTAAGTTGTCATTGTTGTAATTTAAGTATAAAGTTTGTTCAATTCAATCCTGAAAATGGTTGGATTAACGGAAATGCATAAAATAACAGTTTTATAAATTATTGGTTACGGAGATAACATCCGAACACAACAGGAAGTAACTCGCCTATTTCATGAGAAATTTCCTAATTTACCGCCTATATCCCAAGGAACAATAAGTAAAATAGAAAAGCAGTTTCGCGAGTTTGGTCATGTAAGGCAGATAAAAAAAGAAGCTGCCAATGCACTGAGTAATGTACTCAAATTAGATGTGTTGCTTGAGTTTTAGGAAAACCCACATACATCGAGTAGACAGGCATCTACTACATTCAATGCTAGCCATACATCGATAGCAAACATATTAAAAGAAAATAAATTGCATCCGTATAAGATGATACCTACTCAGGAGCTCATGGAAGACGATTTTGATAGAAGAACATTTTTTGTGAGCAAATGATGGACATGTTGGATAACAATATTATCCAATTAGAAGACGTTATGTTTTCTGATGAGTGTACTTTTTTACTTAACGGTCATGCTAATCGGCAAAATTGCCGCTACTGGTCCACGGAAAATCCTCACTGGATGAGAGAAGAACACACTCAATACCCTCAAAAGGTTAATGTTTGGGCAGGGATTGTAGGGAACAATATCATTGGTCCCTTTTTTATTGAGGGCAACTTGAATGGCAACAATTATTTGGCACTACTTCAAAATGATGTCATTCCAACGTTGGCAAATTTATATCCTGATCCAGGTAACCCTCAAGTTCCAGCGAATACGATATCGTTTCAGCAGGATGGAGCACCACCACATTACCAACTTAATGCGAGGATCGATTGAATGGCCAGCGCGATCACCTGATCTTACTTATTAGATTTCTTTTTATGGGGATATGTGAAGAGCCATGTGTACAAAACTAAACCTTCTGATTTAAATGACTTAAAAGAACGAATAACGCTTGCGATTAGGTCGATCACGCCTGATATGTTAAATAATTTTAGAAGACAGTTTTATTTGAGATTAGGATGTTGCCAAGACGTTCGCGGAGAACATTTTGAACATCTACTTCATTAACATTCATAGTTCTTTTTCGTGTTCTACATTTTATTACGTTTTGCATTACATTTTAGTTTTTGATTGTATTGTAGCGAATTTCGGTAACAACATGATATTAATTTTTTTTATGTTAATTTTTGCATTAAATTTAAAAACAATAACATTTTTAAATAGAGAATGAAGAGACCTTTCAAATGATATATCACAAGCCTATACTTCCCATTTAAAAAATTGGGGGTTGTACCTGTCATTCTAAGGGGGTTGAAGGTAGGGGTTGCATTTTCACGTTAAAGAATGTCAAGTTATAATTTAAATTTGACTTGTTTTGGGATTTTTTATAAATATGTACAGCAACCGAAATAATGAATTTATTCCATTTGGCTTTTACACACTGTATAAGTGCAAACGGCAGCTGTTCATCGGTGAGCACTAGGTGTGGGTACTGTTGCCTAAATTATGATTAAATTTACAAACAAATAAAATAGTCTGATGGAAAAACCAATTAACTATATACCAAGTTAAAGTGTAATTTAATCAAAGTGTTTAAAGAAAATAGTTGTTAATGTTAGTAAGTATTACCACCGAACATTAACATTGTTTTTCTACGCCCGTACTATAATAATACACTTATATGTCCACAATCCGTTTCATAATGATATTCATTATAACACTAGTGTTATAATGGTTTTCATTAAGATACTGAACAATTGACTGCACACCACCTATATTTTACATTTAAGTAGGTATAAAGTAGGCGTCTCTCAAAAAATGTTTGACAGTTCTAACCTACATACATTCCAAATTCAATAAATTTTCCTAAACAGCTAAACCAAGAGCTCTAGTCTCCTTGAACTAAACTTTAAAAATTAATAATTATATTATCAAAAAGTCTGATATCAGCGATATAGAAGAATTACCCACATATATCGGAGAAAGCAGGAAATGCAGTACAAAATATTTTGGCTCAAAAATCTAAGAAAGTGTACGAATGGACTGGAGGAGTACAAATTATGTTTCGACATTCTCCGAAAATGGTTTGATAGCTTATTTTCAAGAATTGATGGAAACTATGTATTTCCAATACAATATTGAACTCTATTGAGAGTAACAACAATGAAATAAATGTAAATATTTCTTCCACTTTCAGATCAGTGGGATCTGGAATAAACTTTTCAAACTTCACAATAAATAATCTTAACATTTTCAAGAAATCAGATAAATTACAATTATTATTATTATGCCTTCGGCTCGTTTCGTATCCCAGTTAATGCTCGTGTATTAATAACCATCATTACATGATCGTTGCATAATGTACTATTATGTACGGTGGTATTACTATTATTACTTACATATTATCTTTGGCATAGACTAAGTTATTATAAAGTAAACTCGTCACAAAATATATCGCATAATTTTAAAAATTGAATTATGCTGTAAAATAAAATATTGCATTTTTCAGAATATTTTAATATGAGTGTATAAAGATATATAGATGTATAAAAGCCTAAAATATTTACAGTTTAAATCGCCTTTTTGTTGAAAAACAAAAAATGAATAAATTTTGATAAATCCTATTTGTATTATTTACATTTTAAAATTACTTCAACCAAATGAAAAACCCAAAGTCTGTCACAGAATTTTATTTTATTGTTGATGGAAAAACAATATTCGCAACTAGTTTCGGCCCAACATTGAGGCCATCATCAGGCTTAGTGTAAAATTAAAACAAATATAAGGACCACAATTAAAACATCAAATATAAAATTAAAAACATTTTTAAAACAAAGAAACAGATTAAAATTAAAATAAATGGGTTTTTCATTTGGTTCCCATTAGTCACATTTGAGATATGGATGGTTTACTTCGTTTAAAATTACTTGTTTGCAGTACGTTTGTTTAATTTTTCATTTGGAAGTGTTTAGAAACATTTTGAGTACAAATGAGTAATTTAACCCCAGATCAAGCAGCTCAAATCGTGGCTTTAGTTGAAGATGTACGATCTCAGAAATATGTATCTGAAGTCATGGGAACCAATCCAGCGGTTAATGAGTCTTAAGAAGGAAGAAACTGGAATTTATAGGTTTGTTCCAACAGGAAAATTGTAATCGTTCCTGAAGCCAAGTGTTTACCGTTGTAATAACGGTTCCAAAATAAAGTATGGTTGGAACGGTTTGGTTACTGTCTCAAATCACTGGAACGTATCAAACAGAACATACTTTTATTTTTACATGGTACAGAAAGTGTAGATATTTTGGTAAATTATATAATGACTAAAAAGGGTTGATGTATAAACTGAAGTATTTTTATTACTAATATTTAGGGTGTGTTCGGGGAGTACGCTATTTGCGCCATTTGGCGCTATCTAGTACTATAGCTCGAAAGCGTGCTCCCCGAACACACCCTTAGTTTTAAATAAGTACGCTCCCACAAAATTCAACAAATACAAAAACAACAAATCAAGCCCAGCCAAGTTGATAGATGGATACATGTACTGCGCAAGTTAGTTCCGTTGATACCTGCGTTCAGTCGAGTATCGAAATCATCGTTCTTGAACCGATTCCATAACGATACCAAATCGGGTTGGAACAAAACAATTATCGTTCACTGAACGGTTCTTTCGTGCTTGGAACGCATTTTTACTATTGCACATGCGCGTCACCGTTCCAAGAAAGGTTTCTTGATGTGTTGGAACAAACCTTATAATAGAAGACCAGTTCCAGGACGACCTAGGTGTACTTATCCTGCAGATGACCGTTATTTAAGAATTCAGACTTTGCGAACTCGTCATGTTACAGCCAGGCAACTGCAAAATGTTCTCTCTGGAGTCCGTAATGTTAGAATATCTGTCAATACGGTTAGAATTAGATTAAAGAATTTTGGAATCGGATCCAGAATGTCTGTTACTGCTCCATTGTTGACCAGAGCACACCAAGTAGCACGTTTAAGGTTCGTAAGAGAATATGTTAATTGGGATATTAACGATTGGGCTAATATTCTTTTTACGGATGAATCAAGATTTTTACCTTATAGATTCAATAGACGTATTCCAGTTTATAGACGCGCAGGTAAGTGATTTTCTCAGTGTAACATAAGAGCAGCCAGAAATTATAGAGGTGGTTCGATTATGGTATGGGGAGGAATCTGTTTTGAAGGCCACACGGAGTTAATTGTGTTTCTTAGGGGATCACTGACAGCTGATCGGTGTATAAGGAAGATTCTTGATGAAAATATAGTGCCATTAGTTCCAATCATTGAAGAGAATTTTATTCGAATGCAGGAAAACGCTCTCCTGCACGTTGCCAGAATAACATAATGGATCCCTTGGGAACGCCAGATTTTAATTGCAAATAATCTGAATGAATTCCATTTAAATCAACCCTTTGTCGCCTATTGGATAATATTAATGCAATAATTAATAGAACAGCAGTTTCAGAAAAGCCCAAATAGTGTAATATATTTAGTAATAGTCTATGGTTTATGGTATCAAATGCACGTCCAATAAAATTAATGATGTACATAAGCCTTGATCAGTTGATGATGCAATGTCATCCAAAACATTAAGAAGAGCAGTTGTACAACTATAACCCTTTCGGGAAACCCGATTGAATTAGAGGAAATAGTGAAAATGTGTTTATAAGTTCCCTAATTTGAGCCTGAATAGCTCTTTCTAAAATTTTAGAAAGAGTTGGTAAAATACTTATACCCCTTAAATCTTTGTATTCCTTAGGATTTTCTACTTTTGGTAAAACAGCAACTACTGGCGTTTTTCAGCAGGTAGGTATTTCACTATTAATCAGACAATAGTATATTATGTTACTAGGAGTAGAAGGCCAACATTATTGTTAAGCCCAGGTTCTTGCACTGCCGAGGCGCTAGCCGAGGCTGTGCAAACTGGGCGAATTTTGTCATTGGTATGCATCATATTATTAGTAAGTTGATTGTCGATTATTGTGTCAGCGATTCCAGAACTATTGGTTGTTCTTGACAATTAAGTATTTTTTGTGCAGTTTGTGTTTTACTGGAAATGGAATCATCTAAGTACCCTTCAGCAACACTGGTGGATTTCCATCCACCATGCCGCTTTAAAGCGGTAATATCACCTCCGTTGTCAACTAAAATAGTTGCGGAAGTCCTCCGAAGGCAATGTCCTGTATATTCATGAGGATTTGTTAATTTTAAAAACGTAGCAACGTCTTTTGGTACGTTTGATATTTTGTGAATACCCATTACCACACGGTGACATTTACCATTCTGGTATTTAATAAAAAATCGCTGCAGGCCAATATCATACGGATGAAGAGCCGTATACTGTCTTACCAAATTCAAATAAAAATCGCCAATTATAGTAAACGACCGTTGTTTTTTGTTTTTTGTGTTTATGATTTTAACCAAAATTAAATTTCCCAAATCTTGGATTTCGCTAGACTTTAAATTAACAAGTTCATCGCATCTACGGGCTCCTGTGACTCCAAATATTAATATAACCTAAAACAAACGTTGAAATAAATAAAAAAAACCTGGTAGCTCTGGGATTAGAACCGCTGACCTTCGCGACCGAAGACAAAAGCTCTGCCACTGAGCTACCGTCATCAAATGTTATAAGTAGGAAATGAGGTAATATTTGCTGTCAAGTTAAATATTGATCTGCGAGTAGATATCACTGTCAACGGTTTAATAAACGAAATAATGATTAAAAAGAAATAAGAAAGTACCTACCTTTGTTGCTAAATAAACATTATTCGGTGCATCCTTGAGAAATTTATCAAATGATCTTTTGTTAAAACTTTTGATTTTTTCGGTGTATAATTTTCCCCTTGGAGCTTTATAAATGCAATTAATTTGCTATATTTTTCTAATTTAACATTATGTTTAATGTTTAATTGACTTTTAATCTGTGAATACTTTTAACTTTCTGGACAAATTCGTGAGGTATGAAAGCATAACGTTTTCCGTATATTGCTGTACATTATATTCATTGCACCATTTTAGAAATTTTTCGTATGCAAAATCATACAGTTTACGCGACTTCGTTGGAATTAGAGTTTCAATACTGGAATTAGCTATTTCAACTAATTCCGGAGGCGTACATTGTAAGTCTTGAGACATTTTTGCAGTTTTAATTAGGTAGGAACACTTTCAGAGTCTGACACTTTTCAAAACTAACAAAACATCAAAATTAAAGGAAGGAAATTGACAGTTCCTGCCTTCTTGATTATAACACCCATAAGACGTTACTACCGTTTCTTATTATTTTGTTACTAGTATAATAATGAGAGTTCATTATTGTACTAGTAAAAGAATAGGCTATTTCTACTATTTGTGTTGAAGAACATAATACAGTTTTTATTATACGCTTGAAGAAAAACATTTATAATATGCGTTAAATATTAAATATGTGGACAGCATAAGTTTTGTGCTTAAGGCATCGCAACCAATAGCATGAGTTTTAATATTACATAAAGTTTTATACACAAAATGATTATCCATCTTTTTAAATGTAAAGTTATTGTAAATTAGATTGTTATTGCTATACCAACTCAGGAGTTTTTCAACGGGAGTAATATTCGCCACTGAGTTAACCAAAAAATTATTTATTTCATTAGGTTTACTTAAAGTAGGAGGTAAAGTATTTTACTTTTCAGAGATCATTTTATTATCTTTTAAAGGTTTCCAAATATCTTTACTATTAGAATGTTTAAATTGGTTGAGGAAATAATCTCTTTTTCTCTTTTTATTAGCCAAATTTGTATAATTTTTTAGATCTTTATAGACTTGCAATTTTAACTACTACACTTTTATATTTAAAAATTATTTAAAAAATCGGAAATGATCTTATGGAAAGACACTGCAGATGTTTAACGAAGTTGATTATATAAAGTCGAGTGGCTAAAGATGCGGATCAATAATAATTCACTATTGTAAACGGCAGAATAAGATGAAAGAAATGCCTCTATATCAATTATACTTAAAACCCCTTTTACTCATTTTCTCAGGAGATTATCATATGATTTAAAGCTGTCGTTTTTGCCAATATATAACTGGTCAAAGAGAAACTCGTTCAGATTATGTGGTTGTTTACTTGTTTTTGATTACAAAAATATAAGCGAGTAGAATATGATGAATGGGGCGAGTTTAATAATTTTTAAAAAGTGAAATTTTTCACATTTAAACGTAATGGCACACAACTACCTTATTATATGCACTTTCCACAAAATTTATTTCTTCTAGACTCTTAAAAAATTTTATGATTTACGGCTTTTAATATCCGATAAAAATAATTAATTATTATCAGTTATTACATTCGGTGCATACGAGGGTAAGTTGAATAGGATGTGAGGTTACAATCATACTACCTCTTCCTCAGGTCAATCTTCATGACTATATTTGCAAATAGTTGTATTCACATTCAAAAGATGAAAATTGTAAAGCAGAATTTGTGCAGACGGACATTTTGGTTTTGATTTGGTTTTAGTATTGGAATTGTAAATTAAGATTTTTTAACTCTCAGTAATGTGTGTAATCGGAAACAAATGAAACAATTATGTGATTTTTTGGAAACTGCCAGCTGAAATTTGTGTTTGTCAAAATCGTTGGAAAAGCAATAAAAAGAGGGCTAGAATTGAAAAGCAAACAAAGGATATAAAAAAATAAAATAGATAAAAAATTTATAAAAAATATAAATGACAATTTAATTCACGTATAAAAAATCCCATAAGCCGCGTGATTTTGTCATTATGACAGCGAAAAAAGTTTGCCCTAACTTTTCCAGCGACAATAACGAACCTAACTTTTGAAAGCATGACAACCAGCATTGTAAACAAATTTTTGATAACGTTATGTCAATTTTTCTCAAACTTGCGTTGTCAGAAAATATTTCATTTGTGGAAATGTCGTGATTTGGAGAGTCTTCGAGTGAAAAATTGAAAAATCCATAAATGATAATGTGCCTCGAAATACTGTGAATTCAACTACATCAATTTGGCGACAATTTGCGATTTTTTGTTTGGAAAAAAAATATGAACTCATTGCAGAAACTTCCACTGAAGAGTTAGCTTCTATTTTATGTGACTGGGCATTCAACATGAAGAAGAACAATGGAGAAGATTATAAAGAGTGCAGTCAAGACGATTTGGAACACTTCAGCAAAAATGTTACAAGAGAAGTACTTTAGAGATTATAATAGTATATTAAACAACGCATTTCATATGGAATTCTGTTATGACACGAGTTCAAGTTTAAAAAACGAATCGCGAAGCGATGAGTTTTTTAAAGAACGAGTGTCACAACAGCCATATGAAATAAGTTGTTTATAATATTTTTTATATTTTGCCCTTTTTACCATTTTTTAAATTCATTTTTTATTTTTATGTAATTACGAAAATTTTTATTATAAAAAGTATGTCGGCAACACTGTGTAATTTATAAAATTTGACAGTTGTGACATTTAAATTATCAAATGTTAATGTTTTAAAATATTTTAAAATGAATAATATACCAATAATAATATATTATATAAGTAAAATATTATATTCATATTCACAGATACTTTCTTAAAGAACAATATAAAATTAATAAATTGCTATTAGCCACAAATGCCATTGTCAATAGTCTTGCCTTTAGATACTTCACTCATGTCGCCAACCATTTAAAACAAAAATTTGCGTGCGTAAAAGTTACATTACGATACGCAAATGCGTTTTATAATGAAGATTTTTATAAGTGCAAAATATAAAAAAGAATTTTTAATCCGTTCACGGACATACAGTTTAAGAAAGCGAGAAATGCACGCGACACAAAACGCAAAATTTTACAAGCAATCCCAGAAAAAAGGAAGGTGAGTTCTAAAGCTCTCACAAAACGAGATATTTTTGAAATGGCACTGTCCTGGAGTGAAGAAGAACCTGTAGGCCTTCAAAGAAAATTTTATCACATTGCTGCGTATGAATTGGCTTGGAGAGGTGGAGAAGCAGCAAATTGTAAGGTATTCTATTTTAAAATCGAGACAGACAACCGTGGAAGAGAGACCGGAAGAGTTGAATATAACCCAGTGTTTTCGAAGACAGCACAAGGGGGAAATAAGAAGTTGGCCGACAGTAAATGGTTGGTAACAAACACTGCAGAAGATTCTGTATGTCCAGTAAGATTGTTTAAAAAACTTATGGGAAGACGGGGAAACCATATCACATGTGAAAAGGTTTTTTTAACTCCAAATCCTTTCTAGCAAAAAACAAATTCGAAAGGACGGTATAAGAATTCTCCTATTGGGATAAACGAAATATCTAAATGGACCAAATCTTCGGCAAAAAATATTGGGCTTGATATCAAGCGGGTGAAAATTACGAACCATTCTAATCGAGCTGCCGCTGTAACTGAATTGTCCAGAAGTGGTATAGGTGAACAAAAACTTGTGAAAATTACGGGACATAGTAACCCATCATCATTAAAACCGTACCTTCAGTTAGATGAAGAACATCATAGAGAAATCAATGGTTCCATTCGTACTACCATCCAGGAAACAGTCACTACCAATGCTCAAAATACTAGCATGCAGAAAAATATTAACAAAAGACACGAAGCTTCTGAAAATCAAGCTATTTTTAATAATTGTGTTTTTAACAATTGTACTTTTCCGTTAAATTAAATAAACTAATTTACATCTCATTTTTTAATTTATTGATTTAGATATTCATTAAATTGTCTTACCTCTTACCTCTTTTTTTTTTTGGCGAAGTAAACTTGACATTTATAATTCGAATTTTGTTGCCATTGGGTAATTCAACTCAAAAAACTGCCAGAAAAAATTACTGTTGCCAGGCAACAAAATTCTTATTGATACATGTCAAGTTTACTTCGACAAAAAAAGCTCTCGTGTAATTATAAGTGACAAATTTAGGTTTAAATGAGCAGATATTTTCAAATATATAGGAATGAAAATCATTGATTAAAAAAGATACAAAAATGGAGATAACAGTAATACAAGCTAGGAATCAAGTTTACTATAAATATGTCTATAATGCAGATTGAAGTAGAGGACACACAAAAATGAAAATATAAAAAGTGGCAATCAGGCCAGTCTTTTCCTATGGAATTGAAACTACTACCAAATGAAGAAGAAGAAAATCTAAAAATATTTGAGATTAAAATTATAGAAAAGATACATGGAAACCAAGTCAAGAATAATATCGAGGACAAAGAGGTATACGCCAGGGGTTTGTCCTCTTGCTCACCCTATTTAACATCTACTCGGCGAAAAATAAACAACATCAGATACGCAGCTGACACTGTTATACTTGCAAGTAGCCTAAGATGATATCAAAACCTAGGCTCAATCCGGTGAAGTAAAATGCAGAATCGAGAAGGCAAGAACTATATTCAATAAAATTAAAACATTTTTATCAGCAGAAACTGAAAATAAGAATGTTACATCCTTCCAGTCCTTTTGTACGGCACTGGGGCATGGACCATAACAGAGACTTTAATGAAAAATCTCTAAGCGTTCGAAATGTGGATATATTGGACAATTCTATGCATCTCATGGATTGAGCACACAATTGACGAAGAAATTCCTAGAATAATGTGTAAAACGAACGAAGTGACATTCACAGTAAAGAGAAGAAAAATGGAATACTTCGGAGATGGAGAAGAAGTTCGTGGCTGCAAAACCTGCACTAATGGTTTGGAATCACATTTTTGGAATTGTTAGGACAGCTGAAAGAATAAGAATAGCCATGATAACTGCCAACGTTCGCAGAGAATAAGACATCACAAAAAGAAGAAGATTAATTTTGACACAGATGACATACTTAAAACTGAAAACATAGTAAAAATAATTGATGCTTCAAGGCTAAAATGGTTAGCATATAAAAAGGGTGAAAGACAAGAATTATGTCAATAATGTCACAGAAAACCAGAATAAAAGAAAGGTCAAAAGATTAGATGAAAGACCAAGTAAAGAGGGATCGGTTGAAAATGAAAATATAAGGATGGAATGGAAAAGTTAAGGAAAGGAAGGAATGGAAGAAAGTGGTTAAAACCAATAAAAGGCTTCAGGAAATTGTGTGGAATGACTCATCATTAAAAAAACGAGTAGATAGTCCCAAAAAGGAATTGCATATATATAAATTCGTTGTTTTATATTACGTATTATGGTAGACAGGGAAGATGACCTCGCCATTATTAGTAAATCTTGGTTAAACTTCATTACTTGTGATTTTTTCCATCAATGATATTAAAATGATCTTCGAATCAAGATGAAAGAAATAAAAAAATGAAAATTAAAGAAAATTACACGGTAGAATGGATGTGAATAATTAAGGACTTTTTTAAAATTTAACATTACCAACGGTAACTTTTTATATTGCCGACTTTATTACAAACTTCTTCTATTATTTTAAATAGGAAATTAATTTAATTTGCAAAAACAGCTGCTTAAATAAATAAGTCATAACAATAATTATAAAACCTAGATGTTAACCCCAAGGGATTATCGTAGATATTTTTTATACCGGTATAACTGCGCATTGAGAAACCATGAAAAATATTTTTTGTAAAGTTGTTTTTTAGCAATGAGTAGTGGAAAACTTTTCTTCGTTGACCTGCTAAAGAAATCTTTTTATTCA
This sequence comes from Ophraella communa, assembly GCA_035357415.1. Classification (NCBI taxonomy): domain Eukaryota; kingdom Metazoa; phylum Arthropoda; class Insecta; order Coleoptera; family Chrysomelidae; genus Ophraella; species Ophraella communa. Next base: position 30,112,145 of record CM068991.1, on the reverse strand, counting down.
CATTTATGCCACAAATTTGCAGTAATTCTATTTTTTAGTTTTAAGTCAGTGTTCTTACCCCGAATTTTCACTGAAAAAGCTGCCATAAGGAACTGACATTATTTTTTCATTTAAAATTGCAGAAGAAGTTAATATATTGTTGTTAATGTTTAATTCTAAATATTTTCAACTTTCTGACAGTAAAGGTTGATATAATCAATTTTATTAAATTGCTGAGTTAAGCTGTGTCATTCTCTGGTCAGATAATAGATATTTACGTTACTAGTTCGGTAAGGACACTTTTACAGTACGAGTGGGATGTTTACTCTCACTTAGCTAAGTCCGGAATTGGAAACTAGTACTGTAAAAGTTTACTGTACCTACCCTAAAACATAAAAGAACAGTGAAAAAATAAAATATGGGTAAATTTATCGGCGTTAGATATTTTTGAAATTTGCATTCAATGCCAATATTATACTGTCAGTGATTGTTTTATCCAATTTTTACGAAATAGCTCAAGATTAATCCATTCCTGAGAACGAAAATATAACCGTTGATATTAATATAGGCAATAAGTTTGAAAACTTAATGAGTTTTTATTAGTCTTTAATATAAAAAAGCCTGACAAGGTCAAATTGATTTAAATTTCAATAAATGTATATGAGTTTTTAATATAAACTTTCTTTACAGGATATTTATATGTAATGTAATATATTACGAGCTACTATCCGATAAAATTTTATTTTCTGGATTGAAATCAAGTACGTAAAGGTACGTTTTAGGGCTCACTGTGAAAAAAACAAATAATTATGTCAAACTACAAACTTTTTAAAATTGGAAAATACCTGGAGGGTAGATTTTTAACTGAAATATTTCTGGGTATAATTGTTTCCTTACATTGTTTATCTTTAATAAATTTACCTATTTCATAATTTTATACACCAAATAAACATGCAAATTGTAGCAAGGTTTTTACAAACTAAATTTAATTTGTTCTGAAATTTGTTCTATTAAATTGATTAATTTTTTAAAAAATTTTTAATTCCGAAAAAGTTTATTTTTCAGTAAATTGAGAGTATCCCTTGTAAGTATACTTATTTGTCGTTAAAAGTAAAATAATTTTGATAAGATCTTGATCAATATCTTTAGAAAGGCGATATTAATCTCACACGGCGAAAATCGATTCATTTCAAGATTCGGTAATTACTAAAAATTGTTTGTTGTCCTCACTTTACATAATTTTCATCAAAAAAATAACAATCACAACGAAAAATAAACTACGCCTTACTTTTCAACTTTCCTTTAACTTGATTTTTATTATGAGTACAAATTTTAGAGATCTTGTAGTTAAATATTTCTTTTTTATTGTACAGGATTTAACTTCGTGTAAAATAAATAAAGAGAGGTACTAATAAAGAGGCAATAAAAAATATTTTTTATGGACTTTCACAATTTTTTTACCCCTAAATAAAAGGTTCTTTTTTACGCCCACTAAAAGTCTTCTTAGTCATTTTGACCATTTTCAATTTACTTAAGGCTATTTTTAAGGATAAGTATTATTATCCATTGGTGCCGTAAATTTTGGTATGAAACAATTCTACCTTGAATAGCTATTGTGGATAAAAGTTTTTTAAGAAACGTGTAAAACAATTTTTTATTTACTTTGAAGAGTAAAATTTAACACACCAATATTAGAACAAGAAATGAATTCCAAGGATTAAAATCTATATCAAACCGAAAAAGTGATTCCAAGCAAAATATGTTCGGTTTTTCGCGAATAACTCGAAAATTATGTACCTTATCAAAAGAACTGTGGAAACAAAGTTTGTAGCTTTTAAAAAGAACAAGAAAATTCTTGTTTTTTATTTTTATAATCTTTCCAAGACCAATACGAACCGAGATACGTCATGTTAATGATTAGCTTTTTTCATCATATGCAAAAGTTGATAGATACCGCTGCATTTTTCGAGGAAACCTGACAAAAGTACTAAAGAAATCAATAAAATATCCAAGAAAACTAAATTGTAGCATTTTGATTGACTAGATTTTCTATACAGTGAATATTTGGCGAGGTAACGCTATTTTAAACAAGTATTTACCATGTAGCACCACCTTTTTTGAGCACCCAATTAAAATCAAGGGATCTTAAGGAATTTAATTTACAGATCCTTGTAGCTATTAAAAATCTCTACAAAATCGTTTAAAAAAGGCTCAAAAATTGAGGAAATACGTTGAAAATCCGAAAAACTAATTAAAAACATCGATTTCTTCGTCTAAAAATTGTTACTTTCTATCAGGAATAACTTAAAAAATATTAGATTTGCAAACAAAATGTGTGAAGAATTTTTTTTCTTAGAATAATTATTTTTTCAATCGATCCCTGTAGTTAAAATGAAATAAAAAAATGTCCTCCCCCAAGGCTTAATCCTTGGGCTATTTCCTACCTTCTGTTAAAATTTCAAGAATAATTTTACATGTCAATACGTGAAATTCTATGTACTTACATTACATTGTACTCTGGACTAAGTGATTATTACATAACACTAAAAACAATTATAAATAATTACATAAAAACAAACAAAGACAAAATAGAAACTACACTAATCAACAATATCGTATTTCGCATTTCTTGGTAAATTAAGTAAGTACACTTTAAGAAGCTTTTTTAATAAATTAACTGAATTATTTGGGTTTATATATACGCGATACATATTAGGCCATCAATTATAAAACTTTGGAGCTAAGTACAGACATTATTTTCTTTGCCCAACTGTTCATAAACGGAATTTTTAAATGTACTTAATTTAGTACGAGTAGAATATTAATGATCTATTTTAGTAAATCCAGCTTTATTGAACTAAAATTGGGAAGAAAAGACCCCATTTTGAGTAATTTTGTAATTTTTTATTACTAATGCTACAAATTCGCAAAGCATGGACTACACATAAAACACGTAAACATATAAATTAGCGTGTTTCAACCGATTCTAGTACCGTTTATGGCCTCCTCTACTTCTTCTTCTTATTACTGCATTCATTCGCCTTGGCATACTGGAGATCAGATTTTCGATAACATCTTGGGGAATATTCTTCCATTCTGCTATTTCTGCATCTACCAGTTGATTATGGTTAACAGGTGAGGGCCTATGACTGCGAACTTTCTTTTTAAGAGCGTCCCATAGATGCTCTATGGGATTTAAGTCGGGGCTGTTGGCTGGCCATTCCATTAACTGAATATCAACTGCATTTAAGGAGTCAATCACTTGCCTAGCCACGTGGCGACGGGCATTATCTTGCATGAATACAAAATTAGGCTCTACGAAGATGTTCAACTATGACATGTTCGAGATAATAATCCGCATTCATGATCTCATATGAATAGACACCAACTCTGTACGACCGTTAAAACAAATTACTTCCCAAACATAACAGTGCCTCCACCAAATGGAATTTTTGGAGTAATATTGCATCTTGAAAATCTCTCTCCTGGCCTTCGCCAGACACGCTCACGTCCGTCCGAAGATTTTAAGTTGACTCATCTGAAAATAAAACGTTCTTCCAATCATCAATCGTCCAGTTTTAATGATTTCCAGCGAAACGTAGTCTTGCAACTCTGTGTTCTCTGGTTAGCAAAGGTTTTTTCGCTGGTCTTCTATTGCTCAATCTATCTTCCTTTAGACGTCTTCTCGCAGTTCGAGATGATATCAGGACATTGGAAGGAATTGCCAACTCATTTTTTAACATTGTACCAGTGACTGTCCTGTTTCTAAGAGCAGATAGCCTCAGAAAGCGGTCATCTCTTGCATTCGTTGACCGTTTGCGCCCTTGTCCTGGTCTGCGATTGTAAGGTCCTGGTCTGCGATTGTAAGATCCTGTCTGGATTGAAGCGTTGAACCTTGCGACTTATAGTCGAATGATTTCTTCCTAACAAATTCGCAACATAGCGCATAGAATGTCCTACTTCCAGTAAAGTTGATGCCTTTACTGCGTCCTCAATCGATAAATCTCTGCGACGATTCATTTTTTAACACTAAAACTCTTAAAACTAATACTACTAACAAATGAATACTTCTAGCAAATGAAATCTTTTGTTAATCAACGATTTTTCTAACAACAATGTGCTTAACTTTTGGAGACCATGTAAAATTATGACAATAATTATGCTCTTGTCACTCGAAATTTTGACAGCAGGTGTCTAGATTATCAACAGACATTCATCCGTATTAGTAACAAAAACACAGTAACCTTAAGCTTAAGCAGATCGTTATCTTAAAATTAAAAAAAAAAATTGAGTCTACACACTAGTCGACTAGTTTTCTTTTCATAGCTTTTTTTAAAATTAGGCCTAACAATAGCTTCCCCAAATTCCTTAGGACATATACTAGTACAAAAAACCAGTACATAGAACCAAATTTATGCCTAGGTGTCTACTTAATATACGTATAAACAAATCGTATTAAAAATTTTATGGAGATTAAAAATTACGAAGGTATACCTATTTTTATTTATTTATTATGAAGGATCTGTTTTCATGTCTTACTCAAAAATTTATACAGTTTATTTAAAACATAAAAGTCTGTAGATGTAAGGAATCGAGAACCTCTCAATGGCTTAAAGAATTAAATAATGCTTGAGTCATATTGTCATAAAATCTCATAGAATATCTGTTTTCATAGTCAAGGGCACTCAGTTCGATACAGATTATTTCAAAGCTTGTATGGATACCAAAGTTCAAGGGAATCAGGGGAATGGAAAGGCTGATAGGGTAGGTCCAAAAACTTCGTTGACAGGACCTGAACCCTTTCCTTGAATCGCAAATACATCTAGAAAAGCAGCCATCAGAGAGTGGGTGGAAAAGTACATTTAGACAGGTACAGGCTAAACATTTCATTCGCGGACATTCGGCAAACTTCAAAGCATACCTACTTTTACACGATCGAAAGTCAGTAAGGGCGATAGTAGGACTGTAGGTTCTATAGGTACATGAGTCTTATAAGCCAGACGAAGGTAAACTTATACAGATCTGGAAGAGGAAGAAACCGCAAACCACGTCCACTTTTATTTTTTATCCATAATACGTATTTTTACTTAAGCAATTTAATTGACTTATAAGTTTATTTGGCGAATCCAACTTTTCTAAAAATGTTTGGAAAACAATATTTTTAGAACAAATTATACATTTTTTGAGACTAGCACTTATTAAAAACTTAGTGGATTACTGTATTTTTCGGAAACACAAACAATGATTGTAGATACGGTTTGCAACAATTAACTTAGTAATTATTAAAGCTGAAAAGCTTATTAGGTTGTAAAATTATTTGATACAATAGTTATCTCTATAAATAGTTTTTTATTTTTTATTTTGCTCTTAATGTAGTAGGTAAAGTTCTGTATTGAATGAATTTGTTTTATGGCGAGAATTTTAAAAACGATTTTCATTTATCTCTAAAATAATTTAAAATAATTGCTGCTACTTGTATTCCAGTAATTGGCTAATAATACGTTATTTTGTTTAATTAAGAAAACATTTAAAATGGCTAATGCGTCAAATAACAATAGTAAATATGTATATTTAAAAATGAGGAATTGTATAAACCTAACATTTACATCTAAATGTTGTTTAGCTTTTAACTTACCAATATTTATTATATCATTACAGAAAATTACACTTTTTGCAACCATTAATTATTAATGTTAATAGTTAATTTTAAACCAAAGTTTTTCTACAGTGTGTTATTATAAAAAAGACCGACTAAGAAATCAGCAATAAAGACAAGTTTTTAAAAATTCTTAACTTATGTTGACAATGTTTAGCTATTCAACTAGTTATGGAGATTGTATTAATATGTTATTATTTTTATTAAATTGATTAATTAATCAAATTTTGATGTTTCATTGATTACACTAAAAATATCTATTAATAACTTGTGGAAGAATTTAATTTGTTTAAAAAATATCTGAAAAATAATTATCTTCAAAAAGTAACATAATTGAGTGAATCACAAGAAATAGTATAGTCCATCACAAGATATTTATTCTTGACTTACTACCTAAGCTATAACGATTATCAATAAAAGTAAATTGTTCATTGTAAAGAAATCTTTATTATATAATATAATAATATGTAGTGTTGGGAATTTGTGTTACATTTTGGTGAAATATTACACTACTAACCATTGTCAACTGATTTATGTAATATACAGTATGACGCAAATGTATGTAATAAATTCATTAATTTCAGAAACAGACGACTTTAAAAAAATCTTAAAACACGTCAATTTTAATTTTTGAATGGCCATCAACTGCTATAGATGTGTTGGACATTACGTCATTAGTGATGGCGTAATGACGTCATCGACAATTTTTTTAGATACAAACCGAGGTTGCCTTTGCAACAATGTAATAATTTGAATATTTATTTCTACAGGGTTAACCTAAACTGTTGGTTTATTATTACAATCAACTTGGAATAAATGTTTACTTAAATACTATTAAATAACAAAAAATGTTCAAATTGCCAACCTTCAGCAATGATACAATGAGAAATGCTAGCAGTAAATTCTTTCCTAACGTTTTCGAGGACTTCAGGTGTTATTTGTGCAATTTCCGTTCGGATTCGCTCCTTCAACTCTTCTGCATTATTCGTTCGATTTTAATATACTCTGTTCTTTAAATATCCCCACAAAAAAAATCTAAAGGAGTCAAATCTGGAGACCTTGGTGGCCATTCGATAGGACCCTTCTACCCATCCACCTTCCTGAGAAAACGTTATCAAGGTAATTTCGTACCTCAACCCCATAGTGAGGGGGAGCTCCATCCTGTTGGTACCAAAAACCATTTCTATTTGGAAATAGCTGATTCAGCTGTGGCAACAGATAATTTTGAAGAAATTCCAGATAACAAGCAGCAGTTAGGTTTTCCTAAAAAAATGGCCCTACAATTTGATTGTTTATAATGCCTGCCCAAACATTCACCTTCTCGGGATATTGTGTCCTATACTCTTTCATCCAATGTGGATTTTTACTTGCCCAAAATCGACATGTCTGGCGATTTACGTGACCGTTCAGTATAAAAGACGCTTCATCTGAAAAAAGTACCTTTTGTATAGAACCCGGATCTCTGTTACATTGTTCCATAACGATTTCGCAGAATTCGATTCTTCTATCAAAGTCATCTTCTAATGGCTCCTGGACCAGATGTTCTTTGTATGGATGCCACTTCTCCTTTTTTAGCACTCTTACAACAGTTGATTGATGGACATTATTATCTAGTGCAACCTGCCTAGAACTGGTATGAGGATTTTCTTAAATAATAATGTATAAATAAACCAACAGTTTTGGTTAACCCTGTAGAAATAAATATTTAAATGATTAAATTGTTGCAAAGGCGATAAGGAGACCTTTCAAATGAGCTGTCACGTGACCTCGGTTTGTATTTAAAAAAATCGTCGATGACGTCATTACGCCATCACTAATGACGTAATGTCCAACACATCTATAGCAGTTGATGGTCATTCAAAAATTAAAATTCATATGTTTCAAGATTTTTTTAAAAAGTCGTCTGTTTCTGAAATAATGAATTAATTCCATACATTTGCATCATACTGTATGTATTTAAGTTTTATTTAAAATATTGGAACCCAAACCACAAATTTAGAATATGAATGTTTTTAATATTTAGTTCATTAAACACAGCCCTAATATACATTTTAAATAAATAATAGGTTAGGTTTAACGTTCTCCGAGCAGTTTAAAAAAAGTCAATGGGTGACTTGAGTTAATTATGGCACAAACCAAACCAAACCAAACCAAACGAAACAACCTATTCCTTTGAAGAACATGGCAATAGCGCAGAATTTGCTTCATTTCGTATTCCACACTGCATAAACGAAAGTCCTACCTTGATTAGGTGGTATCGAATATGACAGTACCCTTTGCACAGCTTGATTAGACTATTTGGCAATAAACGCTTTGAGTGAGCTAGCCCAGGGATATCTATCCAATGCTGAGGTTTTCCTCTAAATTTATATCAAGATAGTCTCTACGGCAGCATTTTTTTTCGCTCCCCTTCTTGCAAGAAAGTAGGCTTGATTATCATCAACCAGCCGGTTTTAACTCGGTTTCTGACAGGCCAAATCTTCTTATTTTTCTGGTACCATGACCGTCAACCGATCTTTGGTTATCATGTTGGCTACCATGTTGTCCTTTTCTCTTGTCCTTTTACTCAGAACTGCCACAATGTAGAATGCTTATTATTCTTATTGCTTATTTTTCCTTTGTTTGAAGGAACCTCTACATTGCATTTTCGCTGGTTTTGATCAGCCCATCCTTTCTTCACCTTTGCATGTGTGTCGTACCAGGTTTCATCCAGATAATAAATTGGTCTGCCGCAGTCTCTATATTTTGTGAGGGTTTGTAAATATTCGTTTCTCCATACAACCAGTAATATAATACAATGGAAGTGATAACCAGACGGTCGTTAATCCCTAATAAAAATAGTTCACTGGATCTTGAAGTGAATAATACAGCATCCAAGGGTTTTCTCTTACACCAGTATTTAGAGTGTTTGTTTTAATTATATGTTTGTTTTTATGATAATGGTTGATCAACTCATAATTCCATCGCAAATAAGATTTGTTGAGATGTCAATTCTCGGTTTTCTGCTCTACATTCTAACTCCCACATTTGATATTTTCAGCTATCACCGTCGTGGTAACTGGCATAGCTCGAGCAATGACCTTAATGCTAATATCTGAAGTCCAGATAGTTTAGTTGATGCTGGAATCGACTAGGCTACTACACCAGGTGATCATTGGTTTTATTGTGGTTTAATAAATCCATTAAATTTATTTGGGGTTCATCCCCCATGAGTTTTACACACCCTTCTTGGGTTCCAGAGGGATGCCCTAGCTTTGTTTATAGTTCTTTTCTGACTGGAGTTTCCTACTTAAGATAATTCTCAAATATTTTACTTCCTCCATAAATGAATTAGATACCCATTCCGAAATACTTTTGGACCTTGTTTCTATTTTATTATTTCTATTTGTAAAAAGAACTACCACTATTATAATATGGGAGTTTACAGACATCTGTTCCTCGGCACACCTACTGTGAAGGACATTTAGAGCTGTCTGGAAAATAATATAGATTTGTAAATCTTATTATGTCTATCTTAAAAATTATGGGATTATGAGGCTTGTTGAGATTCAAAGTGGAGATCCAATTTTAAATCCAAGAATCCCGAAAAAAGCTACATAATGAAGATGATTACAAAACAGAGTGTGCTGAGTGTTCATCACATTGGTTATTAGCTGTATTCCCACCGTAATTTATTAATTGTATTTTACCTGGAGCCATTCCTAGGCATAGTGAATAGCGTAGCCAGAGAAACAATATCGAACTGAGTAAAACGAAGGAGACAATCTTACTGGTTCGAGCTAGAGGGTTTAAGGCAGTCAAAGGCATTTGTAGGAGAACTCCCCTAGGAATAGCGGATAGCGTAGCCAGAGGAACAATATCGAACTGGCTAGATCGGAGGAGACATTCTTACTGGTTCGAGCTAGAGGGTTTAAGGCAGTTAAAGGTATTTGTAGGAGATCTCTCTAAAAAGACGTCTCAAGAGTTGCTGAATATGAGCAGACAGGACCTACGAATAAATAATAGGACTACTGACTGGACACGGTCGCCTTAAAAGGTATATGAAAACAATTGGACAGGCAGAGAGTGCAGACTGCAGATTCTGTCAAGCTGAGGATGAAACGGTGGAGCATATCTTGTGTAACTGCCGAGAGCTGGAGAAAATAAGTATCAATAAATTAGGTCTGCAGTGCTCTAGAAAAAATTTTGGTGATTTTATTTTGGTTTAACCACTCTTGATTTAAGGTTAAACCAAAATAATATAAAATTGAAATTGCTAACCGTATTCTTGATACCACTTAACTGTCTTCTTTTAAAAATCACATTTAAGAATAAACGTAAAAATACTGTTACATTTAAAATAGGTAACAAACTGCAAGTGAATTTGGTGGAATTTCGATTTCTAATCTTAAAATGCGGTTGTTTAATCCAAATAATATGTTATGTCCCTTTAAATTAAGCTTATTTAATTTAGAATCACAGTTAAGTTATAACGGTCCTTACCCCTACCTTTTATTACGTTTTGGGGTTGTCGGGCGGGGTTGTCGTGTCGGTGGCAGTCAGTACTTTGCTACATGTTAAAAGTGAAAGTGCAAATAGGGTCGATATTATTTCTTGTGTGAAGTTTCGTTATTACGTATTCAACGTATGTGGACAATTTAATCTTAATAGGCTTTTAAATGGACGAAACAACTAAAGTATTGTTAAACGATTGGGGGCTTAACGACCTTATACCTACATTTGAACGTAAGTAACCGTAATGTATCTATGCAAATTAACAGAAACTACATATTAAAATATTTTTCTTAATTACATTTACTTTTAGATTTTTAATTCATTTGTTCATAAAATGTTAAAAGCAACAATATTCTGTCTGCATGAAATTAACTTTGTACTCATTTTGTCTTGTATTTTATTTCGTGATTTTCATTTCTTACAGGAGAAGCTGTAGATGTAGATGAATTCAGTCCTTAGAACAAAAAGAAACAGGAAGGAGTCTGTCATATATTAACTTTAAGGAAAATTTGCGACGGAAGTCGGCCATCTTGAAGCTCCTAGTATGACTCATTGTTTATGTTTACAGTATTCGCGATTTCGACTACCGTTGAGGGCGCTAAGAAACGTAAACAAATATGGAGGATTGTGAGTAATCTTTTTGTTTCAGGTGTCGAACTTAGTGGTTGAGTTTTGTGTTTTGATTGTTTGGTGGTAATTTTACAAATACAAATAAAAGAATCAAACACCAACCTCCACATAACAATCCAAAATAAAATTAAAAATAATTTGCGATTACTCACAAAGTAGGTTTATTATTTATCCTCCAGAGGGCGTCTAGACTTTCGAAAAGGCGAATACTGTCAAAGCAATATTTGCATAGAAATGTCAAAAATGAGCACATAGGCGTATCATTCGTTTCTTATAAATACTAAATTATTTAGAAAACTCATTGTATTCACACACTTGATTGGTTGAAATTTATTAAAATTAAAAACCTTGATATGATTTTTATTTTTTTTCGGTACGTCAATGGAAACGGAAATTAAAATTGACAATTGGCCGCCATATACAAGCTCCTTTCTGGACTCAAGGTCATTTTGCACATACTCCTTCCTGTTTCTTTTTGTTCTAAGATTCACAGTGTCCCAGTATTCTACAAAAAACACAGAGTGGTAAAGCAATTTTGGCCACGGATGAAAGGGATACAGAAGAAAACAGAAAAAAAACGAGCATTTTAACAATATGTTATTTAGTAAATAGTAATAAGTAAATCAAGAATCATTTGTAATAATGTAGGAATAATTTTAAAGAAGTTATGTTTATGTTTTAATACCATTTGTTTGTATATAATATAGGTATATATTTTTTGTTCTTGTATGTGTAGTTCAATTTTGATTTTATAGCGACTATCATAACTAAATATATTTTGGATATGAAAATGAATTTTGTTTTTTTGATACGTTACAGATAGTTTTTCTATATAATCCGCATTTTTACATAAAATGTAAGTATTTCCTTAACTTTAATCAGTTGTATATTTGAATTAAATTATTTGTAAATTTGAGTAAATTTTATTATATTATTGTATTAATGTAATTTTAAAATTAACTTTTTTCTAAATTTTATGTATTTAATTCTTCATTTATTCCATTATGTAATCGTGTTTTAGCCAATGGTTAATGGCTCTTTTAATTATCTCAATTAATTGGAATTTAATATAATTATATGATTAATGCAATATAAATACCGACCCACGTCAGTTAAATAAAAATTGTATTTTTGTACGTACATAATTCAATCCTGCAAATTTTATTAAGGATTTAAATCCTTAATGCAATTAATTATATAAGTATAATATTAAATATAATTATATTAAATAACAATAAATCGCAACTTAAATGAGCAACAATGGGCTGAAATACGATTACATGTATGGAATCAATGAAGAATTAAATAAATAAAATTTAGAAAAAAGTTAATTTTAAAATTACATTAATATAATAAAAAACTTTAATTAAACTAACTCAAATTTACAAATAATTTAATTTAAATATACAACTAAAGAATCATAAAAATCAAGTATTTATTTAAATCTGATTTAAATTAAAAATCTTTACAAGGTTATTTTAATATAAAAACACAGTTAAGTTACCAATAAATTAAAATTAGCAATCCAGGCGATGAATTCTAGTTGCTTAACCGTGATTTTTTTCCCAGAGTGGAAGGGACGTTAAACAACCACTCAGATAAAACCTAACCTAACCTAACCCACCGTAATTTATTGATTCTATTCTACCTGGAGAATCGCTCAGTTGAAGAAAAGAGATGCTACCCTGCGAGGGAAGAAAGCTGATCTAATGGAATCAGTTAATAATTCTGTATAGTTGAACAACTCTTTCATTATAAAGACAGTTTATTTCTTTGAACTCAACTTCCACGTTTAATTAAAAAATTAGCTTTTAAATTACATTTAAAAATATTAAATTAAATTTAAAATAATAGCCCCATCTGTTATCGCTACACCAAACTGTTTTACTTTAGTTTTAAAATTAAACGATATCATATTATGCGATTCCACTGAGTTACTTTGGGAATTAAATAATACAAGCAGAAAAGTATTGACTATTTAGAGAACATTCTCACATCTCACCCATTAAATTTTAGCGGCCATTCAATTTCTTGAAATTACTCTGTAATTCCTTTGTTTTTGTACTAGAACTATTAAGTTTTATGGGGTGCGGGTAGACAATTGGCTCAAAAGTACTCAGGTGCCTCGTATTACAACGCGTTTAACTCATATATACACTCTTACTTGAACAAGGAACGAAACTCAAACGATACAAAAAATATAAATAAAACAATGTGCCATAAAACGAACAACTAACAATTTGACCATTTCTTCGGACAATAATTTATAACTAAATAATAGAAGCGTAAACTTTTGTAATCTATGTAGGTGTATTAAGGTGTGCAAAATACTATTATAATTTAGTCGATAATATATAATGACAAAAGTATTATAACTCTATTTCCACAAACTTGTAACTAGCCATATATTTTAAGAAATAGCAATATTTTATTTTGACTAATTTCGTTAATAGCTAGACAAGAACCTAAGTCAAATTCCTTATTGCAGATTCTTCTACTATTAATAAATTTGTCACATTCAATTAGGAGATGTTTTACTGTTAATTCGGTGCGACAAGCATCGCATCTGGGCTGCCTTCTTTCACTAAGAAAGTGCAATAATGTTAAATTTGAGTGACCAATTCTTAGTTTAGTGATGACTACTTGTTCACGGCGGGTCAGTGATAGAGGGTATTGTAATGGTTTAACATCTTTCTTTATTTCTTTCAATTCTGCTTCTGTATAAGTCCATTCTCTCTGCCATATTCCAAGATCACATGTTTTATTGAAGGATTTTAGATCATCTAGTCCTGTTGCAGTATATTCATTTATATATGCATTGTGAGTAGCTTCTTTGGCTTGGTCGTTCACCGCTTCATTTAACGGTATTCCATTATGTCCTGGGAAATCTACAGATTCGACCTTGTGGCCGGCCGCATCGAAAGATCGCTGGACAAGAAAGAGTCCACCTTGGGCGAAGGTGCGTTTGACAAAACCACCTTCCCTAAAATAACCAATGCTATTACTGAAAGGGGCATTCCCCAGACAGTAAATGGATGGATAGTCAACATACTCTCCCAGAGAGCAATAATAATTAGCGTGGAAGATGTCACCTCTACTTGGTCTTAGACTCCTTACTCAACCACCTAAGCAGTGAGAACTTCTACACTATTGCTTATGCAGATGACCTAGTGATTCTGCAAACAGGAAGGTTTAAGGAAACACTCTGTGCTAGAATGCAAGAGGCCCTAAATATCATAGAAAGCTGGTGCAAGAATCACTCACTGTCATTAAACCCACAGAAGACAGAGATGGTCCTTTTTACAAGAAAAAGGAGGTTTGTGAACCTTCGGGCTCCAAAACTCCTAAAAACTGAAATAAACTTCTCTGCAGAGGTGAAATATCTAGGGATCACCTTTGAAAGCAAGTTAACATGAAACTCTCATCTGAAAAATAGAGTTAAAAAAGTATATATTGCCTATGAACAGTGTAGAAGAACCATTGGTCGTACCTGGGGATTGTCACCAAGGGTAAGATGGGACGAAGGAAAAGGTTGAATACTATCCAAGGGACTTCTGAAATATCCAAATAGCAAAGCAGCCAAGAAATACGTGGCCATGACCAGAAAGGACCTGCGGTTGGTCACCGGTATACTTACTGGCCATAGTCACCTACGAAAACATCTGAACAAGAGGATGAGACAGTTGAGCACGTCCTTTGTGACACTGTCTCTAACAAGACTTTCTGTATTCGGCGAGAACTGGCTAACACAAGCCAATTTGAGGGAGCTGCCTACTTTAAAAAGGTAGGATGGTTATGTCTTTTTATTTCAAGTTCTTCAAGGTAATCTAAATTTTGTTTTTTATTACAAATGGGTAGTATTTGGATATCATTGGTGTGTAAGAGTGAAGTTGGATGTTTTTTCCTGGTTTTTCTATATCATTGCACAGTTATACTGATCTTAGAGGAAAGTACATTTAGGATAATCCCTTAGGGCTCATAACATCTAGGCTTTAATATTGTTATGTCTTATTACTTCCATACTTGGTCTAGCCTTATAACTACCTAATAAACATCAGGTACCTAGCTACAAACAAACAAAATGTAACTTCAATATGTCAATCTGACAATGCTTAAGTCTAGGCTGTCATTAAGGTTAAAAAAGCAATTTTTTAAATAAATATTGGAAGTTTTGTTAAAACGAAGAGTTTTTTATTATTCTTAATATCTAGCATGATCTTTCCGAATTTAACTTTACACAATAGGTATATAAATGGAACAATATTATATTCTCTTCATTTTGATGTACTGGTCTAAAACAAACAAGAACATGAAACTGATTTTATTGGCGTAGAGGCAGACACTCGGGTTAATCCTTCCCACGACATTCAGGATGCATTCAACTTTTTTTATATTATTATTATAACTATTATTAGTCCGTCAGTTATTGTGATATAAATGTTAAGAAAAAGGGTGTGTAGTATTGTTTTTGTTTTTCAAGCACTTTACAATTCTTTTTATGGGACAATAAGTGTAATTTGTCACCTTTTATGCCACATAAAATGTTTGTAAAGAATTTAGATCGCAAGATATTTAGCTATGATTCAAAGTCGGACAATGAACCGAGAATTTTTAAGGGGGTGCTCTGGATTTAAACAATAGGCAGTGTGAATAAAACCTAAGGTTTTACTATTAGTATTAAGTAATAGCTATAGCTTTTACTAGGTAGAGTTAGCTTTTGCTAATAGCATTTGCTGAAATTGAAGTGAATAACCTTTTCCTTTTACTGACTAGCAAAAGCTAGAGCTATTTGAAGCTTTTACTGAAAGTACGGAAAATTTGGAAAATTATAATATTATATTCAAATTGGAAAAAATATAAGTGAAAAACAGCTGAAAAAGAAAATTCAAAATATGAAAACAGAGGTAAAGAAAAAGACCAACAAAAATGCAACTGGAAATAAACAGATTATTTTGAACCAGTGGGAGAGAAAACTGTTGATGTTGATGGAAGGACAAGAAAACCCCGTTTTCCAAAAGGTACTAGGTAAGAAAATAAAGTAGGCTACAGATAAATGGTATAGCATCGCCGCACGTATTTGGCAAAAAAAATACACAAAAAAAACTAAATTTCTGAATGTGTAGAGAAGGCATATTTTTTCGCCAAAAAATATAAATTAGCGTCTTGCTTGTGTTTTATAAACAATTTTTTTTCAGGAGCAATGTCGGTAGGTTGAGTAATGAAACAACCTCAGCCATCTACGTCCAAAAGTGAGGTAGCTATTCCACCTCCACCACATGTTCGGCCTTTACCAGACAAGTCTCTGGCTACCAAAAAGAACAAATTTAAGGAAACAGAAGAAACCTCGAATTTGTCAAAATCAGAGCTTCAACGACTGGTATTGTTGGAACAGCTGGAACTAATAAGAGTCCAAAAAGGAGAAAGGGAGAAATTATTATTAGAAAAAATATAAAACGAAAATGGGAACAACGTTGAAGAAACAAATAATTTGTGCTATACAATTTTGTAAATATATTAATAAAATGCTGTTTGTTTTCTCATTAGATCCGTATATTATTTATGAGTTTATAAAATAAATTATAGAAAAATTACACTTACAATAAATTACAACTGCAATTGAAAAATTATATTTTTTATTTCTTCTCGTCTGTTTTGACCACGCTGACGGATGTTATTAAATTTATCATTATCTAATCATCTTCAATAGCGTGATCCTCAACGGCAGCTTCAGATACTTCTTCTTCACTGTCGTTCGGTAAAATGTCATTTAAATATTTCGCACCATTATGCAGAACAACAGCGCTTATGATCACTGAGGGAATTTTGTCAATGTTCAATCGTATCGGATGTTGCAAAACAGGGAATCGGCGTTTTAGTTGTCCGAAACAGCGTTCTATAATCCCGCGTTCTGTCTTATGCAAATTTTTATACGCTATTTCTTGTGGTGTGGTGGGGTTTCTATACGGTGTTAACAGCCATGGTGGTATCCCGTAGCCTTCATCACCTAAAAGAAATTCGTAGTTCTGCTGAAGTCTATTCATCTTACCATAAATATCTGATCTTCTTAAAATACGACCGTCGTGCACCGAGCCAGGCCATTGAGCATCTACGGATGTAAAAATCTGTTTTGCGTTACAACTTGCTTGTACATTTGTACTCCACCATCCTTTTCTATTAATATACTCGTCACCATGTAGCGAGGGCTTTATTATCGGCACATGAGTACAATCAAGGAAAGATCACAAGGGAATCTATACAACTCTGCCCATTCATTGATTGCTTGGCCCATTGAGTTGTCCGCAGGAAATTTAACCCAAATACCTGCCTTTTCAACGATTTTTGGTAAAACGTTAGATACAGTTTTACATATCGTTGTTCTATGAATACTCCTTCTTCTTTTTCAATCCCTATTTGAAATCCGGGATCACTTAGAAATCGCAAAAGTATTAGTATTTGTTTTTTTGAACTTAACGCTCCACCTCTAGTCTCTGCTTTTGGTTCTAAGAAATTGTTAGCTATCCACTTAACATTTTCTTCACTTAATCTATACAGACTGTGGTATTCCTCGGCACGACTTTCTTTAGATAATATTTGACAGACCGTATATTCATAAATGCAGCCATTTCTGCCAAACTCAACACTACTAAATTTTATAAGCCATAGTTTCACAGGCTTGCATAAATATAAACTTTCTCTTCATATATTAAGAAATAGCTTACTTTTATTCACACCTTTTAAAGACAATGCTAAAAACTAAAGCTTTTACTAATTGCATTTTAAGTTCAAGTTAATACTCATTTTTATTTACTACAAAGTAAGTATTTGCTTATGAAATGGAAGATAAAGCTTTTACTACATTTTTATTCACACTACCCAATACCTCATTTAACATCATTTAATGCTATAAAAATAAGTAAGGATCTGTGATTGTGAACGAAGGATTTAAATCGGGACAGCATTATCTTGCATCAATACACAATTATGCTACATAATAGCACATAATAATCTGCATTTATTGATCTGATACGGATAGGAATCATATCTATTTGGTCATTAAAACAGATTTCTGCCCAAAACATACCATTGTCTCCACCAAATGGAATTTGTGGAATAATATTGCAGCTCGAAATAATATCAGGATATTTAGAGAATAGGACAACTATTTTTTAACATTATACCATTTAACAATTTTGTAAAATTACCTAACCCTGAATTATACACATTGTTTCCAAAGATCTGCAACAATTCTAATTGACAGTGGAGAGTGGAGAAGACATAACGTCTTTAAAAAGACACGGTGGGTAGAAATCCACAACAGTTGCGAAGGGGTACATCAAATCATTGGAAAATAAAAACCATATAGCAAATAAAATCTTAGAATCGATTTAAAATTTAATAAACAAACTATCTACTTCAACGATTTCACGAGTAAGCAACTGTTAGTCCAATATTAATTGCTAAAAACCATTTAGTGTTTAACAGAGTGAATTAGTTTACTAGACTTCAAACTAGAAAAAATGGCATGAAAACAACATATTTTTCCCGTTAAACATCCACTCTGTATTGTCGGAACCCAAGCTATCTCTAGACTGGTAGTGGTACAGCGCGACAACAAGTGCTGTACGCACGCGACTTGTTGTCGGCTTTTAATGGTCCGCTGTATTCTGTTGCGTGCAGGGATCTCGGGTTGGTTTTTTGCGCCAGTTTTTTTATAACTCATAAAGTCAGTGTTTAGTGCGGTGGCGGAGACCCCAGATTTTTATTCGGGGCAGTTAAGTATTAACTTTAGATATATCTTTGTTTCGTTAATTTATTTTTAATAATTGGTTTACGTATTGTAATTTTTGCCCATATTAATTGATAACCTTAAATATTATGGCAGCATTTTGGAGGCCTTTTGAATCAGAAAATGGAAATCCAGGTCAAAATTAAAATTCAGAAGATATGATATCGCCAACAGGTAAGGTTAATAGCGAATTTTGAAATAAAGATTTACACATTTAGTGTCAGAGGGTTGTTTTAAATATGTATCAGTGTTTGAAAAATGAAGATAATAAAAAATCAGCTGCGGATATAATAAAGCGAATTAATAAGTTAACTAAAATTTCTATTTACACTATTTCTCGGGTTATTAAGCGCGGTGACGTTATAGATCATTCGCAGGTGCGGAAAAAACAAAAAAAAAATTTGCAAATGTTGACGATGCTACAAAAGATGTTATAACTATATATAATTTATGTTAAGAAAATATTGTACTGACTTTGGAAATCGTTCAAAGGAAAATTACGAGATTATCCTAAATATAATTATAAAAGCGTAGAAACTTTACGCGGTATACTATTAGAATGCGCTTTTAATTATAAGAAATTAGATAAACGAATGGTTATATGTGGCGTAAAAAAAAACCAATTCTAATTGACCAACTAGAAAGATTTATTTATTTATTTTTTTAAACTGTCGAGGTAGTTGCCGCCAGCTAACTGTGGAGATGGGCGGGGTTTAAAACAAAAAAAATATAATAAAAAGGGCGCCACTTGATTTTACTACCCGACAGTGCAATTGTTAAGCTAAATTCAAGAAAAGCCTCCCAGTTGGACTATAAGAAGAATATAACAAATTGATGTAAAATCAATTACTTTTTCGCCGCTAGAATTTCAATTAAAATTAATAAGTAATTGTCAATACTATTTAATTAATATTAGAAATAAAAGTCAGACATAATTAACAGCTTAATGTAGTGAAATTATGTAGGTAACACTACGTTAAAAAAATTGCTCATATGTAATAAAAATAAAATTATACCAGACGTGTACACGTTTGTTTACAACAATAAAGCGTATATGTTGATACGATTAAAATATAATGATTATTCGAATAACAGTCTGGTTATATATGTAGAATAAAAAAAATATGTATATATAAAAAAATGTTTCTATTGTCCAAATTACTACTTAAATCAAAACTTATCTGATTTGTTATCTATTGTTTATTTATAAATATTACAAAAGAGATACTGAATTGGTATACAACACTCGGGGGGGAAACAATGATTAAAAAGCATTATAAGTCTTTGTTCGATTTTTTTTATGAAAATAAATTAATAGAAAGAAAGATAATAGCAAAACTACAAGATGAGTTTAATTTATTCCAGATAATTATTCTACAAATTTTATAAATTTCTTAAATTTTACCTTGAAAATAATTGATTAGTTTTAATTTCTAGATGTTAAGGACAAATCTGTGACCACTCCCAAAATCAGGAGGAATAATTTTAGAATTCCAAATCTCACTAAAATAAAATCACCCTGTACAACAAAGTTCCAACAAACATCATTTGAGCTTACCAGTCACCAACATAAAAAAAAACTGATATTTTTTTGGTAACTTTGCCTTCACTGCCAACATAAATTTATTTATTTTTCTTCAGAAGGAAAGCTGGGAAAACAAAAGAATTATCGGTAACCATGGTTTTGTTGAATCTAAAATCTCTCTCTTGTTTTTTGTTCCTGAAAGCGAAAGGAGGGTAAGAAATTTGTCCTGATAAAATTAAAATTTTTGTAAGTAAAATTAAACAATTAACGCATAATCATGCAAGATAAATGCTTAAATCGATAAAGTGTGTATATAAAAGTGTATGTTCATAAAAATTTAACCTACCTGACAAGAAATTGGGGCCAAAGTGTATTGGCATCCAATACTAGCAGTTCCAGGAGAACAGGCAAGTTATTTAAGCCTTAAGGAACATATTCCTGTCCATTTGAAGGTGACAACAGTTGTAAGGATTCTACATCTGAGGTATTTGGGGCCAATTTGCTCCAACACATATTTAGCAAGAATTAAGTACCAGGACTCTACAACATCCATACATGGACCAAATTCTGAACATTTTTAAGGTGATATCAATTATTATTGTTCTATTTTAATAGTTGACATTTTCGATAAACTCTAGAATTTCAACAATTATTATCGCTCTATTTAAATGTTTTACATTTTCGATGAACTTTGGAATTTCCTACTGATTTTTTTTTGTCATTAATTCATTTGTACGAGATCCATAATTATTGTTAAATTTATCCGTATCATAAAGGTTTTAATTAAATTAGCACGTGCTACAACTTTAATGTAGTTTGTTCTTGGAAGAGAGAACAGGATATTCAGGAATTTTCACATTCATACATTTTTACTGTTTTATAACTAAGAACACGCTATATCTTAATTTAAGGTACATTCCATAGGAATAAAAATATAAAAAAAATTGTACTCACTTGTAACACCAATTCATTTTGGAATCTTTCTAATGCATCTTTTTCAGCGACATTGAATAATAAATGTCTCTTTTGAATTTCTGTTTATTTTAAACATAAATTAATTCGCAAAATTCGCATAAAGAAAACGACCACTTCTAAATCTGCTTCCATTAGCTGTGACTTTCAGAACTTTAACCTCACAAAACACAGCATTTGATCGGAGATAATAATCATAGAACTCGAACCTACACACGTAACCTGAGCGGGTGACGTCATACAGAGACCGGAGGAACTACATTAAGTATCTCTTTCGTTATTTGTTTTTTTTTATCATAAAAAATTTTTAAGAGTGTCATTGCTTTGAGCAGCCTGGTTTAATTTAATTTCATTGGCGTCATATTTTTTTTAAGAAAAAGAAAAATGGGAGGTCATATTGTTGTCGTAGGCGTACCGCTATAGGCAACACGTTTCACACAAATACCTTGACAAAATATAATTTTATGGAATTAACAAAATTTAACCCCACAATATATAGAAAAACGTGAAAATTATTTGGGAATGAAACTAGATAAGAAAAATCACTAAAACATTTAAAATATGAATACTTTTATACATAAAGTAAATTAAGTAAAAATTTTAAACCCAAAAAAAAGATAACATAAGAATTGTAATAATAATGCTTACCTCACTGGGAGGGTTTTTTTTGTCCTTTTTTTTACAGGTAACGTATAGTTGTCCGGTAAGTGTTGGCTTGATTTTTTCGTATTTAGATTTCAAAGACTTCTCGAGAAAATAATAATGATGACAGTTTTTTTATTATGTAGTGGAAAAACAGCTGTGAGAGGAAAAATCCCGCGGTGCGGATGGAAATTTTGTTCCCCAAAGATAAAATTTGCTCAATAAAAATTTCCAAGTAAGAAAATGACTATAATCCCCTACTTCCAAATAAGGTTGAGAAAAACAATTCACTTACTGTATCACTTTTCTTTTTAGAACCTCTCAAATTCACTGTTTTAATTTTAAACGAGAATCAACTAAAAACCCAATTCGTTTCTCTCTTGAAAACATCGATACTTTTTGTTAGCTCGAAGGATAACTTTTTCTAGTAGAACAAGAAATTATTTTATTTATTCGGGCATATAGAGGCACCTATGAGAACTTATCAATCATTAAGAATTAAAAATAAATGAAATTACTTAAAGTATGACTTTAACATAAACTTATTAATTAAAAATAAAACGATTAATAGAGGGCATGGCCTACATACTTAATATACGGTGAATATCAAAAATATAGAAATAAGATAATACTAATTGAATATTATTTTATGAAGGGATATAATACAAACCTAGCAATAACTAATAATTCCTGGGTTTTGTTTGGCATATTACAGGGTCAAGCAATAGATATTAATGTATACGAGGCAATGTGAAAATAATTCGTAACATATAATGGAATCGCGGCGTATTGTTGTACTCAGTAAAGAGTATTTAGATAAAATAACGAAGTATCGTGAATTAAAAAGGCATATAGTTTACCTATGTTAGATGAGACTTGGTTTGACACACATGATACTGTTTAGTATGGCTGGGTAGATCAGTCTCAAAAGTGTAGTTTAAATGTTCAAGAGGAAAGCGTATAATAATTCTTCAAGCCGGAAGTGAAAACGGTTTTATACCAAATGCGTTACCACTGTCTGCGAAAAATATTAAGCAATGTACAGCCGACTATCATGAGGATATGACTGCAGATTTATATGAAAAATGGTTTCAAGAGTAGTTTCTTCCTAACATTCCTCCAAATTCAGTAGTCACGCGCTTGGCGGGTATTAAATAAAATTCCAAATTCGAGTTCAAAGAAGGCAGATATTTTAGAATTTATGAAAAATAGGAACATTAGTCCGGAAAAGTTAACGACAAAGAAAGAATTACTACGAAGTATAAAAGCGCTTAATTTAAAAAAATAAGATTATGTGATGGACAATATTTGTAATACACACGAACATACACGCCTATGGAGACAATGTTCCGACAAAGCAAAAATTTGCCGCTAGGCGGTACCCTTTGTAGCAACTTATTTTAGTTATACTTTAAGCAATTCTTCAAGAATGAACTTTGATTCGAATATGAATGCTTCATTATTTATTGTAATTTCAACCTAGCTGTTAGTAAATCAAAACCTCCTTCTATTTACTAATATTTCTACATAATATAGTCGTAGGAAAAGTAGAGTGTACAAGACTTATGGAATGTCCATTTTTTACTCGAAGTGATACGAACGTGCAAAATAGGTATCAATTCATGCTTGTTTCACAATTGCAGTACTGCTCTGTATTAAAATATATTTATTTGTGTATAACCAGCTATGTGAATCATATGTTAATCATTTATATAGATAATTACGGTTCGGTTTTTGTAAAGAGGGAATATTATTCTGTACTTTAAATTGAATAGAAAAGGTTGTTAATATAAAATATAGTATTTTCATTATAAAACCTCTGTTACTACATCAGAAGTGGTTTTAATATAGTGGTGTTGCTTAGAAAAACATTTTGAAATAATGCCCAAGAGTAAAAAGAAATATAAACGACAACAATCTTCATCGAGTAGTAGCAGCAGTAGCAGCAGTAGCAGCAGTAGCAGTTCTACATCAAATGACGAAGAACATGGAATACAAAAGAATTCAAAGAGGTACCGAAAACATAGTAGCAAGGTTGTAAGTAATTCGAAAGCTATTTATGGAATATTTGATGGACAAACTAGTTCGAGTATTGTTCTAACCAATGTTATCCCTGAATTTGATCCAATAAACATGGAAATTTTAGATTGGATAGAAATTATTGAATATAACCGTAATAATTATCAATGGGGTGATTCATTCACAGTTTATCAAGCTATAAATAAACTAAGAGGGACAGCTAAAACTTGGTACGATAGTTTTATTCAGTGTAATTTGGGGTGGTCACAGTATACTTGGGAGAAATGGAGTCAATTGCTACTTTCTACTTTTCAAAGCACAAGAAATGCGTATGAATTGCTTATGGATATTGTTAATCATAAGCCTATTGAGAATGGTTCACTATATGAATTTCATTTTAATCATTTGGCAAAAATAAATAAACTAAAGTTAAATTTCTCGGATGCTGATAAAGTATCTCTAATTATAGGTGCAATTAATGATAATAGTTTAAAGTCAGCAGTGGAAGCTGCTAATATTAAAGATCCAAATATTTTAGGTGTATATCTTAAAAATAAAATATATAAAGAGGTACCACAAACTACGAGCAAAGCTCTGCCAGCGTTAACCCGCAATTTTGATAATACGCAAACGAGTAAAACTTATGAAAGTAAATCAACTATATGCTATCGTTGTGGGAAAATGGGCCATAATCGTGATAATTGCAGACATAAAAATAAGTTTTGTAATTTTTGTAATAAAAAAGGACATATTGAAATCAATTGTATTAAAAAGAAATCATCTATTAATGACCACAATAAAGATAACAAATCTTTACAGAACAAAATAGGTACAAAAGATCCTAAGATTGAAAATGTTAAATTGATTAAAAATAGTAATAACACTTCCAAGTTTTATAAAACAATATATATTGATTCAAATGAATGTACTGCGTTTATAGATTTTGGAAGTGATTGCTCACTAATTAAAAGAGAAATTGCAGAAAAATTTAAATTATCCATAAAAACTCTTAATGAACCGGTAACTCTGGCGGGGTTTTTGGGCGTTGGGACTGTGGTAAAACATTACACAGAAAATGTTACACAGGTTGATGACGTACAATTAAAAATAATCTATTATATATGTTCAGATGAAAATTTAGATGTAGATGTGTTAATCGGAACAAACTTTACTGAAAATCAAAATATTATTTATTATCGAGTAGGTAATACATTATCTTTTAAAAGCAAAGCTGAGATTCCATCTTGGTTATTGCAAGTTAAAATAGGATCATTGTCAGATAGAGAGAGGTCTTCAGTAAATAAAATTTTATTAGAACACGAAGCGTGTGTGTTTCAAAACCTGCAACATCTTGGTAAGGCGCATTCAGTATCATTATCAATTGAATTAACCACAGATAAACCAGTTACACACCGACCATATCGCTTCACGGAAAAGGATAAAAATATCGTTAGAAATTTTATTCAAGAATTATTAGATGCACATATTATACGAGAAAGTTCATCACCGTATTCAAGTCCAGCCTTATTAGTAAATAAAAAAGATAACCAAAAAAGATTAGTTGTAGATTATCGAGCTCTTAATAAGATAACCGTCAAAAGAAACTACCCAATGCCACTAATAGAGGAAATTGTTGACAATTTAGGAGAATATAAGTATTTTTCAAGTATTGATCTGGCTGCAGGGTATCATCAAATACCGCTAGCAACCGAATCGGTACCATACACCGCATTTGTGACGCCAGATGGCCATTATGAGTACTTAAGAGTACCATTTGGACTTTGTAATGCACCTTCTGTTTTCCAACAATTTATGACAGAAATTTTTCGACCTTTACAAAAGTTTCATATAACTCCATATTTAGATGACGTCTTGATTCCTTCTAAAACTATAGCAGAAGGGGTGGAATTACTTGAAAAAGTATTAGATATTTTAACGGAATATGGTCTTACAATAAAAATATCAAAGTCAATGTTTTTTGTTGAGACAATAACATATCTAGGATATGAGATTTCTTACAACCAGGTTTCTCCATCAAAACTTAAAACCGAAGCGGTGCGCAATTTTCCTTTACCAAAAACTCAGCATCAGCTAAGACAATTTTTGGGATTAGTGGGATTTTTTAGGAAATTCATTAATAACTTCGCAAGGATAACCGCACCCTTAACTAAACTGTTGAAAAACAATTCAAAGTGGAATTGGTCAGATACACATACCGCAATAGTCAATGAGCTTAAAGATAAGATATGTTCAAACCCAATACTGTGTATATTCAACCCTAAATTGTCTACAACTGTCTACACGGATGCAAGTAGAGACGGGTTCGCAGGTATTCTGGTACAGAAATACGAAAATAAAGAAAAACCCGTAGGGTTTTTTAGCAAGCAAACTACAGATGCAGAGAAAAACTATCATTCATTTGAACTTGAACTACTTGCAATCGTGAAGACATTAGATAAATTCAAATACTACTTGGCTGGTCATGAATTTACAATTATTACAGACTGCAATGCCGTTAAAAACGCTTTAGGTAAACAAACAATTATACCACGGATAGCTAGGTGGGTCTTGATGTTACAAGACTACTCTTTTAATATCCAGCATAAAGCCGGAACTCAGTTACGACATGTAGATGCATTAAGTCGCAATTTTTTTCAAGCAGAGAACGATATAAAACAGGTTCTAACAATCCGTGAAAACGATTATTTAAGAGAAGCACAGGAACAGGACCCAAAAATAAAAGAAATTAAAAATATTTTATTAACTGGAGACATCTCAAATAATAAAAGTATCTTTAAGGATTACGATTTGCGAGGTAATAAAGTGTATAAATTAACACATTATGGGCCAAAATGGGTTGTACCTAAAATGTGTAGATGGCAAATTGTTAGGGCAAATCATGATGATGTCGGACACTTTGCTTTGGGAAAAACATTAGACCGTATAAAAAAACATTACTGGTTCCCTAAAATGAACCGATTCGTGCGCAAATACATTAATGCGTGTTTGCAATGTCTTTATCATAAAGAAAATAATGGCAAAAAGGCAGGCTATTTACACTCTCTCCCAAAGTATGCTAGACCCCACCATACACTTCATATCGACCACTTGGGTCCATTTGTTGAAACGACCAATAAAAATAAATATTTAGTTGTAACAGTAGATGGCTTTTCTAAATTTACATGGTTAACAGCTGTCCCAGATACCAGTTCTAAATATGTGGTAGAAGTATTAGCTAATATATTTAAACATTTTGGAAACCCCAAAAGAATTATCGCCGATGCAGGAAAAGGTTTCGTGTCAGAAGAGTTTCAGAAATTTTTGGACTCGAAAGGTGTTAAATTATATACAATAGCAGTTGGATTACCGAGAGCCAACGGACAGGTAGAACGGATGAATAGAACAATACTCGACAATTTAAGTACCACCGGAGCAAATGTGGATAGTAATAGGTGGGATAGTAAGGTAGATACAGTCCAACAAAGCATCAATAGTACTAAGCACCGCATCACTAACCATACACCCTCAGAAATCTTGCTTGGCTACCAACTAAAAATGGATAATGATATTCATGATCAAAGTGACCAAGAAATTGATGTAACTTCTATTAGAAAAAAAACAACAAAACGGTTGGAAGAGAACAGAATAAAACAAGATGTTCGTTTTAATGAAAAACGGAAACCACCAAAATTGTTCAAGGTTGGAGACTTGGTACTCACCAAAGTCCTGAGTAATCCTACAACTGGGGAAAGCAAGAAGTTGCTACCAAAGTTTAGAGGCCCTTTTAAAGTAGTAGAGGTGCTTCCCAACGATAGGTACCGATTAAAAGAAGATCGTCATACTGGGAGATCAAAGCGACCATATGAAGGAGTGGTTGGCAGTGAACATATGAAACTATTTGAGTTTCAGCAAAACTAAGGTAAGAGCCCCTTGATGGCATAATGAGCCCTTGATGGCATAATGAGCCCCTTGATGGCATAATGAGCCCTTGATGGCATAATGAGCCCCTTGATGGCATAATGAGCCCCTTGATGGCAATAATGAGCCCCTTGATGGCATAATGAGCCCCTTGATGGCAATAATGAGCCCCTTGATGGCAATAATGAGCCCCTTGATGGCATAATGAGCCCCTTGATGGCAATAATGAGCCCTTGATGGCATAATGAACCAATAGTAACGGCTATAAAAGCCTTTGCTTGCAATAATTATTAAAAATATCATTTTTAATTAAGTTTTATGTTTTAGGTGGTTGTTGAGGACAACAACATGTCAGAATGGCCGTGCAGTACTGCTCTGTATTAAAATATATTTATTTGTGTATAACCAGCTATGTGAATCATATGTTAATCATTTATATAGATAATTACGGTTCGGTTTTTGTAAAGAGGGAATATTATTCTGTACTTTAAATTGAATAGAAAAGGTTGATAATATAAAATATAGTATTTTCATTATAAAACCTCTGTTACTACACAATATACTATATCCTACTTAAAAAATTGTCGTTGGTAAGTAGAACCGATAACTTGATAAAATGTAGTGACAACTTAAACAATATTACTCGAGTCGAAGTGGTACTTTATTGTTTTTATCAATCCCCAAATGAAAAAATATATATAAAAATTATTATCATTGTTAATGACTTGTTACTTTCTCTGACATATTTGCATATAGGTACCTACTAAAGCGACCTTGTAACATAATATGTAACCTTTTGCATTTCGCGTGTGTCATAAATCAAGTTTAATTTATATTTAAAGATAGTTTGAGCGTTAAGCGACTTATCCACACCCTGGTTTAAAGAAAAATAAAAAATATATTTTCATTCAACTGACTTTATAAAAAAGTCTAAGGCGGATATGGGATTTAATATCTTGATATATTTACAGATAGGTAGGATACTTTATAATGTGTACCAGTCACGGAATTAAAAAAAATAAAAATGTTTGTTTTGTTAAAAAGCATATACTTGTATTTTTCAAAATTGTCAAAGTTCTTATACTGAAACCAATTACAAAAACAAAACTGATAACAAACCTTGGTTTTATTGTGTGTTTTATTTACCTCATTTACTAAGCAGTGCTTGATGGAGAAGCAAAAGTTAATTCAAAAATAAAACTCACTATAGTTTGTAACATATCGTCGCCTCAGAGCAACAGTAGGACATCTGAAAAAATTGGGATTTCTGGGTTATTGAAGTTTTTGAATCATAAACTACCTCGGCACCTAGTGGAATACTAAGACAAGCCTTATGACCACAGAACATAACTTTATGTTACACAAGTTCCCATTTCGATATCGAGTTAATGCAACAGTAGGTTACGATAACATATCCTGCTGTAGCACTAAGATTTTCGCGCGAGTGCATTAGTTATCCATGGTTATCCTAATGTGGCTCTAATGCCCAGCTTCGATACTTGAACATGTCCTATTCGTGTTTGGTATTCTGGAAGCGATTGAATTGATAGCAACGTCTTCAAAATATTTTAGTTTCTGTTAGTCGCAGTGAATATTCACACAAATATGAACCTAAAGATTGAAATGAAGAAGAAATTATTATCGAGGGGCCAGTGCATAGTGGAAATGGTCAAGAAATCTCCAGTCATGGGAATATATATGAAGATGAGTTTTAAAATACACGAATTTGCGATTTCTTGATATTGTTCATTTTAACACGGATTTTCATTATGATACAGATTTTGACCAATAAAAACTTGTACTTTTCGATATGATAGGGATTTTTGACCTATGGGTTTAAGTTTAAGTTTCAATTTACATTCAATCAGAACGCGTCAATAGTTCAGCAAATTCATTGATTATTCGTCCTAGAAAAAATAGTGTATGAAATGATTATGTAATCGCCGAACGAAGTGAGGCGCGTAATAGAGGGCAAGTCAAGAAAAGTCATGCTTCTTTGCCGAATAAAGTATACTATTTTTTCTTCAAACGTAGCAATTTTCAACCCCAAATAGTACAATTCATACGCTATTTTTACTCGAAATTAACTGTGACAACTATCAAAAACAAAAACCTCTCGAAGATTCAGAGACTAGCCTGTTCATGTATCACTGGAGCAATGGGAACTTGCCCCACTGCTGCAATGGAGGTAATTTAAAACTTGACCCCACTGCACATTCTGTTAGAAAGTGTAAGGAAGAAAACGATATATAGAATGATCAAAGAAGGAATTATCAGGGAAAAACCTAGATCACTTCATTTTGATCAAACTTGGGAAATGCCCCAAGATGATATGCCAAAGAAATTCAACTTTGTGAGAAAATTCATCACAAAGTTGACTAATAAATCTGAATGGGATGAAGACACCATACAGAATTTAAACCAGAATACCATAAAGTGGTATACGGACGGTTCCAAGCTAGATGAGGGAACTGGGATAGGAGTTTTTGGATCGAGAGCCAAATACTCAGAAAGCTTGGGCACATACCTGAGCATCTTTCAAGCAGAAGTCCGCGCCATCGAAAGATGTGTGGAATTCAATATTGGAAGGAACTACCGTAGACAAGAGATTGTGATCATGTCGGATAGTCAAGCAGCCATCAAAGCGCTGAGCTCAAATATAATCAGTTCGAAGATGGTTTGGGAATGCCTAGGCAAATTAAATGAACTGGGCCAGAACAAGACTGTCACCCTCCTATGGGTCCCGGGACACATAGGAATAGAGGGGAATGAAACAGCAGATAAGCTGGAAAAAAAAAAAGAACTGAAACCCCACATCTGGGACCAGAACCATCTTGTGGGATCAGCAGTAGAGTAATCTTTGGAAAACTAAGGGAGGAAATGGAGAAAGAAAAATCCAAGTACTGGAATCAGCTGGAAGGACTGAGGCAATCTAAGATACTACTGGGGAACTATGACCAGAAGAGATCTCTTAGCTGCCTCAACCTCAGTAAAAAAAGGCTCCGAATTTTAACGGGAATATTAACCGGGCATTGCCGGTTAAGAAGCCACATGAAGAAACTAGGGTTAGCAGATGAAGCAAAGTGCAGATTCTGTGATGAAGAGGATGAAACCTCAATACACATACTCGCAGAATGCCCTGCCTTGCAAAATTCTAGGGCTAGATACCTAGGAGCACATGGAATAGAGGAAGGGGATCTACCTGACTTGAAGCCCGACGATGTCCTAAACTTCCTCAGGAAAATAGGACTCGAAGAGCTGTTATAAATCTGAGAAAACATCAGAACTTGGCAAGTATGGGGGGACACAATAGATCCTATAGGTCGCAGTGTACTTATCACCCCCAATTCATACATACATACATACATACATAGTGTACAAGCACTTCCAGGAGTGGTGCGATACAAGAGGAGTACGGCAAGTTACCGAAGACGTTTTACTGGCATATTTTAATATAATGGCAAATGAAAATAAATGGAAATCTTCTACAATGTGGTCACGATACTCTAGAATAAAATCCGAGTTAGTAATTAGAAAAAATGTGAATATAAGCAAATTTTTAATTGTTGTTAAAGACATTGGTATTGTTGCTTTGTGACATGTTTCATATTGTTGCCATTTTTCCCTCCGCCGTAAAGAAATGGGAAAAAAACTGCTGCCGGCGGAGCCATCAAACTTTGACAGGATCAAGTTAGATAAGTAATGTCATCATTATTTGACGTTTGAAGAAAAACTATTATACTACTATTTACCAATTATTTTTTGTGATAAGCTTATTTCCCCAATGTATTTGAATTGAATCAATGAAAAATGTGGGACAAGATGAAATTAATTACTTTTGCAGGATGATGTCCTAGTCAAAATGCTGATTATTCCTGAGGAACAAGATATAAATTCATTTCGATATCTTATAAAATCTCATGCATTTCCATAGCACCAGTAAGACAAGTGGATATAATTATTTCCCAGCTGTTCTTATTGATTTCGAATCATCATCATTCGGAATATACTTGGAAGTTCAGAAAGTGTCCAAAATTTCACTGAGATGCGTTTACTAGATCCTGACATTATGTGGGATTGAAGTTATCATGAAAACCTAAAATCGAATTTAGTCGAAATTAAGATTTTGTTGATGTCCTACTGTTGCTCCTAATCTAAAATTCACGCCCCAAATATTCTAACAGCTTAATAATTTTAATAAATCATAATCATGTTAACAATTATATTTTCCATCATCACAATTCAACAATAATTATCTTACATATGACAACTGTTCATCAATTTCACACTCACTAGTTCACGACAACATTTTTACGGGTTTTTATTCAATTAAAAAGCATTTAATTAGCGACCTTTTGTAAGGCAGGATCACTGAATTGGAAATTACATATTAGGTTATTTAACGCTAGGTTAATATGATTTTCCTATTTTGTTTCGTAAAATATTAATTTCAGTATGTTCTTGTTCTTATTTTAAATTTTCCTAGTACTACTAGTAAATTTTTTATTTTTTTTCCTTTCCTTATAATCCGTATATTGTTCTATCACTTTATTTAAATTTCTTTTCAAAATAATTTATTATTGTTTTGTATAAGTTTATAACTCATTAAGAATCAATTTAATAAAATGATTTCGATAACATTTTATTAGTGATTATGCAAACAATTAGATAATTACTTTTCATAAATTGGTAATTGATTTGGATATCTGTTGAAAATAAAATACTTTATCTTGATTTATCAATCTGACACTGACAATGCATTGAATAATTTATTTTTTTACTTCCCTGGTATGTGAATACAATCGGATTTATTGTATGTTAATTTACACCGACTGATGCATGCTTCTTCAAAGGTCAAGTGCAACTTACCAATAAAACGTAAAATCCAATTACAATTTAACACTTTTGACCTATGGATTTTAAACTGTTCATCAAATGTTTGACATACATTGACTGATCCCTCCGTCAACATCGCAGCTAATGCAGTTATTACTCTAACGTTCGCTGATTCTCATAGGCAATTTTAACCGGTAACTGTGACTTTTTTGTTTCTACCATTATTTGACCTCAGAAATAACTTTTAGACAATTTCTTATAAAATTACGTTGCAACATAATACATGTCTTTTATGTTAATAATGGTAATCTAGATAAATTTTTAAAACTGTTTCTCAAAAACACAATGTTTAATAGCTTCTTAATTATAGCAAAATAAATATTAAAAATATCAAAAAATTAAATTAAACAATAATACCTAGTAACCAGTAAAGTATATTAATAAATGTTAATGAAACATCAGGAAATTTTAAGATACAACTTCGGCAACTTAAAACATTTGTTTAAGCTTAACAGTGATGAAAGACTTCGGGGCACTGAGATTATAATGTCCTTAAATATATTTGGAGTTAAAAGAGGACCAGAAATATATAGCGATCACTACATGGTATTTTCCAAACTGCGCCTTAGAATCGACACGCATGTAACACAAAAACAAGCCACACAGAATGCATCAAAGGAGTCAATCAGGACATATAAACTGAACGACGAAAAAGTGGCCACAAGATTCAGAAATCAAACAGAAATAGAAATGGACAGACTGCTGGTAGAAACTCAGAATGCAAAACTAGAAAATCAATGGTCTAAATTTAAAGAAATACTTCTGCGCAAAGCTAAAGAAATTTGCGGAACCATTATGATAAAAAAAATAAAAAACAAACATGTTGGTGGAATGAAGAGGTAGAAAAGAGCATTAAAATTAAGAAAGAATTATGGAAGATATATCTACAGAAAAAGACGCATGAATGTTACAAAGAATATAAACAACAAAGAAAAATTGTGAAGGAAATGGTACAGAGTGCTAAAAAGACGGCATGGGAGGAATTCGGAACAAAAATGGAATCTGATAGCAAGGCTAACCAGAAGCTGTTTTATAAGGTATTGAAGAATATTAGGAAAAATAAGGACCAAAGCATGAAGCAAATAAAAAACAAAGAAGGAACGCTGATATCAGAGGGGCATAAAATCATGGAGAGATGGAAAGAACATTTCAGCGAACTGCTAACATCAAACAATGACGCAGCTTCACACCAAGAAGAAAAAACTGATCACTCTAAAAATAAAGCAATACCCGACATAAGTATGGACGAAATAGAAGAAACAATTAGAAATCTTAAAAAAGGCAAGGCAGCGGGACACGACCAGATTACAGCTGAAATGTTGAAATCTCTGGGACCTAGAGGAAAGGAAATGTTAAATAAAATATTTAACAACGCCTGGAACACAGGAGAAGTGCCGAGCGATTGGAAAGTAGGAATAATTCTTCCAATATTCAAGAAAGGAGACACAAAAACCTGTGAGAACTATAGAGGTATAACATTGCTGAGTATAGTGTCGAAAACCTATGAAACGATATTAGAAAGACGCTTAAGAAGCATAATAGAGAACTCGCTAGAAGAACCCCAAAGCGGATTCAGGAAAGGGCGGAGTACACAGGACCATATTTTTACAATAAAGCAGATAATAGAAAAATCAAGAATTGCAGACACAGAAGTGTACCTAGCTTTTCTGGACCTAGAGAAAGCCTTTGATACTATGTCGCAAAGATCAGTCTGGGATAGCCTTAAGAGAAGAAATGTTGATGATAAACTTATAAAAGGAATCAAAAGCTTGTACCAAAACAACGAAAGTTACGTCAGGAAATACAACATGGAATCTGAAAAGTTTGTGATAAATGAGGGTTTAAGACAAGGTGGAGTGTTGAGCCCAACACTCTTTATACTAGCAATCGATGATGTACTAAAAATAACAAAAACTAACCAACAGTCTGTACATGTTGGTTATTACAATTTGCGTCCTGTTGGTGTCCGGGAATGCGTTTTTGCGGATGACTTTGTGATTTGTGCCTCAACTACAGAAAAACTGCAAAATAATTTAAATCAATGGAATGATGAGCTAAAGAAAAGGAACTTGAAAATTAATACAGATAAAACAAAAGTAATGGTAATAGGCAAGGAGAACAGTAAAATTAATATAGTAATAAACAATAAGTCGTTAGAACAAGTAGACAGCTACAAAAATTTAGGAGCGATAATTGACAGACAAGGAAATATGCACCAAGAAATGGAGGAGCGAATAAAAAACGCAACAAAAACGTATCACAGCTTAAACAAATCGTCTCTAGAAAATAAACAAATAAGCAGGAAAACAAAAATGACAATACATAGAACAATTTTTAGACCAATATTGACATATGGTAGTGAAAGCTGGATATTAACTAACCAATATAAAAGCAAATTGCAGGCAATCGATATGAAATATTTAAGGAAAGTCAAAGGGATCACCAGAAGGGATAAGATACGGAATGAAGTTGTAAGAGACGAGCTGAAGGTGGAGCCAATGATAGAACAAATAGAAAGACAACAACTAAAATGGTTCGGACACCTAAACAGAATGAACAATGCAAGAAAAGTAAAACAGGTATGGCAAGCAAGGACAACAAAGAACAAAAACAGAGGAAGACCAAGGAAGACTTGGAATGACCAAGTGGGACAGGTACTTCATAACAGAGGACTGACATGGACAGCAGCACAAAAGAAGGCAAAAAATAAAAAAGAATGGACAAAGTTTGTTTACAATCTGAGTTGAACGCAGGAAATCTAAACCGAGCCATTAATACATATGCCGTACCTGTGTTGACCTATTCTTTCGGTATTTTACAATGGACAAAATCCGAATTGGAAGATATTCAGAGAACAACCCGAACTATGATGACAAAGTACAGATGTCATCATCCAACATCGTCAGTGCTTAGAACAACACTACCGAGAAAGGAGGGAGGAAGAGCTTTATGGGATATAGTAAATCTACATAACAAACAGATAAATAGATTACGAGACTTCATTATCACAATATCACTGTCATCTAATTTACATAAGTCTGTCATAGGAGCAGATAAGAAATACTCGCCTCTAAATTTAGCAGACCCTCATATGGACTTGGAAATAACAACAAATGCTGTAAAACAAGTAAAATGGGCCCAAAAAGCTCTACATGGTCGACATCATCACGACCTAAACCAACCACACATTGATAAAATTGCATTAAATAGGTGGCTTGCTGACGGTACCCTGTTCCCAGAGACTGAAGGATTTATGATGGCCATTCAGGATCAAGTAATTAATACGAACAACTACAAAAAATTTGTTACCAGGGACCCAACTATTACAACGGACAAGTGTAGACGGTACCAAGAAACATCGGAAACCGCACAACACATCACATAAGGATGTTCAACTATAGCAAACACGGATTATTTACGCAGGCACAACCAGCTGTGTAATATTATCCACCAGAAACTGGCCAACAAATATGGACTGCTAAATACCTATACACCCTATTACAAATACAATCCACAGGCAGTGCTCGACAATGCAAATTTTAGACTCTACTACGATAGGTCCATTATCACCGATAGACAGGTGACGAATAATCGACCCGACATTGTAGTAGTGGATAAAAAAGCTTTCAGTGCTAATAGTCGATGTTGCAGTTCCAAACAACAACAATATTTTGGACAAATATAATGAAAACATAGCAAAGTACACCGATCTTGCTATAGAAGTAGGGCAGATGTGGGATGCAGAAAAAGTGGAGGTGGTACCGATCATCGTATCATCAGCTGTACTCATCCCCAAAAGTCTTGAAGACAGTCTTAAAAAACTCGATCTTCATAAAAACACTTTTATTGACTTGCAAAAAGCGGCAATTTTAAATACATCTCACACTGTTCGAAAACACAAAACAAAATTAGTTCTTTCAGTTCTAAACTATACAATTAAAAAGGAAAAAAATAGTTAATCATCTAAGTATTTAAAAACACCGGCTTTCAAAATCAATTTTCTTATAACCTAAGAGATTCACATACCTATACATAAAAACTAAAGATTGTAAAGTGAAATTTACTACTTTAAGACTGAACAAAACCGTTATACATTCTTTTAGATGCTCACAGCATTATTTTTTGCTGTTCCCACAAAATTATTCAGATTCCAGTAAAGAAGTTCTACCCATTTTCTACCCAACCTAATTCGCGTCATTTTGAGTTGATTATAGAGAGAGACACAAAGAAATATTTATGCTTTATTATAGAAATTTTTATATAGACAAAGCAAATCTTAAAATTTTAAACAAACAAACAAGAACTAAAACTATTGGTATACAAGTATCCAATGTTAAAAAAACATATTAAACTTTTTAATTCAATTAACTTACCACTTACCACTTATTATGAAATAATTTATACTACATTCTACATGTTATTTAGAAGTATAAGATTCATTACAGAATTCAGCCACTGTCTAGTGTCTCTTTTCCAAGTACAACAGAAGCTGGAGTACCACAAGGAAGGTGACAAGAAGACTCCAACAGGCTATGGACCAAATAGACGAATGGTGCACATCATGGAAAATACAAATAAACCCAGAGAAACCCCAAGCAGTCTTTACTAAAAGAAGGAAAAAACCAGAGGAAAACATTAACATAGAAGGAGAAGAGGTCCAATGGAAAAACAAGGCCAAATACTGTAACAATATAAGTTCTTCAATGGCGCCAATTTGTAATCCTTTTTAGTCCCAAAAAGACAGGGAGCCAATTTGTAACTAAAAAACTCTCCAAAAGAGATCCCGGCTAAGAGACCCTCTCCAGGGTCTCCAAGTTAATGCTCTATAGGAAGGATTGGGATGTATAAGTAATAAGGGCACCACTATCTTTTGAACGCTATCGATTAAGCAAACAAACTACACAAAAACTAAGGTGAGAAAGATAGAAACACCTTGTAATTACTTTAATTAAACAACAAATTAAGAAGCTACTTGAAATAAAGACCGACCACGCTACACCCTTAGTCTAAGGTATACAAATGAAACTGTTTTTAAAAAATATAGATTATTTATTGAAAATGTAAGTACTTGCTGATAATGAACTGGAGTTGTAAAAAGAGGACTTAACTTTAGGTTTCTGTGCTGTCTAGGAGGGTGGCTTCAGCTTCTTCATGGAGAGATGAAAGTTTCTTTAATGGTTCTGGCTGCTTGGGATGTAATAGTTTTCTTAACAGAAGTGGTTTGAAGGACTTCCTTCACATAAGCGATAACTGGGCTCTAAATTTAGCGATACCTTGGCGGTAACTTGACTCCAACTTAGCGGTAATTCGACTCCAACTTATTCCAGGCTCCAACTTAGCGATAACTTAGCGGTGACTTGACTCCTGCTTAGCGGGTTGTATCTTTCAACAACCAAAAGGGGAAATTTCACAAGATGAGTACTTGAGGGTTTGTTCAGACTCTTCAGACGAGCGTATCAGTTGAAAAGGATATGAAATTGTTGGGCGATTCATTAAATAGTCTACCTCAAGACGGAAATTGTGTTTTGTGTCATTTGTCAGAAGAAATGCGTTCGTTATTCAATTGCAAGCGAGGGACGCGTTCTTTGATTGGCCTCGTTCAAACAGATAAATAGTTAGCGTCTATAAGGGGTGTCTCGTGTACGGTAGCATTAACAGTGAATCGGGGTCGGTTTTAACGGTAATAATAGCGATATCGTTTACGGTCGGTAATAGTGCAAGGTGACATGATACATCTAATAAACATGATACAAATATACAAGATAAGATATCGTCACTTGTGACCAGACGCCATTGTTTACAGGTTATAATTTTAAATTTCTCCGGGAAAATATAAAATAAATTATTTTCATAGCAAAAGACAAGGAATATCATGTTTTTGTTAATTTGACACTCTGTGCGAACTATTTCAGGAAAAGTCCCAATTCATTTATTTGATCGAAGCACCCCTGCACATATACAAAAAAGCAAAGCGAAAATAGCCATGCATATAGTAATCAGCAATACAGAAGTCAAAAGCATGGGGCCAATAATCGAAGGCCAATGAAGGAATGAAGCGGATAAAGTTCTGAAGCAATCCATCGACAACATAGCTACAAAATGTTTGCCTTGCTAATAAAATTTAGAAAGGTGAAACTGAAGAAAAAAGGTGTCTCCTGAAATGCAGAAAACCTGGTGCACGGCAACGAATGGCTAACAAGTGGCATGGGCATTACTAGTTCTTCCAAAAATGCAATTCAAACAGAACCCTTGAAAATCAACCGGAAAAAGTTACAAGGAAGGACTATTGTGTTATTCTCAGAAAGCTAAGCGGCCATAAAGGCGTTAAACGCAACAGAGGTGAATTCAAAGCTGGTTTGGGAATGCCTAGAAGCCTTGGCAGAAGTGGGCAGTAAAAGCAAGCTCACAGTTGTGTAAGTACCCAGTCAGAGTGGGCTCAAAGTGGACAAATTCATAACAGATCCGACGTCAAAAGTAACAAAGTATCTGTTAAAGCACAAAAGACACAATACAAGAAAAGTGGTCATTTGACAGGGCATAACATGCTCAATAAGCACATGTACGGTCTAAAACTAACAGTCCTTTATGTAGATTATGTTAGGAAGAAGAGAAAACCTCTAAACCTATTGTTTATAAATGTGAAGGTCTTTCTAACTATAGACAAAGAGAAGTCTACGGCTAGAAATTATGAGGAGGAATCACTATCCAGCTTAATAAGTCTTTTAAAAAAGACCAGGCTGGACCAGATGTTATAGAGTAAAAGATCTACTACAATTGATCTGAAAAGGTCGAGGTGGGAAAAGGCGTGTAGCTACAGTCCTTACATAATTTAATCTAATCTAAGCTACTCAGAAATCACTGGAATGGTGGAGAAAGTTATTGGGACAAGAGAAACAGTTTATAAAACAAAACATTCGTTAAAGTCTTTGACAGACTTAATGAGCAAAGATAGAAATATAGTCAAGACTGAAGTGAGGGCATTACAATGAGGCATTGTAAGCTTAATAGGCATCTAAGGCTGATAGGATTTACAGAAAAACATAAAGATTCTTTCATTTAAAAGAGGAAAACACATTTATTTTATGTTGGTGCAATAGTCTGGAAAATGTACGATTCTTGGCATTAGGAAAAATATCCACATAGTCATTCACAAACAGGCAACCAGAGCTGGGTAGTATCCGGATACTTTTTATGTATCCGAAAGCTGTATCCGGATACTTTTTAAATTTTGTATCCGGTATCCGTATCCGTGACCAAATTTTAAAGTATCCGGTATTTATCGCCCTCCGCTAATGCACCTAACGTAGGCACAACACAGCCCTTCCTTCAATTCAGATGTGTCTAATATGTTAAATCCCATTTTTCGTACTGGCCACCGTTATAATATTTTATTATATAGCTAATAGAGCTTTGTTTTTAGCTAATCAGTTATAAATCTTCATAAGTACGTTATATAATTAATTACTTGCATTTATTTTTTATATTTTCTAAATCTCTCTTTTCAAGAACCCCTTTGTACCCTGTATTTATAATTGGAAGAAATTCTTTTTTGGATTATAATAAAGTACATCTTAATATTTATATTTTTATTTTAGTATACCTCCAAGTACAAATAAGTGCACCCTCTAAAAAGTTTAAAATTTGAAAACTCGGCTGGTCCGACGCTGGCCAAATTCAATATCAAAAGCTCAGAGAGTGACACGAAAACATTTTTCGTTAGCTCATCATTTAATGTATTTTTATTATTATGTATTACATTAAAAATACATGCACATCACATAGTTTTAATACTAATAATGTATGTTGAAAAAAGTATCCTAGGAAGTATCGAAAAAAATATCCCGATACTTCTATCCGAATACATTTTTAAATGAAAGTATCTGGATAGATTTTGAGTATCCGTATCCGGTATCCGGATACTTTTTTCAGTATCCGACCCAACTCTGTAGGCAACACCTCTATATTCAACAAAAATGACGATATTAAATGGAGAAAAGTGCAAAAATCACCGTCGATGATATCTACTAACTTTTTTAATTTCTAAATAAATCAATTTCAGCATTTAAAACTTTCACATTTTACATAAATGGTCACTCCATATGATAGGTAGGGATTTGACTGGTCAAGTGCACCATTCAAAAAACACAAATTTACAGTTAGGATCGTATGCAACGTTGTTTATTACTATCATTAGTAGAAGTTTGTATTACGGAAAACAATTGGGACTGTTCACGATCGTAACCGGTATGTGTGTCAAAAGTGTTTCACAATTTTAACCAAATGCCAGAAGACATTTTGTAAATCGTTATTTTACTAGGTTATTTATAACAGTGAGTCGGATCGACCTTGTGAAGTATGCGAATACCGTAAATTGTATTTACGATTGCTATTGTTGTAGTAGAAGAAGAAGCTCTCACGAAATTTGAATAATTGGTCCAACTTTAATTTATTTAATATACAGATCAGGTCCACTTCTAATAAAATAAAAAATATTATTACTAAATAATTATTTGATGAACAGCTGAAATAAATTTCTCAATTTTTACGAATAACTGAAACCTAGTTATAGAAAATTGGAGATAATAACAAAGTTAATCTTCAAGAAGAACGCTTTGTTGTGTACATCATATCTAAAATAACTATTTTAATATAATTTACTAGAGATGATGGATACGCAGGGGTCGCAATACTTGTTAAAAATAACCTTGTTTTTAAAGAAATAGCAATCCCACATCTTAATTTGCGGTATTCAAATTATGGACAATAACGATGGGATATTAAACTGTTTAAGCTTATACTGCGCGCCAAAAACCAAAACAAGCACCAGCGACTAGGAAAAAATATTTGATCTACTGGATACCAGAGCAATTGTTGGAGGGGATTTTAATTCGCATCATCACGTATGGGGATCATACAAAGTCGACACGAAGGACGCTCAAGTCCTGAACGCACTGGAAAATACGGAACTAATACTGATGAACACTGGTAAAACCACTACACTTTCTAGAACAAGTAACAAATCGGCAATAGATCTGACCTGTGCAACGCCAGACATTGCTTTCGATTGTACATGGGATACCTTGTCCGACCCAATGGGATCTGATCACCTCCCAATCATCATTGAATTAAATAAAGATGTAACATGCCACGATGATTCCATAATATACCCAAAAACAAAATGGAAACTTAGTAGAGCAGACTGGCATCTCTATAGAAATAAAGCCGAAGAATACTTTTCAGAGCCATTTGAAGCAGACTTGAATGATACGTACAGCAACTTCATTAAAGGTATTAACACCGCCTCAAATGTAGCAATTCCGGTTAATAAGCCATTCAATGCCAAAAGAACAATCCTTCTTCCTTGGTGGGACAATGACTGCGAAACTGCAATCAAAAACCGGAAAAAACAAGTAAAAATATACGTTAACAACAGTACGCTTAAAAATTATATAACATGCAAAAAGGAAATCGCAAAAACAAAGAGGTTCTTAAAACCAATATCTCTAGAAGAACTAGATTTTGCACTAAATAATAGAAAAAATACCTCACCTGGATATGATGATATTAGATACCCAATGATTCAAAATTTACCGTAAAATGCAAAAAATGTAATTTATGGTACTAACCCTTACTGTGTGAAAGTTCATCTTATTCAGAACAATAAACAACTAAAAGGTTGAATTAACTTCCACTATTTATTCTATAAATACTTTAAATGCAATGACAGCCGTTTCGCTATCGGAATAGCATCGTCAGATTGACATATTGAAGTTACATTTTGTTTGTTTGTAACTAGGTACTTGATGTTGATAAGTAGTTAAGGCTAGACCAAGTAAGGAAGTAATAAGACATAACAATATTAAAGCCTAGATGTTATTAGCCCTAAGGGATTATCCTGGATGTATTTCCCTCTAAGATCAGTATAACTGTGCAATGATATAGAAAAACCAGGAAAAAACTATATCCTGCTGATCTTTACAATAACTTAATATATTTGTTTTGTAATTACGTCTTATCTATGTATAAAATGAAGACTCAATCAAAGTAAACAGTTTAATAGTGGTGAACTTCCAAGATTTATTTGTTCATTAACTACTTTATATTGTTGATCTGCTAGATGTCTTTTGATTTCAAGTTCTTCGAGGAAATCTAAATTTTGTTTTTTATCACAGGTGTGTAATATTTGAATGTCATTGGTGTGTATGAGTGAATGTGGATGTTCAAGAACATGTTTTGCATAGTTTGACTTATCTGGTTGTTGTAATCTATATGCTCTTAAATGTTCATTGAATCTTATTTCAAAATTTCTTTGTGTTTGACCTATATATACAGCATTACATTTTGGACAATTAATTTTGTAAACACCAGATTTTTTTAATTTAGGTAATTTTGTTTTTACATTTAACAATTTTGTACCAACATTATTGTGTGATTTGAATGAAATTATTGCAGATGTTGCCGAAGATATTATTTTTGAAATTGTATTAGAAATATTTCCACAATATGTAATACTTTTATAACTTTTAATTTCTTTAGGGTGTTGAGGGAATATTAGTTGTAGTGACACTTTCTGTTCTTTCTTATTAATTAATTTATTTATCAAATGTATTGGATAGCCATTAGATATTGCTATTTGTTTTATAATCTCAATTTCTTTATTAAAATTATTTTTGTTCATTGGAATTGTAAATGCTCTATGTATCATAGAATTATAAGCTGCTAATTTATGTGATATAGGATGATTTGAATGATATGGTATGGTTACATCTGTTTGTGTTGGTTTTCTGTATATTGAATAGTTTAATGAATTATTAACTTTTTTAATTCTCAAATCTAGAAAATTAATTGAATTATTTTCTTCAACTTCTAAGGTGAAATTAATTTTAGGATGTAAGGTATTAATATAATTAAAAAATATATCTAATTGTCGTTCGCTACCTACAAAACCTGCTAACACATCATCAACATATCTATACCAAAATACAATATTGTTTTTATAACTAGAATTAAAGATTTTGCTTTCTAAATTATCCATAAAAATATTTGCTAAAATTGGAGAAATGGGACTTCCCATTGGAAGACCTTCATTTTGAATATATACTTTCTTATCAAAAGTAAAATAATTTTGGCTAATGCATACATTAAATAGGTCAATTATATCTGATATTATACCTGGATGGATATTTCTTTCATCTAATAACTTTTTAACTAGAACTATACATTCTTTAGAAGGTATTTTAGAGAACATATTAGTTACATCAAACGATACTAATTTAGTATTATTTTGTAAATTACATTTATTTAATTTATTTATCAAATCTAACGAATTTTGTACTGAATATTTAGATGTGTAACCATAATTATTTAGAATAGTATTTAATTTTTTAGCTACCTTAGTATTAGGAGTGTTAACATACGAAACTACAGGTCTAATCGGTTTTGACTCTTTATGTAATTTAATAGTTCCATATAATTCTGGACATTGGGGATT
This sequence comes from Ophraella communa, assembly GCA_035357415.1. Classification (NCBI taxonomy): domain Eukaryota; kingdom Metazoa; phylum Arthropoda; class Insecta; order Coleoptera; family Chrysomelidae; genus Ophraella; species Ophraella communa. The sequence goes on along the minus strand of CM068991.1, from coordinate 30,068,137 downwards.
TTTATTAATTAGGTATTTTTTATCATAGTCATTAAATATATAATTTGAATTATTTACATGTTCTTTAATTTTTTTGGAAAATTTTTGAGTTGGATCGTTTTTTAGAATTTTGACATTACTTGACATTATGAAATCATTCACTTTAGATTTATAATCTTCTTTTTTTTTAAATTACTGTTGAGTTACCTTTATCTGATTTTGTAATGATTAGGTTATTTTGATCTACTTTATTTTTGATTGATTTTAAAGCTAAAATGTCATTTTTAATAATTTGACTTTGACTTTTGAATTTATCTGGTTTAATGTCTCTAATAAGATTTGCTATTTGCATTTTTTCATAAATAAAATTATTTGAATTAGTTCTTAAAGCTATTTCAGAATCTCTTTAATATTGTTATGTCTTATTACTTCCTTACTTGGTCTAGCCTTAACTACTTATCAACATCAAGTACCTAGTTACAAACAAACAAAATGTAACTTCAATATGTCAATCTGACGATGCTATTCCGATAGCGAAACGGCTGTCATTGCATTTAAAGTATTTATAGAATAAATAGTGGAAGTTAATTCAACCTTTTAGTTGTTCATTGTTCTGCAAAAAATGTATTTTTTAATATACTAAATAAAATATGGATAAATGGCGAACATATTGAAGATTGGAAAAGAGTCATTGTTGTACCAATAAGTAAAGCTGGTAAAACGACAGCGCTTCATACAGGCCAATATCATTACTCCAGCAGTGGATTAATACCAATAATCTACTTCCATCGACCCAATATGGATTCAAAAAAACTACGGTACACATGACGCATTAGCACATTTAGTAACAGATATACAAGCTAACCTTTCAGAAAACAATTACTTAGGTGCGGCTTTTATCGACATTAAAGGGGCATATAAGAGTGTTGGCCTATGTATACTCAAAGAAAGACTTATAGCATTCCAAATACCAGAAGAAGTAAGTCTCGGACAGGATAACGACACCATCTTGAATTATCGAACAATATCACACGGTATACCACAAGGGTCAGTACTGGCTCCACTATTATTCAATGTATATACCTCTTCCATTCACAGAACCTCTTCTGACGCTTCTATCATACAGTACGCAGACGACTTCGTAATATATATATGCGATAAAGGCTTCCAACATTACCTCACATATTTAGATACAGCAACAACATAAAGTGCATAGACGAGCTAGGACTACAAATCTCTCCAGAAAAATCCCAAATAGTTTTTTTTTACTAGACATAATCTACCGCAAATTAACGAAGTCCAGGTGGACAATATTTCTTTTCCCGTCAGTAATACTGCCAAATATCTGGGAATGGTCTTAGACAAAAACTTAATTGGACTGCACACATCGAACAAACACTAGTAAAATGCAGCAAAGGTGTAAATTTCTTAAAATGCATAATGAAAACCTGGTGGGGGGCTCATCCCCAAACAGCATTAACTTTCTACCGAGCATACATTAGATCTATTATAGATTATGGAAGTTTTTTATATGGATCAGCCTCGAAAACCACCCTTCAAAAATTGGGAGCTATGAAATCTACACCTAATGAAGCACTAAGAGCCGAAGCCATAGAACCACCTTTGGAATTGAGACGACAACTCTTGGCTGGAAAAATGATACTAAAATGTAAAGCGAAAAGGTCACCACTGCTCAACAAACTATAACACTTAAATCATCAAGACCTGACCATGCGATACTGGCAACACAAAAACTCCCCACCATTGTGTGAAGGTCTGAGAGAAAGTTCTGACTATAATGCAGCTGCCACAGAAATATTATTTTTTAATCTCTTTGTCAAAATTGACGTCATTGTTCCCTCGTACTCAGAAAATCATTTACTTAATAACTTAATCATCAACCAAATATCGAATATGCATAACAATTTTACTTTCATATATACAGATGCGTCAAAAAACCAAGACGAAACTGGAAGTGCATATCTAGTACCAAATGTTACTGCAGCAAAATACAAATTAAACAAATCGACTTCTATCTACACTGCAGAAGCGTTTGCTATCCTGAAGGCACTTGAATATATTCAAGATAATAACGTCTCTAAAAGTATAATATTCTCCGATTCACTCTCAGTCCTAACTAGTTTAAAACACCATACAGAAACCAATTCTAACTACCAAAATCAATACATTATGAATATAAAAAAATGGTGTAATAATTAAATTATTTTGGGTTAAAGCTCACTCAGGGATAGTAAATAATGAACTGGTTGACAAATTAGCGAAAGATAGTTTACTGGATGGCATTAACACAGAAATTTCCATAACGTTAGACCACCAGATACACCCTCTTGGAACCCCACTTGCGTAACAAATCTTGGTATGAAGATTACAACTACCCTAGAAAAAGTGTAACAACAATCAGTAGATTAAAATTTGACCACGCTTGTTATCCTGCTCCCCTTCATAAAATCAAAATACTTGATGACGATCTATGTCCAACATGCCAACAAATCTGCGACCTGGACCATATTTTCTTGCAAGAGATACGATAAAGCATCCAGAGAACTTACAAATAAATTAACCGTCTTAAAAATAAACCGGCCTTATAATTTAATGCATTTACTATCCTTGCACAAAAAGAGTATTTTTATATTTTGCACTTATAAAAATCTTCATTATAAAACGCATTTGCGTATCGTAATGTAACTTTTACGCACGCAAATTTTTGTTTTAAATGGTTGGCGACATGAGTGAAGTATCTAAAGGCAAGGCTATTGACAATGACATTTGTGGCTAATAGCAATTTATTAATTTTATATTGTTCTTTAAGAAAGTATCTGTGAATATGAATATAATATTTTACTTATATAATATATTATTATTGGTATATTATTCATTTTAAAATATTTTAAAACATTAACATTTGATAATTTAAATGTCACAACTGTCAAATTTTATAAATTACACAGTGCTGCCGACATACTTTTTAAAATAAAAATTTTCATAATTACATAAAAATAAAAAATTAATTTAGAAAATGGTAAAAAGGGCAAAATATAAAAAATATTATAAACAACTTATTTCATATGGCTGTTGTGACACTCGTTTTTTAAAAAACTCATCGCTTCGCAATTCGTTTTTTAAACTTGAACTCGTGTCATAACAGAATTCCATATGAAATGCGTAGTTTAATATACTATTTCGATTGTCTATTAGCCTTTGTTAGGGATGCCAAAATTTGTATATAGGTAAGTATGGGATTTAGTTCCATGAATAATAAAAATTGTGATAGGTTATAAATAGTGAGACCAATTTAAAAAATATATAGTAGATCCTCTAAAAAGAACCAGACCCGTTAAATAGGATTTTCATATTTTTTTGTCTTTGCTGAAAATAACGTTCCTAATTTAATCTAGTTGAATTTATCGTATTTACGGTAATAATCTTTCTCCCAATTTAGATTAACACTTTTCCTGACAATTGTAAAAGAATCGTAATATTTATGGGCTATAAAATTGTAAATTATAAACAAGTCATGAATTTCGAAGGTCATCTGCAACATTATCATCGGATGCGCGTGCTGATACACTTTGAAAAGGCATGATGTAAGGACAAAGTTGTTATTGAAATTAGTCTGTAGAGTTCAACCACAATGATGCACCAGGATATTATTATATATATTAATAGGTTAAGGTTAAAGGTGTTTGCATCCCTTTCAATAGACCACATACCATTTTATATACTGATATCATTTATAACTAAAAAAATTATTATTGCTTGTGTTTTTATTAATTATACATATATGCTTTTAGCTTTAGCTCAACGTTTTTGATACTTGTGGCTCAATATTCAACCTTTTCGCATTTGCGGCCTTTTACTTACATGTTTTTCAGACAATTGTCACACACAGAACCACAGGAGACAAATTTTTAATACTCTTTGTTCACAAACATCAATAATTTATATTTAAATAGTTAATTAGTGTGCATTATTCTAAAAAATAATAATTACATAGTTTTGTAAACACTTTGCTTTTAATAAGTATTATTATAACGTTATTTTTAATTAAAATGCAATATATTTAAAGGATTAATAATAGCATTGGCATTGTTCCAATTTATTTTCATTATTATTCGCGCGTTGTTTGTTATTGTGCAAATAAATAATTTACTATCAATGTTAACGATTCCAATCGACTTAGTTTATTGTAGTGTGCAATTAATAGAAACGGAATATATTATTTTAAACGATGTTTAACAATATCTTGAGGTTAGAACGGCTGTACTTCATTGAGTTACATTTTATGTGGGTAGACATGTGCTTACTCATTACTAATTATAGACCCTCAAAGTATAACAATATTTAAAGAAACAGTATGAATGTAAAACTATTTCAAATAAAAAAAAAACATTATAAAATAAAATAAAAGATTTTGTAAGTTTATACGATTTTTATTTAATGAAGAGTATATAGTGTGGAAACCACCAAATAAAATTCATTTTGCTCTTAGTTTATAGAATTATAAGCGATGACATAACATCAATATCCAAAGCCAAAAAACTGGACATTGTACTGGCGTTTCAAGAAAATCCTCATACCAGTTCTAGGCAGGTCACACTAGATAATAATGTCCACCAACTGTTGTAAGAGTGCTAAAAAAGGAGAAGTGGCATCCATACAAAGTACTATCTGGCTATTAGAAGATGACTTTGATAAAAGAATCGAATTCTGCGAAATCGTTATGGAACAATGTAACAGAGATCCGGGTTTCATACAAAAGGTACTGTTTTCAAGAATAATAAAAAACTCTTTGTTTTAACAAAACTTTCAATATTTATTTAAAAAACTGCTTTTTTAAACTCAATGACAGCCGTTTCACTAGACAACTAGTATCGTCAGATTGATATATTGAAGTTACTATTTGTTTGTTTGTAGCTAGGTACCTGATGTTTATTAGGTAGTTATAAGGCTAGACCAAGTATGGAAGTAATAAGACATAACAATATTAAAGCCTAGATATTTACAATAAATTAATATATTTGTGTTACAATTAAGTCTTATCTATGTATAAAATGAAGACTCAATCAAAGCAAACACTTTAAAAGTGGAGAACTTCCCAGATTTATTTTGTTCATTAAAAACTTTAAATTGTGGATCTGCCAGATGTCTTTATATTTCAAATTCTTCAAGGAAATCTAAATTTTGTTTTTTATTACAAGTGTGTAGTATTTGGATGCCATTGGTGTGTAAGATTGAGGTTGGATGTTCAAGTAGGTGTTTTGCATAATTTGACTTATCTGGTTCTTTAATCTATATGCTCTTAAATGTTCGTTTAATCTTACTTCAAAATTTCTTTCTGTTTGACCTGGATATACAGCATTACACTTTGGACAATTAATTTTGTAATTTTTTAATTTAGGTAATTTTGTTTTTACATTTAACAATTTTGTACCAACATTAATTTGTGTTTTAAATGATATTGATGCTGATGTTGCCGAAGTAATTATTTTTGAAATTTTATTCAAAATACTTCCACAATATGTAATATTAAACAAAGAATTTTTTATTATTCTTAATAAGATGCACTTCCAAAAAGTAAGGGTTAGTACAATCAAGTACTTTTTTCAGATGAAGCGTCTTTTATGCTGAACGGTCACGTATATCGCAAGACATGTCGATATTGTGCAAGTAAAAATCCACATTGGATGGAAGAGTATAGGACACAATATCCCGAGAAGGTGAATGTTTGGGCCGGCATTATAAACAATCAAATTGTAAGGCTATATTTTTTTGAGGAAAACCCACCTGCTGCTAGTTATCTGGAATTTCTTCAAAATTATCTGTTGCCACAGCTGAATCAGCTATTTCCAAATAGAAATGATTTATGGTACCAACAGGGTAGGCCCCACACTATGGCGTTGAGGTACGAAATTACCTTAATAACGTTTTTCCCAGGAAGGTGGATAGGTAAAAGGGGGCCTATCGAATGGCCACCAAGGTCTCCAAATTTGACTCCGATAGATTTTTTTTGTGGGGATATTAAAAGAGCAGAGTATATAAAAATCGACCAAATAATGTAGAAGAGTTGAAGGAGCGAATCCGAACGGAAATTGCAGAAATAACACCTGAAGTCCTCGAAAACGTTAGGAAAGAATTTACTGCTCGTCTTTCTCATTGTATTATTGCTGAAGGTCGGTAATTTGAACATTTGTTGTAATATAATTGTATTTAAGTAAATATTTATTCTAAGTTGATTGTATTAATAAACCAACAGATTTGTTTAACCCTGTGGGAATAAATATTCAAATGATTACATTTTTGCAAAGGCAATAAGGAGATCTTTCAAATAAGCTGTCACATGACCTCGGTTTGTGTTTAAAAAAAACGTCGATGACGTCATTACGCCATCACTAATGACGTAATGTCCAACACATCTGTAGCAGTTGATGGCCATTCAAAAATTAAAATTGACGTTTTTTTAAGATTGTATGTTTCTAAAATAATGAATTTATTCCATAAATTTGCATCATACTGTATTTGAAGGGCAATGTGTACAAAACTAAACCTTTTGATTTGCTATTAGGTCGATCCCGCCTGATATGTTAAATAATCTAAGATAATTTAAGATTAGGATCTTACCAAAACGTTTGCGGTGAATATTTTTAGTAGCTACTTTATTAGTATTAATATTTCATTTTAGTGTTCTACGTTTTAATACTTTTGGAATTGCATTTTAGTTTTTGATTGTATTGTAGCGAATTTCGGTGATCATATGATTTGAATTGATGTTTTCATAATTATTGCGATATATCACTAAGTATCCATTTTAAAAATTAGGGGTTGTATCCATTATTCAAATGGGGTTGAAGGGATATTAAGCATTAATCTGCAGATACTTTATTTCGGTTACCTACTGTATATATTTACAGAAAATCCCGAAACATGTCAAATTTAAATTATAAATTGACATTCTTTAATGTGAAAATTTGATCTCTACTTTTAACCCGCCTTGAATGACAGTTACAACCCCCTATTTTTTAAATGGGAAGTATGGACTCAAAGGAGGTTGAAGGTAGGAATAAAATTTTTTCTCTTTAAAGAATGTCAATTTATAATTTTAATTTGACGTGTTTCGAGATTTTCTACAAATATGTACAGTAACCGAAATAATAAATATATTCTATTAGGCTTTTCAACACTGTATATTTTTAAGGACCAGTAATGATGTGTTTTTAGAAATATCGAGGAAAAAATACTAAATTTGTAAATTTATCCACAAATACATTTGTGTAAACAAGCAAACATTAAAATAAATAATATATTTTTATTTCTACAATTTTTTTAATATATTTTTTATCCGGTATCATTGATGAAATACCGATTCCTTTTGATTATCTATTGGGTATACAGAAAGAGTTTCTTTATTAAAAAATAATTTTATTATTTATTATAAAAAATTGCATAAGTTTATGTGCTTTTATTAAAAAAAGTATTTAAAATTTAACATTCAAATGGGACACTAGTGGAGTAGTGACAAAAAAAATATTTTTAAATTTTTAGAAACAATTTAATCCAAAAATTAATCAAAATTAAAACATAATTTAAAAGAAATATAAACAATTTAATAATTATTTACAAATATTTATGTAGACCCATTTTTTATTTATTTATTTATTTAATAAACGTGTGTACTTGAGATAAATATTCAAGGACGTTAATCAAAATCGAACGTCGAATTTTGCGATGCATAAAATTTGAAACCGTGGGAATACCATCAAACGGACAATTACCGCCTATCGCTGAACCACGCGGTCACCTTTTCCATTAAAAAAAAGGTAATCGTCTGATAACAGTACAAAAACATGCCTCAGGTAGTATCTCACCTGTCAGAAAGAAGAAGAGAGAAAGAATACCACCACAAGACCGGTTAAAGTTCTCGCATGGCTCTTGCGGTTAAAAACGATGACGAAAATCAATCACTGCCACAAAAAACTGTTAATGTCACTTCTCGGGAGTATAGTCCAGGAAGACAGTTTTTTTGGGTCTTTCGCGGTACCTGGTGATCGCGAATTTTAGTTCCCAACTCACGGAGGAGACGGTTTTAACTGTCGAGTCCAGCGGCTGAATGTTGTTATACCACTTACGAACTTTGTTATACCTTTTGTCGATGGAAACGGTTGCGGCCCCACCAGCCGGGTTAAATCTAGCTAAGGCGTTTGTCAACTCTTCTCCCTGGGTAGGTGTACCTTTTTCACAAGGCAAATAATTATCGAACCATCCTTACCCATATATTATTATTTTAAAATAAATATCCAGAAAGTATTACAGTTTTGCCTACCCCTGAAATATGATTAGTCTGCTGTAAAGTGATGTTTTATTGTCAGAAACTTTTTCTACCAATTCCATAATCTCAAAAAAAATCATTGTTACTATTTCTATCTCAGTAAGACTAACTAAATTTTTTTGACAATCAACCAATATTTATCAGATTATTGATCAGATTTTCCAAAGATATTTTTTTCATGGATTAAAACATATTTTTCTACTACCATGTCTGTAAACGTCAAAAATCGCACTGTCAACATTGCTTGTAAGTGACATAAAACAATGACATGAGCGTAATAAGATTTCATAACATACACGTGCGTTTAAATAAGAAAACTTAAATATCCTTTGTTTAATCAAATCGCAATAAATTTTTTATCTGAGTAATATTTTTTGGTCGATTTACGTACTTTTAGTAAATAGAAAAACGTTAAAAAACTATTAATATTAGAGACATTCCATTTAAATTAGACTAATGCCCCCTAAATGTCGGCAACACATTATACAATTTCTCAAAAATATGTCTCATTTTCTCATAGTATATTATGGAAATAATCGTCATGTCATCTACACTGTCAAGTTTTGTATGCGAATGAATATTTTCTCAACTTAACCTACAAAAATGTCTTCTAGTAGTGAAAATGATGACATTATGAGCCCTCCGCTATGGATTCCGAGAGGGAAGATCCACAATCGGCGCCCTGGAAAAGGTTCAAAGGTTCGCCGATGAAGCAAATGAAAGAAGTGGCAGAAAAAGATGTGCCATGATAACGGTAGATGTCGAAAATATCTTCAACTCGGCACCTTGGAGCGGAATCCTCGAAGAAATTAGAAATAGGGGGCTACCAGCGTATCTATATAATATCCTAGCCAGCTATCTAGAAGACAGGGTACTTATTATGAGAAACAAGGGAAGAATGTTAGTTACCTGTGGTGTCCCACAAGGCTCAGTTATTGGCCCAACAATGTGGAACATCTATTATGATGGTGTCTTTAAAATGCCTGTACCTCGGGGGGTCAATCTAATAGGATATAAAGATGATTTGGCTGTAATAGTGGTAGCAAAAAAATCGGAAGAAATTGAAGATATGTCCAACAGGGTCTTGGAGGATATAACTAGATGGATGACCGAAAAAAAGCTGAAACTATTGCCCCAGAAGACTAAGGTTGTGTTATTGGCAGCTGGGAGAAAAATAAAAAATATCGAGTTGACGATCGGAAATACAGCTATTAACAGCCAGGAAAGCATAAAATATTTGGGAATACACTTGGACAGAAACATGAGAATGGGACTACACATCAGAAAAATCGCCGAAAAGGCCAATAAAGCAATAGGTCATATGAGCAGAATAATGCCAAATGTTGGAGGACCTCGAGAAGGCAGCAGACGAATACTGAGTTCGGTGGTCCAATCGATCCTACTATATGGCGCAACCATTTGGCAGAGAGCCATAAAAAAGAAAATCTACCGAAATATACTACTGAGCGCACAGAGAAAAGTCGCCATAAGAATAGCATGCGCTTACAGAACAACACCGACCACGGGTCTGCTGGTTGTTACAAGAACCCCCAAATAGATTTACTGGTGGAGGAAAGGATCATGATAACAAATAAAGTACCTAAGAAGACAGCGCGAAAACGTATATTGGATATATGGCAAGAGTATGGACTAGTTTAGTAGGATCATATTAATCAAAATGATAGCAATATATACTTAGGATAAGATACCTACTTACTTATATTGGTATTCATTTTGCAAATAATTTTTCTTATTTCGTAAAATTAAGCAATAAATAATTAGTAAGTTTTAAACGTAGCGCCAACTAATAACCAATAATGAAGTGTGTTTAAAAGTAAACGTTGTCACAGTTTAGCTACGTTCGTTTTAAGTATTCTGGCGGCACAAAACACCGTGTTCTGTGAACTGATTGTATCAGTTGACAAGATATATGACAGGAGAGAAAATCGTGTTTATCTGTAATAAACAAACAAGACCCCTATACTTGACGGTGATAGAATAGAACAGCCAATAGAAAGTGGGCGTGATTCTATTGAAAATGCCAAAACCGTATTCTTGAAATTCGTTCTCTCACTGTACCGATAGAAGGGTTGCTCCTCGAGAGAACAATTACTTCTATTGGTTATTTTTGAAGGAACCGCTATAACACCAAGAGAAGGTGTTAGGGATTTTTATTTTCGAACCAAAAATAGTATAGAAGTAATTTCTTTCATAAACCAAACACAACCAAACAACAAATTAAACTAACGAAAATGACAGAATATTTTGTTTAGTGTTTTACTCCTTATTTGATAAAGTGTCAATCAGAGAACAAAAATATCAATATGTTTGTCTCTTTTTAATAACAACAAATAAGAGAGAGGGATAAGTTTCTTTGTTAATATTAAAGCATATCGACAACATCGCAAATTTTCTACCAATCTCATTGAAACACGTCACTTACCACTTATGACGTATGTAACCATTAAATTTAAATTTCAAAAGACGATTATGGCTAGAGGATTAATTTTATAAAAATTTTATTTGTACAGTTGAACCACTAAAAACCTATTTTATAAGATGCAAATATAAAAAAAAATCACTAAACTAGTCCATTGGCAGAACGATGAAGGTACGGCTAAATGGACAAGAAGGATAATACCTGACTTAAGACCATGGATGGAAAGAAAGTGGGGGGAGGTAAACTTCTACCTCACACAATTCCTGACAGGACATGGATGTTTCCAGGCATACCTATATCGCTTTTAAAATAAGTAATACTCAAGAGTGTCAATACTGTGGGTTAAGGGACAATGCAGAGCATACGTTTTTCGAATGTGTCCGTTGGGAGGAGCAGAGGAAAGACGCCGAAACAAAGGTAGGAAGACTTACGCTTGAAAACACGATTGAGAAAATGCTGGAGACGGCAGCAAACTGGGAAACTGTGAACAAAATGGTTATGATAATTACATCCACCAAAAGAAAGGAAATGAGAAGATATGATAGGTATTCTATTCTATTCTATTCTTCTGGGGTGCATTTCATGCATGTACTGGAGCTCTAGGCTCATTGTACCCCCCTGAAGTAATCATACCAGGTTCGTTTCCTTCATGTATTCTAGAATGTCCCTGATATTCGCTTTCACGATTTCCTCTGGCTCAGGAAACTGAATGCCAAAGTGTCTCTGTCTAAGCCACTTAAGGCTCGGACAGTGACATATTACGTGAAGAGGAGTTTCGTCTTCCTCACCACATGATAGGTAAATGGTCTGTGCAGATTAAAGGGGAAAAATAAAATAAAGGAACTGAGCCCACGTCATCCACTAGCTCTTCCTTCTTTGAAGTAATGCCTGAGGGTGGTTCCGAAGAAGGCTACTTTAGTTTAGTTCTAAGTGGTTTTTTAGTTGGTAAGAATCCGACACTGTCTGATCATTGAAAAAGCTCAAGCTGCCACATAAAATTTGTTACCGCGAAAATCCAAAGAAAGATACGAAATTACCTATCAAAAACTTATGGACTGGCGACACAAGTACAACGTAAAATCATTTTCGGAGAATGTTTTCCTTGCGTATATTGAAAAATTATCAAAAAATATGAAACCATCTTGACTATGGGCCATTTATTCGATGCTAAGAACTACACTAAACATTAATAATAATAAAATTTATTGTACTAACCCTTACTACGTGAAAGTCCATCTTATTAAGGACAGTAAACAACTAAAAGGTTGAATTAAACTTTCACTATTTATTCATATAATATGAAATGAATTGACGGCCGTTTCGCTGTAGAATTAGCATAGTCAGATTTACATATTGAACTTACATTTTGTTTGTTTGTAGCTAGGTACCTGATTTATATTAGGTAGTTATAAGGCTAGACCAAGTATGGAAGTAATGACATAACAATATTAAAGCCTCGTTGAGTTAAAACAAGAGTTTTTATTAATTTCAATTTAAAACTCACCATTCCTTCAATTCACTCGTATCCTAATTCACCATTCCCCAGACACATCTAGATCTCCGGTAATTGCCTGTGTTTTTCTATGAATAAAATAATTAATCTGTCCCCATGAATATTTAGCAACTTTGCTCCTATACAGGTTTACTTGATAATATTCCAGCTTATAAAATACTAGTCCTGCACTCATTTTCTGAAATATCTACAATTCTAAATAAAAATAGAAATATTTCTATCGCAAAAATGTCCTCTCAATTAACTCTAATTTAAAACCATGGGTAAGTTTAGTCCTTGTTTGAAAATATTTACAAGATATTTAATTTTGAGGGACAATAGAATTACTATTTAATAACCCCAACCATAAACCATTTCGAGAAAAAATGAAACTGTAGTAAGCTGAAAACATAGTTTTCTGACATAAAAGCTCTATTTAGTAATTTATAATTGTTAATCTTGAAGTGATCTTGGGGTGCATCATTATTCCACTGATGATCAGAAACGTCACAAGAAATGAAAAGAATTTTATTAGATTTCATCTTCAACTCACCCCAGGTACTCTTCTTATCCTATTTTTAATCTTGCAGCAGCAGCATCAAACATCGTCACCTATCTAAACCAATTTGATAAGTGCCAGGATGCTTTATAAATAAATATTTTCTTTTAAATTTTCATAATATTAAATTTTCAATGTAAAAAACCAAATCATTTTTATACATGTTTTTTTTTCAATTTGTTGTTTAATCTGCAAATCACTTAATAAATAGTTTCTTATATGAAATCAGTCCGATTTCACAATTCATAATTCACAAACCGTCTTCAAACGTAGATAATCATTTAATTCCGATGTTTCCGTCCCCATCGGACATCGCCACGAAACAAATATTAAATGTGTAAATAAGGAAGAAGTCGAGACGTGTCCTATTAAGGATTATTTTGTTATATCCGACTAATTCCACCAAATTCTACAATTTTTGGTACAAGTCTTGTCACAAACAATAGTAGGTACTATTTAAAAATGTATTACGTTTTTAGGTGTTTTCTCAGGTGTTCTCATTTCGGGCGTAATGAAAAAATACCTGAATACCTCTCATTTTGTGCGCCGGATTAAAATTGATACCTGTTAATTCTCATTTCGGGCGTTGGAGATTTATGTTTTTATCTCTTTTTCCAGGAGTATTATATCTGCATTTTAAATATTTTAATGTTTTGATTGGTTTAAATTTTAAGCATTTTCTAGAATGAGGCCAGGATAATCCGGTATTTCCTAATATTTTGATTGGTTCCTTACCCGACCTCTTACCTAATATCTAACGCTATATCGAGATCAGGTTGTGTTAAAGACAACTACAAATTTGACTTAATTAGTAATCCTAGTAGTTTTGTCTAATAGATTTTGTCATTCATGATATGAAGAATTATTTGTGGTTACACTAGATTAGATTGTAGAAAATAAAATTAAAGTTACATACCAATTTTAAATCTACAAAAAAATTGCATGCACAATTGGGAATGTCCTGAATAGGAAACTTAAATGAAACTTACATCTGAAACTAGGAAGAAGCTGGAGCATATCTCTAGAACAACAGGAGGTTATGTAGCAAATCCTGAGGGATGAATCCTGTGGCTTTATGCCACCACACAACATAACAATAGGTTATAATGGGTGCCACTATCCTAGAATAAAGCCAGTGCATCATACTAGGTTTGAGCCCGCACGTTTTGCCCACACCTCTTTTACATACCCAGAGAGCACCTAGGCCTTTATCTGTTGTGTTTCTAATGTAGTTGGAAAGGGTGAGTTTGCTATCTAGGATTACCCCTAGATATTTGACTTCCCCTTTAAACTTTAGCGATTGGCCCCACATACGAAGTTCCCTCAAGTCAAGGTTCCTTATGTGGGTGAACGCTATCACCACGTTAAGATCACTCTGGACTACAGTGACAGTTGGGAATTCACCACATTATCGGAGCGTCTCAGTGGGTAAAACAGCCTTCCTAGGAACTACCTAAGTTTGGTAAAATAATAAAGCTTAAAAATTCTAAATAGTAAGGAAGTTGGTTCTTCTTTTCAACATCAATCAAACAGGAAACTTTAGGCACTCAGATGCAAACGGCTGGTATATAACTGGATTATATTGCTTTAGGTGATAGAGAAATACATACTTTTCTAACTGATAGTCCCGGGCAAGGTTAGTGGAAAGCGGAGTATTGAAAGACGCCGTATGTCTTGGCTAAAGAACCTGAGGGATTGGTTTAGCTGTAGCAATGTTCAACTGTCCAGAGCTGCAGTCAACAAGGTCCGTATTGCTGTGATGATAGCGAACCTCCGATAGGAGATGCACTATAAGAAGAAGGAGTAAACCTGCGCTAAGTGCTTGGTAAAAATGATGCGAAGGGTAATAAAAAAAGATAACACTCTTGAAAAAATGAGTTTATTTCCCCAGGTTAGCTTGCTCTAATGCGTTTATTGCCAAACCAGTAAAGATCCTGGAATGGCATAAAATAGATATTCGTATTCTAATCTTAATGTAAACAGAATATTGTCGACTATCATTTGAAAAATATAGGTGTCTCTGTGACACCAGACTACGTAGAAGATGAAATGGCATAGACTTATTGGGTACTCTTGTTTTGCCATTGAAATAAATAGGCAGCGTACATTTGGTAAAGCTTTTCTGGATAATTATTTTGTATGGTAAAATAAAACCCATAGAGAGGCATTGGTTAGCCATAGTGCAGGAACTGGCTAGCGCTTCTCTCAAATTAAACTTTAACTTATATTATGAATTTTTCTTGTTCCTTGATTTAAGGGACTAAAGATACTTCCGCAGACTTTTGAAAATCCGATGGACAAGACGCATGACAAATGGGAATGTTATCTGAATGATGGGAACAGATAGGGAACTCTTGCGACAGGTAAAACGACGAATAAGTGATCTGGGCCATATTATATATAAAGAAATAGAATATCAACTCTTGAAGCTGCTCATGGAAGGAAATATAGATGGCTGAAGGCGCTCTGGAAGACGTAAATGTTTGTGGCAGTAAAATGTCCAGGATTGGACACACACACACACACACCTTATTAAAAAGCAATTAATAGAGGGAAGTTTGCCGACAATATCGTCAACCTTCAGTAATAAAGAAAGCACCTTAAGAAAAAGAAAGATACTTCCACAGAAAGACTTTTATAAAATTTTATCTACGCAAAATCTTGCGTAGTTTGATATAGATATATGCATGATTTTTACTCAGGCTTAAAGTTTCTGCATACAAAACTCCCTGTCGTATGAATCTACCCTAATAACAAAAAAATTTCTGTCCCTTAGCGTTTCTTTTTTAAAGAAAGTTCCGATTCGTCGACCTAAGTTTAATATAAGTCAGACAAACCAATACGTTTACTAATATTAATAGTCTTAAAGAGCTTTATTATAGTTTAGTTAGATCCAAGTTGGAGTTTGTTGCTTGCATTTGGTTTAGTGAATATCAGACCACGTTATTTGAGCTGGAAAAAATTCAAAACAAATTTTTAAGATATCTTTTTTATAAGAAATATCACATTTATCCGAACTACTACACAGTGAGAACTAGTCGCCTCAGAAATGAGTTTAAAATATTGTCATTAGAGGATAGACGAAAACTTACTGTGTTGACGTTTTTATTTAAATAAATAATAAAATTAACTCGCCAGAATTACTTTCCCTCATTAGATTTAAAGTGCCTCCTAGGAGAACTCGTAATTCTCTTTTATTTGATGTTCCTACGGTAACTACCAATAAAGTGCCTCTTGCAACCATGTGTCGATTGGCAAACCTTTTCAACTCACTGAGTGATTTGGATTGGTCACCAAACTCACTTTCGAAGAGATATGTTAAGTCTGCTGGTAAATTTTAGTAGTTGATGAGAATTCAAGAAATTGTATAGACGCATACGAGTATACATGTATGTATGTGTGTCTATGTATTATGATTTAGTTAGGCTGGATTTAGTTGTTTTATTATTTTTTTTATAATTAGTTAGGTTTTTTATTAATGTTTACCTTTACCTATAGATTTTTAATGATTTAATGTTATTTAATGATTTTATATGATTTTATACTTATTAAATTATTTATTTTATAGTTTTGATAATATTCTTCTTACTTCTTATATGTTATATCTGATGTTTTAGTTGAGTTTTATAATTTAATATTATTTAATTTGATTTTTCTTTTGTATTTCTATAGTTGGGCGCCTTATCAAATTTTAAACTAGCTCAGTCTACTTAATTTAAGATTGAATTTTAAAATCCGACTCTTATCTTGGGTAGGATTCAAATTAAAATAAATATTTAAAAATCATAACACAATGAATTTAATTAAAAATGTTTCTCAAAGAACTCGTAGAAATAAAATAAAAAAACTATCAATCGGTTTCCATATGCTTATTGGAGATGATATACAAAAAATTAATTCAGAGTAACAACAAAATAAAAACAAAAATATAAATCCTTAAATATCGGACGTACCTTGTATTACAAAGTCCTTTTGAATAATTGCAATTGTCAAACGGAACGTAACGAACACTGAGATCGGCTTCTCCTTCGTCTGCTATCGAAAATACAAATGACAAGATGGCTACCAAGCTCTCGTTGTGGCAATGACGCTTGAATTTAATTTTATAAATCTTATAAATTTTAAATTCTCTTGAAATCCGTATTTGTTTTTTCCAATTTATTACTTTGGTAAGTAATTTAATATTGTTAGAATACTTTTATGCATGTATTTTTGATATTACATGTATTAATTTAACATGAACTGATTTTTGATTACTGCAAACTTATTTTAGTAATTAATTGATACATACGATGGTAATGCAGCTGCTACCAGAGTGATAAGAGAGTGAATAATCGATTTCTTGGCCTTTTTATAGGCTTCCAGGAAAATGACAAATATGACGTAAGATCGGAATTCAATTGTTCGTTAAGTCCAAAATTTAACCAAAATTTTCGAATATCAAGGTAATAAATTTACAATTCTAATAGTATCTTTGATAACGTACAGTGAGATCTTATCCTTGTATTTACTAAAAATCCATTTATATAATTTTTAATTGAATTTTTCCTATTAAATTTTGGATTTGAAATAGACAAATTTCTTGAGCTGTCAATTTATTCTAGACTTTCAAAATTTGAATTAAAACTATCAATTGTACTTAAAATTACTATAAATCCATTAAACTAGTCATATTTTAACTGATAACTACTATTTTAAACTCTAAAAACTAAAATTTAAACTTTTAAGAGATTCTATTATTTGTATTACTTACACATTATATAAGATGAGATTAATTAAATACTCAGAGCTTACAATTAATATAAAAAACTTACTTAATTATCCTACAAACAATTTTGTTACATAAAATGTCTTTTATTAATGTTTATAAACTAAGCTTTTCAATAGTCATTTCACTATTCACTATCTAAGTGTTCTATCATAAGTTTGTTTGATTAAGTCCAATACTTTGTATATAAGGATTAGTTCACTATATTTTACTATATTTGTTACATGTTTTTAATTGTTCTTGTGGGTTTTTTAGGTATGCATGATTTATTGGAATACTTATTTGTTCAATATCGAAGACTACAATTGGTCTCCTTATACTTTTGTAAGTACTTCCTTTTTATAATACTAATTTAAATACTTAACTACATAAAATTACATGTTTATTTATTGAACATATGAAAACCATTAATAGTTTTAATTTTTATTTCCCTTTTTATTGTTTCAGATTAAAAATTTGAATTTGAAAAAAAAACTAGGTCAATGGTGAATTGTTATATGAATTTGGATTTATTTATGAATTGGAAATATTTGATTGTGATTAAATAACAACCTATGGATCCTGTCCAAGATAAGTTTGTCAAGTACATTCTCTGTTTATTTGAATTTTTATAATTGAAAATTATAATATTGAAAACTTTAGATGTACTAAAGAAAAAGTAACTGATGATTCGATGAAACTTATTAAGATATCCTTTCATTATAACTCATTGAGGTAAGTTTTACTTATTAAATTTTTAAATCTTAGTTATTTATCTCAGTATGTATGAATGTATATTATGTAAGAGTGTCTATGCTTACGCTTATCCATGTTGTTTGCTGATTATTTTCATTTTTGTTATTGTACTAATTAAGATATTTTATCCATGTAATTAGACCTTTTTGTCTGTTTGGATATTAATAAATAAATTAATAAATAAATAAACATATTAAGGATTTGTTTTATATTGAAACATCAAATAAAGCGAAAAAGCGAAATAGGCTGTTTAAAAAAGGTTGATGAATGTAGGTGGAATATTTCGGCCGATGCGTATTCGTTTAAGGAGAACCCTCAGAATTTTCGCACGGTAAGATATGTAGAGAGACGTTAACGGGAATGCAAATTAGACGAAACGCCTAAAATAAACGGAAAACAAACAACGAACTGATCATAAAGGAAAAAGGCACGATTTACGCCAATCTGCGATCTGGTTCAAAAGAACAGTGCTGGAGGAAACGGGTCAGGATGTGATTGTATGATTTTAATATATCACGGCGAACCATTTAAATTAGTTGAATTGAATTCCAAGAATAAATTTCTTAGTGTTTCTACAAACAATTCTAATGCATATTACGAATGTCAGCATTTCTTCCAAAGGAATTTGGTTAATCTGTTAAAATTTTGGCATGTTGATTGTTATATGACTTTATTAACAAACATTCCCATTAATCTGCATACATTTCTTTAAGATAGAGTTTCTTAACATTTAAAGTTTCTGTTATGTACTTTTCCAGAAGAAGACTTTGTTCACAAGGCTTGATCTATAACTGTTGTTGATGCACTAACAATCATTGTCTCAACCAGGACACCTTCTTATAATTCAGTAAAAACTTCCTAAATAACCACTTTCATTGACTATCTGAAACTTCAGCATCTTTTCTTCGTATACCATCAGTCTTTCCTTAGCTTTAGCAAAGATCGTCATGTAAATTTCTTTATAACTTCCAATTTTCTTGACATTATAAACAGTAAATTCAACCACAAAATACTTAATTAATGGATCCAAATAAGCTAGGTATCAAGAGAAGTTAGTCTTATTGAAAGATAGGCACTGGATAAACTCAAATTATACTTGTATGATCCTTCAAGGATACGACTAACGTCAAATATCGAAGGGGTTATAGTATTTTCCATAGAAAATGGTATTGGCTTATTAATTGCAATAAACTACCCGATTTAATGTCATTATGTAGAATATCATAGGGTAAATGTGCTACAGGGTCAAACTTCAGAAATTTGAATTTTGCATAATATAGGAGAAATACAAGTAATTTATTTAACAATTTTATTCTATAGTTAGTTCAGTGTCGCTATCACTATCCTCATCTAAATTAATTATAATTACTCGATTTAAGTTGGTGCAACATAAGATCTATGGCATTGAACAAGCAGTAGTAGGGAGGTAGTCGTAACACTGTATGTCCCAACTCATCTGCAATTGTATCACAAACATACGTTTTTTAAAAGAAAATGACTGAAGCACTTGTAAAAGTTCTTTTTTTGTATAATTTTCCTCAAAATATATGTCATTTGCAGCCATGAAGTTTTGAATCTCCAATTTCGTATTCTTTGAGCCAGGAATTTTTTGCAATTGTCGACTATCATAGCTTGCGTTGTCTATTATTATAACGCTGTTTGGTAGAATGTTGGATAACAGACAATTTTTAAACCAATTTTCAAAAATCTCTGCTGTCTTATCTTCGTGATAATCAACATAAGAGTTCTTAATATTTTTGACAGAAAGCCACATAGCGTTTGGGATCCAACCATTTTCTGATCCTGTGTGTAATATTGTGATTCTCTTCCCTTTATTTGATGGTGCTTTTGTTTTACACTTATCAGAGGAATCAGACCATCCTTTGGAAGGGGTGTCATGCGTGTCAAACCACGTCTCGTCGAGGTAGACTATTGGCCGCTTTTTATACCAGTATTTTCTTATTGACGTTATACAGGGTGTTTCATTAAGAATTATCCATATAGTAACTGGAGAAACCTTAGCACTAAATATGAAGATTTAAGCCAAAACACTTAAATAAAATATTCCTCCTAACCGAGATATAGGGTGTTTTATTTTAACTATTTTAAATGATTGTATCCCATATTTTTGACACCTTCCAATATTTTTTCTTCATACTTGGCAAAAAGTTTACACATATTAGGTTACTTTAAACAGTGGCAAAAGATAGTTTTTCTCGATTACCAGAGGCGTGCGGTAGGGATGGATACTTTCTTGTATCCCCCTACAATTTACGCCACTGTCGTAATAATTGTTTCTGCATGTTTTTTTGATTCTCCGTCACTTTCTACGTAAATATCATCCTCTTGTCTCAATACCATAGAGTGAGTAGTTTTCGAATTATTTGCATTTAAAGGTAATGTTTAAAATATCCATTTTTGTTTTATTGCTTATTTAACATGAGTTTCCTTAATAATTTAACCACCTTGATAACAAAATTTGTTAATTCTAATCGTAAATCCACATGAGTCAATAACTATTTCACTAAATAAATAAAAACTATACTCTAGATCAAGAAATCGAATAAAGTCAAATACCTACAAGTTTGAAAGACTCTTGTTTCTGGTGTCAAAAAACTTAAAGCTACTAAATTTTAATTTTTTTAAGGCACAACTTTCAGAATTCATTTTTTCCTTCAACACCCACCTGGCAACTTTTTTAAAATGCATATCTTTAAATTTAGGTATTTTGCTATTTACATCTTGTAAAAGTTCTAAATTACTCACCATGTGTTACCGTAATAGTTATGTTATGATAATTTTCTTTCTCAGGTTACTGTATCAATCTTAATATTACTTTTATGTTCTTTACATTGTTAAATTTATTTCTTATGACTGTCATAATACATATTTGTGTTGGAGTATTTGTATTTAAATGATTGTTTAATACTCTAATATGAATACAAATCATATATTATTTACCTTCGTGTCTAATACAGTCACTGGAATTTTTGAATGAACTTTATGATTTAGTACTTATATATAAATTTTATTTCCTGTTTATAATTATAAAAAATTCCATCGTTTTAAAATAAAGTGTCTTCTTTTTATCAGAATATGTTTTGTTTCTATGCTTTGTAATAGTAGCGTACTTATTGGCTATAGTGAGGTTAAACTGAGTAATCCCTTAGAATTAATAATAACAAAGAATCAGTAGATTATAAAACCGTTTTAGAGAAATTGGTAGTCCAGCCGCTCTGCAACTACGCTCTACGACTTTACAAAGAGTGGAGAACTTATCTAAATTGGTTGGGATAGAGTACAAAATCGTCTTCATTGATAGATTTAATTGTATGGTGTATTACTATTTATAAGTACAAGTATTTAACACATTACGTGCCAAACCCTAGGGGCCATACTACTTTTTCGCCGTATTTGATGTATTCAACAACAAAATTAATTTTTTACCAACAAATTAGTGTTTTTGTTTCATTTTTAGTAGGTTCTCCCCTTTTTTCATGCCTCTATTTATGAAAGACATGGTACTGCAGGAAAAAAAAACGTTTTGCGCTTGTGGCCTCGTGTTTCGAATGTGAAAGACGCTTTTTATTTTATGAAATTGATTGTGTTAACCTTTACTTTGTGGAAGTTCATCTTACTAAGAACAATAAATAACTGAACGGTTAAACTAAACTTCCACTATTTATTCGAAAAATTTGCTTTAAAATTCAATTACAGCTGTTTCGCTAATAACTAGCATCTGAGCAACAACTAGCAACGTAATTGCACTCGGTTTAGCCTCGTGCTTACTATTTTGTCACTCGTGCGTAATTGACTCCTTAACCAACGCGTTACGTAATATACTATTATCCATGACTAATGCATAATGAACTCATAATACATATGTTTGCTCGATCTTAATACTACCCATTAATTATGGCAGTGATTAACGATTTAGTAATAAAGGTTGTCAGAGATACTTCCTTGATTTAGCTTTAATATTAGATTGTTTTGCTGCATACAATAGGTTTTAAAATTTTATCGTGTAAACCACAAAATATTTTCAATTCAGTTCGGGAACCTACGGTTTTGAAGCTACTAGCATCTACACTAAACCATCAGCACTTTTATATCTGATAGTACGAAACAATTTAAAAACCGACGTAGCTTTTGAAATAAACAAATTTAACTCAAACCTGCATATATGAACAATATTTTATCAAATATTTCTTACAATAAAATAATAGATTTTCTTAAAATATGTACCTATGTAAGGTAACATTATTAAAATAAAACTAAAAAAAAAATACTAAAATATTCGTCGTGGATGAAGTCCTATAGTATTCATACCGAAAACCGTTAACACTACCACTACACCAACACACACTTTTATATGCCTGACGCGCGTTTCGATAACCAAGTTATCTTCTTCAGAGACCGAAGGTAAACTAAAGCTATGCCTACAAACTAACCTTATATATAGAACATTTTTAGCGCCAAATGTTTTCGCGGTAAATCTTTTGGCGGCAAAGCCAATTTTTAGCGCGAAAACATTTTTACAATAAGTTTTCTTGGACTATCTGGGATAGGTCCTTTGTCCTTATTTAATCTATTTTTACATTTAATAATTTCTATACTTTCAAATGCATCCAACAATCTATTGTTCGATGCATTTTTTAACAATTTTAAACTATCTGCATTTACAGAATGGTTTTTGGTAAAAGCATGTTCGGCAATACTAGATTTTTCTATACGTCCATATTTTAGATGAGCTAAATGTTCTTTAAATCTAGTTTTAACCGATCTTTTTGTTTGCCCAACATACTTTTTATCGTAATCATTACAACTTATTTCATATATACCGCTTTTTTCCAGATCTTCTCTCTTATCCTTCGAAATTCCTAACAATTGTCTCAGGGTGCCACTAGTTTTATGAACTAAACCTAATCCCACCGTGCCGAAAATTGTATTCAATCCTTTGGTATTATCCCTCAGTATATGCATCGAACAATAGATTGTTGGATGCATTTGAAAGTATAGAAATTATTAAATGTAAAAATAGATTAAATAAGGACAAAGGACCTATCCCAGATAGTCCACTTTATAGTTTATTATAAGAAAACTTATTGTAAAAATGTTTTCGCGCTAAAAATTGGCTTTGCAGCCAAAAGATTTACCGCGAAAACATTTGGCGCTAAAAATGTTCTATATATAAGGTTAGTTTGTAGGCATAGCTTTAGTTTACCTTCGGTCTCTGAAGAAGATAACTTGGTTATCGAAACGCGCGTCAGGCATATAAAAGTGTGTGTTGGTGTAGTGGTAGTGTAAACGGTTTTCGGTATCATTTTCGCCAACGGTTCCAGATTCAACATTTTCCTATAGTATTGCTCTCGCGTAGAATGACTACTGCTCACTCGACCACTCGACAATTTAGACTACTCGCTTGAGGCTAGTAGCCGTAAACTTCACCTCGTGAATAATAGCCATCATTATACGCTCTTTGAACGTGACATTGATAGTGTGCAATTATGACCTTTTCTATTTTGTTGCATAAGATAATTGGTTTTTGGGTTAATAGGATTTTTTCAAAGTTTAGCCAGCTTAAAGAAACCATATGGCTTGAAGTTAGGTTTCAGCGTCTAATGCCAGTATTCTTTGAAGATGATTTTCATTAAATTTTTATAAAAAAAATAGCTTTTGAGTGTTTGCTAGGAAGGTGAAATTTTCATCAATATAAATATAGATTTTTTTTACATTTGGAAAATGCAAGATGTTTAGTTTCCAATTTAATTGCTTATGGTACTCTTTATAAGGGATTTGGTTGACTGGTGGACAAACAGCTTTAGTTTTCACTGCCTGTGAACCGACATCAACAATAACGCCATTATCATTCTTAGTGTTTGTGGAAGTCAAGCGACTATAGGTTTTGTAATGGATTATGTTTTTGAAGAGACTGTATCCAAAGTCTCTAAAGTTACGGTATGTAAGGACCAATGGTTCGAATTTTGTAAATGCTTGATCAATTCTGCATGAGGCAGACGTTTCCGTTATTATGAGTTTTTATCTTTATTTGATTTCTGTCATTCATTAATGAACGAAAATACGAATATTGATGATATTAAACACGTGAGGTTGACTCCTTTTCATAATTCTAACCCAGATTTATGGTTTCTACAGACAGAAAGTCAATTTTTCATTAATAAAATTAACTCTGACAAAAGCAGATTCCACTTGGTTTTATCAAATTTACCCATGGATATTTTTAGCAATATTACCTAATGATCCCCAGCTATTAGTATGTATGATACATTAAAGAAAACTTATTGAGAGGTTGTGCTTAAGCAATTAAACTAAAAATTGCCGTAGAAAGCCTTTAGGCTTCTATGGAGAACTTGAAAGGTTAGCGGGAGATAATCAAATTATTAACCAAGACTTGTTGTTTGGAAGAGACGTCTTCCAAAATATGTTATGATTGCTATCACTGTTTCTGGTAAGAGTGACAAAAAAGAAATTTTAGAACTAGCGTACAATATTTGGGAAAGTTCACAAACCTCTAATAACGGTAATATTTTCATTTTTAACTCCTTTTTAAAAACAACTGTACCACTGTGGTCGAGAAATAACTTTTATGGTCAATGTCTTACCATACATTTTTAGAAAAAATGAGCATACTTAATTAATTTTATGGTTGTTTTTAACATATCTCGTAGTAACTGATGTCAAGCCAAGGAACTGTAGCTGAACTGGCACAACGCCACAAGGTTATCCTTGAATGGGTACCAGGACACACAGGGATTCTTGGAAATGAAAAAGCTGACCTCCTAGCCAGGGAAGCTTCAGAAGGAACCCTGATCGGACCTCTTCCCACATGTGGGGTCTCATACCAACATGTAAGGGAAACAATAGAGGAACGACTAAGGGAACAACATAAGAAACTCTGGATGGAACTGCCTCAGGCACTGACTCAGGCAATCCAGATTATTCATAACAGGTCCATCCAGGGAGAAAACTACAGAACTACTCAGCCTAAGTAGAACCCAACTGAGAAAGGCAGTGGGACTGCTTACAGGACACTGCCATCTCCGAAAACACATGAACACAATAGAACTCGCTGAGGACCCATTGTGCAGAAAATGTGGTGAGGAAGACGAAACTCCTCTTCACGTAATATGTCACTGCCCGAGCCTTAAGTGGCTTAGACAGAGACACTTTGGCATTCAGTTTCCTGAGCCAGAGGAAATCGTGAAAGCGAATATCAGGGACATTCTAGAATACATGAAGGAAACGAACCTGGTATGATTACTTCAGGGGGGTACAATGAGCCTAGAGCTCCAGTACATGCATGAAACGCACCCCAGAAGAATAGAATAGAATAGAATGGAACTGATGTCAAAGAAATGTCTTATATAATAATATATACTCTTGGCTTTTAATTAAATAGTGCTATTATATTATGCAAATATTTTAACATATTTTTGGGGTCATCCCTCCTTCACGAATTTTTTTCAAAATATTTCTTATTCACCAAGCTATAAATAAAACTATTGCTACTTTCGGCAATCTTGTAAGAAGATATTTATCTCTGTTTATAAAATGATAAATTCCTTAACACCCCTTAATGGTCCAACTACAATAAATAGCATAATGCAGGTACAATGGCCTTCGATGTGGAGATAAAAGAGTTGCCGACGCTATCGCCAAAATCTGTATTTGTTTACTAAATAATGATTTAAACATTTCGTGACAGTTAACAATCATGATTGATTTTAATGAACTGATTTTATAATATACACAGTCTAAATTATGGAATAAATTAATTTTTTCAATGATAGGCAGCTTTAATGATAAATCCTGAAGCAGGTCTATTTTTATTTTTAAGTATTAATTTCCTACATATCATATTACAGTTAGTCAAAAATAAGATTTATATCACATACAAACTAGCTATATTTATTTAAAAAAGTTATTTTTCTGAAATTTATTGTAGTAACTTTTACTTTGTGGAAGTCCACTAAGAACATTAAAAATAGAACTTTTTAAACAAAAATCCCACTAATTATTCAAAAAAACTAGCATCGTCAGATGACATATTGAAGTTACATTTTGTTTGTCCCTGATGTTGATTAGGTACTTAAGGCTAGACCAAGAAGTATGGAAGTAATAAGTAAAGGTTACTTCAATAAATTTCATTAAAAAAATGATTTATGAAGATCGGTTGGTAAAGAAATTTTTAATTATTGTTATTCAGTCTAATTGCAGTCCTTGTAACAGAATCCCTGGTGTATGAAGACATCAAAATGACCACCATGTTCGCGATTTTGACAGGGGTAGAACTGTTGCCTATAGAAATAGGGGTTTGTCGTATCGCCAAATTGCCCTTCGTGTTAATTGTACGGCAATGACTGTAATGGAAGTATGGAAATAATAAGACATAAAAATATTAAAGAATAGATGTTATTAGCCCTAAGGGAATATTTCTTTTAACGACACCATACTGAAAACGGAATTACTGCAAATTGCAAAGCGCCACAAATTACAATTTAAAAGACAAAATGGCGAAGGAAAAAGGAATAAATGTATTACGTTTGCCACCTTATCACTGTCAATTAAACCCTATAGAATTAAAATAGACACAGGTAAAAGGTAAGGTGACAAGAAACAATACAACTTCTAATTATGAAGCATATTTTTATTTTACTTTTAATTTTTATATTAATTTGAATTATGCTTTAAAAAACTTCGGTTCTACGGTGATAGAATCCATTCAGCTACCTGTTGTGACAATATTATCTTGAGTTTCTTTTGTGTTTGGGTTAGTTTATCCCTAATTACAGGATGGACTCTGAAAAATAATAACAACTATTACTACATTTCAAAAGAAATGTTTCTAGTAGGTAGTTTTCACAATAAATGGTATTGACTGAAGGGTTATAATAATTTGTAGAGGATTACAACTTACACTTTTTGTTCATTTTAGTCTTAGTATATCATTGAAAGTGTTCACTTGTGTTACGGCGTGCAATAATTTTATAACATTTATTTGTTATTACAGACATTAATAGCAAAGATTTTATACCCCAACTTACAGAATAGGCAGTATGTGGCGTCCGTGGATAAAAAGTAATAGTGCTTCTTCCAGTGGTTCGTTAAAGAAGAATCACTTATCTTGTGACGCGAAAATCATAACGCGGGTGCTGCAGCAAAAGTAACCAGTAATTTGACGAAGGTGCCTCTTACTTCAGTTAGACGAATTGTTGAAAATTCCATGGAATCAAGAAAAAAGCGTAGATTCCGGTGTCACAAAAAGTCTAGACGACTGGGAAACAGATTTGATAAGGCGAAAAATCTACACTATGTACGATGAGCAGCGTGTCCCTACAATCAACAGCGGCTCATTAATGACGAAACTCACATCAACTGTGGTCTCACTACTCTTAGGCGAGCTTTGTCTGCAATAGGCTTTAAATATCGCAAAATTGACAAGAGACAAGTAATAATGGAATCCACACGTTTAATAAACTGGCGTTTTGAATATATAACGTCAATAAGAAAATAACGGTCTAAAAATCGGCCAATACCCTACCTCGACGAGACGTGGTTGAAAGAAAATACTTTATTTATTTTTTGGCAATTTGTGTCATAGTGTGCAGTTTTGATATAATTTTGACATTGACAGTATAAAGTAAAAATTATTCTGAAATTGATTTTGGTAATTAAAGTTTTAAGTAAAGTCAAGAGTTTTTCCATCAAATTTATTGAAAAACCGATCAGTTCTACCGACTCTTAATTGAAATAGTTAGTATTCGGGTAGAATATTGCTATTCTTTACAGTGGTTTGACACGTATGACACCCCTTCCAAAGGTTGGTCTGATTCCTCTGATCAGTGTAAAACAAAAGCACCATCAAATAAAGGGAAGACAATCACATTATTACATACAGGGTCAGAAAATGGTTGGATCCCAAACCCTATGTGGCTTTCTGCCAAAAGTATTAAGGACTCTTGTGTTGATTATCACGAAGAAACGACAGTAGAGCTTTTTAAAAATTGGTTTTAAAATTGCTTGTTACCCAACATTCCGCCACACAGCGTTATAGTAATGGACAACGCAAGCTATCATAGTCGACAATTGCAAAAAATTCCTGGCTCAAAGAATACGAAATTGGAAATTCAAAACTTCATGGCTGCAAATGACATATATTTTGAGGAAAATTATAAAAAAAAGAACTTTTACAAGTGCTGCAGTCATTTTCTTAAAAAAAACGTATGTTTGTGATACAATTGCAGAAGAATTGGAACATACAGTGTTACGACTACCTCCCTACTACTGCGTATTCAATCCCATAGAGCTTATGTGGCATCAACTTAAATCGAGTGTGCGCGGAAAAAATACTTTTCCGACTTTAAATGGTAGTGTGGAAGAATAAATTAGGAACTGTATGAAGGACATTCCTACCGAGAGTTGGAAAAGTTCTGTTAGTCATGTTATAAATGTTAAAAATGAGGATAGCGATAGTGACACAACTAAATATAGAATGGAATTGTAACATTTAAATAAATTACTTGTATATCTCCTATATCATGCAAAATTCAAATTTCTTAAGTTCGACCCTGTAGCACATTTGCATCTTTTGCCATTTACTGTGAAAAATACTATATCAAATATATTGGATAGCCATTAGATGTAGCTATTTTCAAATAATTATTAACATTATTTATTAGACAGTGAACAAAAATTGTAAAAGTATTTTATTTTTGGTATTTTATTACTTTTACTCTCTTTATGGATCAGTTTTTCTCAAAAAATTCCCCGTACCCGCCAATGAAATTGTAATGAAAAAAATAATATGATGTCCGTGTACGAGAACACATTGCTTGCTTCATTCTAATTCACAAGATGATGAAATTAGAATAAAATCTAGGAATAATGATATTCACAAAACGCTACGAATAAGATCTTCAGGTAAAGATGCCTTTTCGGCGTTATCTGAAAGAAATCGATATGAATATTATTGTTTAGTTGGTGCACGTCTTCCTCTTTGTCGGTACGACTGAGATGACATTGGGCGGAATGGAATAGACGTGTATGTATATACAATCTCGAGAAAAATAAAAATCGCGACCTTATTTGGATATTTAGATGTTTCTAAGAACGTTGTTCACATCGTTTGTGCTGATTTAAATAGTCATAAGTTAAAAAATTGCGAAATGCAACCTAAAATAAAGATTAATATCCCGTTTTAGATAAATTTTTACTGTGGGAAATCATAATAGGAAATAGTAACTTTTTTTTCTATAAAAAATCAGTTAGGGTTATTATTCTCTGCGTAAGATTTTTTTAAAAAACTAAATTTTACGATTAGACAGATTTGAAACAACTACTAATAAGCCCAATCTGATTATACACAAAAGCAGTTATACGTAATAATTAAAACGATATGTGTCCAAAAAAATGTTTAATTATTTGTTTAACATTATGTGAGTGAAACTCAAGTTAGAATAAGTCATTTAAAGTATGTAAATAGTTTTTTTTTTTGTTTAAAAGTCACTTTAGTTCATCGATAACAACATAAATTTATTTTACCATTTTTTTCCTGAATCATTTAATAATTCTTGGTGATTTACAGTATAAAACCCTTTGCTTAGATGCAAAAATACACATCCTCTTGTCTGCATGTAAAAACAGATTACTAGTTGTTATTGTTTATCTTAAAGCAATACATATTTTATATTTATTAATAAATTTCATATTTTAGGTAATGGTGTAACTGCGGTAGCAATAAAAATTACTAATGCAGTAATAGAGGTTTACTAATATGGTAATATAAATAATTACTGTCACAATAAAAATTTAAACGGTAAAATATATCTCACAGTTCTAGTAGTACGGCTAGCAGTTGTTTTTTTTTTTGTTTTTTTTATCCTGGGGAGGAAAATCTTCAAAAGACTGCTTCGTTGACAGTGCCGGATTTTTACCGGCTAAAACCTCTCCCCATGTCAGTGGGCCCCCCGGAACTACCGTCAGGCTTCAGTGGGGACGACACAGGGTGATGTTGCTTGTTTTTCAAGATTTCCCTTCTGTTTCTCTTCACTACTTCCTTCCGAACTTTATTTTTTATTTTTACTTTTATTTTTCTTCCATTTCTTCCAACCTAACCAAACCTAACCATTTCAAGCTTCCATTTTGCTGCGTTTAAGCACACGTAGAGCCATTTTATCAACTGCTTTCCAGGTAAGTTTATTTTGAAACATTTTATTTATTTTATTTTCTGGAGTTATCTGACCCAATATCCTTTCCGATTCATTTCTCTCATCAGTCCATCTTACGCATTCGAAGAAGGTATGTTCGGCTGTATCTGTAAGACCGCAGTAAAAACATTTACTGTCTTCGCTTATCTTAAAACGATGGAAATAGGCGTTGAAGCAGCCGTGCCCTGTAAGGAATTACGTCAGGTAGTAATTTACCTGTCCACCCATGGTCTAATTCAGGTAAGAGTCATTTGGTCCAGTGTGCTGTCTCGTCATCTTGTTCCCATCTTTGCTGAGATTGATCATTTGTTGGTTGCTCTACTGTCGTATCCTTGGCTTAGCAAAGTTTTTTCCTGAACGAGCAGATCGATTGGTGTTACTCTAGCTATCACTAATAGTAGCTTAGTCGACGTGGTCCTATATGCGCTGGGAATTCTGATGGTAGTTTTTCTCTGTAAGGATGTGAGGATGTTTTTGAAGGTTTGTTTTTTCATTATCCTTTGCCATATTACCGATCCGTAGAGTACTATCGAGTTTACTACCGCACACAGGATACGTCTTGTACTTTCTTTGGGGCCCTCTAGGTTAGGAATGATACTTCCCAGGTTAGCGATTGCTTTACTAGCCTTTTCAGATGTTTTCCTTATGTGGTGGCCCATGTACATGTTTCTGCCTGCTGCAAGAAGGACTACTTCCGTTTTTTGTGCCGCTATTCTCAGTTTTTTCCGCTCCATCAATACTAGTATGTCCGCTATCACTTTATTTGCCATTCTCTGCAATAGTTCTGCTGTTTTTACCACCAAAAGGATGGCTAGGTTGTCTGCATACCCAATAAGTGTGACCCCATAAGGTACACGGATCTTAAGTACCCCGTCGTAGTAAAGGTTCGACAGTGTTGGTCCTATCACGGAACCTTGGGGAACACCACATGTCATCTTCATTTCTTTACTTCCGATGTATAATATTCGATCTTCTAAGTAGCTGCAAATGATGTTATACAGGTGTGCTGCTACCTTTCTTCGGCGTAACTCTTTTAAAATACCTTCTCCCTACCCTTTTGTTGGCTTCATCTGCACCCTTTTCAGTGCGTGGATCGTCGATCGTCTCTCCCGGAAACCATATTGCTCAAGAGCCAGGCTGCCAGTTCGTTCTATCTCGCGATTTAGTCTTTCATCTGTTCAAAAAATTTAGCCATTACATTTAGCACGCATATTGGTCTGTAGGCTTTGTTGTTTACATTTGGGCTATTTTTTTCAATAAGTATTAGTCTGGTCTGCTTCCATGCCTCGGGGAATCTACCTGTGTTTAGTATGGCAAATATTTTTGTGGATACTCGTTGACCTTAATTATTTCGGGGGCAGTCCATCCGGCCCATGTGCCTTTTTGTTCTTCACACGCATGTTAGCGTTCTTAAGCTCTTCTAGAGAAAATATCGAAGTTTCTTCGTCTTCTACATTTATTTGGCCCCACTTGATCACATCATTTGCTGGAAATAATTTCCCCGCTATTTCCATTTGTCGTTATCGGATAAATTTGGTGGGGGTTTTGATCTTAGTTTGTTGGTACCGATTTGGTACCCTTTGCCCCAGACGTCTTCTTTCACTTCGTCGATCACTTGTTTCCAAGTTGCATTTTTAGCATTTAGGATTGCCTTTTTCAAGGCTCTTTGGCTGTCTTTAAATGCCTCTGAGCATACGATTTCTTGGGCAATATTGCTTGCTTTGTTGGCTCGGGCCATCGCTCTTCTTCGGAGGTTGCAATCTTTTCTTTTTGTATCTACCTCGTCGGTTCACCAGTACACCGGTTTTCTGTTTGGGTTGCTGTTTTTCTTTGGTGATACATTGTGTTGGCTGTTAACAGCTTCTTGCACAAGTGCGTCCATGTTTTCGTGTTTACGTATGTTTGGTTGTCCTTGCCGTCTGTAACTATCTTTTATCTCGTAAGTTATATTCCTATGCAGGCTAAGATTTTCCTCTTCTAGCACTTTCCATTTTTTCTTGGGTATTTCCTTGATTATGGATGGACAGGTTTTGTTTTGCTAACCATTCTGCCACCCTCTCTCCTCTTTTCTCTTCTATGGTTGAGCCCCATGATTTTGCATTAAAATCTCCTCCTAAAAGAATTTCTTTTTTCTGTTTTTTCATGTCTTTTCTCAGGCCATTTAGGAAGTCAGTATAGGTTTGCAGGTGTACATTTGGAGAAATGTAACAGCGATAGACTATTATCTTCTCTATTTTTATCCATACAAAACCTGGTCCATACCCCATATCCAGTACTTTGATTTGTTGGTTTACCTCTGTGATAGCAGCATCTAGATTTCTTTCTGTCTTCCACTAATCATTTGTGACTTTTTTCTATTTGGCTCCGCTAGCAATACTATGTCTTACTTCTTATCCTTTATCGTTTATATCCATAGCCTCCCGTCCTCTATCTAGGTTGACCTGTAGAATCTTCATATTCATCTTGCTGAGAGTATCTAGAAGACACTATTTAATCTAGCCCTCTTCCCCTCAGTATGTGCTCTGATTAGTTTCCTATATTCTGGACACTTCATTGATTCCGATGTATGACTCTTTATGCTACACAGGTAGCACTGCTCTTTCGTTAGAGCAATCTCTTTTATTTGTGTCCGGACTCTCCACACTTGTGACAACTGTTTCTATCCTCTTCCTTGTGTTTGCACTGATCTCCTCTATGTCCAATCCTGTAGCATTTACGACATTTTTCGACTGTGTCTCCTTCTCTAATTTTTCATCGGTTTCAACCACTTCCAATCCTACTCTTTCTCGTTATGTGGTCAGCCGCATCTCTCTGCCTGGTTACGAAGGCATTTTTATAACCTCCCTTGTTGGATTTGTCAGCCAGCTTGATTTAAGACTCATTTAAAAAACTGTCTTCGTTATTCAGTTCTTTTTTTCAGCACCTGTCTTATATCTTCTTCCTTTACAGTGACGTATATGTCTAAAATCACAGAATCATAAAAGTTTTCCCTTTCTTCCTTATATCTACCTGGGCGACGATGCCTAGTGTGTTGAGTGCTACCTTAAATGTAGTCCTGTCCTATATTCCTGTCCTATATTCCTGTCCTATATTCCTGTCCTGATCGTTTGAGTGCCCGCCTCACACGCATTTTTCTTGGAAGTAGTGATATCCATTTTGATTAAGGGAGATTGCAATTCTTCGATTAGATGGTCAATAAAAGCAGTGCTCTCTGTCATTTTATATGTATATCTCTCCACTCAAAGAATAGCGTTTTTGATTTCCTTTTTCGTATTAGGGATAGCTGTGATCAGAGTTTGCTCTGTCGCCTTTTTAATTAGATCCTTTAGTTTATTGCGTTGCATTTCCATCTTAATAAATGTATCAAATTCTTCTTTTGATTAATCGGGCGTCTCGCGTTTACGTTTGTATTCCTTACTCCTGCTTAATAGGCTCGGAGAATTCGTCCTCCGCATCGACGGTGGAGTTCGCGCGAGCGAATCTGTCCTTCTAAATGGGTTACTTTTTTCTTCTAGTATCTCAAATATGTTTTCCTGTTTCCTCCTTTCTGGTTAGGATAGGTAAAGACCTCCATGTTCTTTTCATGGGTCTCAGTTTCCGTTAGATTTTCTTCGTCTCCTTTTTTTTATTTTTTTATTTTTCTGTTATTTTCAGTTTCATTTTTTGTTATATATTCGTCCATCGTGTAATTCCCACGAGTTGGGGCGGTATGAGCGTACGGTGTGGCAGTGCACCCTTACCACACTAAGGCTTCTTACTTCGGAAAGTCGCCTTATGCCCCGAAGGCTCCGCTTGCAGCAGTCGGTTTAGTGGGACTGTCAACCAATCCATCGGTGCGGGTCGCATAACACCTTGGATTCCACTTGGACTCTTCTTTCAGGGTTGCCATACCTGTGTGCTGTTCTTAGTTTTTCACCACTCAACCTTGACCTTACCGGCATGGGTGGCCCTACCAGGAGTACTAGACTCCCGCCGGTATCGCTCTTGGATTCATTGTAGCTACTTAAGCCCCTCCACCACGACAAGGTGACAGCACCTCGGAGGGGTAACAGTTGTTGTTAGACAATCTAATAATGGCAGTTAAAATATTTTTGGCCATAGTAAACTTTTTAGTAGTAACACAGATAATGTATAGTATCAATTGAGTATTGTTTATATAGAAACAAAATTCTTGTTTACAAAAAAAGTTAATAAAATACTTTCTCATTTTTAATTAAAAATAAAACCTCGAATAAAAAACAATAACCTAACAATGCTTTATGATGTACTTACGGTAACATTGTTTTGATGTTTTGCGGTATAGAAACCACAAATCAGCCATAGAAAGACCCTTTTAGCTGTTTCTATTTATATCTTCCAAATATTCATACGAAGCTACCCGAAAAAGACGTTACAAGAGATTTCCTAAAATAGAAAATGTACTTTCTATTCTGTTACAGAGTTCACACCTAGACCTTCTAGCCAGGAAAAAATGGTGACGGAATATTTATAGCTCCTCTTACCTGTATCTGTAGAGTAGGAAGGGTGAGTATAGACCCACAGCACTACGGCCACAATATGGCCCATCGTACATCCTCCCAAGGAGCCGCCCTCCTAGGACATTGTCCATCCTGCCTTATTCAGGAAGGAAGACAGGTCACCAGGGGACATCTCCTTAATGTCGGCAGGTGTAGGCCAAGACTCACCGAACACACACTCTCTTATCGACGATAGCTCCGGACATTCACATAAGACATGCCTGACAGTTTCATCTTCCTGTTCACACCTCCTGCATAGAGGTATGTCCACTAGCCCCATAATATGGAGGTGTTTCCTTAGTTGACAGTGTCCAGTCAGAAATCCCACTGTTAAACATAGGTTCTTCCTGGTCATCGCCAAATATTTATTCGTATCCAGCTTCTCAGGGTCACCCGGGGTAATCCTGGCAAAACTGCATCCTTTGGTTTCATCCCATCTCTTAAGGGATTGAGTACAGGTGTAACATTT
The DNA here is from genome assembly GCA_035357415.1 of Ophraella communa. Taxonomy (NCBI): domain Eukaryota; kingdom Metazoa; phylum Arthropoda; class Insecta; order Coleoptera; family Chrysomelidae; genus Ophraella; species Ophraella communa. The sequence goes on along the minus strand of CM068991.1, from coordinate 30,032,607 downwards.
GGCTAGTTCCGCAATTGTCGAAGACGTCAAACCATGGGTGTCGCCTGGTCCCAAAATTTTTAGTCCAGCCGCCATCCTGGCCAGAGAGTCAACAATACGGTTCCCTTTGCTCCTGTCATGCCCTTTCACCCACCTTAGTACGATTTTATTATCTACCGAGGCGTTAGCTAAATCTTGGTGGCACTCTAGTGCTAACCCTGAGATAAAACGTTGTCTATTCAAGGTTAATAGGGCTTGTCTACTATCAGTGCAGATTATTATGTTTTTGCCAGAAATTTCTTTTCTGGTTATCTCTTTTGCGGCGATTGAGATACCAGCCAGTTCTGTTTGAACCACGCTGGTATTTTTTCCCATTCCCCATTTAATCCTTAGGCTAAGTGATCTGGAGTAGACTCCACACCCTGATCCTTCCTTGGTTTTTGAGCCGTCTGTGTATATGCGTATTGCATTTGCAGCATCCGCCTCAGTGTTCTGTTTTATTTGTATTTTGTAGGGTTTTTTAAACACAAACCTGGGTTCAATTGCGTCACCGGCAGCCTGTAGCAGAGGCACCGCAGTGAGTGCCTCCCTCCACAGGCCCAGCCTCAGTTGACCCATTCCTACCTCGGGGTTTACACCAGCCGTGCGAAGTCGTAGCATGGCCATTAGCGCAACCTCCTTGACGTGCAGGTCGAGAGGTGTCAGACCAGTAACCAATTCCATTGCCGCGGTTGGTGTTGTTCTCATGGCTCCTGTGATGTTCAGACAAGCCATTCGTTGTATTTGATACAGTTTTTTTTTTTTTTTTTTTTTTCTGGTGGGGAAATCTTCAGAAAGACTAACCCCTGGGAAGGTGACCCAGGGAGTGTGGGTTTCTGGCAAGAGCAGCGCGATGACAACAGGGGGTATCCCGGAAAGGGACCCCCCTCCCATAATCGCCCCGGTCCTGTCAGCATCCCACTAAAACCCCACCCACATGGCCGACCTGGAAACAGCCACCTATGGGCACGAGCTCGGGTCGGTCATGTCATTCCACCATTCATTCTACTTTCACCAATTCATCTACTCATCCGTCGCCATGCCGTAGCTCACTCACACGCACACTCTCTTTCCGGCAACCACCGTTCTCTCTTCTTTCTCTTTCATGTACAGAATCTCTTTCACGCACCGACTTATCACTTTCCACCCGCTCTCGCTCAATATCATTCTCTGTACCATCTCTCTAACACTCTTGATCTGCACTCCCATGAGTTCATTCATTCTTCCCCGCTCCGCAATCCATCTCGGACACTCCAACAACGTATGTGTCACAGTGTCCGCCCTCCGACAGTATGTACATACATCATCATCTGACTTCCCGAATCTCGCCAGGTAAGACCGGAAACACCCGTGCCCCGTGAGCATCTGCGTAACGAAATAATCGAACCGCCGATGCCCACACCGCATCCACCTGTCGAGATTCGGTATCAGGGACTTGGTCCACTGAGCCACATCCGTTGTCCCATTCCATTCCGACTGCCACAAATCCAATGTGACAGCCCGTTCCTCCTTTCTCACCCTTTCGCTTACTTTCTCGCGTCTCTCATATATCCGTCCTCTCTCTTTCGCGAGTAAATGGGTAGGCACCATACCTGCAATCACATAAAGAGCGGCCGCAGGTGCGGTGCGGTACGCGCATGCAGTGCGGACCAGGCAAGTCCTGTCCGTGCGAATTAAAAGGTTTTTGAAATGTGGAATATCCACTTGTCCGCACCACACTGGGGCCGCATACAGGACGATAGACTGCACAACCCCGGCGAGAACCTTCCTCCTCTCAGAGTTCGGACCGCCGATGTTGGGCATCAACCTTCCCAATGCGGCCGCTCTCTCGGCTGCCCTTCGTGTGACCACGCGCAGGTGTTCCCCAAATCCTCCAAATTCATGCAAGGTGACCCCTAGGTACTTAACGTACTTTCGGGGAAACACCTCCGTTTCGTCACAGAGGAAATTAATTCCTCTTCTATCACGCGGTCCCTTCAGTATGATGGCCTCGGTCTTCTCCGTTGCCAGAGAAAGCCCGTGACCATGCATCCAATCTTTCACTCCCTCGCATGCAACCTTTGCCTGGTACTGCAGGTCGTCGAGGTCTCCAGCCAGGACAAGCACGGCGAGATCATCCGCGAACGCGAACGGAACCACACCCTGTGGGTATTCGCGCCGGAGGACCCCGTCATATGCCAGATTCCATAGCGTGGGGCCCAAGACTGATCCCTGAGGCACCCCAGCCGACACATCAATGACAACATCCTTCTCCACTTGCAACTTCCTACCATCTAGGTAGGCCTCAATTATTTCCTGAAGATATCCAGGACATCTCCTACATTGTAAAGATCTTAAGACCAGCTCATGCTGAAGCGTATTGAAGGCATTCCGGACGTCGAACGTAATGAGCACCGCCCATTTGGACGAGTGCGCCCCGTTCAGCGTCCGAAATATCTCCGACACGGCATCCACAGTCGACCTTCCACACGTAAAACCGTATTGTTGGCGAGAAAGTCCCCCGCTCTCTTCAATCACTCTCTCCAGTCTGCCCCTTATCATTCCTTCATACAACTTGCTAAGAGCAGTAAGAAGGCAAATGGGGCGATACTTCCCCGGTTTACTCTTTGGTATTAAAACCAACTTGGCGGTTTTCCAGTCCGCCGGGAAAGCCCGATCGGCGACGAGGGCGTTATAGTGCATCAGGAGCCAGTCGGGCTCCAGGGCAACGACGCGTTTGACTGCTTCAGCAGTAACGCCATCGAGACCCGGAGACCGACCGGCTCGCAGAGCTCCCGCCGCCTTGACGATTTCATCCATGGTAAAGAATAATGGATCCCCCCTCAGAGGCTCATCAGTTCGCACTCCACGCGGAACACGCCCGTCGGCAGTTGGGAACAGCTCCCTAGCTATCTCCAGCTTTCTGTCGGCGGGCATGTCAAACGGAGAGTACGCCCCAAAGTGCCTCATGGCGATCTTATATCCCTGACCAAAGATGTCCTCGTCCAAGTCTCCGATCAGACTCTGCCAGCAGGCCTTCTTCCGCCTACGGATCGTCCTACCAAGTGCCTTCCTACTGCTCTTGAGCTCCTCATCCATCCTTCTCGCATCCGCTTCTCTCCCTTGCGTACGCGCTCTCGTACGTAGCCTACGTAAACGTAGGCACCTCGCTCGCTGTCTCGCAATATCTTCGTTCCACCAATACGGTGTCCCCGGGAGTCTTTTTGGACCCTGGGAAGACTACCTCTCACTGCTTCACATACCACGCGATCGAGGCCATCCGCCGTTATGGTTTCCGACTTTCGATCCCTCTCTACTCCCCACCTCAGCAGTTCGTCGAACGCATTCCAATCCATGTAAACTTTCCTCTTAGATTTGCCCGGAACCGGAGTCACCCCCTCGCCCACCTCGAAGTAGATGAAGCGGTGCTCCGTCCCCGTATAATCCGCAAGGACCTTCCATCCGTCAACAGTCGTACTCAACACACTCGTCGATAGAGTAATGTCGATATACGACTCGGAACCTCCTCTAACAAACGTTGGCTCCAGCCCGTCGTTGAGGACGACAAGGTCAAGAGCCGAGATCCAGTCCGTCATCAATTTTCCACGAGCATCGGTGACCGGGGATCCCCACTCCGAGGACTTCGCGTTGAAATCCCCAAGCACCATATACTCTCCTCCCATACTTTTGCCTTCTTCCATTACTGCATCTATACGTGCCGTACATTCCTCTGCTGTTATGTTTGGTGATACATAACAACAAAACAGATTCATACGTTCCATTCGTACGACTACATAGCCGTCACGCGCTTCAATGGCATAGATACGCAACTTACGATTCCGAACATATACCGCCACGTTCCCCGTCTCGTCGCTAAACCAGCCATTCTGCCGAACCAACGTTGGGTTTGGCTCCGCCACGGAGAGAACGTCAATATTTCTCTCAATGGCGGTCGCCTGAGCGAGATTGTGAGCCAACCTCGCTCTCCCCAGGTTGGTCTGGAGAACCTTCAGTTTCCTGGAGTTGGCTAGCTCTGCGATCGTTCACTCCTCCCTCACGCTCTTCTCCTTCGCGCTTCCTCTACGAGGCCGGCGAACACCTTGCAGCGGTATGACCCGCTCCAGTGGTCCCGACCCCCGCAGTCCATGCACTTCGGTGGATTTTTGCATTCCCGGCTAATGTGGCCTGCTTGGCCGCATCGTCGGCATGCGTCCACCACAGCCGCCTCCTTGCACTCTTTGCCGAGGTGGCCATGCTTTTGGCACTTGAAGCACCGCTTCAAGTCGAACCTCTCTTTCGCGAGGCAGGTGAGCCATCCAACCCTGACTTCGCCGGTTCTAATTAGCCTCGCGGCTACCTTCTCCTCCACTTCGACAGTGGCATTTTGGTTACCACCGCGGGTGGGTCGAAGGGACCGGACGGTCAGGTCGACCGGTCTTCCTGCCTCCCTTTCGATACCCACACGTACGTCTTCCTCGGTAGCAGTGGCATCCATTCCTATGAGGAAGATGGTCTTTCTCCTTATCCCACCCTTTGCGGACACGTTGGTGCCAGCGAAGGCGGGTCCGGATCGGATCGCCCTCCTCACCCTTTCAGCCATTTCCATCCCTCCTTTCAGCTCGAGGGCCGCACCGTTCTTGGTCCGGTGCACCCTCCTCACTCTCGCCTCCTCACAACTGCCTACCGTTGTCCTCAAATCTTTAACAAGGTCGGCATACGTCCTGTCGGACCTAACAAACACCACCGCCTCCCTCGTCTTGGATTGCGGCACTGCCCCCCTACTCTTCTCGTTCTTACCGTACACTTTGAAGTGTACCTCATTTTCTCTGGCCGCCAGCTCCGCGATCTTCCTGGACCTTTCCAGGCCAAGAATCCCGGGGGCCGACAGGCCTACATTCGTCCTTCCCCGTTCTTTCGTTAGACGAGCCAGGTGCCTCAAAGCCTTGAGGAACCTGCCCGCCTCACACTCACCCTCCTCTAGCGCTCCGTTGGAGACCAGCTTGCTAACGTGTCGCTCGCTGGACTCCCCCCCAGGCATACGTGTGCAGACCACCATTGTCCCCACACTCACTCCGTTCTCCACATTCTCCACCGGGAGATCACCAAGCTCGGGGTACTGCTCAAGGCACACCCGGGCTAGTTCCCCTCCGGTCTCCACATACACCGCTAGATCGGCGGCTACCGAAAGGGGTGTCCCATCGGCAGTCGTCGTTCTCTCAAACACTCCCTCCGGCCACTCTTCGTCGCATACTTCCAGCGCTTCTCTCTCCTCACTGGTTGCCGCTCTCGCAATCTTTTCCCGCAGCGAACTCTCCCTCTCACTCTCCGCTACGGCCTCCAAAATCTCACCCATCCCGGCTTGTACCCCGACACTAACCATATTCTTTTTGGGAGAAGGCAATCCCACCTCCGCAGTCTGCGTCGCTACCTCGGCCGCGACCGCACCTCTCGCTTTGGGTAGATTAGTTTCCACCTCTACCATTGCCTCCACTTTTCTGGGAGCCTTACTGATTGCCTTCTCCAGCGATCGTTGTATGGCCTGCCAGGCGTTCCGAAGCGCCTTGGCAGCCTTTTTTATCTCCACCTTGGTGTTACTATGCTGTGCCGTTAGTTGGCACAGCTCCTCTACCCTCTGGCTCATCTTTTCCATCTTGTTCTCGATGGGAGAGCCCGTCCTCACGCCTGAGCCTGACGCTGTCTGGGGAGTGACCTCCCTCTTCCTCTTATTTTTTGGATCCACTCATCCCCCTGGCCCCCAGGGGTATGGTAGATTTCTTCCACAACTGCCCTTTCCGGGGTTCTCCTAAGAGAGCTCCTAGGGGTGAATATTCCCGCCACTGCGGTCTCCTCCTCCACTACTTCCACCACATCGACAACCTTTTCTGTTTTTTTAATAAAATTCTCCATACTAAATCCCACGAGTTGGGCAGAATAAACGTCCGGCGAGGCAGTGCTCCCATACCTCGCTAAGGCAATATACTCTGAGAGGTCGCCAGGTATCTCAGAGGGATCGTTTGCGATGCTCTAACCCTCGCACCTTCCATACCATAGACACGATACCTTACATCGTAGTAATGGGGATTTTTTATCGAGGTTTACTCCTCTATTCCATTTGATCCGCGAGCAACTATTAGGGTTCTTATAACCAGAACCTTATTCATTGCTTATCCCGAGAGTTGGTCGGTCATGAGACTCTTACAACTCTAAAGAGCATGAGTCCCATAACAGACCACGCCCCCTGGAGACACCCTATGAGCCATTGGGACGCGCCGTGTCGGGTGGAAAGCCCCTTCCCCGGAAACTTGTATGAGAGATTAGGGGTGAACCACTTCCAGCCTCTCTCATCCAACCCTCCGAGGCACGGAACCTAACCTAACCTAACCTAACCTAACCTAACCTAACCTAACCTAACCTAACCTAACCTAACCTAACCTAACCTAACCTAACCTAACCTAACCTAACCTAACCTAACCTAACCTAACCTAACCTAACCTAACCTAACCTAACCTAACCTAACCTAATCTAATCTAACCTAACCTAAACTAACCTAATCTAACCTAACTTTTTTTTTTAATGCGTGGAAACCTACTCCAGGCTCCGGGTACTAGTTCTGCCATTCCCCAGAACTGTGGGATTCTCTCTCACGGGATACAACCCCACTCTGCTAGCCTGCTCGCGAACCAACATCGAGAGGTTGCCCCCCGCCAGAGCCGACCGCACTAAAACCACCTCGCTTCCCATCCCGTCCGAATAAGTGACCCTGGTACTATCCTGTCAGATATTCGTCAGATCCACCTCCCGTTACACCTCCGGGCTTCCCACCACATCCTGGTAGATTATCTCTTCCTTCTCATTCTGTTTTAATATCTTCCTATAGTCTATATAGAAAGGACAAGGAGTAATAAATCATTCATTTAAGTAGATTTCATAGACGTACCAAAATATATTTTAAGAGGGTATACCGTGTTGATGCAAGTGTTGATGATATTGTGGAATTAACGGCTGCTATGTTGTGTGTTGCTAAATCAACAATTTATAGATTACTAAAAGTAAGCAAGAATGGAACGCTTCAACCCCCTAAAACTCCTTCAGGCCGAAACCCAATTGAGATCGATGTGTCATTAAAACAAAGACTAAGGCATAAAGTCCATGGATTTTACTTACGAAAGGAAATTCCAACACTTGACACAATTATGACATCAGTGCAAGAAGATACGAACTATACAAAATTCTCCAGAATGACATTATGCAAACTTTTGAAAGATATGGGTTTCAGACATACAAAACATAGAAAATCTCTCTTGATAAATAAACCGGAAATAGTTTTTTGGAGAAGAGACTACTTAAGAAGCATTCGACATGCCAGGGAACAAAATTTGAAAATCTTCTACTTAGACGAAACATGGATAAATGCTGGATATACAGTTTCCAAATCTTGGCAAGATGAAAACATTAAAAGCAGAAGGCAGGCATTCGTGAAAGGTTTGTCGTTAGGTTTTCCTATCTGGAAAAGGAAAAAGACTTATCATTGTCCATGTTGGAAGTTCTGAAGGTTTTGTTGATGGTGGATTATTAACTTTTATTTCAAAACGCACGGGGGACTATCACGAAGATATGAATGGGAATGTCTTCGAGGAATGGTTTGTTCAAATGTTGGATCTGATTCCAAAAGGGGCTGTTATTGTTATGGACAACGCAAGTTACCATTCACGGTTACGAGAAGCATTGCCCACAAGTCGTTGGCGTAAAGCAGAGCTTTTGAAGTGGCTTATTTCGAAAAATATTAAGTTTCCAAAAGATCCACTAAGGAAAGAAGTTTACAGAATTGCAAAAATAAACAAAAATAAATACAAAACCTACATTGTAGAAGAAATGGCTTCTTCTCGTGGTATATCAGTTCTTCGACTTCCCCTTTATCATTGTGAACTTAATCCCATAGAATTAATATGAGCTCAGGAAAAAAATAAAAAATACTACTTTTAAAATAAACGATGTTGTGAAATTGTTTGAGAGTGCTGTAAGTCATGTTAGTAAGGAAAATTGGACAAACTGTATCGAGCATGTTATCAAAGTAGAGGCAAATATGTGGAAAATTGACAATATTTGTGATGATTTAATCGACCCTATTATTATTACTGTCAACAACGATTCTTCCTTTTCAGAGTCGAATATAGAATAAAATGTAAGTAATAAATGTATTCTAATAATTATTTCTTTTGATTTTTTATTATATTATAATTCAAAAGGTATTTTTTTCCCAAAATACACACCACTGCATTGCATTATTGCTTTGGACAACGCAAGTTACCATTCACGGTTACGAGAAGCATTGCCCACAAGTCGTTTGCGTAAAGCAGAGCTTTTGGAGTGGCTTATTTCGAAAAGTGGTGTGTATTTTTTTCCCAAAATACACACCACTGCATTGCATTATTGCTTGTCTGCTAATCCTTTAACAATGAAGAAACCCTAAACTTTGCTACAACTGAAACAAATACGGGGTCGATCTACCTGGTTTTTAGATTTACGGATGAAATGTACTAATTTAAAGCAAGAGATAAAAAATTTCATGGTTCTCCCTGTAAAGGTTTTGCATACTTAATTAGGGTTTATTACTCCTCGTACTTTCTGTACAGACTATAATCATTGTCCATTGTAACAAACAAATTAAACTAAATATTTAGCCTGTAACCTCTTCTTTAATTCTTAATACCTATCTATTTTGGTGGCCTAAAGAAATACCCCCGGCTTGTTTTTTATCGGTCTGCAGTTAAGTATTTTAAGTATAGTATAACACTACTGGAACATACAAATTTAAGTTATTCTCAAACATAAATTAGATAACAGACTTATATTGATTGTTAATGTAAATAAACTATAAAAACTTATACGTGTCCTTGTATAATAATATATTGTTTGTGTTATTCAAGGGTGTGACAAAGTGTTAACTCAGCAGGGTTACAACATGAATCGAGTACATACTAAGGGCTTTAAACGTTCTGACAGACTCGTTAATTACAAACGAATATAACATACATTTTAAGGTATTTTTAAGGTGTACAACAAAACAGGGCTCGTATTTTATTTACATTAAGTATCTTTCAGGTGGGTGCTGAGAGATTGATTTACTTTTTTAATTTACTGTCGTTGTTAAAAACAAACTCTATCAGGAATGGAATTCTATTGAGACGGGATGTTAGTTTTTATTGTTACCACATTTTTATTACGATATCGTCTTTTACAAGTAGCAAAGGTCTTGTTTTTTTTATCTAATAATTGAAGTACCTGATGTTTATTTAAAAAGTAGGTAGAATATAAAAATAATTATTTATTATAACTTTTAATCCAAGTTATATATCTTACTAACTTTCTGTTCTAAGCGAATGAGCTATAGTAGTGAATTTATTACTTATATCTCCTCTATCAATTTTTTCTTCTTTATTTCTATTTAAGACTTTTTTATCAATTAATTTAGACAGCAGGCAATTTCAAAGTTCTTTTGTGTATATACGTTCTAGTAATGCTTTGACAAAAGATTTACAATATTACAATTTGGTGAGATGGTTATTTGTCGACTAGAAGCATATCTAATAATTAAATGTAAAAGATTATTAATGGTACAATCATCCGTACGAAGAGGAAGCTCTCGTTTGAATACGGCTCATTTGTATGACAAATCACGTTTCTATTTCCATAAATGAAGCGTATAGGAGTGGCTTCAATTGGATTAGTTGTTAAATGCATAATTTTCGTCCATTATGTTTCTGTTTAACAGTTGCACGCATTAAATAAAAGGATGATACTTATAAACAATTATTAACGCATTAAAAACGGGAAATATGTACTTTTTGCTTACTGTTAAGTATTTTTTAAAAAAATGAATTTAACTGTTTACTGCCAATGTATGCGATTATTAGTCTGCGACCTTTCCCTCGAGGAGCATTTAATCCTGTTAAATATCCCTCCAAAAATGCCTGACGGGAATTTGAAATATTGGTGTCTGTCCATGCTTTATAAACAGTGTGTCCTTTATTCGACCATGTTTCATCTAAATAAAACATAGTTTTTCCCTTGTTTCCAAACTTTTTAATACTTCTTAAGTATTGTGTTCTCCAGCAAATATTTTCTTCTTTCTCATTCAACATTTTTTTAAGAGACTCATACTTAAAACCAATTTCTTTTAGGAGTTTCCATAACGTATTCCGTCCAAATTTGGGAATCAAATCTACTTCTGCTATAACAGTCATTACTTTCTCCAAAGTCAGAATTTATTTATTTAAGTACAAAAAATGGACTTGTCTTCTAATGATATCTTTATTAAAGTTATCGACCATAATGTACTTTTTTCCTAGGTGTTTTTTGGTTCACTAACATTTCCCTGTTTTCTCTCACTTAAAAATCGATAGATACTACGTTCACTAAGATCGGTCATATTGGAGCACCTAGTCACCACATCGCGAACAGTTACTGATCCATCTTGATATATTATTAGTGTATCATGTACATTTAAAACAAGAGATTTTTCTCTTTGAGAAAACGCACTTTGTTTTAAATGAGCCACTTGTACTGGAACAAAACTCGAACTTGAAGCCAATTTCACTACCGAAAATGTTCTTGGAGTAAAATTATAAAAATTTAGATCACAATTGGTACGAGTGAACCATTTCTATTCTCTTTTATTTTCTGTTACCTCGGGAGTACCCCAGGGGTCTCACTTGGGTCCATTAATTTTTAATCTATTTATCAACGATATTACCAACTGCTTCCATGAGAGCAACGCCCTTCTATTTGCAGACGATTTGAAATGCTTTAAAATTATTAACAACTGTGTAGATGCATTACTATTACAAGTAGAACTAACTAACATGTCTAATTGGTGCTCGCGCAATGGCATGAATCTTAATACCAGTAAATGCCAGGTGATTAGCTTTCATCGTAAATATCATACAACATCATTTAATTATCACATCAATGGTCATTTTCTCGATGTTGTCAATCAGATTAGGGATTTGGGAATTACCCTTGATAAATCTCTTAGTTTCAATTGTCACATCACCAATGCCATTCAAAAATCAATGAAAATGTTGGGTTTTGTGAAAAGAACAACTCGTGATTTTACCAACATAAGTTCCATAAAGGTTCTTTACTTTTCGTTAGTAAGGTCTCATCTGGATTATTGCTCATCTGTTTGGTCTCCTCACTACTTAACTCCCATAAAGAAAATTGAACAAGTTCAAAAACAATTTTTTCGCTATATAGCATTTAAGCTAAAAATCTATCGAGACTACACTACATGGCAGCATCAATTAAGCATATACTCTCTCGAAAACCGGAGAAAACGTAAAGACCTTTTATTGCTATTTAACATATTAAATGGTATTTGTAACTGTCCACAGCTTCTTAATAAGATCAGCCTGTCCGTGCCACCTCGTCCAACCAGACAGGTGCGAACATTTTATGTGCCCTTTCATCGATACAATTATGCTCTCCATTCGTTCCTACCCAGAGCCATGAGACTAGCAAATTCTCTTAATAGTGTACAGATTTTTGGTAACTCCATTACTTAATTTAAGAACCACCTGACTCTACTAAACATTTGAGTGTTACGGACGTGATCGTCAATTAATGTAATTATATATATTTGTAGGTATATTACTATTTTTTACGCTGTGAATTATTATTATTACTGTATTGAAATGTTTATCAAATTGTCTTTTTACTGCGTAAATTTTTTTATCATTGTATTTTATTGTATTTTTATTATTGCATTGTATTATTTCTTTACTACTTGATTTTGTTTTTTATTATTTTAAATGTATACTTTTATATGGAATTGGGCATGCCCGTTAAATTAATAAATAAATAAATAAATAAATAAATATAAACCACCAACACTAACGGGTACCTATATTCTTATGTATTAGAATATAAACAAATTCTCAATTTATAGACTAATAACGTACCTGTTTTTGCAATTATACACATAGGGTTACCTTAATCCCTTAACACCCCTAACGACCACAATTGAGGGGTCTAGAAGTAAAAGGGTTCAAGTGCAGTTTTTCTGCATAAAACTATGATTTAAATGCAGAAAATGATACCTAAAGGATACTTTTACTTGGTGGTAAAATGATTTAACTTCATTTACGGTCTATAGTGCAATCTCTGTTAGTGTTGAAGAACAAAATATTCAGTAATACACTTTACTGCCATTTATCTCTCAAATGCTAAAATGGCACTTAAACCCTTTTACTTCTAGGCCCCTCAATTATTCTCATTAAAATCGAAAAACAAAATATTCTAAATATCGTATTATGACTACTTATCCCTTACCTAGATTAAAATATGATGATTAAAAGAAATTTCTTAATACCGATAAAAATAAGTACATGCGCTACTGATTTAGGGTCTTGTTTACAAAATTTTACGATTTAATGACTTTTCTTAGCTGCAAACTACAAACAAATAAATAATAATTTTTCCTTTTCTGTATATTTCGTCCCTCTCTTTTTTACCGATGCCACCATTTTCCTTAATATTTCCATCCCCATATGTTCGAGCCTGTGCAGCCCAACACTGTCCCCACAATCAATATCTCCAAACATCCAACTCAGCAAATCAAAAACTTTCCTTTCATCCCTACCATCCCTCTCCATTCGGCAGATTCGCTCTTCCTCCTTCGTTTTTTACTCCCTAAACTTCCTCAGGAAAATAGGACTCGAAGAGCTGCTATAGGTCTGAGAGAATATCAGAACATGACAAGTAAGGGGGACACAATAGATCCTATGGGTCGCAGTGTGATTATCACCCCTGACACATACATACATACATACATACATACCCCTTTTCTCTCTGAGATCTTTACTTCTTTGATCCAATCCATTCCCCTTTTTCTACCAGAATCGGGAACCTTTCCCGATACAATCTCTGGACCCCTCTCTCTATGTCACTATCCTCCTTATTTACCCACAATACCTTTATTCTGTCACCTCCGCCCACAGGATTTCCCACCTTTACTTCTATGCTCTCCCCATTTTTAACATCCCAAGCCCAAGCTATGTCTTACCTCCTTCCAACCCTCCCAGTCTCTTTGTCCTATCTCCCATCTTGAATACATGCTCTCCTTCAAATCCTCCTTTCTTCTCAACCGCTCCAATTCTCTGACCCTCCTTTCTGTCGCCATCTTCTGTTCCTCTAATTTTTTCACTTTTTCCTCCAGCCGCTTTACCATTCCCTTCAGATCCTCTACATTCTCCCAATCTTCCCCCTCCCAATCTCTCGATCTTCACCTCTTTTCTCCTTCTGCTTTCTTTTCTGCTTCCTCTCCTCCAAAGGCGATACCTCCTTCCTCTTCACCGTCCACACACCCGACTCTCCTGCTTTATCTGGAGTACGTTTCATCTTCCTAGTTTTACCAAAAATTCCCTTCCTTTCCTTTTCTTCCTTCATTACTTCCTGTCCTATTATTTCCTTGCAATCCATTCCACATCCAACGAGTAGCTAGGGAATTGAAAGTCCACCACCATAGAGCCTCGCTTGTGTTGGTAAGGTTGGGTACTCCGGGAGGTCACCAGGTATCCCGGAGGCACCGTTTATGACTGACTTACGCGCAGCCATTCATCCATTGCCACGGTAGCTAATAGCGTGGATTACGGATTGTTTATCGAAGTTTACTCTTCTAGGCTTTTTTCACGGTTGCCTCCGGCCGCAGTAGCTACCGCGGCTCAAGTTACACAACATGGCTGCCTTCCCCATGGTGCAGGTTTTTTATCGATTAAATTTATTGTACTAACTCTTACTTTTTGGAAGTCCATCTTATTAAGAATAATAAAAAACTCTTGGTTTCAACGTAACTTCCAAGTTTATTTGAAAAAATATGTTTTAATTCACAATGACTGCCGTTTCGCTAAGAAGCATCGTCAGATTGACATTTAAGTTACAAATCTAATTAGAGCAAGAAATGTTCCCACTAAATCATATACTGGAAATGTATCAATGGCATCATCATCTTTGTCCTCTAAAATTAACAAATATTGTCTAGTTAATCTTAAAATTAATTAGCACTTCTACAGCAACTTAAGGTTATTAGCACTTGATAACTTATGTTCTGACGTAATCCTAGGCCATGATTTGTTAAATCAGCACTCTTCCTTAGAACTGCATTTTGGAGGACAGAAATCACCAATCCGAATTTCCAGTCTGATTGCTGCTAAAGTATCAGAAGCTTCTCTTTTTGAAAATATGTATCCCAACTGTAGGCCCATTGTAACAAAATCCAGAAGACATTCTCAGGAGGATGAAAAATTTATTATCAAACGTCAATCTGACGATGCTTCTTAGCGAAACGGCCGTCATTGTGATTTAAAACATATTTTTTCAAATAAACTTGGAAGTTACGTTGAAACGAAGAGTTTTTTATTATTCTTTTTTATCGATGTTTACTCCTCTATTCCTATTGATACGCGAGCGAATATTGGGGTTCCCATGCAGGATCCTTATTCATTGCTTATCCCTAGAGTTGGTCGGTCATGAGGCTCTTACAACTTAAAAAGCCCGAGTCCCTGGAGGCACCCTATGAGCTATTGGGACGCGGCGTGTCGGGTGGAAAGCCCCCTCCCTGGAAACTTGTATGAGAGATTAGGGGTGAATCACTTCCAGCCTCCCTCATCCAACCCTCCACAGGGATGTGTAATGTGAAAGGGCCGGGAGAATGGAAGAGGAGAGTTATTGGTAGGACGATTGAGCAGAGTATGCTGTACGGAGCGGAAGTGTAGGGTAAAATAGCGGGGATCCATACGAGGGTAAAGCCACTACTACAGGTGCAGAGGGGGATTTTGTTGAGAGTGGTACAGGGGTACAGGACAGTGGGTGCATTAACAGCAGCTGTGCTGTCAAGGTCATACCCTTTGGACCTGATGGTTAGGGCAAAGAGGCAGCGGTGGAAGAGTGCCACAAAAGAGGAAGCTCAGGATTGGATGGAGGAGGAAATGGTGAGAAGGTGGGAAGGATATGAAGAGGCATTAAAAAGGGCGATTGGGAATAGGACTCAGTGGATGAACCGAGAGTTTGGGGAGGTAAACTACTCTTTGACCCAAGTGCTCACTGGGCATGGGTCAAGAGTGGGGTATCTACACAAGATTGGGAAGAGAGAGGCTGGAATATGCGTGAGGTGTGAGGTGGAGGATAATGAGGGTCATGTGTTTAGATGTTGGAAGAACAAGGAGGATTTAGAGAAGTTGGAGAGGAGACTTGGGGTAGCAGTGTATTGGGAGAACATGGTGGAGATAATGTTGAGAGGAGAGAAAGAATGGGCAGAGGTTATCGAGGTTGTGGAGGTTGTGTTCTGATGGCGAATAGTAAGAATGGGTGAAGAGTGTGTGAGGGACCGCCGCGCCGCCCGTCTTGAAGTATGCTAGGGTAGTGATTCCGAGGCGGGGGTAACGGCGAGTTTTGAGGTGGGTTTGGTTGGTAGGCATCATCTCGAGGGTGAGTCCAACACTGTTGGGTTCTGGATAAGGACCCATCAAACATGAGTTTCCCATCTCAGCCCGAAAAAAAAAAATCTAAAGTAGCTGATGTATCTCTACCACAAGAGTGATTAGGACATATTAAATGAACCAAATTAATTTTTATTTAATTTTGTTTGAGTAAAAGAATTACCTATTTAAATTTAAAACAATATCAGCAATTAAAGACTTGCTCATAAAATAAATAAATGATGTAGTGCGAAAATTTAATTTATTTAACAAACAAGCCGTAAACAATGCTGTGTTTATATGCTATTACAATAAATTATCAAGTAATACCTACAAGATACAAGTAGAAGAAAAAATATGAATCCCACACCATATCATTCCGTGCAGACACACTAATTTTTTGCATAACACCGTTAACGATCCACCCCAATAGCTCTTATAAAGACGCAATTCTAATTATTGGTGCCCTACGCTTAATGAAGTTGTTGTTCATTAAGGTATAAAGATGGAAAAGAACATAGAGGCATAAAATCAAGTTTATCTTTTATTACGCTCACATACCAACACAATTTACTGCTCGTAATCAAGAATGATATAAAATGCATAAAAAGAAAACTTTCTAAGACTGTAAGATGTTGTAAGGTCACGGATATGTTTAAAGCCTATAAAAATTCTAAATGGTCATTGTTAAATTATATTAGTATTTAAGAATTTTTTATATAAATCTTTTGAAACAACATATTTTTTTTGTTCTATCAATTTTTTAGACATGTCGATGAAGTACAATAAAAAGTTACATTTGCTGTCCAGAAAATCATCTCTGAGATCGTCACTGCTACGAAATTAGTTATTTACAAGTCCGGGAAGTGACTTATTACAGTACGAGATAGAATATTTAATCGAATACCGTAATAATCACTTCACGGACGTGTCTCGTACTATATTTTTTTCATACTGCCTTTGGTTTTAAACGCAATAAAATATGAAACTGAAATAACATATTTGATAATTTTATTAGGGAGTCATATAGACTGCTGTGAAAAAATTATGTAACTTGATTTAATCTTAACATGGTTGATTTGATTTATAAATAAAAAATGAACAGCGGTTACCAAGTAACAATGTAAATAAAGGCAGACATATTGAATTTTTGTGCACACATGAAATATCTGCGGAGAATATGGATCTGAAATCAGATGAAACTGCGGAAGCGATAGGGCAAATCATTCCAGTTAAGTCTGCGAAAAGATATGAAAAAGAATATGCGCTGTTTTGTAACTGGCATGTACAACACAATTTGAAACATTAACCAGACAAAAAGACATATTCGACGAGCTTTCACTGTGATTAACAGTGATGAGGTTCACTATTTGGATGTGTTTAGAAAATACATAAATTTACGGCAATATGTCTTCCTAAAAGCTCTTTTGGTGGGTTATAGACAAGGAAAATGTCTGTCTCAAAGTGCTGGTTTACATACTGTTAGCGGAGCACCTAAGAAAATAGCTGAGTTCTTAAAACTAGACCAACCAGAAAAGTATACAGGTCATTGCTTCAGGAGGACATCCTCAACGTTGTTGGCCAATGCTGGAGCTGACCTTAAAGTTCTAAAACAGCACGGTTGATGGAAGAGTTCTTCAGTTGCAGAAAAGTATATAGAAGAATCGATTGAAGGCAAAAACAAGATTGCAAGAGTGATCCAAATGGGCGAAACTTTTGTTGAAGTGCTTAATCACAGCCACACGTCTTCCGCGATTACAGAAAACACTGTAATTCCATCAACAACTCCATTAATACATATTGCTGGCAACAGCAGTTGTACAATTAATGTCAATCTTCAAAAACTAGAATAAAAGCTTAGTTTATGTTGATTCACTCAACGAGCCATTATCTCCCAATATTAACTCAAAATTCATCCAACACAATACGACTCCCACACAAAAACAACGCTGTTTCAGCCCTGTAGAGGATCTTAAATCCTATCCTCTATTATTCTCTAACCCTTCTAGAAAAAATAATCTAAATCTCCACCAAAATTTCTTGTATTTTTCGTTCGTTCGTGATTCACTTATTATTTCAAACAATATTGGGAGAATTGAAAAGTACTATAATGTACAAGTGTATCATAAAGTGCCATTTCCCGGACTCGTTTGAGTATATTGAGTATATATAAAGTATATTACACAACAAGTGTGAAAAGTGATATATTACACACAAGTTAAGTTTAGAATGAGCCGCGTAGCGGAAAGTGTGGACGTGAGACGCACGAAATACATTTTCCAACGAGTTATGTACACGATTTTTCCTCTTCAGAACAATAAACAACTAAAAGGTTGAATTAACTTCCACTATTTATTCTTTAAATACTTTAAATGTAATGACAGCCGTTTCGCTATCTGACGATGCTATTTCGATAGCGAGACGGCTGTCATTACATTTAAAGTATTTAAAGAATAAATAGTGGAAGTTAATTCAACCTTTTAGTTGTTTATTGTTCTGAATAAGATGAACTTTCACATAGTAAGGGTTAGTACAATAGATTTTTCCTATGGTCCCAATTTTTTATAGTTATGAATTTTTTATCTTTATTTTATAATTATAATCCCAGGCAAGCATTTTGGCTTCAGTTCTACACACTCTACAGAGCTCTTAGTAGATATCACGGCTACTGGAATACATCAATAAGGGTTTTAACACAAACCAAATATCTGGATGTGACCAAGGCGTTCGCTAGACATAAAGGTCTATTCTTCAAGATGAAGTTCGGCATCCCGAGGTCCCTACTAAGCTTACTGGGTTACTTCGTTGATGAAAGGCTATCCAGAATCAAAATCATTATTATGACCACCAGGTACTCGACGTTGGAAGCAGAAGTGCCTTAAGGAATCTTCCTTTAACCCTTGCTGGACACCACCTACACAGTGGATGTAGTCAAAACGAAGAACATCAAGTTATACAGCAATATTAACGCGAATCACAAAAACTTGTTTAGCTCCGGTATAGCTGCAAGAAAAAGTAAGCCTTGTAGAAAGTTGTGTACACAGTGAAGTTCCATGCGTACAAGACTCAAGCCATACGGTGTCAGAAATGAAAACAGTGTGGTTGATCGAACAGAGTTCTATGGAGTCCCCTCGACCCTCGAAAAAGGACCAACTTTCAGACCGTGGTAGTAAAAGCAAAATCTGAAAAGTCTTAACTTCAGTACGTGATTGGAAGTAAGAAATCTTCCGCTGCGTACCAACTGGTTATGATCCAGACCGTGAGTAAGCAACACCACTAAGAATATGGTACAAGTATAGCAGAACGTTAGTATCCGCTAAGCAGTCGACGTACTTTGGCACGTTTGCACTCAAGACGTCTTAAGAGATCTACAAATCGAGATAATTCTGTATTTTATGAATGAAAAGGTGAAGATATTGTTTGCAAAAGATCATCTCAATGCGTACAGCTTCTTTACAACTGATTATGTTTTAACCAAACGCGGGAAAAGACTAAAATAAGAAGGAAGAGAGTTTGATCTAGTCGGACAACTATCTTACCTAACCTAACGTCCCTGTTCTTTACACTCACAAACAGAGTATATGGCAAGGGATGCGGGAATCGATATCCTAAATGATTGGATACTGTTCAGCCTGGGTTGCATAAATATGTAGGTGAGAAGGTAAGAACATATTATTACCTAGAAGTTTCTTGAAAAAGCTTAACACAAACAATTAAAACCATAATCTTAAAGCACAATATGCCGCATCATTTGACTTTTAGGTAAAAACATACACTTAGATTTAAACTTTTTTATTACTGAATTTCAAACTTGATCCTTCTTATTTATTTTATTGATAGTAATTTTTCATGCTTTTATAGTATAGTAGTTTTCACAATTAATTGTATTGACTGAAGGATTATAATAAAACCAATTACACCCTTAAGTTGTAAAATCCGAGATGCACATCATAAATGTAAAAGGACCTGATTCAGGTAATTTTGTTTCTCAGGGAGGGATTGTAGAGGATTACAGCTTACACTTGTTCATTTTAGTCTTTGTATTTCATTGGAAGTGTTCATTTGTGTTATGGCGTGCAATAATTTTATAACATTTATTTGTTATTACAGACATTAATAGCAAAGATTTTATACCCCAACGTACAGAATAGGCAGTATGTGGCGTCCGTGGATAAAAAGTAATAGTGCTTCTTCCAGTGGTTCGTTAAAAAAGAATCACTTATCTTGTGACGCGAAAATCATTATAAAAAATTTGTATAGTTCCTTACTTCAGCAAGTATATAACGCGGGTGCAGCTGCAAGAGTAACCATTAATTTGACAAAGGTGCCTCTTACTTCAGTTGGACGAATTGTTGAAAATTCCATGGAATCAAGAAAAAAGTGTAAAGATTCCGGTGTCACAAAAAGTCTAGACGACTGGGAAAAAGATTTGATAAGGTGAAAAATCTACACTATGTACGATAAGCAGCGTGTCCCTACAATCAAAAGCCTGAAACAGCGACTCATTAATGACGAAACTCACATCAACTGTGGCTTCACTACTCTTAGGCGAGCTCTGTCTACAATGGGCTTTAAATATCGCAATATTGACAAGAGACAAGTAATAATGGAATCCACACGTTTAATAAACTGGCGTTTTGAATATATAACTTCAATAAGAAAATAACGGGATAAAAATCGGCCAATACTCTACCTCGACGAGACGTGGTTTTTGTAAAACAAAAGCACCATCAAATAAAAGTAAAAGAATCACAATATTACACGCAGGATCATGAAGATTCGACAGCAGAGCTTTTTGAAGATTGGTTTAAAAATTGTCTGTCACTCAACATTCTGCCAAACAGCGTTAAAGTAATGGACAATTGCAAAAAATTCCTGACTCAAAGAATACAAAATTGGAAATTCAAAACTTCATGGCTGAAAAGGACATATATTTTGAGAAAAATTATACAAAAAAAGAACTTTTACAAGTGCTGCAGTCATTTTCTTTAAAAAAACGTATAAGTATTTGTGATACAATTGCAGAAGAATTGGGACATACAGTGTTACGACTACCTCCCTTACTACTGCGTGTTCAATCCCATAGAGCTTATATATGTGTGCGCGGAAAAAATACTTCTCCGGTAGTGTGGTACAATTATTAATTAGGAACTGTATGAATAACATTCCTACCGAGAGTTGAAAAAGGTCTGTTAGTCATGTTATAAATGTTGAAAACTCTTACCATTCTGTAAATAGCGACACTGAACTAAATATAGAATAGAATTGTAACATTTAAATAAATTACTTGAATATCTCCTTTTATTATGCAAAATTCAAATTTCTTAAGTTCGAACCTGTAGCACATTTGCATCTTTTACCTGATGATTTTCTATACAATGAGATCGGGTAGTTTATTGCAGTTAATAAGCCAATACCATTTACTGTGAAAAATAATATACTATTATCTCCTAATATGATGATAGTTCTGTTGCAACCAAGCAGAAAACCGTTCTAAAACGTGCGCAGTGGTGTTGTGCGTTGCGCAGTGCACTAATTTGGTACGGTGAGTGGTAATATTATCGTTTCAGAACGGTTCTTTGCTTGGCTGGAGCATTCCTTTTATCTATTACTTTCATGAATGTTAATAATTGTTAAACTTTTTTGTACATCCGTCTGTTTTTGTGTTTTTTATTAAAACCCAGTTCAAAGTATGCAAAGTAAGTTATAAATGGAGATAAAGGGAAAGTGTACACTGTCAATTTTGTTCTGATGAAAATTTAACTGCAAACAAACCGACAAATAACAAGAAAATGCATTTATTTAATTTTTTCCAAAACTTTATCAAAACTGGTGAAGTACTATGAAGTACTTCAGGAAGTATGACAATCTGACAAGCAATTATTATCTAATAGCCAGATAAATAAATATTTTATTTTACGAACGAGATTAACAAGGTTAAGTTGAAAACGTTTTAAATTCTTCAATATACAAACTTTACTATTATTTAGACAAGGCAGATGTAACATCCTAAACAAGCGGAAGTTTTGCCTGTCATTTAAAATACCAGTAGTATCATATTTACGATGCACAAAACCTGCCTTTCATTATATCCACAATAAAATGTTTCCAATTAACAAAAATAGTCCAGATTGCCCTGGCATTTTGCGATTTTGTGATTTGTATGGCTTTGAAAGCTTATTTTAGAAAAAGGTAAACGATTATTTAAAAATTGAATATTCCTAATTTAAAAAAAGTGCATTTGTCTTAAATAAACTAAAAACTAAAATCGAAGGAATGATCCACTACTCAAATTTGGTTGATATCAAATATCAATAAAACACTAAGTCAAACCACAATAAATTTAATAGTAAAACTATAAAAATGCGCGACTATTTACAACTAAAAAGTTGTTTTTTAAAAAAATCCCGTTTTGTCCCTCTATGTTCCCTATATGTTTATTTTAACTTAATAACTTATTTATATTATTATTTTACTCCGTAATTTATTATATTTTATATTTTATTTACCTACATATTTATATATTTTGACTGATTTAACTATTAATATTGTACAAATGTATTGACTTTTTGATGATAGCCTGATGATGGTCTAAGACCGAAACTAGTCGCGCATTTTTATAGTTTTACCATTAAATTTATTGTGGTTTGACTTAGTGTTTTATTGATATATATTATATAAACTACAAACTATTTATGATAAAAAAAATGTTTCAAATATGAATCGTAGCACTTCTTTTATTAAACATTTTCGTTTTTTTTTTTAATCTTTGCATCATAAAAATTGATAAATTGAACTTGTAGTGGCTTCGTTTCCGTTCATGAGTTTTTATCTTTTATTTGATTTTTTCTGTCATTCATTAATTTTGATGAGTCAGAAATAATTAAATAAAAGATAGATAGATAGATAGATAGATAGATAGATAGATAGATAGATAGATAGATAGATAGATAGATAGATAGATAGATAGATAGATAGATAGATAGATGTTTAAGAGGTGGCCAGAAGCCTATTCCACTGCGACCTTTTCAGATCTATTGTGGTCCTCGAAAAACTAGATTACATCCCCAACCCGACTCTCTTAACGAAGTCTATAATCTTTGAGATTTTAACCTTCATGCAGTCCCTTGCCAATGGATATTCTTCTCCTAAAGTCAGGAACCGCATATTTACCAGACCGTCGCACTGACATAAGATGTGCTCTGGTGTTTCCTCTTCTAGGTGACAGAATCTGCACAGATTCGTCTCTTCAACCCCATCAGCTTAAGATGCCTGTTTAGCTTACAGTGACCCGTCAATAGACTTACTGCAGTTTTGACCGTTTTCCTGTCACAGGCAAGCTAACCTTTGTATGTTACTTAACAGCCTTACTGCTCCTGTTTGCTGTGTCTTTGTCCACCATACCACTGACCCGTAGGTTATTATAGGTCTAATAACCTTTGTATATAACCATATGGTCATTTTGGGGTTAAGCCCCCAATTTTTTCCACACACTCGTCTACATCTGCCCAATGACAATATAGCTTTCTGCGTGGTTTTTTGTATGTGTGTTCCATGAGAGTCTTTGATCTAGGAATACTCCTAGGAATTTAATTTCTTTGACAGCTGGAATCACTGTTCCCCCCAGTGTTAGTGGTTTTAGACCGGCCAATGCTGTCTTTTTTGTGAAGTTGATAATTTGTTTTTTTGAGCATTGACTGTTAGTCTCTCTCGCTTACACCAATTTTCAACCGTGTTTAGGGCTATCTGCATTCTGTCAGATAATACCCCGGCAAATTTGCTTCTGATGACAATCGCTATGTCATCTGCATATCCTAGACACTGAAAGTCTTTTTTGGATAATTCGTTGAGGAGATCTTCTGCTAGGGTTGCCCAAAGTAGTGATGACAGAACTCCTCCTTGTGGACAACCTCCACCTGCTTTCGCTTTGATAATAGCTTGCCCTAGTGAGGATATTACAATCCTATTCTCTAGAGCTGCCCTTATCCATCTGCATATCACTTGAGGTGTGCCCCGTCTACTCATTGCATCTATCAATGAGTTCGTTGTAACATTGTTAAACGCTCCTTTGATGTCCAGAAAGGCAGCCATTGCAATCTCTTTGTCCTCCATAGACTTAGAGACCAACCTATTTAGGTCATCTTATAAAAGATAAAAACTCAAAAACGGAAACGAAGTCACTGCAAACTGATACCTTTTAAAAACAAAGGGTTAAAATTTTAATTACAATGAAGTAAAAGCACTTGAAATTCCCTACAAAATGGTTTTGTTTTAAAGTTCGTTCATAGCTTTAGAAATAATGGAGTTATCGTTTAAAACCTAATGAGACTATTTCTTTCTAATTTCGCAGCACATATTTTAGAACAAATAGAAAATAATTCAAATGAACTTGGTTTTGACGAAATAAAAATCACACTTCGGCACAAGTCCAATTTTGAGAAGAAATGTTGGTACAAGTTAAGTGCAAATTTTTATAAAAAAAGGCACAATCATAAATATCTTTTGGACTTTCGGAAATTACTACCATCAAGGGATGAGTTACAAGGGTTGCATCTGTCTGAATATTTAAAAACTTGTTCAAGAATATCAATAGTTGTTAATAGTTATTATTTGTTTAACTAGGTAGCAAAGTAGTAGATTGACTGCCGAGTTCAACATATAATTTTTTCTCCTATTGTTCGTAAAGATATAGGAGGATATTGTATTTAAAGTACATTCATACTTATACCGTTCTGACTTAAGGACTTCGATTATATTGCCTCCAATAAATCTTCCTACCGGCCGGCAGACCTTCCAGCAGCAGGTAGGGCCGGAGAGGACTTTTTACTTTAAACGTTATTTATCTAATCTTTAATTTTACCAAATACATGCTAAAATATATGATTGTAATTTTTTACAATGAAGAGTAGTTTTCACCTCTAAAAAATAAAAAGCAGACACCGGTTTTTTTTTTCAATTTTGAAGAGGAAGGTATTCAGGGCTTAAATCCAAAGTTGCCCGGCAGAATTCCACAGTTTTTCCATTTTTCAGCTCAGGTCAATATTTCTAAAGTAGATTGATAAACAAGAAATATACAAATATACATGAAAATAATATTCTGACGAAACATCAATTTGGGTTCCTTCCGGGCTTCTGAACTAGTGATGCAATGTTTTCTGTTTTTGCAGATGTATATTTCAATAAACAATAAACTATTCACTCTTAAATTTTTTGTGATTTTGCTAAAGCGTTTGACTGTGTTAACCACAAGATTTTGATAAACAAGCTCGAATTCTATGGCATCCGTGGTCTTTCTTTGGAGTGGTTTAGTTCCTACTTCACAAATAGGAGACAACTGGTGCGCACAAATGGTAAACGTTCTAAAAGCCTGCTGATTGATAGTGGTGTACCTCAAGGCTCGGTTTCGGGTCCAATTCTTTTCGCGTTATTTATTAATGATATATCACTGACATAAAGATTGATGGCAAAATTACTCTATTTGCAGATGATACGAGTGTAACCTGGAGTAATTCAGATATGAAAACATTACATTCTACAATATCCAGCCAGAGATCTTATTTTTATTAAATCTTGGGTCAATTCTAATAAACTCTGTTTTACACCGAGAAAACTATTGATCTACCTTACAAATTTTACTTACAACCCATTGCATTAAATAACACATTAATACCATTAAAAAATTCAATTAAGTTTTTGGGAATTTATATTGATGACACCCTTAAGTGGTCCACTCATATTAACATATTAACAAAAAAATTATCTTCTGCGTGTTTTGCCATAAAAACCGTTTCTAAAAAGCTAACTTCTTCTATTGCGTTAACAACCTACTTTTCTCTGTTTTAGTCCCATTTAAGATATGGATTAGCTTTCTAGGGGTTTTGTTATGTACATACTTTTGACTCTGTTTTTAAACTACAGAAAAGAGCAATACGTTATGCTTTTGACCTACGTCACAGAGCGCATTGTGAACCCTATTTTAAAAAATTCAAAATTATTACTCTTCCGGAATTCATCTTACAATCTGTTTGCTTGGTTCGTAAATCTAGCCTTAGTTCAAAGCAGGGACCACTCCATAGATATCCCACGAGAAACTCTGATTTAGATGTTCATTTGACTATGCCCATCTCTAGTCTTACAAAATATTCTATTATTTATAATGCAAGAAAAATGCACAACTGTCTACCAACACACATAAAAGCCACCAGTCCTTATATTAAATTTCGCAAATTAACTAAAGCATACTTTCAGAAGGGACCATACTATAAAGTAGCTAAATTCTATGATATATCTTAGACTTCTGAATGACGTAATATGTAGTATGAAGTATTTCATAATTATTTTTTAGCTAGTAAGTAGTAATTAAGATTGAGTTAAAAGGAGTGATATGTTTATGTTTGTATGTTTACATTTAAATCATGCATATCATTCTTTTTCATTTTGTTTGTGTGTATTTGTTTATTTATTTATCTCCTCTCTCTCTCTCTCTCTCTCTCTCTCTCTCTCTCTCTCTCTCTCTCTCTCTCTCTCTCTCTCTCTTTCTCTCTCTCTCTCTCTCTCTCTATCTCTCTCTCTCTCTCTCTCTCTCTCTCTCTCTCTCTCTCTCTCTCTCTCTCTCTCTCTCTCTCTCTCTCTCTCTCTCTCTCTCTCTCTCTCTCTCTCTCTCTCTCTCTCTCTCTCTCTCTCTCTCTCTCTCTCTCTCTCTCTCTCTCTCTCTCTCTCTCTCTCTCTCTCTCTCTCTCTCTCTCTCTCTCTCTTTCTCTTTCTCTTTCTCTTTCTCTTTCTCTCTCTCTTTCTCTTTCTCTTTCTCTTTCTCTTTCTCTCTCTCTCTCTCTCTCTCTCTCTCTCTCTCTCTCTCTCTCTCTCTATCTCTCTCTCTCTCTCTCTCTCTCTCTCTCTCTCTCTCTCTCTCTCTCTCTCTCTCTCTCTCTCTCTCTCTCTCTCTCTCCCTCTCTCTCTCTCTCTCAAGTTTTTTATAAAAAACTTTGGGCCCTACATTACAGGTGCTTGATAGGGCTTTCTATGTTTAAGATTTTTCCCAGGAAGGATAACTTAAAAAAGTTTGAGTTTTATTATTCTTATTTTATTTTATAAAAATTCTTACTGTATGTATGTTCCTTTTAACAAGCTGTCTTTGCAATGTTGCTAACATTAAATATTCTCAAGGTTATACAAACTTTGTTCTTATCACTCAGAAACATTTAAAAAGCTACATATATACAAGTTACGTTCAGGATAATAATAAATTATTTTTAAGAACAAATATTTCTACTGAACTAACAAATTTATTTTTTTACACAGAAATTACAAAGTAGTTTCCATATCTGTTTATTTTGATATTGCTACGCTACTGAATTAAATTGTGAAGAAAAAACATTGTTTTTTACATACTTGGCAATGACGAAACATTTCTTTCACTAAATTTCATTTAATATTACTTATTATAATCTCGCCAAAAAAACATCAATATAACTCCAATATCTCGTTGCAGTTGCTTCGGCAACATTGCTTGAAAAAAATTTTTATAGTATAACCGCTTTTGCGAGTGGTATCTTTTAGACAAGCCATGCTGCGTTGTCGCTTGTTGAGCAACTCATTTTTATGATCTAACCGAATGAAATAGTTTAATGGTAAAACATTCCATAAAATAAGTTGTATAATTTAGGAGGTCATAACTCATAAAATATTAATAAGAGATTCATGCAAATTTTTTCGCAAATGTAATGAACAAATACCATAGTCGATATCATAACACAACAAATTCAAGTCGGCCATATCAATATGACACAGTCGACCAAAAATAGGTAATGTTGGAGATGGTAAAAAATTAAATAGATAGATAAAAATTTGATAAAATTCTCAGAGGGCACCGGATTTTACATAGAATGTAATTTAATTAAACAATTTAATTAATATTTATTTAATTTCACAGTAAAGCAAGTTACATTATTATTGATGACTTTTTTAACTTCTACATACTCGAAACTTTCCAAATCGAGACAGTTTCACAAATAAGATACTTTTCTGACAACGTAAGTTTCAGAATAATTGACGTAACGTCATCAAAAGTTTGTTTACAATGTTGGTCGTCACGCTTTCAAAAGTTACAAGAATTTGATTTGTAAAAACCTCCAAACAAAATCTTAGTTTTCATTTAGCAACCTCATTTCCATTTAAAGTTCTGTATTTTTAAACCACGTAAATCTGCTATAAACATTTAAATCGGCAAAATTTTGTTTCTTATAACAAGAAAAAATCAAGTACTTAGTTTACCACCCAGATTGTTGTCCATTTGTTTCGGCTTCACGTTTCAAACAAACCAAATTTGGTTACTAAGGATTTTAAACTACCGATAAACTGAAATGATGTATACCAAGTGTCTCGATTCAAATAAATCGTACAATTTAAAAAAAAACAGGTTCCAACACATTCTTTATAAAACAATAAAGTTCAGTTCAGTTTTTATTAAGCTGCTAACACGTCTACTGGATAATGAACTTGTCAAAATTTAATCAACTAAATTTCGACATAACTCTCGTTACACATACACGATGCAAGATACAAGCAATCGTGAGAATGATAATGTCAAGTAGCACACCTTTAAAAAAGTGTCACACTTCGCTAATTTTAATTTCATTTTGCAACTGTCTTATTACGTAGCTGATCTATCATCAGCGTAGTTATAACATGCTAAACGTGTCCGTCTGTCTGTCTGTCCGCACGTTAACTCGAGAACGCTTTGACGTACAGACTTCAAACTTGGTATGTACGTAATACTCATCTAAGGCATCTCTAGGAATAACTTTGGGCCTAATCGGTTGACCCTAAGCGGGTCAAAGGTCAATGTCAAAAACTTTTTCAAATGGTAACGTACGTCATTGGGCATATCAATCAAAAGGTACCTTCGTCCTTACTACATATATTACCTAAATCGATTATCAGCTACGTTGCTACACGCGTACTTACACGCGTTTTATTTTATGAATAGCTGTATAAATATAATATATGCATTTATCGATATTTTAATGGTATTAAAAAATCAATCAATTTTGTTATATTCATTGTACGAGCGCATGACCTCCAGACTTACATTTACCAAGTTGATTTAGAATCTGGTGGCACGAGAGTTGAGAAGTTTAACTCAAAAATCTGAAAAATGTAACAACACAGCGGTGATGTTTTTTTTGATAAAAAAAACTAGTTCCGCCATGTCTGTTTCTAGTACCAGTATAATTCAGAAAATTTAGATGTGATAATTATAATTTTCATTGATAAAAATATACCCATTGCAAGTAATATAGAGATAACGTAGAAAAAAGCTGAATATAATAAAAATAGTTATGTAATTTGATGCTGCTGTTATTGTATGTTTACTCTCAATGCAATAAATAACTAAAATAATACTTATAACGAGTATACACGGCAGATGAGTTAAACATAATTCTATTGATGATAGGAAAGGGTATGTATAAAGGATTAATATCTAATCAATTATTAATATTTAAGGAAATTTTGGTTAATACAATAAAAATTTAACTTTTCTTCAGAAGTCTTATTAAACCCAATACCTGTACGCCTACATTGATCCAAATATCTCGATCTACAAAAGGAGTTGGACAGCGACCAATCTAATCAAATAGTGCCGAAATATTGCTTTGAGAAAACTTTTAAAACTATGATCACGAATAGGGAAACTTTGCAAAATGGACCCCCTTATCCAAGCAGAGCTTGTCTACTACACATATGGTTCAAAAAAAGATGTGGAAGCTGGTTTTTCTTAATATCTGTTGTGGTATGCCACAGTATTCCAGGCAGAGATAGCTGTCATTTACTGCGGATCCCTTGAAATCAACAGGCAAAAGTTACAAGGAAGGACTATTGCTATATTTTCAGACAGCGAAGCCGTTCAATTCCAGCCTTGGCAAAAGTGGGCAGCCAAAACAAGCTCGCAATTACGTGGGTACCCTGCCTTGTGGACACAAGGGGAACGAAGAGGTGGACCTAATAGCGCGAGATTGCCCAGCGATGTCTCTTAACGAACCAGAGTCCTTCTGTGTCCCAGGAATTGTGGACAATGTACCCAGGAATAAAACAGGCTAAGGAATGCATAACAGGTACGACGTCAAAAGTAACAGAGTATATCTGTTTAAGCACAAAAGACATACTAACTATAGGCGAAGAAAAGCCAACAGCCAGAAGCTACGAGGGGAAATCACTGTACAGTTTAATGAGTGTCTTAGAAAAGACCAGAATGAAGCAAATTCTATAGAGTAAAAGGACCACGTGTAGCTACATAATCCTCACATAATCTAATCTACTAGATTAGTTAATTAACCTTAATTCTATTGATGAAAGAAAAAGGATATGTATAAATGAATAATTAAAAAAAATGGTTAATATAAAAATTTGAGAAAAAAAAAGATAAAATAACAAATAAAACAAGAGATATAGAATTTTTATTGTAAGCACTTTATACGGTATGATGTAAATGTATGGAATAATTTCAATATTTCAGAAACAAACGACTTTTTAAAAAAATCTTAAAACACGTCAATTTTAATTTTTTAATCGCCATCAACTG
This sequence comes from Ophraella communa, assembly GCA_035357415.1. Taxonomy (NCBI): domain Eukaryota; kingdom Metazoa; phylum Arthropoda; class Insecta; order Coleoptera; family Chrysomelidae; genus Ophraella; species Ophraella communa. The sequence continues at coordinate 30,002,559 of CM068991.1, read as the reverse complement.
CTATAAATGTGTTGGACATTACGTCATTATTGATGGGGTAATGGCGTCATCAACGATTTTTTTAAATACAAACCAAGGTCACGTGACAGCTCATTTGAAAGGTCTCCTTATCGCCTTTGCAACAATGTAATCATTTATTTCTACAGGGTTAACAAAAATTATGAACTTTGTTAAGTAACACGGATTTACAATAAATATTCATTGACTGAACTAAAATACACTAAGGGCCGCCACTGGGAATAAAACAAAATATTGTTTATTGTTGGTTCCAAAAAAAATACATTGATAAAAACAATGCTACATTATAATTTGAAATTAATTATTGTAGTAGGTATTTAGAATTATTTTTACAAAAATATTTAAATCAATATTGTCATTGACTCGTCTTTATTCGTCAATGATCCGTGAATCTATCAAGTAATAGACGTCAAATTTTTACTCTTCAAATTTTTTGCCGACATTAATAACAGCATTAACAAAAATTAAACTAACAGAAACAGAACGAATCGAGATTTTAACCATGATTGGTTATGGAGATAGAGTGAGGACTCAAGCAGAAGTTCGTAATTTATTTAATGTTAAATACCCCAATTGCGATCCAATTACTCAATCAACAGTAAGTAAAATTGAAAACAATTTAGAGATGTTAATTATTTTCCCAATAGTGGTAGAACATCAATATCTGAAGCCAAAAAACTGGACGTTGTACTGGTGTTTCAAGAAAATCCTCATACCAGTTCTAGGCAGGTCGCACTAGATAATAATGTCCACCAATCAACTGTTGTAAGAGTGTTAAAAGAGGAGAAGTGGCATCCATACAAAGTGCATCTGGTCCATGAGCTATTAGAAGATAACTTTGATAGAAGAATCGAATTCTGCAAAATCGTTTTGGAACAATGTAACAGAGATCCGGGTGACATACAAAAGGTACTTTTCAGATGAAGCGTCTTTTATGCTGAACGGTCACGTAAAGTGAAAAGTGAAAAGTGGGCAAGTGAAAATCCACATTGGATGGAAGAGTATAGGACACAATATTCTGAGAAGGTGAATGTTTGGGCCGGTATAATAAACAATCAAATTGTCGGGCCATATTTTCTTGACGAAAACCTAACTGCTGTTAGTTATCTGGAATTTCTTCAAAATTATCTGTTGCCACAGCTGAATCAGCTATTTCTAAATATCTACAGGATGGGGCTCCCCCACACTATGGCGTTGAGGTACGAAATTACCTTAATAACGTTTTCCAGTGAGGGGAATAGGTAGAAGGGGGCCTATCGAATGGCCACCAAGGTCTTCAGACTTGACTCCGTTAGACTGTTATTTGTGGGGATATTTAAAGAGTAGAGTATATCAAAATCGACCGACTAATATAGAAGAGTTGAAGGAGCGAATCCGAACGGAAATTTCAGAAATAACACCTGAAGTCCTCGAAAACGTTAGGAAAGAATTTACTGCTCGCCCTTCTCATGGTATCATTGCTGAAGGTCGGCAATTTGAACATTTGTTTTAATTTAATTGCATTTAAGTAAACATTTATTCCAAGTTGATTGCATTAATAAACCAACAGTTTTGGTTAACCCTGTAGAAGAAATAAATATTCAAATGATTACATTGTTGCGAAGGCAATAAGGAGTCCTTTCACATCAGCTGTCACGTGATCTCGGTTTGTATTTAACAAAAATCGTCGATGACGTCATTACGCCATCACTAATGACGTGTTTTAAGATTTTTTTAAAGTGGTCTGTTTCTGAAATAATGAATTTATTCCATACATTTGCATCATACTGTATGATCCCTGTGGTATATTAAAAGAAAAATGTCTTTTTTCAAAGTAAATATCCTTGTTGTTTTTTGGAATAAAGACATATTTTCTCAAATTTTATTTACCTTTTTATTCACACAAAGATACTACTTCCAACAAATAGTAGAAACAACCATTGCAATAATATTTTTATTTGGTTTGAATAAATTAGTGGTTTACTACAAAGACATTGTTTTGGTATAAAATTATCAATTGTGTACATTATCAATTACAGCTAACACAAAAATGTAAATACTAGTACAAAACGAAGTAAACCATCCATATCTAAAATGTAGCTTATGGGAAAAACCAAATAAAAAAACCCTAAGTTATTGTCACAGAGTTTTTCAAATTATGGTATACAAAAAATGTTTGCCACTAGTTTCTGCCTAACATTGAGGTTATAAAGAACAGTTTTGTTTAACAATGCAAATTACAAAAAGAGTATACTTGAGTGTAAAAATAAATATAAAATTGATGCTGTTGAATTAAAACACTCTAACAGTGTTTCATAAAGCCAATTAGGTAGTTTGGCTTGAAAACAAAAAGCTTGACTTGGCTTGAAAACCAAGCTTTTTAAAAGAGAAGGCTTGGCTTAACTTGATTTTAAAAAGTTCAGGCTTGGCTTGTTTATAAAGCTTTCTCAAGCTTTCAAGCTTGTCGATCACGTATTACCTACTAACTGTTCTCTCCGCCGCACTTTGTTTTAATGTTAAAATAAATTCAGTCACTGCTAATATATCGAAGCACTCATAACAATATATCGAGGAATTCCAGAAACCGATAAAAGACATTGGATCTGAGGAATGTCTCTAAATTGTTTTTGAAATTAGTCAAGTACAGACCAAAAAACAGATACAACTGGTGTGTGCACTTTGTGTACAACTAAATCAACCGTAACTAAAATGAAAAATGGGGCAACTGTTTTTTTAAGGAGACATTTACACACCAAAAATAAGCATTTTTATAAAAAAGGCTTTACCAAGAGAAAAAAATTAACTCAAATTCAAATACTTCTATAAACTGGCTGAAGTGCCAGACAATTCCAAGTAATGAAAAAGTTTAGAAACGGCCGGTGAACATTTTAAGAAAATATGTAGAACTTACTTACTGCTGTGAAAATGACGGAGAGTTGGGAAAAATGAATTTAATAGTTCACTCAGGTTAAAAATAATGAATCGATTTTTTAAATTTATACAAAATATCGCCAACTAAGAACAATACTATAGCTTGACGGTATGAAATCGATAAATATCTAGAGACACCACAAATTGAAAGCTATAAATACAGTCTTAATTTATGGAGATAACATGAGAATGTTTTCCCAAATCTATCCAAAACGGTAAAAGAATTTTTGTCCATCCCTGTAACCTCTACATCCATAGAAAAAATATTTTCCACCGGCATTCCTTACTGTTACCAAATTACGAAATAGATTAAAAAAAAAGAAATTACTTAGATTCATTTTCATTTCCATGTTAATTCTACAAGTTAAAAGTTGTGTTGTGTTGAAAAATCCTTATTTCATATTCTTTGCTGAATTATCAAAACAGAATGATGCTTTTATTTTTTATTTAATATAACATTGCATTTGAAAAGGGAAAAACAGTTAGGCGCGTTACACATATATGCAACGGACTTGGTGCTACTGATATTTTTGATGTAGCTGACACAATGTTAGTTACATAAGTGTGTAAGAATCATTTTGTTTCTTAGCCATAGTTGCACATGACAGTCGATAAAAAGTGGCAGCATCATTTTTTCAAGTAGTTAAATGAAAAAATGTCGTCTGAAGAAGATGAAGTACTCCTGTTATTGAGTATTGTTAGGAGAAGAAAACGTAGAAGAAGGAAACAACGCAATATTTGGACACATCCTTACTTGAAAAATAATGTAAAAAGTAACCAGTACATCCTTAATCAACAACTTTTTGAATTTCAAAAAATTTATCGAATGCATCCTGGTACATTTCTGAAACTGTGTAATCTGCTAAACAGGCAATTACCATCAAGCTGACAAATTGGTTCGAAGTGACATTTGCTTCTAACTCCTGTCAGTCGTACCTGGTCAGTAACATAAGTGTGTAACGTACCATATGATAACACAGGTTGGTTTTTAAAAGACATCTAACTAGCACAAAAAAATGTCGGTAGCATCATGTCCGTCGCATATATGTGTAACGCGCCTTAATATAAATAATTCATTCAAAAACTTTATAGCTTGAAAGCTTGACTACAAAAAGATTGGCAACTCAAGCTTTTTTATTAAAAAAAAGGAGCCCGGCTTGGTATTTTTAAAAGCTGGCTTGATTTTAAGCAAAGCTCAAGCCTAGCTTTTAAAAAACAAGCGTTAATAATACTTGAAAGCATTGCTAGCACATATAAGATTTAAATGTAACCCAAATATATAAAGTTACCGCATTTTGGAAATGCTGCCTAAATAAACGAATTTAACGGAAAGCAACACGCAGGACCGCTTAGAGATATATGTCTACGTAGTACGAACAGTGCCGGTTAGTTTGTTAAGTGTTAAGTGCCTCCTCCTGGGAGCTGCAGCACCTCATCGCCGGTGGAGGAGTCTAGTAGGTGCTTATCTTCAGACCTCATGGTTTGGGGATGGGTAGTGAAGCTAAGAAGCAGCGGGGCACTGGTGGGGTCACTGGTGGGGTCACTGATGCCGAATAGGTAACACAGGTAAGAGCCAGTTCAAGATCCATCAGCCCGGTTAATAAAAAACAAGCTGACAAGACCGACTCCGAAGCGAGAGGGCGAATGGCGAGTTTCCGGTGCCATAAAACTGGGACCCTTCGGCCCAGACAGAAGAGTCCAGATGGAGAAAACCAGCTGTAAAAAATCCTCCAAGGTGAAGTTGTAGACCGTGACGATGCACCTGCATGGCTCCTGGGGAAGAGGAGTCGTTAACGGCCCTCCCTATCAGGGTAAAGGTAGAGGAGTGTAGGCATAAGCAGCACCTTACCAGCGCATGCGGGGCTCTGCGCTGGTGGACATATAGTTCCCTAGCTATTCGTGGAACCAAAAGGGATAACCATAAATTTAAAACAAAAAATACGTTGTTGGAAGACAATACCATAGTTGATCCTTTTAAAAGAAGAGAGTCAATTACACGAACACCACCTGGGCTTCCTAGAGAAATAGAGGGAACAGACTCATTGTCCGTCACTAACATAATGCAGGATAAGTTCAGCGAGGCAGAAACATTGTGTTCCTATCTCAACTCAGATGAAGGAAGCATCTCATCGGTTAACGATACAAACGAAAGGAAAATAAAAAGCTTCAAAAAAAAACAGGTCAAGCGCAAAAAAATGGCTAGCAGTCTAGAAAACACACCGGAAAAGGAAGCGTCTAAAGCAGATATAAGAAGAAGTTCTAGCAGGCTCTTACAAGCCAAGGAAAGATTTGCTGGATATATCTCATAAGACTAGTTTCATAGTACTGAAACTAGACACGTTAAAACGGTCCGAATGGTTCGACAGTATAGAGCGAGAACCATCAAAATCAATGCAAATAAAGACAGGTCCCAAAATAGGAAATCCAGAGACGGAAGGAGTAAGCGGAAAAAAACTTACAAAAGTTCAGTAACGCAAGTCAGCGAAGAGATGTTTGAGGAAGAGAAAATGAAGGAAATCGATGACAAAAAGGCGAAAAAAATAAAAAAACAAATTGAAGAGGCAGAAAACCGGGAAATTTTATTGTAGCTCTTGGAAGAAGAGTAGCCGAAAGCAGTTTTCACAAGAACAAAGTTATTAGAAGGAAACCCATTAAAGAGCGCGGGAGATATAGCGATATACACCCTGGAGGAAAATATGGAACAGGGATTGGAAAGAAGATTCAGAGAAAGATTTCCAGAGCTAGAAGATTTCAAGTTAGAAGCAAACAAACAAGAAAGGGTAGGATATATTTTAACTATAACTAATATCCCAGACGGAAATAATATGATAACAAAGGAGAAATATGTGTACAAAATAATGCCGAATGAAACAGTACACTCAAAAGAAAAAAAGCACTACCCAGGTATGCTGGAACAGCTGATGGAAAACTTCTCCCAATATATGTAGTTTACAAAGCTGACCATTTGTGGGATTCCTGGACCTCGAGTGGACCTCACCTGAGAACCACTTATTTTTAGAATATTTAGCTTTTTTAGCAAACAATGAGCTTTACTTCTTATAAGCTGCGTAGGTTAAGTTTGTTTGTTGGAGTTACGTATAAGCTGTTAATTTCGTTTACAACCTAAAATAAAGATTTTTGTTTTTTTAGCCCCAATAGGTATTTTGTGACATCAGTAAAAAATTGTATTTCCCCCCCAGGGCGAGGGGGAGAGTAGAATTTTTTTATATCAGTTAGATAGACCTTACATCTTTCAAACATATGAATAGCCCCGTTCTACGAGTAAAAATCAGTATATTAGTTTTTCCTGGTTCCTGTATCATTGCACATTTATACTGATCTTAGAGGGAGTACATCCAGGATAATCCTTTAGAGCTAATAACATCTAGGCTTTAATATTGTTTTATCTTATTACTTCTATACTTGGTCTAGTCTTAACACTACTAAATCACCATCAGGTAGCTACAAACGAACAAAATGTAACTCCAATATGTCAATCTGACGATGATAGATTGTCGATACAGCGCACCAGTAAAAGTTTTTTTTTAAAGTTTCTTTGTTTAATGTTCTTACTTATTGCGGATCTCGAATTCTTGATTCCACCATGGTAAATTTTTAAACCAGGATATATAAACATTCATAACCTTTGCGAGTAAACAAATTACTAAATTTAGCTAAACCTTTCGATTTTAAAACACGACGACATTAGAAAGTGTTTCCGGACAAGAATAAACAAAAAAGTATTATTCTAGTCCTAATTTCAAAATGATGATATACTGTGTTACATCGAAAATGCATGCCTTTATTTAAAGTTATGGCGCCGTTGACTCGATTGTAATAATCGGTAGTCAGTAAAATAGTTCGACCACTTTCTCCCAAATGAACTCGACCCCAGTAAATAGGAACTTTGCATTTCTTCGCTGGTTAACTGATAGAAGTCAGGCTGTTGCACCAGTGGTAATAAAAGAGTAAATAACGAGCAATATTTGCATTTTTAATGCTCAATTTTATATGAACTTTTTAAAATACTAGAGCTAGTAAGTAAAGCAATCTAACACTAAATTAGAAAATAATATCTTAAGATCTATTAAAATATTGCAAGTATTATTTAATTTAATGAAGATATACTAATTTCACTAAATATATTGTTTGGAAAACTAATAATTGTAATATATGTGCTTATAAATGTTGATTTGATTTTCCATTAACAAAAATGACAAGAATATATGCCTAAAACTGATAAAATTTTAGACACACCAAGTAACAAAATATTTTTTTGCATAAAGAATTTAAAAGATTCAACAGATGTATAAAGCAAACTAAAGTGTGTATTGTGCTGGAGTGAAACTTTATTTAATTATCTGACTCAACAGTAAGAAAAATGGTTTAATTACTTTAATTTTTAAGGTCATCATCACAAATAATTTGACAATTTTAAAAAATATATCATTTTCTGTTAAATTTGAATGTCTATCTTCATTTGGATCTTTCTGGCAACGTATGTACCATCAACTTACCCAAGAACTTCAGGGAAACTTTATTTATTCCAAAAATCAGCCATTCCTTAGAATTTTTTCTACGGTGATTGCACATTCTATAGAGCAATATAAAACTCTTTCAATTTTGCTAAATTCAATACAAAATTTACTTTTAATATCACCAATTGTTTCTGCGCCACAAATATACAGGGTGATTGATTAGTGTGAGGAAGCTCAGTAGATCTGTTATAGTACAAAATACAAAAAAAAGTTATTTCCAAAAATTGTAGGCAACTTTAAACTCCACATTTTAAAATTAGTTACAATCTTACAGGGTGTTCCATAAGATGGTGGCACACCAAACTTATGTTTTTTTTAAATGGAACACCCTATTTTTATTTTAAATTCGAAATCTGCATCACTTCCACATCACAACAATGTAAAGTTTTTTTTATGTTATACCAGGTATTTAAAAAGTTATAACCAATATTACCTCAAAATCGTATCAAGTTTAACTCCCTGTATAATTCAAAAGGAGTATAGGAGCATTGATCTATTGCAACCATAGTTTTTGATAATTGTTAAAAATTATAAAACATATTCGTTTTCATAATATTCGTTAAATTAAATACAGGGTAAGTCAAAATGCAAGTACATTATTTTCTTGTTAATTTTAAATAGAACATCCTGTATTTTATATCACTATCGAAAAGCACTAATATCATACTTCAAATTTTTTGAAGTTTTCCCTATACCTAAAGTTATCAGTTTTCTAGATATTTTTAGTTTTCTATCTGCATCACTTCCACATCACAACAATGTAAAGTTTTTTTTATGTTATACCAGGTATTTAAAAAGTTATAACCAATATTACCTCAAAATCGTATCAAGTTTAACTCCCTGTATAATTCAAAAGGAGTATAGGAGCATTGATCTATTGCAACCATAGTTTTTAATAATTGTTAAAAATTATAAAACATATTCGTTTTCATAATATTCGTTAAATTAAATACAGGGTAAGTCAAAATGCAAGTACATTATTTTCTTTCTAATTTTAAATAGAACATCCTGTATTTTATATCACTATCGAAAAGCACTAATATCATACTTCAAATTTTTTGAAGTTTTCCCTATACCTAAAGTTATCAGTTTTCTAGATATTTTTAGTTTTCTATCAAAGTATTAATTTGGTAGATATTTTAACGTTTACCAATAGTTATTCTGAGTTGGCCATGGTTGGTTTGACACACAATATGTTTATTAATTAAGTAACGAAATAGCGTCACAGAAAAGAAAACAATTTATTTCAAATAAAATTTATAAAAAATAACCGACGGAAATTAAAAAAAAAATCAGTAATTTTAACTTATCTTACTTATGTCATATGTTCAAAATGACTTCCCAATATTGAATTAACAAACAATAATGTCAAACTGTCAGTTTCTGACAAACCAGTCATGGACAACTCACAATAATTATTGGTAAACCTTAAAATATCTATTGGAATGTAATTCAATGTCCGTTGGGGCATATAGCCCAGGAAGTAGTTGTTTTTTCATAGAAATCGGTCAAGCTTAGTATGGAAACTGTAAAGTTTCTTTACCTTGGGTGAAGTTGGAAACAATTTTCTACTTTTTCAGTTAAAATCTACCACATTAATACTTTGACAGAAAAATAGAAATATCTAGAAAACTGAAAACTTTAGGTATAGGGACTACTTCATAAAATTTGAAGAATGATATTAGTACTTTTCGAGAGTGATATAAAATACAGTTAAATATTACCAACACTTGACTTAATTTATTAATGATAGGTAATGATAATGATAATTCTAAAAATCCCTAAAGGAGGATATCAGTTTTTGGGCTAATCACCGATGTCATTAAAATATTTACCACTTTTGGAATAAATAAAAAATACACTTTACATTATAAAATATTTTTGACATTTTATAACTATCCTGTTCGTGAACCAACAGTGTAGCTACTACACTACACTAAACACTAGCCATTTGTTGGAATGAGAAAAAGTGAAAATGATTGAAGATTAATGCTTAAAATACATTAAGTAAAATTATAATTTAAATACCATTAGAAGATGTAAAATATAGGTCCATTTTTTCTGCAATTTAAATTACTTAATATACCTACAATTTAAAATGTAATATTATACTTTCCCAGAGAGAGCTGCAAAATATTATTGTATTTTCTATGACCAACCGAATATGGGCGATCGGAATCAACGGTTGTGTTTAACCATTCATTGGGTTGGTGCATATAAATTTTGCAGTTTCTGGCGGTTGAACCGTGAATTAGAACCGACTGTTGGTGCATACGGTCCCTAACCATAGATTTATATATATCTACAGCTTTGTGTCTGTAACGTATCCAAATATGCTTAGTTGCCACGTAACTAATTTAAATGTCAAACATTTTTCAGTTTGAGGCTGTGTTTACTGCTTTATTAGAATTATTGCCAAAGAAATCCACAGAAAAATACAAATTTTACATATACATATTTGTGGACTATAGTAAGAGTAAAAGCTGTAAAGAAATACTATTTTCCAAGACCATATAGGAAAGTATCACATATTACACTGTCTATTTTCATGGAAAGTGACCTTTATCCTTACTAGTGAAGAAAGTTACTTTAAATAATAATCAAAAACTAATAGTTCATGAAAAACAAAAATAAATGTTAACTTAGGGATAATTTACCAACCAAGCTAATTCAGATACAAATTGACTTTTTTTAAGAAATTTATCTGGAATACCAGAATTTCCTAGCTATTTGCCCAAGAATTAATTTCCAAACCAACTAGACGGAAGTTTCACAGGAAATTACATTACAAGATCAGAAATCTAACTTTCTTATCTATCTTATCGAGTACCGTAATAATCACTTCACGGACGTTTATCGTACTATATTTTTTTTCATACTGCCTTTGGTTTTAAACGCAATAAAATATAAAACTGAAATGATATATTTGATCATTTTATTAGGAAGTCATGCTGTAGTCAGCTGTATAAAAATTATGATGAGAAATGGATCTGAAATTAGATGAAATTGCTGAGAAAACTGCGGAAGCGATAGGGTAAATCATTCCAGTTAAGTCTGCGAAAAGATATGAAAAAGAATATGCGCTGTTTTGCAACTGGCGTGAAAAACTTAATTTGAAAAGTAGTGCTGATGAAAATGTGATGTTGGTTTACTTTCTGTATGTGGTAAGTACAGTTTTTTTAAAGAATATTTTTTTAAATAGTTCAAATTTTCATTATGGCCTAAATACTCAATGGTAAAATCAATGATTATGGTTAATGAGAATGTCAACATATCAAGTTTCCCAAAGTTAATAGTTTTTTTAAAAAAACAAAATGTAGACCATCAGCTAAACCAGTCAAAGGTGATGACAAAGAAACAAATTGAAAACTTCATAAGGGGCGCTCCAGATAAAAAATATCTATTACTCAAAGTGATAGCATTACTTGGAGTTGCTGGAGGTTGCCGAAGGGAAGAGATCTATACTTTAGAAGTTAGTAATGTGAAGGATACTAGTACTCAGCTAGGAGTTAAGATTTCCCAGACAAAACCGCATATTCGACGAGCTTTCACTGTGATTTACAGTGATGAGGTTCGCTATTTGGATGTGTTTAGAAAATACATTAATTTACGGCAACACGTCTCCCTGAAAGCTCTTTTGGTGGATTACAGACAAGGAAAATGTCAGCTCAAAGAGCTGGTATACATACTCTTGGCGGAGCACCTAAGAAAATATCTGAGTTCTTAAAACTAGACCAACCAGAAAAGTATACAGGTCATTGCTTCAGGAGGACATCCTTAACGTTGTTGGCCAATGCTGGAGCTGACCTTAAAATTCTAAAACAGCACGATTGATGGAAGAGTTCTTCAGTTGCAGAAAAGTAATGGGCGAAACTTTTGTTGAAGTGCTACATTACAGCCACACGTCTTCCACGATTACAGAAAACACTGTAAATCCCTTAACATCTCCATTAATACATATTGCTGGCAACAGCAATTGTAAATTTAATGTCAATATTTAAAAACTAGAATAGAAGTTTAGTTTATTCAATTCAGTACATTCTGCTGTGTTGCTCCGCAAACGCTGCAGTCCCCAACTACTAAGAAATTCCGTCAAATTTGTCAAACAACTTATGTTTGATAATTCAAAAATGATTTAATTTAAATATTCTTCAAAAAAAGCTTGTAAAAGTTTGTTGCCGGACAAATCGAAAGAAGTATTTTTATCCGGTGAAATTGTATACCACTGGCGTATAACTTCTCTTTATATTTTTTACATAATTTTTCTTGCATACCTCGAGACATTCATTACATCACGTAGAGTTACAATCAATAACAATGGTAAGGATTTTGATTTAATTACTGTCATTCTGTATCCAACAAATAAGAATAGTGAGCATGAACTTGAGACACGGGCATTTCTATTTCTAGACAATGAACCGACTGTTCCTGGGAAAAGTGAGATCCGACAAAAAATAAGTAATTATTCAGTACCTACAAATATAAGAATTGTGAGGAATGGAAATATAAAAAAATATGCATGATCAGTTCGGTGTCTTTTTATCAAAGAAAGTTTATTTTGTTATCTGAGTAACCAGATGATAGATAATTAGACCGTCACATATTTTGTATTTAATAAAACTATATACATTGGTTTGCTAGTTGTAGCTAACCAGCTATATAAAAAAAAACAAATGTCTCAAATAATAGTACGGGAAAGAAGGTTGTTGAATAAAGCAGTAATTACTGGAAAATTAGATCAAATTATATTCAAGAAAGGTGTCAAGCATCCGAGTAAACAACTTTGCTTACTGGGAGTTAGTCTAAAAGGCTGTAAAAATTGACCAAACTGTTTTTTTTCTGGCCAACAATAAATAAACAATAAATACCTCGAGCAATCTTCAATGAATTTTTGTGAAAATAGGTACTGGGGGTTATTTGTGTGACTGATTACGATTTTAATGTCAAAACTTTCCGAAAGACGCTGTAAACGGTAAAAACTACCCTTTATTTATCAAATAAATGTAAATATTTGCATAGTTGGCACAGGTTTAAGTTTAATAAACCGTTTAATTAAGTTATCTTCTTAAAATCTTCATAAAACTTAGAAATAGAGGGACCTTATGGATTACCTATAAAAATCATATATATTTGCTGAAAAAAAAAGGATTTCTGGCAATAACATTAATGCTAATAACAACGAGATGTACAATAAATTATTTCAAAGCTAAGGTTATGGTGTCAGCAAATTGGCAGTGCTGAGCGCCTTGGCGGGGCGGGTTTTGGTTGACTCCAGAGGGCTGAGGTATAGGTCGGAGATCAACGTGCCTCAGGACCGCTGCTCTAAAAATGCATGTTTTATGAGGTTTGTGGGATAAAATGTGAAGATGTATGCGAGATTACGGTTTATGCGGATGACGTGTGCCTGGTATATACGGCAAAGGGAGAGGCAGGGATAGAAAGAAAGGTGGAGAAAATGTGTAGAATACACTTGTACTTTACAGAAACTCTTCAATTCTTCCAATGTTGTTTGAAATAATAAGTGAATCAACATAAACTAAGCTTTTATTCTAGTTTTTGAAAATTGACATTAATTGTACAACTGCTGTTGCCAGCAATATGTATTAATGGAGTTGTTGATGAATTTACAGTATTTTCTGTAATAGCTATGCTGTAGCACTTCAACAAAAGTTTCGCCCCTTTGAATCATTCTTGCAATCTGGTTTTTGCCTTCAATCGATTCTTCTATATACTATTCTGCAAATAAAGAACCCTCCATCCACCGTGCTGTTTTAGAACTTTAAGGTCAGCTCCAGCATTGACCAACAACGTTGAGGATGTCCTCCTGAAGCAATGACCTGTATACTTTTCTGGTTGGTCTAGTTTTAAGAACTTTGAGACAGACATTTTCCTTGTCTATAACCCACCAAAAGAGCTTTCAGGGAGACGTGTTGCCGTAAATTCATGTATTTTCTACACAAGTACATCCAACCTGATCACTGTTAATCACAGTGAAATCTCGTCGAATATGCGTTTTTGTCTGGTTAATCTTAACTACTAGCTGAGTACCCGTATCCTCCAAATCACTAACTTCTAAATTATAGATCTCTTCCCTTGAGCAACCTCCAGCAACTCCAAGTAATGCTATCACATTGAGTAATAGGTATTCTTTATCTGGAGCGCCCCTCATGAAGCTTTTAATTTGTTCCTTTGTCAGCACTTTCGACTGGTTTGGCTGATGGTCTACATTTTGTTTTTTCAAAAAAGCTATCAACTTTGGGAAACTTAATACGTTGACATTCTCATTAACTATAATCATCGAGTATTTGGACCGTAATGAAGAAGGGTTGAATGTTTGTGACTGAAAATTTAAACTGTTGAAAATAGTATTATTTAAAAAAACTGTTCTTACCACATCCAAAAAGTAAGCCAACATCACATTTTTATTTTCAAATTGTGTTGTTCACGCCAGTTGCAAAACAGCGCATATTGTTTTTCATATCCTTTCGCAGACTTAACTGGAATGATTTACCCTATCGCTTCCGCAGTTTTCTCAGCAATTTCATTTAATTTTAGATCCATTATCTCCACAGATATTTCGTGTGTGCAGAAAAATTCAATATGTCTGCCTTTATTTACATTGTTACTTGGTAACCGCTGTTCATTTTTTATTTATCAACCATGTTAAGAAAAAATTAACTAACATAATTTTTTCACATCAGTCTACATGACTTCCTTATAAAATGATGAAATATGTTATTTCAGTTTCATATTTTATTGCATTTAAAACCAAAGGTAGTATGAAAAAAAATATAGTACGATACACGTCCGTGAAGTGATTATTACGGTACTCGATTAGTTATTCTTGATTCGGCTCCTTCGTCGCTTCGTCCATAAATATCTATCTCGTACCGTATTATGTCACTTCCCGGACTTGTAGACGTAAATAACTATTTTCGACCCATGAATTTCCGCTCCCTCTCTGCCCCTAACCTTTTCGCTCGGGTACTGGGCACCTTTTTTAGCAAAATTCATATTTATAGCTAAAATATGTAATCGAAGTAGAGAACAAAGAATATTTTCCTTAGTTTCAGGGGACAATAAATATAGAGAGTTTCAAGGAATTAAGGGCGTTGTGTTTCGAGAAGAAATATGCATTTGAAAAATCGAATTTTAAGTTTTTGATCCCAATCTATAGAAAATATTCTTCTTCAGTAAATTCTTGAAGATAATAAATATCCATTTCAAATAACTACACAGAACTAGTAACTCCATTGTAAATCAATCGAGAAACTAACCTCACCTTTACTTGTTTTTTTATAGAAAAATTCCCTGATCTCAGTTTGTTCGCTAACTTACTACCAATCAAGTTAATCCATAGATAATCCAAAAATCAGCCTTATTACAAGGAATTTTGAGCATTGATCGGAGATCAACTTTGATTTTGGCTTGAACTTTGTACAGCGCAGCCTAATTAAATAACTTTTTTCTCCTACACTATGAGAAAGTTGAATTTTACCAGTTTTACGGAGGCCAGAAAATGAATTTTAAGTTTATGCTTGGTGGCGCCCCAATTGACAAATAAACAACACTATTAAACGTCAGATAAAAATAAATTGTTAGCAAGTATTGCTTCTTGTTTTATTTTCTCATTGATTATACAGTATAATTTTGAATGATATGTTTCTTATAAATAATTGTTCATACATTAATAAACTCATATATGAGCTTCGACTTTACGTGCTTGCTTGGTTGGTTGTTTATGTGTTGCTCCTAGTAGGTAGAGGTGGGTTGTTTAATAGAAATCTATTTATGTGAAACAGTTTATTTCATTAAACATTGGACAACGTTTAACGTACGTAAAAAAGTTCAATTGCATCTAGGCGTCTAAATAGTTGGTAAAGCAATAGGGTTGGCAGAGTTAAGATGGTGAACTAAATGTAACTTTTTTTGTATCTGATTTTTTAAATTGTTTTTGAAAAAAACTTAAACTATTGCAAGCGCATATCAAAAAGAGCATGTTTGCCGATCTCTAGCTCGTTTCCTCCTTTCTTCCGTTCACGGCGCTATCAATGGGTGGGAAGGGTGAAGCCGTTTGGTCTGCACACTCCAGGTCATAGTGAATTAAAATGAATTTTATATCTTAAAATAAATTTTTTATAGAGGAAATATTAACAATTATTGTGTAGAATAAATAATTATGTGTAAAGAGAGCTCTTTTCAGGCATCAAAAAGTTTCCATATTTTTTTTGCCTGAAAAATTTCACTTTACCGCCTAGGTATACAATATATTATTTAATAAACCATGTAAGTACAACTAAAAAAACCCTTTATTTAATCTTTTTAACATCATGGACATCTAAACGGTAAAGGTTAGTACAATAAATAATGTTTAATTATACAACAATTTAAGCCAAGTTATCAACTTTGTTTTTAAAAATAATTCATCATAATAGTATAATATAATTTATTTATTGTTAAATTTTAATCGTTAAATATATTTCTTTTTAATGGCAGCAATTCAGAAATAAATAGACGCTTCAGTTAATTTCACAAACCAATCCATTTACTACATTATGAAATAGTAGCAAATTCACGTTTTGCTTGTTACAGACCAACGGTCAGCTGATATAGATACTTCTTAAATTATAAATCTATTTTGCAACAATGATACTAAAAATATTCCGCAATTCACCTCGGGCATTCGCTCTTAGTCGCAATGATATGGTTAAAAACATTCAACAAAGAGATCATAAACTACACAAAACAGAAAATAATTAATTTGCAAATAATTATTTCTATTTAATAAACTTCTTATAATGATCACAAAAACCATGCCTGCTTATTGTTTTAAATTCGATTATAACTAATTCTTTTTCAGTATTTCCTTACAACCTTCTGCGATTTGTTTTTTCATACAATTTTATTTGGTTTTTGTTTTTATCCAGTACTTCTAAGCAGTATATATTGAGATAGATTATGAAAAACTAATAAGATGGAGCTATAAAGAGAATCAAACACATAAATGTAGCAAAATTATACTTTTACACTAATTAATAATTAATATTAGTTTAGATTGAATAATTAGTTATATTTATAATAAAGATAGAAATCAGGTTAAGTTCCGTATTAGTAATGGACTAGTTTAGTGATTTTTTTTTATATTTGCATCTTATAAAATAGGTTTTTAGTGGTTCAACTGTACAAATAAAATTTTTATAAAATTAATCCTCTAGCCATAATCGGCTTTTGAAATTTAAATTTAATGGTTACATACGTCACAAGTGGTAAGTGACGTGTTTCAATAAGATTGGTAGAAAATTTGCGATGTTGTCGATATGCTTTAATATTAACCGAGAAACTTATCTCTCTCTCTCTTATTTGTTGTCATTAAAAAGAGAGAAACATATCGATATTTTTGTTCTCTGATTGACACTTTATCAAATAAGGAGTAAAATACTAAACAAAATATTCTGTCATTTTCGTTAGTTTAATTTGTTGTTTGGTTGTGTTTGGTTTATGAAAGAAATTACTTCTATACTATTTTTGGTTCGAAAATAAAAATCCCTAACACCTTCTCTTGGTGTTATAGCGGTTCCTTTAAAAATAACCAATAGAAGTAATTGTTCTCTCGGGGAGCAACCCTTCTATCGGCACAGTGAGAGAACGAATTTCAAGAATACCGTTTTGGCATTTTCAATAGAACCACACCCACTTTCTATTGGCTGTTCTATTTTATCACCGTCAAGAATAGGGGTCTTGTTTGTTTATTACAGATAAACACGATTTTCTCTCCTGTCATATATCTTGTCAACTGGTACAATCAGTTAGTCACAGAACACGGTGTTTTGTGCCGCCAGTTCTTTGAGAATACTTGAAACGAACGTATCTTAAATGTGATAACGTTGACTTTTAAACACACTTCATTATTGGTTATTAGTTGGCGCTACGTTTAAAACTTACTAATTATTGCTAAATTTTACGAAATGAGAGAAAAATTAATTGCAAAATGAATACCAATATAAGTAAGTATATATTGCTATCATTTTGATTAATATGATCCTACTAAACTAGTCCATTGACATTGGCAAAGTCAGAACAGGTAGAACTAATAATTCCTTTATAAGTAGGTACTATCGGCTTCAGAATAGCATATACATTTTCAAACTCAAATCGCTTACATTGAATTAATTTTAAGGATGGCCTATTTATTGTGTATAACCAATCACGGTTTAAATAATAATAAATTTGAAATCAGTTAAACAGTTGTCCACGCCCACATCTTTAATGTTTGCAGCATAAGGTATTTTATTGACAAATTGCCTGTGTATTATACAGTACGGTTTTATTTGTTTTTTATTGCAACCTCTCTACTGATTCCTTTTTTACTTCACTTAGTTTGGAACCCTCGATAATAAATGTTTGTTTGGGATTAAAATCCCTTTTCAAAACATTTTTTTATTATATCAGTGCAAAAATGCGAAAAAAACCTATTTATTCGGGACATGACCGACACTTGTAAATAAACTTAATCCCCAAAAACCATTTAATGTAGGCGTTTTAAAAATTGCCACTCCTATGTTGTTTAAGAAGGGCGTATAACCTCGGTGGGTAAACGAAATTCACATTTAACATTAAGAATAATAAAAAACTCGTTCGTTCGATTTAACACAACTTCCAATATTTATTTTAAAAAATTGCTTTTTTAACTTTAATGACAGCCATTTCGCTAGACTTAGCATCGTCAGATTGACATATTGAAGTAACATTTTGTTTGTTTGTAGCTAGGTACCTGATGTTTATTAAGTAGTTATAAGGCTAGACCAAGTATGGAAGTAATAAGACATAACAATATTAAAGCCTAGATGTTATGAGCCCTAAGGGATTATCCTGGATGTACTTCCCTCTAAGATCAGTATAACTGTGCAATGATATAGAAAAACCAGGAAAAAACTATATCATGCTGATCTTTACAATAACTTAATATATTTGTGTTACAATTACGTCTTATCTATGTATAAAATGAAGACTCAATCAAAGCAAACACTTTAAAAGTGGAGAACTTCCCAGATTTATTTGTTCATTAGCTTTAAATTGTGGATCTGCTAGATGTCTTTTTATTTCAAGTTCTTCAAGGAAATCTAAATTTTGTTTTTTATTACAAGTGTGTAGTATTTGGATGTCATTGATGTGTAAGAGTGAGGTTAGATGTTCAAGTAGGTGTTTTGCATAATTTGACTTATCTGGTTGTTTTAATCTGTATGCTCTTAAATGTTCGTTAAATCTTACTTCAAAATTTCTTTGTGTTTGACCTATATATACAGCATTACACTTTGGACAATTAATTTTATAAACACCAGATTTTTTTAATTTAGGTAATTTTGTTTTTACATTTAACAATTTTGTACCAATATTATTTTGTGTTTTAAATTATATTAATGCTGATGTTGCCGAAGATATTATTTTTGAAATTTTATTGGAAATACCACAATATGTAATATTTTAATAACTTTTAATTTATTTAGTTAGTTTAGGAAATATTAGGTTTAGAGACACTTTCTGTTCTTTCTTATTAATTAATGTATTTATCAAATGAATTGGATAGCAAACCAAAAATCCATAAATTGTTATATGTAAAAACAAGAACCATAATGCTTCCTTGTCCAACCCTTAATAGGAGGGAGGCAAGAGTGACAAAAGGGTAACCAGGTATAAACCTATACAAAGCAACGAAAATAGGAGAATTTCTCAGTCAGATTTCTCATCGACCGGTTAACAACTTTAGATAACTTAAATATTCAATTTTGTTTAATACAGTTTTTGTAAAAGTTTAAATTTTATTGTCAGTGAGTGAACATTGAGTGCTAAGGAGCAAAAAAAATACCTTCATATTAGTAAAAGGTTATTAAATCCAGTATCCAGAATCAAAACAAACTATATCCCATAAATAGTTAATAGCTGGTATATTCTGTAGATAGTGGAACCGTAGGCTGGTTTAAATCGGCATTTGGAGCTATCAATTTCAACGCTACACGTCACAGGAGCTTTTGGGTTATGCGAACAATTTAAATTCTATAGTGCAGTTTTGGGTCTTTAAAGGTCTTTAATATTTTTGTAAATTGTTTTTAATCTTGTTGAAAAATATATGTATATTTATTTTACGTTTATCAGGAGGAACTGTCAAGCAATTATGTTTTGACATTGTTAAAAGACATTTTTACAGGAACATTTAATGAATTTTGTAAGGAAAATAGTTTTAATTTATTAGTTAATTATATTAAAGGTTATTTTCATTTAAATTTTGTTTATTTAATTGAAGTCTTAGGTACTGAGGTACTGAAGTCTACCCTGGAGATAATATTTCATGTTTCTTATAACTGAGTTAGCATTAAAGAGTTTGAACTGATGTACAACCTATTTTATTACAAGCAAATAAGGTGAAAGTAAAAAATAAGTAAAATTTGTGATATTAAAAGAAAAAGTGTTTATCCATAAGCCACTTTAACCTACAAGTATTATACATTTTTGAAATAAGCTCAAAGGGGAGCATCTAAATTTTACATAAAAAATATAAGAAGTAATTTAAAAAAAAAGGATGCTGCTAGGGGTGAGGAGGAGGCTTTTCCAGTAAGTTTAAATAAGCCATAATGTTTGCCCCTTCCAACATAAATTAAAGTGTTTTTGGATTTTTTCTAAATACCAGTATTACAAAAGTTATTAAAGATGGATGTTTTTATCTGAAAAGCACTGTATATTCTCTAGGTTATACAACAGTCATAAATTTTAGTATTGGTATCTATGGAGCAAGTTAATTATGACATTGTATTTTCTACTTTCTAGTTTAATTTGGGGTAGATAGTGCTACTTTACATGTTTGTGTTTTTAGATTATTGAAGGCGGAACAATTTACAGAACAACTAACAATCGTATTATCATTATTTACAAAATAAATTCCGTAACATATATTTCTTAAAACGTTTAAATGTTTTATGTAAAGTTAAATTTTGTTGTGTAATTGTGATTGACGGATGATGTAACGGCCATAAATCCAACGGATTAATGGCACGATATGAAACTCATTTAAAATGAAGTATACTTAAGTCAAATCGAATCAAATCAGATCGTGTTTAAGGTATTTATTTAAAAAAATACTTCAGTTTTGATAGGATATACAATCTAAATTTCAAATCAAAACAAACAATGGCAATGGTAAATTGCAAATCTTTAATAAAATTCTAGAATACTTTATTCTTAATGTTTTGTTTAAGAATGTGTCGTCTTAAAATGGTTAAAACAACTTGTTTTTTTTTAATACAACACCCAGAAAATTACACTGCTCAAAAATTGAAGAGGATATTTCTTAGATTTCAGAAAATTCCGTACAAAAATAATTTTAAAGATACATTTCATGCTATCAGTAAATTCTGTTAAAGCAAATTGTTTTTGTCGTTTTTTTAACGCTGTTATCTCTTAAACCAGAATTGTAGGATTCGATTTCAAAATATCGATATTTGGAAACTGGCTCTGCAGCGTAGGGGCATGGAGGAGGACGAAAACGAGCTACAACTCCTGCTCAAGACATCTTTATATCTGTAACTGCAAGGAGAAACCGAACATTTACTTCTTCGAGAATTAACAGCTTCTTTAGGCATGCTACCGAAAGAGTGATATCTAGTCAAACTGTTAGAAAAAGTTTGCATGCATGTAATTTAAGAGTCAGAAGGCATAGTTCACATCCACAGTTAACTGCGGATCAGCGTGCATGCAGATATCGGTGGGCAAGAGAACACAGTCGTTGGAATTTTCAGAACTGGAGGTACTGTATGTTTACGGATGAGTCCAGATTTTGGCTGAACATGTGTGATGGTCAAATATTGGTGTGGAGAGAAAGACGACAGCGATGCAATGAACGTTTGATGGCGCCTACCACTCTTTTTAGTGCTGGCCCAGTTTCCGCCGTTCTTTACATTTGGAACAAGTTGGTTTCTCATCTCCGTCCAATGTTTCTTCACTTACAAATGAACCTAAGCAATGAAATAGGTTGAGTTGGCAAGTTATTCGTGGAATAGACAAAGAAAGGTCCGAAATTGGATCGAATGTCACAGAACAGTGACCGCAATAAGTACATTTCAAAGTGGATTTCAATTGGCCGACAAAGATGTCCACTATTTCGGAATTGTCCATTCTCAGGTACCTGGATCAAGACTCTTGGGCTATCTCGTTGTCAGTTAGGTTCTCGTCGATTCCCGTCAAGATGGGCAAGGGCTTCTCGGTAACTCTGTTGACATCTTATTCGTGCAAAATCTCCAGGAGGTATTTCAAAAACTCTTCGGCATCTTGCTGTTCATAACCTATGGAACGGGGAGCCAATCTTTGAATATTGCTTTTCAAAGAGGCTGTATACACCACTCCTGACAAATTTTTAGACCATAATTCCTTTATAACTCTCGCAAAAGGTTTAATGAGTGCACCCTTCATATTTGATTTTTTTTTGTTTTCAAATCTCTTATAAAGGCATTTTTCCTCAAGTACTCCAAAAGGTATTTAGTGTTAGACAAACACTGGATGAAACATGTATTTCCAATATCCTCAACCCATTCAGACCTAGTGCATCAACATTGCCTGGTAATGTGAATCTGTTTGTGTTGAAGCTATCGGTGTTGTGTTTGTCAATACCATATTCTTCAAAACAGTCTTGACTATGGTGCGTATCTTTGATTGATTGATGAAGTTCGTGAGGAGTTATCAAATCGGAGAAAAAATTGTAATTTTGAATAGCAGGTTTCATATATAATTCATCGAGGGTCTTTGAAGATGGAAAAGTTCCGAGAAAAGAAGCAGCGTTTCCCCTCTGAATGGCTAAACTGATTCTCTGAATGAGGAATGATGTGGCCCTGGGATCATTTGTTTCTTTCTCAATTTTGTTCCCGATTTCTCTAATAAATTTAAATACATGTGGTCCGAATGTTCCGAAAGTTTCAATTCCAATTGGATAAAAGATAAAGTTATCACAAAAATAGTTTACTTTCGAATTTTAAGGTATTCTGCAGCATGGGCAGCCGAACCAGGGGTAACTGATGTTTTGGAGACATGTGAAGCTGCCAAAGTGTCTACACATGTAACGTCCCACATTACAGACTTACCGCGTTGCCATGGAATCAGCGTCATGCCATCCGGTCTTTTGCCATCTTCTCTAAAAATGCCAACTGGCTCTAAAACGGCTGGAAGTAGCAAGGGAGCGTTTAATCAGATCATTCACTGCTTGATGACGAGAAAAGCGATCGGCACTGAATTTACAGCTCAAACCATGGACGCCTGTGCTATCGAATTCAGAGCCACAAGTAAAAAGGTGTTCTTTACAGACATACGAACCTAATCGAAGTCCAATGGCAATCCTGAATGTTTCGTTATTAAGAAAAGTACCGATAGAAGTAATGGGTAGTGCATTCAACCATGCTCCTGCGTTTTCAGAAGAAACAGCTTTGAGACGTGCCTTTTCTGAGGGCGTTATAGCTGCTTCAAGTAGTTTTTTCGAAGCTATTTTGATCAGAGGAGTGTCCCAAGCATGTTGATGAACTTTCTGATCAGATTTCAATTGGCAATTTGATTCGTTTTTCCATAATTCTTCTTCTTCCTCCAAAAAATTATCAGGTGGTAACATTGAAGGCAATATTGATTCGATTAGATGAGAAACACTATACATTGATGAAAGAAATGCAGGTAATGCAAGAGAGGAAGTCGAACGGATACCAAGTCTTCCGTGAGATACTGGAAGGGAAGCCTGAATCCAAGTATTCAAATTCATTGGGTTATTTAATAATATACTGAGAGAGTCACGCATTGCTTCATCAAAAGTAGTCAACAAAAACTGATTGCGCCAGGAAGGGCTGCATCTCAACACATACATTAGTTTTGGAATCGCCAAACAATGTTTTAGAAGAAAGAATGCAATGTGAGAGGGAAGTTCAACCAAACGACATGTCAAGTCGAACTGTTTCAATTTATCAGCCAAAGTAAGAGAAAGTGCTTCATCCGTCAAAGGTGCTCCGAGGAGAGAGAAATCTGATCTCGTGATGATTTCAATTCCTGGAGCTAGTGTATTAAACTTTTCGAAGATTACTTGATCATAATTTTCAAGGAAAAACAGTTCACATTTTTGGAAATTAAATTCGAGCCCTATTTCCTTATATAAATCCGTAAAATACGAAATTCTTTTCATTCCATTCAAATGGAAAAATCCAAAAAGAAACTTTGTTAAAAAAAAGCTTCTACGTACAATTTGTTACCAGTTAGTCTGGTTTGTGTTACTTTAGCAATCAATTATGATTATTGGTTTATACTTTTGAAAGTATGCCTAATTAAGTAACACTGACAATGTATACAATGGACTAGTTTAGTAGGATCATATTAATCAAAATGATAGCAATATATATTTAGGATAAGATACCTACTTACTTATATTGGTATTCATTTTGCAAGTAATTTTTCTCATTTCGTAAAATTTAGCAATAAATAATTAGTAAGTTTTAAACGTAGCGCCAACTAATAACCAATAATGAAGTGTGTTTAAAAGTCAACGTTGTCACAGTTTAGCTACGTTCGTTTCAAGTATTCTCAAAGAACTGGCGGCACAAAACACCGTGTTCTGTGACTAACTGATTGTACCAGTTGACAAGATATATGACAGGAGAGAAAATCGTGTTTATCTGTAATAAACAAACAAGACCCCTATTCTTGACGGTAATAGAATAGAACAGCCAATAGAAAGTGGGCGTGGTTCTATTGAAAATGCCAAAACGGTATTCTTGAGATTCGTTCTCTTACTGTACCGATAGAAGGGTTGCTCCCCGAGAGAACAATTACTTCTATTGTTTATTTTTGAAGGAACCGCTATAACACCAAGAGAAGGTGTTAGGGATTTTTATTTTCGTACCAAAAATAGTATAGATGTAATTTCTTTCATAAACCAAACACAACCAAACAACAAATTAAACTAACAAAAATGACAGAATATTTTGTTTGGTGTTTTACTCCTTATTTGATAAAGTGTCAATCAGAGAACAAAAATATCGATATGTTTATCTCTTTTTAATGACAACAAATAAGAGAGAGAGATAAGTTTCTCGGTTAATATTAAAGCATATCGACAACATCGCAAATTTTCTACCAATCTTATTGAAACACGTCACTTACCACTTATGACGTATGTAACCATTAAATTTAAATTTCAAAAGCCGATTATGGCTAGAGGATTAATTTTATAAAAATTTTATTTGTACAGTTGAAACACTAAAAACCTATTTTATAAGATGCAAATATAAAAAAAAATCACTAAACTAGTCCATTGATAGATTGACTTGTAATTAGATTTTTGTAAACAAAATATTTTATTATTTTTAGAATGGAAGTTTTACTTTTAGGTTAGGTTTTACATTTTTAGGTTAATTCTTTATTTGTTTATTAGGTTCTACTGTTATTAATGATATTTAGAGTTATTTATTATTTATATATTATTTTCTTTAGTTTAAATAAATATTAGTGATAAGTAAATTTAATCCTTAAATGTTTCTGGATCAAGGCATACTCCTTATTTTTATCCTTAAAGACTAATTAAATAATTAAAATTATTTAATGGAAATCATAAAATTAGGATAAATTGTAAAGTTTATAGATGAAATATCCTTTCATTACCACTGAATAAGTAGGTGTAAAGTAAATTGCCAAAATAAACCTGTAACATCAGGTAGCTTTACTGCAGTCAACCATGTTTCTTGAAAAACACTATAACCTTTATAATTCTTTTAGCGGTGCATTATTATTATTATTCCTGAGAATGTTCCTAAAGAAGCAAAAAGGATTTTTCAGTGGAGTATTTTACAAAACCGTTTATCCATCTCGTTTACAAGTTTGTCGGTCTTGATGCAAAGTCAACAATAAATCTATTTATTTTCTTTATCTTGATCGATTTTAAAGTCCACTCTTGTGCGTAGTAATACTTAAAAGAGGCTGAAGAGCCAGTCCCAGCAAAGTACTTGAAAGTATGCACGGCTTTTTGTCACCGACTCACACACACATACAAAAAAAAACCTGTTTGTAATCGTTAACGGCTGCATTTGTTTAATTTTTGGCAGAGACACTCGTCGTCGTCGAACATTTCTCGGATTCAGAGGTGGACATGTCGAAATTCGCAGAAGGAAGTAAAATATTCAAAAAATTTGATACGTTACAACTAGTGTATACTAATACGACACAAACAAAGTAATAGCAACACACGAGGTAGTTATAAGTTTCAGAAGAATAAAATATTCTAAAACTAAAACGCAGCAAACTTTTTAATATTTGGATGTTTGTTTTATTTTGTTTTAATAAGAATACGACAATTTCCTGCGTTTGTTTATGATTTTTTTTAATTGTTTTTCGGTAATGTTTTCAAACAAGATAAGTATTTTATATATACAGGGTGTCCCATAACTAATGGACAATATAAGAACTGTAGAAAGGAGTGATAAAAATAAGTCGTTTGATACAAACATACAGTAGTAAAATGTTAATAGTAAGCGAGATATGGGGCGTTAAAGTTGACAAAATATTTTTGAAAATTCGTAATTTTTAGAAAAAAAACTAAATGTATTGGTCTCAAAATTGGTACACTATGGTTTTTAATGGTAATAAGCATGATATTGCCTTAATTTTTAATAATACTTCTAGATGGCGCTGGTTACACAGTTAAAATTTGATAGATCAGCGGTATTTTTTTTACCCCCTGTATAATGTGCATTTTATTACAAAATAATAAAAACTGCATCACTTTGAAACAAAAAAGGTATACTTGTTCAATTCCCATATTTTAAGCCGTTTTCAAGATATTGCTATTTTAATATGTATTGCAGTTAATATCATTACACTACAACTTAATTTCTAGAATATTTTAAAAAGGGCTGTGAATATTAAAAGAACTGTCATTAATTTACTAGTTAAAAGCGAAAAGTTGTCATAACTGTGTTTTTAACTTCTGAACTAACAATACGGCTTTCATTTAAAATGCCTAGAGGCAATGAATTTACAAATAATGAACTAAGGGATATGATATGTGTTTATGCACAAGTAAATTATAATGCATGTGCTGCAGTTAGACGATATGTGCAGTTATATCCAAACCGAATTGTACCCAGTCGTAAAAAATTTCAAAGATTGTATTCCAATTTAGGTGAAAGCCGCTCTTTTCGTAAGAAAAATTCTGGTGGTCGACCTAAAATAATTACAGCTGATATGGAAGATGAAATTTTAACAAGAATTATAGAAAATCCTGAATTGAGTACTCGGCGCTTGCAGGCAGCTACTGGTGTAAGTAAATCAAGTGTGTCAAGAATTTTACATATAGAAAAATTGTACCCATATCATTTCACGCCTGTACAAAATTTATTACCTAATGACTTACCAAGGAGACTACAATTTTGTCAATCAATGCTGGGTAAGATCAATCAAGATCCAATATTTTTAAAAAAGGTACTGTTTCCGGACGAGGCTACATTTACACGCAGAGGAGTATTTAATTGGAGAAATAACCCCTATTACGATTTTGCTAATCCTCATCAATACAAAGAAACCCATTTTCAGCATGAGTTTTCAATCAACATCTGGTGTGGAATCATTGGCGATAATTTCATTGGTCCATTTGAACTCCCTGACAGATTAAATGCGGTAAATTATTTAGAATTTTTGCAAAATGATTTAGGCATTTTACTTGATGAAGTTCCTTTAATTGCAAGACAGGATATGTGGTTTATGCTAGACGGTGCTCCCCCACATTATCCACTTATAGTCCGGGAGCATTTAAATAACAATTTTCCGCATCGTTGGATTGGACGGGGCAGTGAGTTTCCTTGGCCGCCTCGTTCCCCAGAATTTAATCCTTTGGACTTTTATGTATGGGGATATATAAAATCGTTGGTCTACAATAGTGAAATTCATAACCAAAACGAACTATTAGCAAACATTCATGAAGCCGCAAATACTTTAAAAAATGACAACGCGATGTTTTTTAAAGTAAGACAACATTTACAAAAAAGTTTACGAAAATGTATTGAAGTAAACGGTGGCCACTTTCAACATTTAATGAAATAAATGTAATTATTGTTTTTTTCTTTTCTTTTTCCAATTAAATTGTATTCTTAGAATAACCAATGTTTTATTTAGGTAATAATTTTTAAATGCCGGCGTGGTAAGCAGTATTAAAATAGCAATATCTTGAAAACGACTTAAAATATGGGAATTGAACAAGTATACCTTTTTTGTTTCAAAATGATGTAGTTTTTATTGTTTTGTAATAAAATGCACATTATACAGGGGGTAAAAAAAATACCGCTGATCTATCAAACTTTAACTGTGTAACCAGCGCCATCTGGAAGTATTATTAAAAATTAAGGCAATATCATGCTTATTTCCATTAAAAACCATAGTGTACCAATTTTTGAACCAATACGTTCAGTTGTTTTCTAAATATTACGAATTTTCAAAAATATTGTGTCAACTTTAACGCCCCATATCTCGCTTACTATTAACATTTTACTAGTGCATGTTGGTATCAAACGACTTATTTTTATCATCCCTTTCTACAGTTTCTATATTGTCTATTAGTTATGGGACACCCTGTATAAAGAAAATAATTTTTGTTGTGAAGATTTTTGATTTAGAATTTTATGCTAGATATTATTGTATTTCTGTCTGTGACAACTTTAAAAATTATAATTAATATTAAATGTAAAATAAAGTTTGGTATTAAAAAAGTATTTTCTAACCGATTAAATATAATTTTCTCCAGTACAATGCATTCAATTTAATTGTGAACTGGAAATGTCTCCTATGTTTTTATGTTAACTTCAACATAAACCAAATGTTGTCAAGCATTAACCCATTCATTCTTGTTCTAGTGATTTATATTCTACAGAAATATTTCATTACAGACCTGTTGCGAAACTGAACGGATGAATCTTTGAAAAAGTCAAGATAAGAAAGGCAACAGACCAGGTGTGTTTTTGTGATAAGATAAGAATGAATAATAGCGACTGTACGCATTTATCAAAATTATCTTCGCAACAAATGTCAATGAAAGAAATCACAGTATCGGCTTTTATATAAAATATACTCTCTTAAATGGTTTTTGATTGTTTTTTTGTTTTTGCAAAAAATACGTGGGTGGTCTAAAAAGTTTTCTAACAATAATAAACAACTATTCGTTTAAACTTAACTTCCAAGTTTTAAAAAAATTTGCTTTTAAATTACAAGGAGGGCTTACAATTCTATGATACATAGGGCATTTTCAGTTCCAACGGACAAAGAAATTGATATCATAAAACAAATAGCTACATCTAATGGCTATCCAATTCATTTGATAAATAGATTAATTAATAAGAAAGAACAGAAAGTGTCACTGCAAATAATATTTCCTAATCAAACTAAAGAAATTAAAAGTTACAGTGATAGACAGAATAGCCTGATTTAATGATAAAAAACTTACATAGTGAAAGCTTAAAAGACTATTTCAAACCACAACTAATAAAGTTTGAAATGAGACAATTTAATAAAGAAACATGTATTTAAGTAGGGAGGTGTTCCATCTTGTTGAAACCAAATATTTTGTGGTAATTGCCCATTCTGTTGAAGTGCAGGAATAATTTCGTTATTTAGTAGATCCAAATACTTGTCACCATTCAAGTTTCCGTCGATAAAAAATGGGCTTATAAGCTTATTTTCGACAATTCCCATCCAAACATTTAACTTCTGTGGATACTGGGTATGTGCTTCATGAATCCAATGAGGATTCTCATTTTACCAATACATTGATTTATAGCGATTAACTGATCCATTTAAACAAAAAGTTGCCTCATCGGAAAAAACTATGCTAGAAGCAAAATTTTCGTCGACATTACAGATGTCCATTAGCCGTTCGCAAAATTCCAGCCGTCGGTCAAAATCCTCGTATGACAATTCTTGAACCAACTGTACCTTATACAGATGATACTTTTCACTTTTTAATATCTTTCCTACAGAACGTCGACTGATACCATGATTTAGTGCCAAATTTGTGGTGGAAGTTTGAGGTAATTCTTCTAAATCGATTGCAATATTTTGTTTAACAGTTTCTTTAACAGTTTCGTTCGTTGCAGTCCACGGTCTTCCCGGTTTTAGCAAATTTTTTACCATTCCAGTAGTATTAAAACGTTGTAATGTTTTAGTAACTGTTGAGCGTGATATAGGATTTCTCTTCGGATGCAAATTATTAAAAATATGACACACTTTTTCATGAGTTCTAACACGATCACCATAACCGATCATCATTAAAATTTCAATACGCTCTTACACTTAATTGAACCATTCTAAATTGTGCAATTTATTTCCGTCAATTAGAATTTGACACTTGAAGAACAAAAAACGTACTAAACAGTACTTGTTTATTTATTACTATGCATACAAACAACATCAATTAGTTTATCTAAATAGTTTTTTGCTTTAATGCAAAAAACTCAAAGGAGGTTGTAAAAATTGTACATCATATGCGTTTTGTTCCATTGCACTTACCTTGCAAATTTTCATAAATATCGTTCTTTTCGTTTGAAAGATATTAACTTGGTTCCATTCTTTATCCCAACCCCGTATTTTATTTGTACTACATAATTAATTTTTCATGAAAACAATCCAAGTCTATTGTTTTGATGGTTCTAATGCAAGAATCGGATGGAATGTAGAGAGAATCACACGGGTGGCCTCACCATTTCTTTATATTTTTTTTTCGTCATACATATGATGTCACATTACCGTAGCTTTAAGCTTTTAGTCACTCGTAAGGAGGATTCGACATTGTTTTCGTCTCGTTACTGAACTTATTTGCATTTTCGACTTCTTCCTTGTCCGCATACAGGGTAACCTAAGAAACTAAAATGCAAATAATTTTTATGGAATGTAAATAATAAACACTTTTTTTGACCAAAAACAAATTCTTTCTTTCACTCACACTATGATAACATAATATAAAATATATGCATATATTTTATTTTAACTACTTGAATATCCATTCTCTCCATCCTCCAGAAGACTGAATAAAATTTTCGATGTGGAAGATTAGGTTTAGTTCATAAAAGTTCTGAAAGTCCTGAAACAAAATAATTAATAATTATAATAAAATAGTTTATTTAAAATAACAAAAAGTAATATTTATAATTTATTTCTAAAGTATATTTAAACATGGTATTTAGGATTTATTTTGAGTTATTAGATCTTTAAAATTGATTCCAAATTTACGAATGTTTGTAATTAGCATAAGCTCTTTTATCTCAGGCAGGTTTGAATCAATAGTGTCTGTTGGTAATAGGCAATGGAAAGAAAATTCATTATTAACAATAAATGTATTATAACCATAGAAAAATTATAAAACAGAAACAGAAATTTAATTATGAAATATTGCAAGTAATAAAGAATAAAATTTATTATATTTTTTATATTCGATGAATGTTGACTTTTGAAGTTTGTTGTATATAAATGTTCGCTTATAAGCTTGATTATATTTTAGATCCATTAGTTTATTCAATTTCATTTTCAAACACAATAAAGTTTACTGTTTTCGTGTATTATTTATAATTTTTAATTAAATTTTAGATGGTGCGTACACTTTTATGTTTTTAACACACCTGTTAAATATTGTTTAACTTCGCATTGTCACCTATAACTTATCGAATATCACAATGTCTTTATTAGCTGACTGTTAATTAAAAATGACTAAAACTCTGAATGTAATCGCGCGCCTTCTTTAAGACTATTTTAATAGTTTCCTATGTTCTAGAAACATCTGATTTCTAGAAATTAGTGTTAAAAAATATTCTATCCCTTTTCCACTCGCTTTAAAAACCTAATCATCCATTCTAATAACTTCATTCTGGAACTTTTCTAACACACTTCAATAGAAATACTTCTTTCCTTTTTTAATACATACAAAAATATGACAATTTAAAACAATATTATTTACCTACCTAATTAAGAGAACATTCGAGCAGATATCTATTATATTGAAAAAATTAAACAATGAAAGTATTATAAATAAATGAATTTTAAAAATAAAGTTTTCTTGAAATCAAGTTTATTCTTACTGTTGTCAATAAATACTACTACATAGTTAATATTGTCTTGGGTCATAATATATCTATGATCATTTATTTATGATTAATATTAATTGCTAGGTTAAATTAGTTTTCTTAATTTATTCTGGTTCTAAATATCATACAGCGTGTTCACGGATGGGGTATCCTATAGGTGAAAAATATTAGTTTTAGTGAAAAATGTCATTCTTGATAAAAAGTTTTGCTTGTTCTGAATCCCCATAAAATATAATAAACTTCAAGTATTTCAAAACCAATCTCCACTGCTCTTTTTCGTAGACTCAACTTGGGATTTTCCCTTAACGAATGCATAGCTAGTGCAGTAGCTGCATCATCCTCCCCAACGAACGCCTTTTTCAATTTCTTTTTGTCTTGAACAGATCCTGTCTCATCAAACTTCTTTATTAATTTTTTTAATCCACACCTCGTAATGGATACATCTGGATATTTTTCTCTTTGTTAAATAGTTTTCAAATATATATTAAAGAATGACAATAAGAAAATTGTTTATAAAAGTTGACAGTTACTTCGGACACGTAAACTTCAATCACTAGATTAATACATTATTTTTGAACTTAGTGCAAAAAATTCATAAATAAAACTGGCTATAAAATCAGACGGATTATATAAACTTGAATTTTGTTTTTTTAATGGGGATTCAGAACAAGCAAAACTTTTTATCAAGAATGATATTTTTGACTAAAACTAATATTTAAACATTTTTCACCTATAGGATACCCCATCCGTAATAATCTCATATACCATACATAATACTAGATATAAAACTTAACAGAAACAGTATAAAGAATTTGGTTACTACAAGTTCATTACTAGAATTTACTTAAAAATATTTTATTGGCTATTAAACATAAATTAGTTCAAAATACAATAATGAAATCAATTTTAATACTATCTTCCACTATATACCATAAATATTATATCATATTCACAATGGAAAATATTACCGGGTACATAGTACATTACCAAGAACATTCTTTATTGTTAATATTATGGTAGAAGTTATTTAAAATTGATTTCTGTTTATCATCTATAATTAAAATTATTTAATTCCTTTTAGAATTAGCACTTTCAAGCTTACTGATTAGTGACCATATACTCTATGTTAAATGTTATAATTCTTGTTATATCTTATAATACAATTTTTGTTAAATTATGTGTAGTTAGCTATCAAGTTAACTTTAAATCTTTTCATCTGCAAAAATTTATCATATCGCCAACAAAACAGTTTATGATAATTTTTCCGTTATTAAATACCTTATTTTGTTTCATTTTCAATCATATTTTACTAACCATTTATCGTACAATAGTTCCCCTAGACTATACATATATAAACACGTTTGTATCTATAAGTCGATTCTTATTGTGTGTGATATATGGCTTATGGCGAACAGCACGCTATTCCATATGCGCATACTTCATGCAAGAATTCAAAACAGTTCCACTGAATGCATTTCCCTAATCAATAATCTTCTGCTTAGCATATTCCTCGGAAGTTTTGTTTTTTGTGTGTAAAACTAATGTCGTGTTACCATTCGTTTATGTACATGAATGTAAGCACATCTTGCTGTTATTTCTGATCCGTACGAAGACATTTAAATAAATACATACTTTGAGCAAACTATGTTTAAGATATTTAAAAGATGTATTAGATTCTTTTGGTAATTATTACAGTTAACAATATACAATATTTACTTCATATATGACATTGTAGGTCAACAATTTAATTTAATTAACTTAAATAATACAACTTAACAAAATCTAATTAAATCTAATCTAGCCTAACATAATTAAGTTTTTGAAAATTGATTTATTGGGATGTATTGTATTAATTATATTCCTTTCTGGGGTGTTATTCTCGAGTTTATGAAAATGATTTGCGTCTGTGAATTTATTGGTTTTTCGTATGAGAACTTCAAATGCGTATTTTTGATCGATAGAATGTGACTTTTTTAGTCGCATAGGAGAATATTTTCATGCGAATATTTTCTACTGGGTCTGCTGCATGAGAAACGCAAAAACCGAATACTGAGAAAGAATAAGCAACCAAAAAATATGGCTGGATTATACGAATTGGGTCAAATAGCGGCCATAAATATATTGGAGAATATCGAAGAAGAAGCAGATATAGAGAGAAATTTTTATAGAAATCTAGATCCATTTGTTGAGATGTCTGAGTGCAAATTCAAATTTATATTTCGGATGCCAAAGCAATCCTTAAACTTTACCTTAGGCCAATGATGCCAGTCTTTTTTGGTCCCTGGTATACTATTCAAGTATTTCCAATATTTATCCATAGATTCTGGGCATCTTTAAAGGTGAAAGTATTATCAAATTTTCCCGTTTTTAGTTTCACGTTCCTTTCCATAAACACTACAAGAGTTTCTTTCTGTTCTTGGGATATATTACCCGTTCTAACTTTTTTTGCAGTTGTCAACATAATTAGAAACTTAAGCTATAGGCTAAAGTTTGACATTTGTTTGTCGAGACAAGGTAAGGCTACGACTAAAGGTATATTTATCGAGACAGAACAATCGTCACTGTATGGGCATCTTACAAATAAAAGCTGTCAAATTTAACAGAAAACGAAGATATTACCAACATCAACACCAACCTTTAAAGTAAATAAGATGGATGCACTGCTTTAACACAGTGTTGTCAGATTAGTCACACGAAGGTTATTCGTGTACATAATCAAGTTGTTCTAGTGGTGTTCAAGAATACGGATTTAAATTCGCATGCGCATATTTTTTAGAGAAAACATTCGTATGAGAAACTTTTCGTGTAAACTCGAGAATAGCACCCCTGGAGGTAAAGAAGGGTATTTGATTTGAGACTAAGACTATTTTCAAATTATTACAAAAGTTTTAACATATTTTACCAACCCAAGCATTGTTTTTCAATATGTCTCAAACGTTCTAGCTTACCTAACTTAGCTAACCTAACCAAACCTTTCACAGTGCCCTGTTAGAAACCCTGTAAGAATTTTTAAATTAATTTTATTTAGATTTACCAGAGCCTTAGACCTTTTGTGGTTGATGGTTCCAAGGAGTGTCTTGGATAGACTCATCCTCGGGGAATCTTGCATGTGTACTCTCTGAGTTTCTTTTCTATAGTATTTTGCTTAGATATGCAAATATCCGTACCTATATAGCAGAAAGGTTCTGGCCTTATGAACTGGAGTTCAAGCCCTCCCTTGCTAGGTTGTTGGCTACTTCATTTGCTAGCATCTATATACCTTACCACCCACAATAAAGTTTGGTTTTCTTACTTGCCTCGTTAAGTTACCCCATACATTCGTGTACCATCTTGGACCTGATGAAATAAGAGCTCAGTGCTGATGTGGCCGATCAGTAAAACTGCGAGTATTTGCTGTGAGGCTCCACTTACTCCTCCTCCACTGCGTCTCTTATAGTGTATTTGAAAATCAAGAGAGAGTAAATTCCCAGAAATGTTTTGCAGTTATCAGTGTTAAAGGCAGTAAACCATAGACGTGCGTTTTCAAAATTAAATTAATATGGAAATAGAAATATTTAATTTGTTTTAGTTATTTATACCTAGATTACCAATTTTAGATAGATAAACATAATTCGTAAGTAGTAATTTAATTTGGGTAAAATAAAGAAAAAGTCAATATTATTTTAAGCATTTTGTTTTAGGCATATCTAGCTCCCACATTTTTTTTTCTATTTCCGTAACGTGTCTAATACATTTTTGCCAATTTTCACTTGTTACTTCAGATATTGCCTTATTGAAGAGATTTTTAACATCTGATAATTTAAAAGTAGGGTTATTTCTGGCAACATAACCTTTAACTTGAGCCCATATCAATTCTATCGGATTCAGCTCACAATGGTAGGGTGGTAAACGAAGGATTTCAATTTCTCATTTTTTGGCTATCTCCTCAATATTATATTTATTATTTTGCTTATGTTTTTTAGCAATATTTAACAATTCTGTCCTCAGCATTGTATTGTCAAAGGCTAAATTTTTAGATGATAACCATTTTGCAATTTCATCCTTTTTCCATTTAGTGGTTGGTAAAGGTTCAAGTAATCTGGAGTGGTAACTTGCATTGTCCATTACAATAACCGATCCTTTTGGTATGAATTGAATCATCTGTTCAAATATTCCTCAAACACGTCTCCATTCATTTCTTTGTGATAATCAACGGTTTTTTTTATTCAAATGAGAGTAAATCATTCTCAAGAAAACCGTTTGTACTGCCTATATGACAAATAATTAATCTTTTACCTTTTCCTATAGGTTCCTTAAAACCAGTAATATATCCTAGAAAAGCTTGATGGGATGATTTTATATTTTTGTCTTTCCAAACTCTTCCTACACAATGTCCTTCATTAACCCATGTTTCATCTAAATAATAAATGTTTTTATTTTGAGCTTTAACTTGTTGTATTCTTCTGAGGTACTGTCTTCTCCAACATACAATTTCTTCAGAATCAATTAGCATTGAGTGTCTGCCCATTTTTTCAAATTTAAAGTTTAACTCATGTAACGTTTTCCTTAGTTTATCCCGACTTATTGTGGGTAAATCAACATTATTCGTAATGGCTTGCAAAACTTTATCTAAAGTTGGTATTTGCTTGTTTATAAAAAATGAGTGAACAAGCTTACGAATAGCATTTTTAAAAAACTCGTCCACGTTGACTTTTAATAGTTTTTGTCTATCTGGTTTCGGCTTTGGTGAGGTTACTCCACCTGATTTTTCCTCCTTTAGAACTCTATATATTGTAGATTTTCCATATCCCATTGCCTTAGATGTTGTTTCAACTACACTGTCAATAGTGTTTGAGGGATTTTGATGTTTAAAATAGTGGTACACATTCACTACAGCACTCTTTTCATTGAGCGATAAATGGTCTAGTTTTAATTTTTATACTGGCGTATACTCACAAACTGCTTCCATTTTTAGTCACTACTATTTGTCACGTTTATCGAAAATCAAATAACTGCATTTCTAGAAACTTAAGCACTATTTAAGTCAAAATATCTGTCATTAGAAGCTGTTGCCATTCGGAGGTCGTTAAATAACAATTATCCCTTTCTAATCTGGTTACGCCTATGACGCACGTTAATCCTCTTAGGCCTACTGTAGTAACAATGAAAGATCATAAAATAATGTGATAGTCCAAGAAATTTAATAAATTTTGTATTGAAATTAACAAAAACAATTTAGAATGCATTACAAATATTGAAGTTTTACCGCACGTACTGTACTATAGTTTTGCATACCGAATTAGTTTTTATTCTGGGAATTTACTCTCTCTTGATTTTCAAATACAGTATAGTTTTTGAACGATTCTTGTACCATTTTATGGTGTTTCCTCGAAGCTACTGAACATTTTCGCCCTTCCATTCGCGCCTGCTATCAATTCTTAAGAAGTTTTTCTTATAATGATACTGTTTTGTTATGTCGCCTTTAGAAAGATCAAATAATGAGATACTTTTTTTCTTAGATGTCCATTAATATAACTAAAAAGAATTATCTTCACCATTATCTTTATTTGCATTTTTCGGTTTCTATTTTTACTGAATGCAAACATATTTTATTTTTTGTTTTCTTTGTAAGACGACCATAACATTTTCAACAATACCTCGTACAAAGTATTCTGACGTAATTAAAATATGAAAACGATCTACAGGAATGGGTGATTCTCCCATAGACCGTGTCACAGAATAACTTCGCTTCCGAGTAAAGTTATGCAGGAAATGTAGTACATCTCTTGAAGGTATAACGTAAATATATAAATACCCCGCCAGGACTTACTTCACGTATTCATTTCCGTCTCTTTCTTGCTTCCATTTAACGGGATTCTTTGTTCGACTTAAAGTTAAAAACGTTACGAAAACTACTGCTGCAGTTAACTAAAAGCGGCGGAGTAATTATTAAACTCTACCTAGATTTATTTTCAAAGTAGCCAGTTTTATACATTCTATTCGAACAGTAAGTGCTGCTGACTCCTTTTATTCCACTCTAGGAAATTGTTGGGACTATTAAATGGCAATCGTTTGTTACGTAAAAACATCTCCGAGAATATTTGTGATTTTTTTACTGTGACATTGTACAGATACTACGGAAAATAGTATTTATCAAAATGAACATTCCAAATCCCGTTTTTCTTCCAAGTTTCTTTTTTTATCTAAATAATATAGTAAACATTTTTTAAGAGAAAATGGTACAAAGGAAATAAAAAATCTTTAATCAAGTTAGTCCTTCTCCCGAAGATGTTTTAATGAAATTTATTGTACTAACCCTTACTCTGTGGAAATTTTAACGGTTTATTTAAATAAGTAACGTTTAAGATCAATGACAGCTGTTTCGATGTATTTGTATAAAAAAATTATGCTCAGTTGTGAACCTAAAAGTTGTCAATGAACAAATAAATCTTGGAAGTTCTCCACTATTAAACTGTTTACTTTGATTGAGTTAAGTTATTGTAAAGATCAGCATGATATAGTTTTTCCTGGTTTTTCTATATCATTGCACAGTTATACTGATATTGGAGGGAAGTACATCCAGGATAATCCCTTAGGGCTATTAACATCTGGCCTTTAATATTGTTATGTCTTATTACTTCCATACTTGGTCTAGCCTTAATGCTACCTAGCTAATGGTACCTAGCTACAAACAAACAAAATGTAACTTAGGGCGCTTCCCAACTCGTGCCCGTTATTACCTGGCCCCAAAAATCACTGACCAACTCGTGCCCCTTCAAAAACTAGGTAGAAAATTAATACACCAACTCGTGCCCGGGTGCATCGGAACTACAGTTTTTAATTCTTATTTATTATAATTAAATATTCAAGACCTACATGTACAGTTGTCATTTATTTGAAATAAAACTACTATAAAACGTATTAATTAAATATATTGCACATAAAAACTTAAAACTACCTACATATTATTAATACTATACCAAGATACTGTTTTAACGAAAGTAAATGTTGATATCTTTTTATTTTTAAAATTATCTATAGTCTTTTTTAGGAAATCATGTTTTTTCCTTGTTGCATTTCTCACGATTTTAGTATTATCTACACTGCGACATTTAATTTAAGTCTCTTCCTGAATTCTTAGCAATACCTCAACGAAAACAAATAATGAGGGATGTGCATTATAAAATGAACTATTTAAATGGCTGTGAAATGATTCACATGCATTCGTGGTTCTGTGTATACTAGCTGATGCTTCTGCCCATATATTAGGAGGAAAACGAGCCTCTTCCGATATATAGTTTTCCACTAAATAATCAGCAAACGCACACAATCTTTCGTCGTTGGGCTTTTCTTCCATAAGTTCAAAAACGAAGAAGCAAAGCAGTAACGCAACCATTTCCCAATATCACTTTCTTTGTTTTTATACTCCGACGATAGTCCCAAATTTTGAATTTTTCGCCACCATGCTTGACTTAAATGGAATCGGCAGCCTATTAATCTAGCTTCACTCCAAATCAATCGCGTAGCATTATGAATGCCGATTTCAAAATCAATTACTATTTGTTCAGGCAGTAGATTCCAATTCTTATCCTTACACGTATCAATTAATTTGCGAAATAATTTTTTGTAGGTGTCTTCTTTTTTATCTCGCAATATACAAAAAACAAGTGGTATGTAATGTCCATTACGTAGGCCATGGATTGTAAACAATTGTAAAAAATACTGTGTACAATACGAAAACGTCCCATCCATGTAAATTGTAGTGCACTCACAGAGAAATTTCAAATTAGTTTCAGTACAAAATACAATTAAATTTAATCCAACATTGTTTATAAGTACAAAGTTCTCATCTTGTAACGTGCGTGTATTGATATTGTTTAAAACTTCAAACACCTCTTCGGCATTTGATGGAAGTTTTGGAAACTTTTTACGTTTTTCATAATAAATTGTTTTTTTTATACAATTTAAATCATTCATTTTAAGTTTATTTAAATTGGATTCAAAACATTTTCGAATAACTTTGATAGGCTTTTCACAAATGTCATCAGAGGCCTTTCGTTTAGCAGATGCACTCACTATATGTCTTTGGATAATGTTTTCTTCTATTGCAGGATGATTATGAGTTAACACTTTTTCTGTTATTACACGACCACCAGAATCACCGATTGTCCGAAAATATGCTTTACACTTTCTATTCACACACACCCACTTAATTTCTCCAGATGTTAACTTTTTGCTGCTTTCATTAAATTTGTGTTGTTCTACAATTAATAATATTTTCCCACGTTGACTTGACACTTCGCGAATCGACATGTTTATAGAACTGTTCTTAACCCTCCCAATTACGAAATAAAACTAACTCATTCATAAATATCAAACCCGAAACAAAATCCTTTCTAGTAAGTACTTCAGGAAAACCCAATTTAACAGTAATTGAGTTTAGACAAGATGGGATGGTAATTTGAACAGGTAAATTTTTCAATCGGGCACGAGTTAGGTATACAGATTATTGAGACCTTTACTCTTGAGTGGTCACGAGTTGGGATGCGCCCATAACTTAAATGTCAATCTGGCGATGCTAATCAGCGAAACGGCCGTCAGTGTAATTTAAAACCTAAATTTTTCAAATAAACTTGGAAGTTACGTTCAAACGAAGAGTGTTTTATTATTCTTAATAAATATAAAAGGCCAAGTAAATCGTTCTTAAAAAGTTAAGAAAAACTAACAAAATTTTTGATGAAGACACCAAATCTGACATTCAAAAGAAATTTCACTAGTTTTGAAAAGGAAATCCCCACCCTTGACGAATTATTGTTGGAGCTATGCTGAGATGACGGTATTCCTTTGATATCCAGAAAATGTTTAAGAAAAACTTTAAAAAGTATTGTTGTAGAGAACCTACCAACTACAGCATGGAGAAAGCAAGAAATCTATGGCTATTTTACGGCTTTATCTTGGAATCCCTATATTCACTTTATAAGTATTGGTGTAAAATAATCATTATACATCCTGCTTTGTGAGATGAGAAAAACTACTTACTTCTTAACTAATGAATACACACATGTGCGAACTGTTCGAAATTTCAATTGAAAAACGACAGAGAGGGTCTTAAGTATCCACTTGGTCGATTGTCGGTACGTTTTCTATTGAAATGTAAGCCAATGTCCGGTGAGGCATATAGCCCAAGAAGTAGTTGTTGTTTCTTTAGAAATCGCTCAAGGTTGGTTTGAAAATTACCAAGAGTTTTTGTACCTTGGAGAGTGCAAGTAGAAATATTTTGCTATTTTTTTATAAATACACTTTTTTAGTTGAATTTGCAGTTATTTTTGTTATTCGTGAAGGAGTAGAGACTTAGTAGATACTAGTGTAAATTTTAAGGGATTCTTGAAATTGTGTTGGTATTTCAGGATTGTTTTTATGGCGTTAGTAACCGAAAATGCATAATTAAGTGAACTGGGGTTCGTTTTTAAGATAGTAGGCCAGTTCTAGTTGTGGAGTAACTAGTAAAATCTTATAATAATAATAATAATTTTATTTGCATTTATATATTACATTTAGGGTGTGTTCGGGGAGCACGCTTTCGAGCTATGTAGCGCCAAGAGCCATATAACGCAAACGAGGAATAGTACTAGATAGCGCCAAATGGCGCAAATAGCGTGCTCCCCGAACACACCCTTAGTGTAACGGAAAAAGATTTATACAGAAATATTGTTTTTTTATATAAAATGCAAAAGGACCTGAAAGGCAATTTAAAATTTTTCAAAGTCCAGGCCCCGAATAGTTATTTTTAACAAGTCAACATCAAACAAAATAATACGAAATCACAATTACAACAAAAATCACACAATTAAAAAAAAATTAACATTGATAATGGTCCAATTTTTTTCTGAATTTTATCTAGTATTAAACAGGTACCCCTTTACTTGTTTTTTAAAACGGTTTAGTTTTAAGGTTTTAAACTCTGCGCGAAGGCCATTGTACAAGCTGTAAAGTTATATGAAAAACCCCTTTTAAATGTTGAAAAGGAGTACATTGGAGGAGAAAATACACCTTTGGATCTAAGATTAAGGGCATGTACATCTTTTATTTTATGTACTAGATATGGCGGTGATTTAATAGTCATGACTTGTAAAAGAAAGTAAGCGCATGGAGTTTCCTTTTTTCACTCATATCCAGCCATTTAGCTTCTTTCAATTTATGAGACCCCGGAGAAAACTTCTTAGTGCCATAAACAAGCTTAAGACATAATTTTTGCACGTTTGTATTCTGCTTTTGTCATTTTCATCTAGACAGGGTCCATATACATCACCAAAATTAAAATGACAACACTAAGGCATCAGAGATATGAAGTTTTTGCTTAACTGTCAGTAAATGATGATGCGGTTATAGTAATTTACGTCATAAGTCCGGAAAACGCATTTTTACAGTACAAGTGCGTAATTTACTATAAAAGTTTCCCGGTCGTATGTCGTAATGCGTTTTATTTCATACTGCATACCCGTTTTATTTCATACTAGGGACACTATATCTTACATTAATAAAACAAAAATTGAAAATATGATCATCCATGATGGAAACGCTAGTTTCTAAGGTTACTGTTTCTGTTGTTTGTTTTGTTGACTTTTGTATCTGTTGCCTATCAACCTAAACAATCCAAAACACTCACAAGAGAAGAATTGGTAAAATTAATAGAGGAGGGACCAGATCAACAATATCTTTTGTAAAGGTAATAGTTTTAGATGTAATTAAGAATAATAAAAAACTCTTCGATTGAACTTAACTTACCTACTTAATCAACATCAAGTATCTAGCTACAAACAAACAAAATGTAACTTAAATGTCAATCTGACGATGCTTCTTAGCGAAACGGCATTGTAATTTAAAACATAATTTTTTCAAATAAACTTGGAAGTTAAGTTCAAACGAAGAGTTTTTTATTATTCTTAATAAGATGGACTTTCAAAAAGTAAGGGTTAGTACAATAAATTTAATTTTAGATATACATTTCAATATTTTCTGATAATTTTGTGTTTTTGTTAGATTGTTGGTTTAATCTCCGTCGCTGGTGGTTGTCTCCGCGAAGAAATATATGAAATGTCTTTGGATGACATCCAGGAAACTTCTACACAATTGGTAATCCCAATTCCTTTCTCAAAAACGAATTTAAGAAGAGTATTTACGGTCATTGATAAAATGGACGGCATAAGTGTATTGGAACTGTTCCGAATATACGTTGCCTTGCGGCCCAAAGGTTTAGGTCACAACAAACTGTTTGTAGGATACCGTAATGGCAAGTGCATTTCCCAGCGCGTTGGAATTCACACCGTCGGTGGAGTTCCCAAGAAAATAGTGGAATTTCTAGGATTAGCAAACCCCGAGTTGTACACCGACACCGGCCATAGTTTTCGCTGCACATCGGCGACTAGCAAATGCGGTAGCGGAACTTTCCGTTCCCAAGAGACATGGAGGATGGGAGAGTTCTTCCGTGGCAGAAAAGTATATTGAGGATTCGTTGGAAGGAAAGAACAGAGTGGCTAAAATGATCCAGGAAGAAGAAAGTTTTGTCCAACTGAGAAATCTAAAGAAATTATTAGTACAAGTGCTTGTTCGAGTTCTACTTTCCACGATGGTTTACCGAAAGTAGAAATAACTGGTAATACAGATTACACAATTCATATTACTTTTACAGTTTAGATTGTCTTTAGTTACATGTTTATTAATTTTGTATTGTTTTCACAATAAATTGTTTGATTCTTGCCTCATTTCATTAGAGTCCGGTAAAAATATTTAAAACATTATAAGTAAATGAAACATTAAAATCAAAACTAGTTTTTTTGAAAAAATCCAGTTCCCATCCTCGCAAAGAGTTGGTCTTTTATTTGAGAAATATTTAGCTACTGTAAAATGACCTTCAACAAT
The DNA here is from genome assembly GCA_035357415.1 of Ophraella communa. NCBI lineage: Eukaryota > Metazoa > Arthropoda > Insecta > Coleoptera > Chrysomelidae > Ophraella > Ophraella communa. The sequence continues at coordinate 29,959,070 of CM068991.1, read as the reverse complement.
ATTAATAACCTGAAAGTATGCAACCAAACTTTCCGAAATCCAAAGAGACACGATGGAATTAAAAGAAAATTACAAGTGTAAAAAAGCAACTGTACTACATGATTAAAGTCTCAACGAAGATGCACTAGGTTAATACTCTCACTATTAATTGCTGTAACCTCCCAAGTAACATTTTCATATCTTAGGAATGTACAGGGAATGTTCGGCATGGTCCAAAGTACATTCCAAGAATGTACGTAAATTGCATTATGTATATCCCTAGGACTTGCTAGGGTAGTGTCTTTTGTATGTCACATCAAGTACCTGGTATGTACCTAATATGTCACTATGTTCCCCAGTGAATATGTATGGCATGTTTTAGGAACTTTCAGAATATCCCTTACATATGGATGTTATATAACATGAATATCCCCGAAGGAATTATTCTTTATAAACATTCCCTTCATATTCTTAAAAAGTCCAAAATGATTGCAATACATATACCAGGTATATTCCTTAAATCTGTCCTCAGATTTTCGCCATACTATTGTAATTAGTCAAATTTTATTGATATAATATATACATAATGCTATATACTATTGTGGTTTGATAATTATATAAAAAATACATTAATTTGATTTGGCAAATATTGAAAAAAATTATTTTATATTAATGTCATGTTTATGTCAAATGATATATGTTGACATAAATCAGAAGTATCAATGTAATGTTTTTTAAGTTTTTTTTGTCATTAGAGTAAGTAGGATTAAGGGAGTGACAGTGACAGTTAGTTGAAGTACAGTTTTTTGAAAGCACATAAAAATAAGGATTATTATGAGAAAAAGAACAGTTACCGTTTGAGATGAGAGGTTGCGAGGTGAAGGAAGTTTGACAAAGATTGAAGGAAGTTTTTTTTAAAGAAAAAAGAAAAAAGGAAGTTTGATAAGGATTGAGAGGAGTTTTTTTTTAAAGGAAAAAAAAACCAGTACCTAGAAAAAAAGTAAAAAAAAAAACTACTACGAATGAATTTATTTTGGAATAGCAGCAGCAATCGTTATTCCCACTCTAATATGTATAATTATCGGAGCAGCGTATTTTTTCCGTACTTCTAATCAAAGAAGAGTTTGAAGCACATGATTGAAATGACGACCAGCGGAAGTGGTCTGGTTTGCCTTTTCTGATTCAAAGAAGAATAACACGTCAAATACAGCTGGTTGAAGTAATCGTGCAAGGACGTTTTAGTAAAGTGGAAAAGAAAAGTGGAGAGACAATATAAAACAAAGACAGTAAGACGAATTTAGTTAAGGTTAGTAATAAATTTAATTAAGAGTAGATAGGAATAGATAAGAGTAGGTAGGAATAGATAAGAGTAGGTAGGAATAGATAAGAGTAGATAGAGTGTTTATTAGGTAAGTTTTTTTTTCTGTAATAAAAATTAAAAAAAAAAAAATAATTTTTTTCAAAAAATATTTTTTAAATCAATAACATTTAAAATTAAAAATTTGAAATTTAAAATTAAAACTTATAAAAATCATTTGAGCTAGCCGAGGTTTTGAAATTTAAGCAAATTTTTTTTATAATTATAAATTCAAACCATAATAATACATATAAATCTTGATTTTTTTCTTGGGTATGGTCGCCGTTCATTAACGTTACCTAGTTAGTTGGTTAATATTTGAAAAGCAGAAAAAAATTTCAAATTTGAATCATCACACCTACCCAAGAAAAAAATATATAATATAGGTATATATAGGCGGGAAAAAATTACATTTTGCATTATAATCTAATTTATTTAAAACAACATTATAAAACATACATAATAACTATGAAAACAAAATAAACTCTAAAAGAGAAAAAAACATTACATGTCAATATATTCAATATATTTTATTTATAAATTGAAAAGGTAATCCATCTCTCAAATGTGGATGATACAGGTATACAGTATCAATAAAGGTCAATCCACAATTTTTATAATAAAGAAGCGACATGTTTCGGTCCATAGACCATTATCAGGCTATAAAGAAAACAATGGTATCAGGATATAATCAAAAATAGTTATAACGAAGTATAATTAGTAGAGGTTATATGATTACATTAAACAATGATGGTTAAAACTTTTCAAATTGAAGTAACAAAGTATAAACACCATTGACAGTACATGAAATGTCTAAGTTACAATAAAACAAGCAAGATCAAATCATTACAAAATCATATTACTAAATCGTATACAAACTCACATGTATGTGTAGACCGCAGAAATTGCATTTTAATTTATGAATTTTTTTAAAAACTTAAACATTGATGATTAAGAGAGTTATGAAGTCTTATTCATATTATCTTATATCTTATTTATTTAAAATTTTAAATAAACATGCATAACTGAAAAAAATAGTTATTCATAAAAATATATTACCAATATTTCCTTGTTTTCATCCTCTAATAGATCTTTTTCAAGCTTCTGCAGGGCTTCTTCAGGGAATTTTTGTAGAATGTTTTGAATAAATTTTGACTTTGTAACTACTATCTGATTGGTATGCTTAATATTTAGAACCAGCTGCATAGATTCCATCAAATAATATAATTTTTAATTAATTATGTTCTTTTAGTTGTAGGTACAGAATTCTGAAAATAAAATTAATATTAAGTAAGTAAGAATTATAAGTAATAGTAAACTAAGTAGGTCATGGCAAGGATTTAAATTTTTATCATTACTTGGTTGGATTGACTGGACTGCACTCACAGTAGCACTCTCTAAAATATAAAATAGATACAGATCGAAGAGAATAAAAAATATGCTAATATACAGTAAGACATGATGAATTAATTATTTGAATAATATCACTGAATCTTTTTTAACTTTCAAATTAAATTTTCATCTCTTTTTTGAAAACGACATTATACCTAACCTTAAAGACTACAAAAGAATTGAAAGCAATAAATAACTATTAAATTTTTAAAACAATGGCATCCTTTGATCGATAAGTTAGAATAATGATATACTTACCCATATTTACCGCCTTTTTTAAACTGTGGTCAAAAACACATAAAACTAAATTACACAAAATAATAATATCACGCTCACTCACTAGCATTTTCATTACATAACCTAAAATTTCGAACTTCATCCGACGCGACCAGTGTTGACAACATAACATAATACTAATTTTAGTTTCAAGTAAGGTTGGTACAGAATCCACAGAATAACAACATAACAGTTGAGTCCCAACCAAAAGGTCCAATTGCGGGTGATATATTTTGTATCATAGATTACAAAATAATAAGAATATCAAATTAGGTATTACATAACGGGAATGTACATTTTTGTATTTTTTCCAATATACTATGAATGTCACAGATATATCCATGAATAGATATACAATACTAGTATTTACGTGTACATTTAATGCACTTTTTCCAACATTCCATGGATGTCACTGGTACATCCGTGAATGGACATTCCCTGCGTGTAATTCCTATTACATTGTTGGTACATTGTGAAGGAGATATACCTTCTAAGATTTCAAACAATATATTGGGAATATACCCACTAAATTTGGTATATATTTTGAACATTATGAATATACTAGGAATATGCTTTGTATATTGAATGCTACTTGGGCTATTGATAAGGTAATCATACAATACAGAACCCTAAACTACAGGAGGTTTCAGGTTAAATTTCCCTCCAAACCTATGAAATTCTGTCACCATTTCACAGGGCAAGAGGAAAATTTTGCTTTCCACAATTATATGAGAAATGGTGTTAATCACAACATACAGTGTGTGAGTAACTTCACCCAGGGTGGTACTAGGTTAACCCTCTCACTGTCAATTGCTACAACCCTCCGTGAAGTAACCACAACCTCTAAAATTCTATAAAAATGAAAGGTCAGCTCTTCAAATTATCCAAGTAGATTCTCTCACAATTACTCGGACAAATCAAAAAGCTGTGTAATGAATTCTAAATGGTGTCTGTTAAATTAGGTGATGAACATTTTTTGTTGAAGTCAAAATTAAGAATATTGCAATAAATGATGCTTAAATTATTTATGTCTGAACGTTTATTGATTGATAGTGGTTCGTTGTTGATAAAGACCATCTCTAAAAAGTTTCTTTTGAAGTGGTTATTTTCACATGTTAGTATTTTGGAATCATCAAAATTAAAACTATGACCTGTGTCTAGGTGGTGAGTAGTTAAAGCACAAGACTCCTTTTTTAATTTCATATTACTTTTATGAGAGTATATTCTATTTTTAAGTGGTCTTGAAGTGTGACCAATGTAGACTTGTTTGCAACCCTCACTTGTTTGACAGTTGTGACATTAAAATTATCAAATGTTAATGTTTTAAAATATTTTAAAATGAATAATATACCAATAATAATATATTATATAAGTAAAATATTATATTCATATTCACAGATACTTTCTTAAAGAACAATATAAAATTAATAAATTGCTATTAGCCACAAATGTCATTGTCAATAGTCTTGCCTTTAGATACTTCACTCATGTCGCCAACCATTTAAAACAAAAATTTGCGTGCGTAAAAGTTACATTACGATACGCAAATGCGTTTTATAATGAAGATTTTTATATGTGCAAAATATAAAAAAAATGTTATTAACAGTTTTAATGGTTTTATTAGCTATTACTAGACCTTTTTCTTTATTTAAAATCTTAGTTATTTTAGGGGTTATATCTTTAATATATGGTATCCCAACATATCTAATTGGTTGTATTTGTTGTTGGTTATTATCTGTGATGGGAACCACATCATCTCTTCTTTGGTTGTTTTCTGTTGAAAATAATAATTTTCTTAACAGTTGAGGAGGATAAGAGTTATCAATAAGCAAACGGTAAAGTCTACCCAAACTGTCATCTTTTAAGGAGGGATGACAAATATTCGTAATTCTATGTTTAAGTGCCTGTATGAGGTTTATTTTCATTTTGTGAGGATGGTAGGAATGGAAATTCATATATCTACCTGAGCTAGAAGGTTTTGTGTACCAATCTAATTGTATTATGTTATTGTTGTTTCTAATAACTTTTGTGTCAAGAAAGGGTACACTTTTATTAATATCTTCTTCTTCTATTGTGAAGTTTAAGTATTGGTTATACGAGTTAAAAACCCTCAAGAGCTCATCATCAGTATTGTTTGGTATGATACAGATAATATCATCTACATATTTTTTGAGGAAGGGGATGTTAAAATAAATATATAAATGTAATGTAAGCTTTTTTGAGATTATTATTTATATTGTTGCTTAAATCTAACATCAGTAGCAACAATAATTAACAAATTAACAAATTAACTGCAAGTTGATCGCCTGAGATACTTAGTGTTAGATTTTTTTAACTGTTGCCTTATCTTTGTGAAATAAAAGTATCATTGATTTGTTGGGATTAATCCTGAAATTATATTTTTCTAACAATGTTAATAGCTTATTTAGATCTTCTTGTATTTGAAATTTAGCCAGTTGCCAATTTTTAGGGTAAAATGAAAAATATATCTGATTATCATCTGCATATTGATGACTTTTGTAGTTACTGAGACAGGTCGGTAGATGACAAGTATAAATAGAGAAGATAAATGAAGCTGAAAATGCGCCACTATTGATTTTGACACTTTCTGAAATTCCTTTACATGTTTTATCGAACTGATAACGTTCTTCCAAATAACAACGCATCAAGGCACTTGATGGATTGCATAGAAAAGTTGTTGGCTAATAATATTAAATGCCTTGGAGTAGACAGGCCCTAAACTTAACTCTGGTTAATATTTTATTAGTTACTTAGCTCTGATATTGATGAAAAAACTGTCGTTAGTCAATTCATATATAGCACACTGGCATTATAACCTACACCTCTCATCATTGTTACCTACATCCACATTAAATAATATTAATTGTTTGAATATATTTTTTTCTAATTGTGATCATGAATGATGAAGCATCCGGTGTCTTAGTAAAAATAAAAATAAAAATCTCCTAGTTAGGAGTGTTAATTGCTTCTCATTTAGATAGCACAGGCGATAGGCCGGTTGCGAGGGCGCCTAACTTGCATTCCAGCTAATAAATCTCTTGCATATTACAAGTACACTTGCTCGTTAACTCCCTACTTCATACATAATACACCGAGAGATATATTTCAAGGTCGTTCTCGGTAAGGTAAATTAATTGGCGATATACCGAACGTCCTGTTTTCTATTTTTAATTAAATAATTATAGCTAAAAGCATTTATAAAACAAAGGCACTTTATTAAGGTTAAGATGCACATCTTCCAAAGTTGGTGCAATTCTATAAGCAAAACTTACTTTGTAGAAGTCTAACGTAACAAAATAAATAAAAGATTTTTCTGACAAAGTGAAAGTAATTTTAAAACAGCTGTCATTAATAACTTCAATTAATACAGTTTCTTTAAATTTTGGTCTCAACTTTAAATTTGGTTTTTATTTTGTAATATTTTTAATCTAATACTAGAATATTAATAAGTAAAAAATCGGAACAAAATCTTTAAGATGATAAATAATGTACACAATCAGATATTGAATGCTTCAAACGTATCAAATTATGGTTTATATTGTATTAAAGTTCGTTCGGTACACATTCTGTTAAAGATAACATCAAAGTTGCTGTTAATTAAGCCTATGGTAATCATTTACCATTAATTAATTAAGCCATGTCTACGTCGGGTCAATTTTTATTTCTCGATGATTTATAACTTGTAAACTTTACTTCTTGATTAATCCTACCGATCATTCTGCAAAGAAGTGGGCAGCATTCCACAAATTTTTTATATGTTAAAAAAGTTTTTATAGTAAAAATGTTGGTTACTTTTAACACATATGTTAAAATTTTATTAAATAATTATAAATATTGGGTACATTAAAAAAATTGTCAGTCCTAGGTCGTGGACAAATTATTAGGTTGTTATTTATTTTTTGTTGCATTGTAATTCATTTCTTTAACACGATTGACGATGTCAATGTGACTGTGATCGTTGTAGCGAAACAGGTGTCATTGTAGTAGAAAAGCTAAGCTAAGGGTTAATTTTGTTTCTGATTGACAACCTATTAGATATAATTATTGAAACAAATCGTTGTGCAGCTGAAAAAAAGAACGTAACCCTATTTTCCAAAGCCAGAATCAACAAATGGACAGACACAAATGCGCAAGATATGGATAATTTCATAGGGTTACAAATTTGTATGAAATTGGTTCCATCCCTTCAAACAAAATAAAGGGTATATCATACACTATTTTTTTCTACAAACACCATTAAAAGTCCAAATTAGCGCATACTTATATTACATTAATTTATTGATAAAATAATAGAAAGATTATCAGTTGCCAAGGTAATCAAAAACAGAATTTGTTGATTTGTCTTTTTTGACAACTAACGTCAATAAATACGGAATTATTCTTTCTCGATTCTTGGTAACTCGATAAAAAGTGATCCAGAAAATAAATTTCTTCTGCCGGAAATTGAAGAAGCTGCCAATAAAGCTGCTTTTGAATTATTACCTAGTAAGTCAAAGCGACAGTACGAGTTTTCATACGATAGTTTCTTGAAATTGTGAAAAAGTGCTTCTTGCACACTTTGAAGAAAAGTCCAAAGTATGGAAATCGTCAACGCTTTGGTTGAAATACTCTATGTTGTCGTCGATGATGAACATAAATAATCCTCAAACAAATATGATATAAGCAGAAGAGAAAGGATGAAGGATATCGACCAAAAAAGTCAAAAGTATTGACAAGGGAACAAATTTCTTGCATCAGCTCTGGATAAAATATATTTAGTATTGAAAGATGCTGCGATTTTTGGTTTTTGTGGAGCCTGTCGTCGAGATGAACTGTGCGATTTGACATAAAATAATATCGAAGATTCCGAAACTTCACTATTTGTGCATACCGGACACAAAAACTAATTTTAGATAAAAGGGAGGGTGTATTTTGATTAAAAAATTTTTTTTAAATATTAAAATATTATTTTAATATTAATAATGTTAAAATCGAGACTAAGCGCTTTCGGATTACAAGCCCATCATCAGAGTTTCTCCTAAAAATTGATTTTACTGGTAAGAAAATTATAGTAAGTATAATGTTGTTAAAAATTACGACACATTAGATAAAAACACCAAGATAAAAATGTATAAAACGTATAAAACTTTAGAGAAAATAAAGAAACCAACACAAATAAAAATACGTAAAAACTACCTACTGACATAAAAAGATGGACAAAAGAACAATGTAAAAAATTAAATTATTAAAATTAAAATAATACCACCCTAAATAGGATATGTACATAATAATTATTAAAATAGAATGAAACCGGTATTATAACTAAAACTAAACAGGCTAACAATCACCTACTTGAACATCCAACCTCACTCTTACACACCAATGACATCCAAATACTACACACTTGTAATAAAAAACATAATTTAGATTTCCTTGCAGAACTTGAAATAAAAAGACATCTAGCAGATCCACAATATAAAGTTGTTAATGAACAAATAAATCTTGGAAGTTCTCCACTATTAAACTGTTTACTTTGATTGAGTTTACATTTTATACATAGATAAGACGTAATTATAACACAAATATATTAAGTTATTGTAAAGATCAGCATGACATAGTTTTTTCCTGGTTTTTCTATATCATTGCACAGTTATACTGATCTTAGAGGGAAATACATCCAGGATAATCCCTTAGGGCTAATAACATCTAGGCTTTAATATTGTTATGTCTTATTACTTCCATACTTGGTCTAGCCTTATAACTACCTAATAAACACCAGGTACCTAGCTACAAACAAACAAATAGTAACTTCAATATGTCAATCTGACGATGCTGGTGGTCTAGCGAAACGGCTGTCATTGAGTTTTTTAAATAAATAGTGGAAGTTTTGTTAAAAACGAAGAGTTTTTTATTATTCTTACCTCCATATTATGGTCAAAATATTCGATATTGTGAGCAGTATTAAACTTTAGGCATAATATTGAAATTAGTAAATACGCAAAATATGCGGGCATTTTTGAAAAGGCATATTATGGGATATCAAGCTAAAAAGTCAAGTGTTTTTTCTAAAGCAGACATCGATACATTTTTAAACAATGCCCCTATAGAATATCTTTCTCAAAACGTAGTTTTAATTTATTTAGTGCATATTAAATATATGTGATATTAATTTAAAAATGAAAATAAGTGACCTGGATATTTTAAAAAATCGAATTATAATAGAGATTCCTGTCACAAAAACCGACTATTCCCGTACATTTGTAATTACAAAATCGGAATGGATAAAAATAATAAAGCAGTACTGTGACCTTCGTAATAAAATTAACAATTAAGATTTGGTAAAATTCATCGACAGCCTTTTGGGCATAATGCTATAGAAAGTTTTCCCAAAAAAATAGCAACTTATTTAAAGCTGGAAAAGAAGGGAAGAACTGGGGATGTAACCCACGTATCCTGCAATGGATGTACACAGCAATAGTGAGACCATTAATCACATATGGGGCAGTGGCTTGGGGGGTAAGGGCTAATCTGAATATGACGAGGAAAAATCTCTCGAAGATTCAGAGACTAGCCTGTTCATGGGAATGAACAGCAATGGGAACTTGCCCCACTGCTGCAATGGAGGTGATTTTAAACTTGACCCCACTGCACAGTCTGCTAGAAAGTGTAAGGAAGGTTACAATATATAGAATGATCAAAGAATAAATTATCAGGGAAAAACCTCGATCACTTCATTTTGATCAAACTTGGGAAGATGATATGCCAAAGAAATTCAACTTTGTGAGAAAATTCATCACAAAGTTGAGTAATAAATCTGAATGGGATGAAGACACCATACAGAATTTAAACCAGAATACCATATAGTGGTATACGGACGGTTCCAAGCTAGACGAGGGAACTGAGATAGGAGTTTTTGGACCGAGAGCCAAATACTCAGAAAGCTTGGGCACATACCCGAGCATCTTTCAAGCAGAAGTCCGCGCCATCCAAAGATGTGTGGAATTCAATATTGGAAGAAACTACCGCAGACAAGAGATTGTGATCATGTCGGATAGTCAAGCAGCCATCAAAGCGCTGAGCTCAAATATAATCAGTTCGAAGGTGGTTTGGGAATGTCTAGGCAAACTAAATGAACTAGGCCAGAAGAACACTGTCACCCTCCTATGGGTCCCGGGCACATAGGAATAAAGGGGAATAAAACAGCAGATACGATGGCAAAAAAAGGAGCTGAAACCCCACATTTGGGACCAGAACCATCTTGTGGGATCAGTAGTAGGAAAACTAAGGGAAGAAATGGAGAAGAAAAAATCCAAGTACTGGAATCAGCTGGAAGGACTGAGGCAATCTAAGATACTACTGGGGAACTATGACCAGAGGAGATCTCTTAGCTGCCTCAACCTCAGTAAAAAAAGGCTCCGAATTCTAACGGGAATATTCACCGGGCATTGCCGGTTAAGAAGCCACATGAAGAAACTAGGGTTAGCAGATGAAGCAAAGTGCAGATTCTGTGAGGAAAAGGATGAAACCTCAATACACATACTCTCAGAATGCACTACCTCGCAAAATTCTAGGGCTCGATACCTAGGAGCACGTGAAATAGAGAAAGGGGATCTACCTGATTTGAAGCCCGACGATGTCCTAAACTTCCTCAGGAAAATAGGACTCGAAGAGCTGCTATAGGTCTGAGAAAATATCAGAACATGGCAAGTAAGGGGGGACACAATAGATCCTATAGGTCGCAGTGTAATTATCACCCCTAACTTATATATACATAAAGCTGGAAAATGTTTACAGTTTTAAAGGACGTACTTCAGCAACATTGTTAGCAAATACAGGTGGAGGAAATACAGCCTACAGTTAAAAAAGTTGGAGGGTTGGAAATCCAAGACCGTAGCAGATGAATCTGTGGAGAAAATTGCCAATATGTAGAAAATCCAGAAAAGTCGGCGTCATCATCTATTTCTGAAATTCATAATTTTGAGCAACACGGTCTTACTCCAATGTAAATATTATTATTTATAATTCCAAATAGTTTTCTTTTTGTTATTATTGTTATTTCCCAATTAAATTAATGTTGAGTGGATTCTATTCTTTCTAAACCATCTTTTATTTAAAAATGACATTGACATTTGCAGATAAGAAAAGTGACAGATGCTAGCCGGGAAAGTACTTTCACCAGTGTCATAAAATGACATTTTATAGACACTGACAGCATATGTCAAAAATTATACTTTTACTGACGTTTGTAGAAAAAGTATATTAGTATAATTAATACATTAGTAGAAAACATTAAAATATAAGAAAAACCACCAAATTCCGTAAATTCCACAATATTTCCCATCAAACTAAATCCTACCTTTTTTAAAAATGCTAAATTAACCATTTAAAATTTTAAACTTATTGAAATAAATTAACGGTTTATTGATTAAGGTAAGTCGAACAGGTTCCAAAGTGGCATATATCGATTACATTTTCAAATTACGTAATCAATCTTCGGATTTTATACGAAACACATGAATTATTCATAGAAATACATTGTTGGAAAATTACTGTTGTTAATATATACTATTTGCATATAATGAAAGGATGAAAATACCGATTATAATGTCAATTTGATCTAGTTTGCTTATCTTAATTGAATTATTTCAAGGATTTATTTAGGAATTCCACAGGTTTATTTGGAAAGTGAAAAAGCTTAGCTGGTCTAGCCAATAACTACTCGTAAAATCAATTACTCCTAATGTTAGAATATATTCTTTGAAGATAAATGTTAATTAATGTTAGTTTATAATGTTTTTATTAAAATAATACGCAACTATCGATACCAGTGCGAATAATCTGCTCTAAATAAGTATCATAATAATAATTATCAATCTTTGGGAACACTGTGTATAAAAAAGTATCTTCTGTAACATGTTAGTAAAAGTCCACAAATACGAAGAACGTGAGTTAATTTGAACATACCTAAAGGCTTTGCTTGCTTTATAGACTACAGCAAAGCGTTCGATAGGGTAAAACATGATCGACTTATGGATATACTCAATAAAAAGAATCTGGATATCAGATTGTTATCAAATTTATATTACACCCAACGAGCAAATGTGAAAATTGAAAAAGAAACATCAGAAGAAATAGAGATAAGAAGAGGAGTAAGACATGGATGCCTATTGTCGCCGTTATTGTTTAATGCCTACTCTGAAGATATTATACAAGAAGCTTTGCTAAACGATACGGTATAAAAGTGAATGGTGTTTTAATTAATAACATTAGGTATGCCGACGATACAGTCATAATATTGGACAAATTGGAAGACTTACAAAGGGTAATGAATAAAATTCTAAGACACAGTAAAAAATACGGACTCTCTCTTAATATCAAAAAACCAAATATATAAAAATCAGCAACAACAACAACACCAATGAAATATTAACGTTAGGGGGTCAGCAGATTGAAAGAGTAAAGAAATGCACCTATCAGGGAATGGTAAGAACGGCTGAGATGGGCTATGAACACCTTCCAGCCGTTCAAAACCCCTGGAACGGACGGAATATTTCCTGCCCTACTCCAACAGGGCCAAGAGGCAATAATTCCACACTTGATCCGAATTAGTCGGAGCAACCTTGAACTGGGATACATACCAGAAGCGGGGGGAAGGGCCAAAATCACCTTCATCCCAAAAGCAGGGAAACGGGACACTACGGACCCCAAATCCCTTAGACCGATCAGCCTCACATCGTTTGTTCTAAAAACGATGGGAAAAGCTGTAGACAACTACATTAGAACAGAAATCTTGGAACAGGTGCCATTGCACCCTCGTCAACATGCGTACCAAGCGGGAAAGTCCACGGAAACCACTTTAACACAATTGACTGACGAAATCCAAGACGCTCTGAATAAAAAAGAGACCGTGGTATGTGCCTTTCTAGACATAGAAGGGGCCCTTGACAATACGCCACATGAGGCAGTCAAAAGAGCACTGATTGAGAAAGGAGTAGATAGAACTACTTCCATTTGGATGTCGCAACTGCTATCTACAAGAATCGCAGAAATGGAGGCAGGACAAGACAATATCTCCATTAATGTGACCAGAGGCTGTCCACAGGGGGGAGTTGCATCCCCGCTTATGTGGAGTCTTACTGTGGACAGTCTGCTCTGTCAATTGACTACGGAAGGCATACCATGTAAAGGGTATTCCGACGACATGGTTATCCTGGCAAAAGGGAAGTATGAAAATGTCCTCTGTGATATTGTTTAAAGAGGATTGAACATTGCGGAACAATGGTGGGACTCAGCATCAACTCCACCAAAACCACACTAGTAGCCTTTACAAGGAAAAAGAAACCCAATCTAAAAATCATAAAAATAGGGGAGAACATCGTCGAGTGGAAAACAGAGGTAAAATATCTAGGGCTAATCCTAGATAGCAGGTTACTCTGGAACAAACACGAAGACGAAGTAATACACAAAGCAACCAAGGCCCTCATGGTATGTAGGAACATTGCAGGGAAGAACTGGGGATGTAACCCACGTATCCTGCAAAGGATCTACACAGCAATAGTGAGACCATTAATCACATATGGGGCAGTGGCTTGGGGCGTAAGGGCTAATCTGAATACGACGAGGAAAAACCTCTCGAAGATTCAGAGACTAGCCTGTTCATGTATCACTGGAGCAATGGGACCTTGCCCCACTGCTGTAATGGAGGTGATTTTAAACTTAACCCCACTGCACATTCTGCTAGAAAGTGTAAGGAAGAAAACAATATATAGAATGATCAAAGAAGAAATTATCAGGAAAAAACCTCGATCACTTCAATTTGATCAAACTTGGGAAATGCCCCAAGATAATATGCCAAAGAAATTTAACTTTGTGAGAAAATTCATCACAAAGTTGAGTAATAAATCTGAATGGGATGATGACACCATACAGAATTTAAACCAGAATGCCATATAATGGTGTACGGACGGTTCCAAGCTAGACGAGGGAACTGGGTTAGGAGTTTTTGGACCGAGAGCCAAATACTCAGAAAGTTTGGACACATACCCGAGTATCTTTCAAGCAGATGTGTGGAATTCAATATTGGAAGAAACTAAATGAACTGGGCCAGAAGAACACTGTCACCCTCCTATGGGTCCCTGATACATAGGAATAGAGGGGAATGAAACAGCAGATAAGCTGGCAAAAAAAAGATGAAACCCCACATATGGGATCCACAACCATCTTGTGGGATCAGCAGTAGAGTAATCTTAGGAAAACTAAGGGAAGAAATGGAGAAAGAAAAATCCAAGTACTGGAATCAGCTGGAAGAACCGAGGCAATCTAAGATACTACTGGGGAACTATGACCAGAAGAGATCTCTCAGCTGCCTTAACCTCAGTAAAAAAAGGCTCCGAATTTTTACGGGAATAGTAACCGGGCATTGCCGGTTAAGAGCCACATGAAGAAACTAGGGTTAGCAGATGAAGCAAAGTGCAGATTCTGTGAGGAAGAGGATGAAACCTCAATACACATATTCTCAGAATGCCCTGCCTTGCAAAATTCTAGGGCTAGATACCTAGGAGCACATGAAATAGAGGAAGGGGATCTACCTGATTTGAAGCCCGACGATGTCCTAAACTTCCTCAGGAAAATAGGACTCGAAGAGCTGCTATATGGTAACAACAGAGAAAAATACACTGCAGAAAAAAGCTAGTATTGAGAAAGCACGTGCCAACTTTGTGAAGATGAAAAAGATTCTATGTAGCAAAGATTTAACGCTGGTCCTCGGAAGAAGGTTAACTAAATGTTATGTATAGGCGTTTTATACAATGAAATTGAATCATGGACTTAAAAACAAGAAGCAATAAATCAGCTTGATAAAGTAACGAATGCAGAAGTGCTAAGGAGAATAGGCAAATAGGGGGAAATGGAAAGTACATTAAAATAAAGGAAATTACAATATTTAGGACATGTGATGAAAGGCGAGAGATACAGCATCTCATTATTCAAGGAAAAATAGAAGACAAAAGAAGTATAGGAAGAAGGTTGAGGAACCTAATAGATTGGTTAGGATGCAGTTCAAGGCAGTTGTTTAGAGCAGCGGTCTCGAAGGTCAAAGTAGCCATGATGATTGCCAACCTTCGTCGCGGAGATGGCACTTAAAGTATATGCCTAGAGGGCTCGCCTTTATGCTCCTCATAGAGGGACAGTGAAAAATCAGGTGCATTCCCACATGTCCTACACAGTGTATCTTGGACTATAAGTGCCAATAAGTACCAGTGACGTATTAAGGATCCGGTCACCTCTCGAAGGTTTTTTCTGCACAGTCGAAAAGACTCTGCTGCAAAATGGACAGACCAATAAGCATTCTCTTCTTCTCTCTACAGGTTTCAATTAACTTCCAGTGCTTTTGGTAGCTTTCCGCCACCCACTGAGAAACAAAGAACCTTGTCAAATTATATATTAATCCGCACGCTGGTTCGGATCCGATTAGAGACTCTTTTGTGCCAAGCTTTGTGCATATATCCTTCTCTTTGTTATCTACAATCCAATGGAGCCCTAGAACTTAAACCGGCTATCAACACAACAAATTGTGACTAGGACTTAACTCTAGAATGAGTAGCTGGTGTGAACGCTACTGACAATTTACTACTTACAACTTAACTGCCTACAAGCTAAGAAGAAAGTTAAGAGAAGAAAGTGTAAAAAATATTTGAGAATAGTAAAGTTTAGATGTAGTAAACATTCAAGGTTATGTGGTAAACATTTCAAAAGTTTCTGATTTTGAGACTACTCCAAAGATAATTTATTGCATAATTTTGAGGTTAGAAAAATGCTATTCTTTCTTATTCTATTTAGCGCTTTCGCAGAAACGATAATTCTTACTTTCCGAATTGTCCATTATTCTGAGATTTATTCTACCTCAAAGGGTAGTATCCAGTATGATAATTTTATGTCTTTTTTGCCCATTTCAGGTAATATATCTACAGACCTTTGAGTTCCTTTTTCGTGTGGCGAATTTATATTAGAAATAAAACAGTTTTATCACAGAGTATATAATAAAAACCAGAGTATCGTTTCTATATGAAGGGGGTAAGCATCCATTTGCAGGTATCGCCATGACACTTTGGGAGTATCCATAGCCGTCGCCATTAGTTTTGGTTAAGGTAGGCAGTTGGTTGTATGTGAATAAATCAGTGGTAGCCTTAGACCATATACAAATAGACGTCAATTTTCTGTCCTTGTTGTGAAGCCAAATAGTATATTAAACAACGCATTTCATATGGAATTCTGTTATGACACGAGTTCAAGTTTAAAAAACGAATCGCGAAGCGATGAGTTTTTTAAAGAACGAGTGTCACAACAGCCATATGAAATAAGTTGTTTATAATATTTTTTATATTTTGCCCTTTTTACCATTTTTTAAATTAATTTTTTATTTTTATGTAATTAGGAAAATTTTTATTTTAAAAAGTATGTCGGCAGCACTGTGTAATTTATAAAATTTGACAGTTGTGACATTTAAATTATCAAATGTTAATGTTTTAAAATATTTTAAAATGAATAATATACCAATAATAATATATTATATAAGTAAAGGATGATATTCATATTCACAACTACTTTCCTAAAGAACAATATAAAATTAATAAATTGCTATTAGCCACAAATGTCATTGTCAATAGTCTTGCCTTTAGATACTTCACTCATGTCGCCAACCATTTAAAACAAAAATTTGCGTGCGTAAAAGTTACATTACGATACGCAAATGCGTTTTATAATGAAGATTTTTATAAGTGCAAAATATAAAAATAACTTTATGTTGTGTTCTATAACTAATGTTTACAAACAAATCCACGTTTGAATAAAACTTCTTCGGTTGTTTTCGTATATCTTCGACTGCACTGTCTCTTATAGCATGGAACATTGCGAATCATATGTAAACATTAATCTTACCCTGTTCATAAACTAATTGTGGTATTGTTTTAGTTGTATTAATTTTGGGTTAAATTTATGATTTAAGAATTTTGATTAGAGTTAAAACCTTGTTAGGTACCTATTCAAATACATTTGCGCCGCTGGAATTTATGTTTGTAAACAGTACCGCCCACACACCTCATCCCGTAGCTCCACGAACTTCATGCGACAAAGAAAGATAATATTGGCTTCAGTATGTTGTTCAGAAAAATGACGTCACAGCCAGTCTATTTGTATATGGTCTAAGGTGGTAGCGTTTGTATTGTGTGGAATAGTGAATTAAACTACTTAATCTAAGTACAAAAACCTGCGAAGAAGATGCGGAATAAATGTTACTTACATTAAATGACATTAAAATAAATACTACTTCTCAGTGTTCTGTACGTGGATATTAAATAAAAAAATGTTTACAACAACATACAATGTGAGCATTATTCTAAATCCATTGAAAATTTAGATGATTCAGCTTTATTCTGTTTATTTAAAGCAAATAGAAATATTTTAATGCCTGGTAATAGTTTTATTATATTTATTGCTAAACTGAATAACATTTTTGAAAAACTATTTGAAGCATTGGCAATAAAAGATCATGTTCTTCAAACTATATTAAATATTAGTAGTAATGAAACTTTTATACATCCTTGTACAAATTTTCCATTACTTTATGTAAAAAAATTATATTTTAGGTTAAGACTATACACTACCATTAAATCCCACATAACACTAATGGTACATTCACATTCTAAGAATATGCCCATGAATTACATTTTCGAACATTCTGAAAGGTATATGCTAAACAACTCCATTTCAGGTTCCTTTTCTTGTAAATTTGTATGTTCTTTATGGTACATTCTTAACATGTTCGTATCATGTAATTTTTAAATACCCAACAATCATTCCACTGAAAGTGATATGATGATATTATAAGAATATGTTGTACAAACGATGAAAGGAATGTTCTTTTGGGGACGTGAATATAATGTGCGATATTCATTCCTTTTGTTTGGATGAGCAATAAAACGCATTTGCGTATCGTAATGTAACTTTTACGCACGCAAATTTTTGTTTTAAAGAGTTGGGAACATGAGTGAAGTATCTAATGACAAGACTAATGACAATGACATTTGTGGCTAATAGCAATTTATTAATTTTATATTGTTCTTTAAGAAAGTATTTGTGAATATGAGTATGATGTTTTACTTATATAATATATTATTATTGGATATTATTCATTATAAAATATTTTAAAACATTAACATTTCATAATTTAAATATCAAAACTGTCAAATGTTATAATTTACACAGTGCTACCGACATACATTTTAAAATCAAAATTTTCGTAATTTATATTAAAATAATAAATTAATTTAAAAATGAATAAATGGCAAAATATAAAAAATATTATAAACAACTTATTTCATATGGCTGTTGTGACACTCGTTCTTTAAAAAACTCATCACTTCGCGATTCGTTTTTTAAACTTGAACTCGTGTCAAAACAGAAACCCATATGAAATGCGTTGTTTAATATTATTATTATTTAAGATAAATTTAAAAAAAGCTGCCTATTTTAAATCTGTACATACCACTGCTGATTCGTTTTCAGTACTATTTTCCTTTCAAAATAAAAACACTGTTTAAAAACATTATTTCTCAAAACGTAAAATTGTTTGGAAATTATAAGCAATTTAATTTAAATTCTATAAATCACACATTGACAAGACACAAACAACGTTAAGGAAGTAATGATAAATAATTATATAAAGATGCCTCAGCGAAATGTTTGTCGTCATTGTAGACAGTCTACAAACAAATAAAGAAATTATGGTCAATGTCAAGTTTGTGATTGAACAACAATACCAATAGTTCTCGTGGTAGATATATCAGCTTAAGAAGTCAAAAGTAATACAAAAACCATCGACAATCCAATAGACAGACTTTACTTAAATACAAGCATCTTCATGTTGCAATAATAAATTTTCAACTTCAAGGCTAGTATTTCCGAGAATTATTATCGGTTTGATACCAAAGCGCTCATTGCAAATCACTCACAGCGCCCTTATAGTATACAAAGAACATTATTTTCAACCACTAACGGCAAAGAATCCAATCAGAAATTAAGATAAATAATCCTGAATTTGTATAAAGAATTCCTTTACTGTCGAGGTCGTAGGTCGAGGTGTATATCAAGATCGGTATTTAATATGGAAAATAATCCAAATTGATGGTTCATACTAATCGTTGGAAAATGCTGATTATTCATGTTTTAATTTAAATATGTATGTTACATAATATATACAAATGCATTAATGTTGAATTTGCGTAAAAATACCAGAAATTCTCGTGTTTAATTTATTAAAGGTTTCTAAATTACTGTTAGTTACAATCAATAAGTTAAAAACAATTAAAAATTGTGCAATGACCACAAGCTTAAATTGTACTTTTATCAAAAATAGATTTCATTTTGGTAACATCTTTTCATAGAATCAACCAAAATCTCTCGGGGGAAAGCTCTGAGGGGATAGTAAAAACTAATTTAGTTATTATCATCGAATAAGAACTGTAAATAAATACTATTACTGATAACATGTCTATTTTTTAAATAATTAAATGTATACTTAATAAACCATGTTTTTTTTAAATATTTCTACATGAACGGAGTAATGATTAATAATAATAGTATATTATGTAAGTAACCCATTACTCATAAGGTAAAAAAGTTTTTTTACGCACCTGGTTTGTAAATGGCAACAATCGCACTATTGACATTCCATGCACGTAATGAGATTTCATAACATACACGTGCGTTGAGATAAGAAAACTCTAATTTCTTTGTTTAATCATATTGCAATCCAATTTTCATCTTTGTTTTACTTTATTTGGTCTATTTACATACTTTTGGTACATCTAAAAATATAAAATAGCTTTTACTAACGAAGTAAACCATCTATATCTCAAATGTGACTAACGGAAAACCAAATGAAAAACCCAAAGTCTATGTCACAGAATTTTATTGTTGATGGAAAAACAATACTCGCGACTAGTTTCGGCCTAACATTGAGGCCATCATCAGGCTATAAAAAAGGTTATTTTAGTGTTACAAATGAAGAAAGAGAACAATATGCCTACCTTGTGTAAAGATTAATAAATAAAAATAAGTATAAGGACCACAATTAAAACATAAAAAATAAAATATAAAATTACAAACATTTACAAACGAACTAACAGATAAAAAATAAACAATAAATATAAGAACATATAAGATGAAATGTATAAAATTTATGGTATAAAATTAACTTTTTATATGTTTAAAAAAGATGGGGGGGCGAGTTCAACATAGACATATAGATTGAGAAAGCATAACTGTAGTCCGACAAAACAGAGGACAAGAAGAATAAGTCACAAGAAGAAGAACAAAAGGTTTGTGAGGTTATGTTGACAATAACAATTAAGATCAATTTAAAATGCTGATAAACAACCTAGTAAAATGTAAGAAGCTAATTAGTCACATTAGAAAGAAAGAAAACCAGTTATTGAAGAAAGTGGACAACAGAAAACAAACAAAGGAAATATGGAAGACAGAGTAAAATATGTTACAAGCAAATACCATTAAAAGGGAAGACTAAGAAATATGTAAGGGTCCTTTGGTCTCAGCTGCTCATTCAAACATACTACTGTACTGTCTCTTGATGCTTCATTGATCTCTAAAATTTCAAGCAAATTCATCCTGGGACCTTTAAAACATTTATGTAACCTCGAAACGTTGGAATTAGAAAAAGTGTGATTTTCAGCAATGATATGGTTGGCAAAGGCAGATGGTGAATTAGGTGGGTCAAAGTCTTTGTAATTTTTAACGTCCTGACTGATTAATATACACAGCATTACAGTCATCGCAGTGTAACTTATATATTCCAGGAGTATGTAAAAAAGAAACAGAGTCTTTAGTGTTGACCAAGAAGGATCTCAAGTTATTGTTAGTTTTAAAACCAAATTCAATATCATATTTCCTAAGAATGTTCCCAAATTTGTAAGAAATACGGCCAAAGAAATGCAAAAACCAGCAAAGTTAGATTCAGTATGAGAGGAAAAACCAAGTTAAGAAGAGACATTAGCAAACCTATTAAAAAACCTGTTGTATAACTTATTGATAAGAGACATAGGGAAACCATTATTGATAGCAATTTGTTTGATAAAATTTATTTCATTATTAAAAGCAGAGGAAGATAGGGGAATGTCAAAAACTCTGTGAAACAAGCTATTGAAGGCAGCCATCTTATGGGAGAATGGATGGTTAGAATTATAATTAATAACCATGTCAGTAGTGATTCCCATAAATTTCAAATTCAAGCCTATGTGACACCATATTATTCATAATGATCAAAAGATCAAGATATGGGATTCTATTATCCAGTCCTTAAAACACAATAGAAAAAAGAAAATATTAATATATTTATCGACGTTCGTTATTTTTGATATTTGCATTTAGTGCCAAGATAGCTGGCCTGTAGTTGGTAAACTTCTTCTTCTTTCAGCAGTCTTTTGTAGTCCATGGGTCTTTGTCATATGCTATCTGATACCAAGCTTTTCTCTAGAAAGGTTGGTAAAGTTGGCAAAGTAGTTTATGAAATTTTTATGTCCAACTTCTTCACTTTCTGCAATTTTTTTAACGTACGTTTGGTCATTGCTCCAGTCTCAATAAATATTTGCATAATTTTGTGCACTGCAGTGCAGCAAATTCGGCGATCTGAATGTCTCTGATTAAATAATTCTGTTACTTATCGTTCACTTATATCATTTTAACCACAACAAACATACAATTTTAACTTTATCTTGAATAGCTAGTGTGGCCATTGTCAATTACAGGTAATTATTTAGAACAATTAGTACTTACTATTTCATCCAAATGTTACTGACTGTTATAAATGTTAAGATCAAATCCTACTTGCGATTTTGTTTGAATTTTGTAAAATAAGCTTAGATAAATGTGGACATAATAAAGCTATGGACATTACGAAAATTTAGTTGCAAATTTAAAATTAAATTATTATCAGTTTGATCAAAATATATTGTTAGTTATTTAAGAGTCTTCAATTGAACGTAACTTCCAAGTTTATTTAAAAAATTATGTTTTAAATTACAATGACGGCCGTTTCGCTGATCAGCATGGTCAGATTGACATTTAAGTTACATTTTGTTTGTTTGTAGCTAGGTACTTGATGTTGATTAAGTAGTGTTAAGACTAGACCAATTATGAAAGTAATAAGACATAACAATATTAAAGCCTAGATGTTAATAGCCCTAAGGGATTATCCTGGATGTACTTCCCTCTAAGATCAGTATAACTATGCATATATAAGACGTAATTGTAAAACACAAATATATTAAGTTTTTGTACAAATCAGCATGATATAGTTTTTTCCTGGTTTTTCTATATGAAGTGCAATGAATATTATGATTTAATGATTATTTATTGACTTATTTATTTATACATTTAATTGATTAATATATTTGATATTATTATTTAAATGTAATATAGCAATAAGATCTTCTTTTTCTCGGGGGTGTTTGGTTATGCAAGTTTCTAGTTGGATTATTATTATTTGAATAAAATTTGATTAAATTATAATTACAAATTTATTATAATAAAATTAAATAAAAACAGTAATCTATTGAATGGCTGATAAAATAATAAGTAGGAAATTAATAAAAAAGAAAGGCCTTTTATTAACTATAAAAGAACTTACTTGATGTTAAAATTGGGCTAAATTAATTATTGTTATTTATGTAATGGTACATTAGTTTTTATTGAAATACACTAATTATTGAGTATCAAGTAAATTCTTTTGTTTAAAATTATGTAGGTAACTTAACTAACTACTACAAAAATTTTCAAAAAGTTTACAATTTTATCTGACCTTGATGTAGAGTCCTGCTTCCTGATTGGTGAAAAAAAATCTGTAGTCGCTCTATGAAAAACGGAAACGAACGAAGTGATAGTGCAATTTCCGACTTTGGTAAAATGTCGTGCTGTTAGACGTTTGGTTTCTTGTGTAATATTGTTTTTTGTTTGATCCTCCAAATTGATATAGTTTGGTGTTTGTTGGATTATAGTTCCTTTAATTGTATTATAATTAGTATGTACACTTATAAGTAATTTCTTTCTTTTTTATGCGTCGAAAATGTTTTTTTAATTACAGTTTTGATTAGTTTTTACTGTCACTTTAGTACTTTGTTATACTCCTTGATTACTTTAATTTGTATTCTTAATGTCACTATTTAACACTTAATTTTAACTACTTTAAAAACTGTTTGTTGACTTTTCACACTAATTCATCTTCTATGTTCGACTTTCAATAATCTACTATCTCCTAACGACCTCTGCTCAAGTCTTTTTATAGGTTTCTAACCTTCTAGAAACTTCGTTATTGTTCTATGGATTAGTCATTTCTAGGAAAATATGTGTATCTTTTTCTTTGCTATGTATAACTAGACATACTCACTTCGTCTACTGTCGATCATTCCAGAACAAAAATAAATGTGTCTCTTTTTTACACATTCGCGAAGTTTCTAGTAGGTTTAAATAAAATGTTTATGTACAAAATATAATAGATACATTACATAATAAAAAATAATTTCTAACTTAAAATTCTCTTACAAATACATAAAATTTATAATGACATAATATAAAATAATAAAATTTATTTGATTAAGGTAATATTAAACAACTTTTGTTGATATTATGCTCATTATACTATTATAGAATATTTAATTATTATTATTCTCAGTAAATTAATTTATTGTATATAAACTATTAAACGTGTAGTAAACAACTAATTTACCATACTAATGTACAAATTCCTTGTACCATATATATTGTTTTATCTCATTTCAATACTTGGTTTAAATACTAGATATGTACCTACTTCAAAAAAACATTTACCTTTTAAAACAGAATAAAACTTTTATCCAGCAAGTTGAAGATATGTTTTTATGTGAATTATTTCACCAACAAAGTTAATATATTAAGTAAAATATTAGGATTAAAAAACTGTTTATTTTATATTCTTAATATGACTTCTACAAAGTAGGTAAGGGTTAGTACAATAAATTTCTTTAATATTTTGATTGATTTCGTCAAGCAGTTTATTTTTGCGGTTAATGGAATGGAAATTTTGATAAATTGAAATCTGTTTCAGTTCGTTTAAATTTTACAATGCAACACAATTGGCAGGTCTTATCGAGGCATTGTTTATTTGCAATTTATAGTAAGAGTATTACACATTGTACTTTATTTAAGTCATAACAAAGAATTTGTAATAAATCATCCTTAACTAAAAAGAAACAAGTTATTTTGTCTGGTTTTTGATCAAATAAAATGTTTCTGTTTTATATTAAACGTGAGAACCCTTTTAAGCGGCATCCTGTAAGGTGAAACTTAAAAAGCCCTTAATTGTTTCGGTTCATTTCCTTATTTGTGCTATAATTTACAAACACAATGCCTTTATTCTTTACTAAATACGCTTGAAACCTTGGATAAAGGAAGTATTATGGAACATGACCGGTGTTAATCCGGATCCATCTATCGTTAAAAATCGAAAAAAGAGATCATTTTAGTTATTTTATCGGTAAACACCAAAGTCTGACTGGGGGTAGTAATTTCCTATACAAACAATTTTAATGTGCTTTAAAATTTGATTTGATTTTTCTTTAAACTTTCCCTTATTTTGGTATGTTTTACTCTTAGACAAGGAAAGATATATGGACAACCGACAAAAATTTGAAGCAAATGTTCACCAAACAATAAACACCAGTGGCGTATCTATGAGAAGGTCTTATGGCATAATTCTGTTTAATATTGTTACGAATATTATAAAACCTACCCGACTTTATTATATTTCTTTTAAACAGCTGAATTAGCAGACAAATTTAATTTAACTGTATTTTTATTTGTGTCTTTTTTATCTTAAAATAATATGTTGACATCTATTAATTAGGTAATTAATGACAACGTCAAAATTTTTAAACATAAATTACAAAAAATGCCACCTTAAACTGGCATTCCGTTGAACTCCTACATTAGGACCATTGGAGGGACCTTCATGGCTCAACAAAGATAAAAGATCAAAGAAGAAATTTTAAATCAAGAGAAAAATACTTCGATTTCTTTATTACTGACACAGGACAAGTTTTCAATATTTTAAATTTATTTATAAAATTTATTTTAATTGTTAAAAATTAGGATTAACTAGTTTAGATATTGCATGGAAATATAATTAATTAAAATCAAATAACCACCTTTATCAGAAATTCACATCAAAACGAAAAAAAAATTGATATAAAAAATATGCATTTTCTCTCCAATAACTTGGTTTTAATAGAACAATGACCACCATCGAAAAATGTTCCTAAGTATAAAATTTAAGGTTTTGTCAAGAAATCTGTATTAGTTCTTTATATTTTTTCAAATTTGAGTAGATTAATAACAACCTCAAAAAACACAAATTATCAACTTCACAAAAAAGACAACATTGGCCGGTCTAAAACCACTAACACTGGGGGAAACAGTGATTCCAGTTGTCAAAGAAATAAAATACCTAGGAGTATTCCTAGATCAAAGACTCTCATGGAACACACACATACAAAAAACCACGCAGAAAGCTATATTGTCATTGGGCAGATGTAGACGAATGTGTGGAAAAAATTGGGGGCTTAACCCCAAAATGACCATATGGTTATATACAAGGGTTATTAGACCCATAATAACCTACGGGTCAGTGGTATGGTGGACAAAGACACAGCAAACAGGAGCAGTAAGGCTATTAAGTAACATACAAAGGTTAGCTTGCCTGTGCATTACGGGGGCCATAAAAACTACTCCTTTAGCTGCACTGGAAGTCTTGTTAAACATTCCACCACTACACATATATATAAAGGGCAAAGCGAGAGCAGCCATGCACAGATTAATACATAATCAGCAGCACATAAGCCAATCACATGGGGCTGATAATGGTAAGCTAATCGAGGAACTAAAAGCGAATAACATTTTGGGGCAACCCATTGACGCAACAGTCACGAGATATAGCTTTGCCAATAAATTTAAAATAGTTATACCAGGTAGGGAAGACTGGGAAAAAGGTGTACCCGTAGAGACGGAGTCAACCTGGTACACGGACGGCTCAAAGACGCCGTATGGCGTGGGAGCCGGCGTAGTCGGAAGGAAACAAGGGATAACATTCCCAGTAAGTCTATCCCAAAATGCCACGATTTTTAAAGCAGAAATTACGGCAATTCACTACTGTGTAGAAAAAATTAAAAGGCTGGATAGGACGTACCGTTCAATAGCCATTTTCACAGACAGTCAGGCGGTGCTAAGGGCACTAGATTCTGTAGAGGTCAATTCTAGGCTAGTATGGGACTGTGTGCATGCTCTGAATACTCTGGGGGATCGTAGCAAGGTTACGGTAGCTTGGGTACCAGGGCATAGGGGTCTAAAAGGCAATGAAAAGGCAGATGAAATGGCTAAACTAGGCTCATAAATGCCTTTTATTGGACCGGAACCTTTCTGCGGCATTGCAAAAAATATAATAAAAACGGCCATGAAAACATGGGTGGCACAAAAATCACGGGAAGGGTGGTGGAATTCACCAGGACAAAGGCAAGCGAAACAGTTCATAATGGAACATTCGCAAAAGTTTACGTCAGAATTATTGAGTAAAGACAGGAAAACGGTCAAAACTGTAGTAAGTCTATTGACGGGGCACTGTAAGCTAAACAGGCATCTTAAGCTGATGGGGTTGACAAAGACGGATCTGTGCAGATTCTGTCACCTAAAAGAGGAAACACCAGAGCACATCTTATGTCAGTGCGACGGACTGGTAAATATGCGGTTCCTGACTTTAGGAGAAGAATATCCATTGGCAAGGGACTACATGAAGGTTACAGTCTCAAAGCTTATAGACTTCGTTAAGAGAGTCGGACTGGGGGATGTAATCTAGTTTTTCGAGGACCACAATAGATCTGAAAAGGTCGCAGTCTAATAGTCCTAAACATTTTCCACAGTAAAATTTGTATATTCCACTATTGTTTTCGTTATGTTTTTTGAAAATTGTTGATGTAACTAAAATTAACATAATTATTAAGTAAAGTAACTAGCGCCCATGTCCATTCAAAAATAATACAAATAATGAAACCATCACAAGTGTATTTGTCTACTGCCATCTTTTAGCATTGTTTAAACTCAAATTAATCCAATAAACATTTGTCAATCTCGCAAGCTCAGTATTTTTTAGATTAACCTACAAATTATGTTAATTTACTGTCGCTAAAGTGTAGAAGATTTAGTGATTACAAAAAAAATTTAAAATTATAGTGAGAGTTAGTAAGAAATCATTAAAAACCCGCCTGTGCAAATTGTTATTAATCGAAATTACAGTGTACTCTTTAAAATAATGACGGACACAATTGATATTTTAAAGAGTCTAATCAATCTCAATCTAGAGATAATATGCGAGTGTTTAAAAGTTCAACTTGCAGTTTTTTGTATTATTAAATGAGATTTTACGTTGATTTAGGTATAGATGAGATTTACATTTAATTTGGGGTTTGGTTAAAAACTTACTAGATTGAAATATATTTTTTTAATATTAAATATTTATTATAAAATAATATATTTAATGGATAATAATATAGTGACATTAAATTAATCATTTTATAATAATGAAAGCTACTAATTTGAATGCAAGCCCTGAAAATGTTTATATATCTAATTATTTTTAATGAAACAAACAATGATTACAAATATTAAATGTTTATTGAACATATTTTATTATTACTTTGAAAGTAACCACCTTATTACGTTAAACATTATTTAAGCTACCAATAAATGCTTTAAATTGATTCAATAAATTAACATTTAACAATTTATGATTCTATCTTAATACTAAATAACAACAATAATAGAAGAGATGACAGTTTTTAAACTTTTTTTCATACCAAGAATATTGATTAATGCCAGCTATCTTATTTGAAATTTAAAAAATATTTCATAACGTTACGAACAAAGTATACCTTTGTTTGCATGTTTATAATTTACATTTTTACAAACTTTCGTTTTTTATATTGTCAACAATTTATCAATTGTTTGTAGTTGATCTTTGAACTTATTACATAAACATTCTTGTTTATTGTTTAACTTACTGAAATTTGGATAAAATCTAGATTATTGATTTATTACAGAAAGTAGAGAGGAATGTTTAAAACAAAATCGGAATACTATTTATTAAATTTGTTGATGTTTTACGTTACAGTATCTTTTTTTCATATTTTTCTTATAAAACAAGGTATTCAGATATAGTGTGACTACTATCGTTGAGTGATAAATATAACAAGAGACGCAACTTCGTAAGCGATTTTGTGCTGCAAAACGATGTTGGCGGAAAGATGTCGCCACCCGTTCATTTTCTCTAGGAATTAGTAGTCTTATACTAACCGTAGGAGAGTAAACAACTGGAGACGGAATTTTTAGATTGTAACTTTCTCGATTATTTTCCATTAAGTTTGTAGTTAATCTGGACATATTTTTTAAATATCATGTATAGGTATTATATTAATTAATGAATATGTTTATATTAGAATCCATATTTAAATTGTTTTCAAATTTGAATAGACCATAATAAATGTGTTTTGAATATTTTTATAAAAATAATGATTTAGAGATCCTGCAGATGGGAATATAAAAAATTTCAAAAGACCAAAACTAATAAAAATCATATGAAAATTAGGACATTGGAAAACTAACAATAGTTTTCTGTTTATTTTTACTATTGTATATTTAACCAAATTAATGGTTTTTACCATTACTTCGAGGAAAATTTTTTAATCAATTATTTCTTTTGCTGTTATTATTTAAATAATTTATTTAATAATTTATGGCATATACGCCAATTATACTTTAGGTCTTTGGGGGGTGCTATGCGAATAAGATCATTTATTATCAACGAATAAAATGCACAAGGCTTTTCTACCCACGTACAACTTCTAATACTACTTAATGATTATCTTCTTAAAAAGTCATCCAATGTTAGTTGTTTATATTTGTTCGCCACTTTTTTTTTGTGTTAAATTTGTTTATTCAACTTATTTGTTTATAATTTATACCGTTCTCTTGTTCATGTACCTTGTATAAAAGAACAATAAATCGATCTATCTATCTATCTACTTTAGGTCTTTGATATTAACTATTAATTAATTAACAATTTTAGCTTTTAATAAAAGCCCTAACTCTATTATTTATTTAATTTTTGACTACTGTTGATAAAAAAAGATCGAAAAATAGTATTATATAAATAATAAATAAATTATTAGGTTTCTATTTTTTGTAGTTTATCTTAAAACTCAAATAAAGGCTTATTTGAAAAATATAAGTATTAAGGCAAAGAAATATTAAGTTATTTAAAAAATAGAAAAAAACTCTGTTTGTTTCATCATAAAATTAAGTATTAAAAGAAGTATACGAAAAAAATTATTTATAGCAAATTGTTTTTTAAATAAAAAATGAGAAAAATATTTTATAATTCGAAAGAACAGTAGAATTTATGATTTTTAGAGCAAAAATGATATGTAAATTTTATTATTATTTTTTAGCAACTGATAAGTTTTTTTTAAAAAACTGTTTTTTCACTAAAAATTATAAATTGTATCAACCAATAAATAACGAAAAAATATTTTTAATTAGTTTATAAAGAATCCATCTGTTTATAATATTTTATTAAACAATGCTGTTAAAAAATTGAAAATAAAAATTTTTATGTAGCATTTAAAAGTAAAAAAAAATATTGATAATTATTTTTTTAATCTTAAATTTTGACGTTTTTTCAATTGTGAATAAAAAACCAGAAAATGCAAATTTTTAAATTTTTCCAACGGGTATCGATTTGTTAGCCTATTTAGAATAACTTGATAAAGTAAAACAAACTCTTACAGCCTTACTAATAAACGGAGTATAAATATTTATACCGAGAATAAATATTTTATACCGAGAATAAATTCGGAATATGCAAAATGTCTACCAATAAATATGGAATAACTTATACTTGGAATAAAAACTCGGTATAAAGTTATACATACCCTAAGCCTTGTTTAAGTGCAGAATAACCTATAAATATGTTTGAGGTGTAGAAGCTGTTGAGTTGAGTTTGAGAATAAATATGGGCATAGATATGGAAAATACAAGAAATAGAAAAGCTTTTAAAGAAATAATAGACCCATTTACAATATATTCTGACAAATAGTAAAATATAGATTTTCAAAACAAGGAGTTAGGCAGTGGCGGATCACCGCACAGGCGCATGAGGCGCTCGCCTCGGGCCTCGCCTCGGGCCTCGCTTCAGGGGGGCCTCAGAATTGATAAAACTAATAGGTTTTGATAATAATATAATTTAAAATTAAACATAAAAACTAAAAAAAAGGCGTTGATTTTTTATTATTATACCTTTTTTTACTGTTATATCTTGTATTATATGTTTTAATGCCAACAATAAAAAAATACAATTTTCCATCCCTTCCATCCCTTTCTTGGCACGGCCAATGGGGGGGGCCTCCAAATGAAGTTGCGCCTGGGGCCTCGGAGAGCCATGATCCGCCACTGGAGTTAGGCTTTTAAATGAACTAATAAGGAATTCTTTAAATACGTACAGACGAAGAGGCGGTTTATCCTCCACTTTATAGATACTGGCAACTTTAAGATATTGGGGTCGGAACCAAGTAGAGAATCAAGTAAAGATTGATTTGTCTGCATTCTTTACATAATATGAACTGATGTCACAATTTTTCCAAACAAATCCAGGTATTAAAAGAGATTTTTAATTTATGTTTTGCCAGAAATAAGTAAAAAGTGATCAGTTAAAGACATTTTATAATAAAATCTGCAAGGTAAGGTAAATTTCGACCAATTCCACAAAATTAGAACTTTTCTCAAATCAATATTTTGGAATAAAGAGGGAATAGTTATACTGAATTTATTCCGAGTTTATTTGTAAACAATTTATACCAACCTTATGCTTAGGATAACTATTCTAAGTTTAAATAAGGAATAACGTAAGAATAAGAGATTTTTATTAGTAACAGCGTTAGGCTTTAGTTCCATAATAATCTCGGCAATGCATTTGTTTTATCACATTATTTTAAAAATACCGTTAGAAGACAAAAAAAAAAGTTTGTGTAGAATCTAATATTTAAAAATAAATACTTTTGGAGATATGGCAAAAAATGTATTGAGAATTATTTTTTTAACTTTAAATTTTGGAGTATTTTTAATTGTTGATTAAAAATTGGAAAATAAGGCAAATTTTTAAATTTTTCCAACTGTTAGCGTATTTAAAATAATTGGACGAAGTTAAACAAATCCTAAGGCTTTAGTTCAATATTTAAATATTTATAGCGATTTTTTTGTTAACATTTACTGCAAAATACAAAAAAATATTATAAACATCTTATTTCATATGACTCATCGCTTCGCGATTCGTTTTTTAAACTTTAAACAAACAGAAAGCCATATGAAATGCGTTGTTTAATATACTATTTCTAGTTTCTGCGTCAGGGTGTGGCAATGCACATAAAAGTCAGACTATCCGTTTTTTATTTTTTAATATTTCGAAAATCTTGAATATTTTTCGAGATATTCAAAAAACTAAACCCCAACTTTTTTTTACTTTATTGTTGACAACTATGGCTATTTATTTTTACTCCACGCTACAATTAAATAAATTATAAGTTTAATTTTTCTCTAAAAATAACCTTTGGAATAAGAAAGCTATACCTACTATGATGTCTTGGGATGATGGCGGCTCTCTAATTTTTTTTCTAGTTTAACTAACCAAATTAGAATATCAGATATGTTTGGGTTTATGTTATATAACAAATAAAGATATAAGATAATAATAAACTTAAAAGATTAAAAAAAAATAAACAAAAATCAGGTCTCTCAAAACTTACCTTTTTACCAATTCGACTAAAATAAGACAACTGTGTTAAGTAAAAAGTAATTTAGGATTTCATAACACTAAATTCCAACAAAACACCTTGCACATATCACAGTTGGATAATGATATATGTTATATAAAAACCAATGCAAATTGTGAAAATATATATTATAAAATTATTTTTTTTTACTTCTGGTAAATTATAAATATAGACTATTATATATTTAAAATCAAAATACTAAACACAATAAATTTTGACGTTATAAGTAAACGAGAAATAAGGTTAGGTTATGTTAAGTGAAGTTTGTGTTTGGATTCGGAAAAAAGCGCCACCAAAACTGTTGAACTAAATTAACAGGATGGTGCAATGTTCAAATTTTGCGTGCAACAAATCTCAAAAATTAATCCTTTTTAATTTCATATTTTGCTAGTCGCATTCTCTATGCTTTCTTTAGGAGTTAAGCTTCTGGCGTTAAAATTCGTGACCACAAATTGTCAAACTTTTTAAAAACATATCATCACTTAAAGGCCAATATCTCTTTTGTTACAAAATAAAACTCAACTAAAAAACCTTATCTCCTAGAGAAAAATAAATAACTGAACGGTTGAACTAAACTTCCACTATTTATTTCGCAAAATACGTTTTAAAATGCAATTACAGCTGTTTCGCTAAAAACTAGCATCGTCAGATTGACTTTCACAAAGTAAAGGTTACCACAATCAATTCCTAGAGAAAAGTCTAAACTATATCCTGTTAAATTGTGAATATGATTGAAATTTTGGGTACAATTCAGACTTTCCACCCATTTTTAGCTGTCACATTTTGGACGGCCCTCTTAATCATTACACATGAAATAAAAATCTTTTACACTAAAATAAACAAAAATAGAATAGAATAAGTTAGATTAGATAAACGAAAAACTGCAAAAACCGCGGAACGTTTAAGCCACGCCTTTGTAGTAAAATATGATTGGTGAAATTTTATATTCCAAACTTTTTTATTCTGTCTTGTTACTTTTGTTTCTTATTCTTTAAGTCTTAAATCTTCTATTCTATAAATTTTTCAACTGTATCAACGCTTTTAGTTCAAAACTGTAGAAGCTGCACACGAAATACCCGGTGTTTAACGGTACAATGTGTTGTTCTTTTCATAAAATTGATTTCCTCTGTTTTTATAGTAAAATATTTTATTACATTAAAACTGTTACGTAAAGCTCTATAAAAATTTAACCATCTACAAGAACAGTTATCATCGGGGGTCTCTTTTAGATGTCGCCGGCCGCGTTTATTTATTTTCATGAATGTCCGACCTTGACTAATTAGACGGTAACGTGCAAACGTTGCATGAAGTGTTGATGACGCTGCGCTCCTGCCCAGGCTGACCGAAGACCGTTCAACTGCTCGTCCTTTGCCTTCCTTTTTTGCACTTTTTTCTTGAATCGCTTTGATTTAATTCCATTCTACGCATTTATAACGTAAATTCAATAAAAATAAAAAGGAGAACTTTTATACAGTGAACGGCTAAATTATGGAATATTGTCATTATTTCGAGAACCGTCCAGTTTTGAGGATAATCCCGAAACAGGTCGATTTTTGTTATAAAATACCCATCTTATAACGTACATGGAGTAAGGATGACGTCACCGGTGTGGGTGTAGTGACGTAATCGTTAATTTTTTTAAATAGAAATCGGTATAATGCGACACCTCATTTGAAGGAGAATTTAATTCTCTATTTAACGACATTACATTTGTAACTAAATTATTTTTTTAAGGGTACAAAAACATTTCTTTTTTATTTAAATTCAACCAAATTACAACTACTAATTTAATTCATAACGTCCTTTTTAAAGTAACCAAATTATGCATATTATTTATTTTAAATTAAATGTTTCAAATGCCATCCATCGGTTCCTGCCATGACTTTCTGAAATAAATACTTAAAAAAGCAAAAATAAGTAAAAATAATAATGGACACAAAAAGTTATCTCATAAACACTGAAACTTTTTGTCAAATGTTAAATCAAGCAAGTGATATTGGCATAGTTACTCTAATATTTATTGTCGTAAATATTTTTTGATTTTGTGAATTGTCATCAGTTGTCAATTGTAATTTTTACTTTTGAATACTAAATTATGGCTCACCTAAATGAAACACAACGCATAGAAATATTAATTCTTAGCGGATGTGGAGAAGAACACAGAACGAGGTATGCAATTTATTCAACGCAAAACATCCATACAGACCCATCAGCCAATCAACAGTAAGTAAAATATTCCGAAAATTTGGAGAAACTGGGCACGTTAAACATATTCCAAACGCTGGGCGTCTTAAAATTGAAGACAATGTGAAACTTGATGTTTTATTAAATGTCCATGAAAATCCTCACAGTAGTTCAAATGGGTGAATATGCTGGAGTTTCCCAACGATCGGTATTACGTATTTTAAAAAAAGAAAAATACCATCCCTACAAAATTCAACTACACCAGGAATTAAAGGACGACGATCCCTATCGCCGGCTTCAATTTTCTGAAATTATGCAGGATTTATGTATCAGCATTCCACGTTTCATCAATCAAATCCTCTTTTCCGATGAAGCCACATTTTTTTTACATGGTACCGTGAATCGTCAAAATTGCAGGTATTGGAGTCAAAAAAACCCGACCTGTTTCGGGATTACCCTCAAAACTCGACGGTTCTCGAAATAATGACAATATTCCATAATTTAGCCATTCACTGTATATGTTTGTCTCAAGAAAGCACTAGTTATCTATTTATTAAGTAAAAAAAGAATAGATTATATTATATTTTTAGTTAACAAACACAAAAGGAGTTTGGATATCTTGGATACTGAATCGCACATAGGAGAAAAAGAAAAAACAGTTATTATAAATCTTTAACCATTATTTTTGGTATCAATCTTCCAAAAAATGTTAAAACTAATATTACTAACTAGTTATAAAGAAGACCAACTTTATAAACTTATAGGTAACAATCTGACTATGAGACGATTTTTGAAACAGGCATCGACTAAAAAGTGAAGTATTTGAATAAACTACACTACTGCTCAACAATTAAAGTGGACATTTTTTAAATTTCACAAAATTGCGTACAAAAATAATATTTTAAATATACGTTTCATGCTATCAGTAAACTCTTTTTATAGCAAATTTTTTTTGGTCGTTTTACTCGCGTATAAGTGCTTGCAGTGACTTGTTACTGTAGTCGATAAATCTTTTTACCTGAAAAAAATTGCGCTACGGCGATTAGAAACAGTGCAACTCGATCAAGTAGAACGTTGGATACACGAAGGCTTATGTCAAGAAGAAGATGCTACATGGCTAAATTTGTCCTAAAATGATGTCAGTCGTGCATGGAATCGATATTTGGAAACTGGGTCTGCAGCGTACAGGCATGGAGGAGGACGGGAACGAGCTACAACTCCTGCTCAAGACCGCTTTATAGCTGTAACTGCAAGAAGAAATTAAACATTTACGGCTTCGAGAATTAACAGCTTCTTTAGGCATGCTACCGGAAGAGTGATATCTAGTCAAACTGTTAGAAAAAGTTTGCATGCATGTAATTTAAGAGTCAGAAGGCATAGTTCACATCCACAGTTAACTGCGGATCAGCGTGCATGCAGATATCGGTGGGCAAGAAAACTGGAGGTACTGTATGTTTACAGATGAGTCCAGATCCTGGCTGAACATGTGTGATGGTCGAATATTGCTGTGGACAGAAAGAACACAGCGATACAATGAACGTTTGATGGTGCCAACCACTCTTTTTGTTGGTGGCTTAGTTTGCGTGTGGGGAGGCATATGTTATGATGGCCGAACTGATTTCGTGGTGTTAATGAATATGACAATGGCTGTAAGATATAGGGGCATGGTTATAGAGCCAATAATTGTATCATTTTATGGTGCATTAGGCGAACAATTTGTCTTTATCGACGATTATGCGCGCCCGCACCGTACGGGAATTGTAAATGATCGCATTGAATATGAAGGTTTTATAAGAATGAACTGGTCACCATGTTCACCCGATATTTATTTGCATAGAGCATCCTACGCCGAAATGTCTAGACAATTAAACCGACTCAAACAGCCCCCATAACCCTAGAACGGCTCACCAATGCCTTGCAGAGAATATGGGACAACATACCTCAGCAATTTATTAATAATTTAATAAGGGCCATGCCAAATAGAGTGACAGCACTAAGACAAGCAAGGGCTGGACCCACACGATATTAATTTTCGTGAAAGGACTTTATGACCGGCCCAGTAAATGATTTTACATTTTTAAATTTTTTCTGTTTTACTGTAAATGCTTTTTTTCACGAAAAATTTGTTTATTGTTTTTGGTATATTGTAAGGTTAACTTTTTTTATCGAATTTTGATTTGTTATTAACCAATGACAGAACAAAATTAGAGATTTATTTTGAGCAATGTAGTAACATTTGGATGGTAGAAAAGTTAAACTTTTCTCACGATTGTGAAAGGCGAGTGCCACAAACACACGAGTAAGAAAAGTGTCTTTTCCACCGTGTTGCACACCATACTTTTTCTACGGCTGCATATTAATAATAAAAATAAAGAAGTGAATTCATAACATTTTATTATTATTATTATTCGACACAGTGCGAGTCCTTCTTAAGGACACGCACATCCTTTTAAGGATGCTGATAGATTCGGATAGGAAGGAGCTAATACACCTTAGTTTGCAGTACAATGCGTAGCAAACAGCTGAAATTCCTATAAGGAGTTGATCTCCCTCTTAAATTAGGAACATGCTCTCTAGAATGCTCATCAACTTCCCTATTGGTTTAGAATAAGATAGGTATAAAAGATCTTCGAAGGTTGAAGAGCAGAGTTTTCTTACTAACTTATACCACCTAAGACTTTATAATATAATCTATAGAACAAAAATATGCCTGTCGTCTCTTCACCAGTTGCTTACGAGTAAAATCTTGTAACTGTAATTTAAGAGTGTATAATACCATCATTCAAACTGTCTTATTGTAAAGGTAAAACACAATTTTTTAAAGTTTTGTTTAACAATATTTGTATGTAATATTTATTGGTTTGATCATCGCATCCTATACACAAAAACAATTGAATAATTTAGGCTGCTCCACCACTGTTGGTGAATATAACGGCCAAAGTAAACCGGTCGGCGGAGGAGCGAAATGAAGACATACGCTCGTTGCATCAGGACTTTTCTACTATGGACAAGCCATGTGTGTATGACAACTCGACTTATTTTTAACAATACAGTTGCTTTGATGTAGAAAATACATTGGATATTTTTTTCTTTTGGTCGCGGAGTCCTTCAAAGGACGAAGACGGCTATGTTTGTGGTCATTGAATTTCAAAGTTAAAAACCTGTGCGAAATTGCTAAACTACACGCTTCAATTGTAGCAATTACCGATGAATTGAATAAGAATTTAATAGTGCAAGTCTTTTCATCGTTTATTTTTTTAATTTTCAGTTTAGATTCATCAAATGGTAGAGAACAAACATTTACAATTATAATTTAATTTCCTTATGTGGTAATGCATTTGTTATTGAATTATTGCTTAAAAATTTTCATAGTATATAAAATTTATGTTCTATACATAGATTTAGATACAAGTATTTAATTCAATCCCTTTAATGTTCTATAAATATCAATTTATATTGAGACATATATAAATAAGCTAAATAGCTAATTACCAATAGCTTATCTCATACTATATAATCTGATATTTTATATAAA
Source organism: Ophraella communa (assembly GCA_035357415.1). Taxonomy (NCBI): domain Eukaryota; kingdom Metazoa; phylum Arthropoda; class Insecta; order Coleoptera; family Chrysomelidae; genus Ophraella; species Ophraella communa. The sequence continues at coordinate 29,921,374 of CM068991.1, read as the reverse complement.
GAAGTATACTTTGTAAACAAAAAGTATACGTCCACTACAGAGTATCGGTTAGCATAAAAGACATAATAGATATAATATAATTAAATTTATTGTACTAACTCTTACTTTTTGGAAGTCCATCTTATTAAGAATAATAAAACACTCTTCGTTTCAACGTAACTTCCAAGTTTATTTGAAAAAATATGTTTTAAATTACAATGACAGCCGTTTCGCTAAGAAGCATCGTCAGATTGACATTTAAAGTGAATGATTTCATGTCAAGTAATGTCAAAATTCTAAAAAAAGATCCCACTCAAAAATTTTTTAATCAAATAAGAGAACATGTAAATGATTCAAATTATCTATTAAATGACTATGATAAAAATACCTAGTAAATATAAATCCTCAATGTCCAGAATTATATGGAACTATTAAATTACATAAAGAGTCAAAACCGATTAGACCTGTAGTTTCGTATGTTAACACTCCTAATACAAAGGTAGCTAAAAAATTAAATACTATTTTCAATAATTATAGATACACATCTAAATATTCAGTACAAAATTCATTAGATTTGATCAAAAAATTGAATAAATGTAATTTACAAAATAATACTAAATTAGTATCGTTTGACGTAACTAATATGTTCTCAAAAATACCTCCTAAAGAATGTATATAGTTCTTGTTAAAAAGCTATTAGATGAAAGAAATATCCATCCAGGTATAATATCAGATATAATTGTATGCATTAGTCAAAAATATATTACTTTTGATAACAAAGTATATATTCAAAATGAGGGTCTTCCAATGGGAAGTCCTATTTCTCCAATTTTAGCAAATATTTTTATGGATAACTTAGAAAACATAATCTTCAATTCTAGTTATAAAAACAATATTGTATTTTGGTATAGATATGTTGATGATGTGTTAGCAGGATTTGTATTTAGCGAATGACAGATAGATATATTTTTTAATTATATAAATACCTTGCATCCTAAAATTAATTTTACTTTGGAAGTTGAAGGAAATAATTCAATTAATTTTCTAGATTTAAGAATTGAAAAAGTTAATAATTCATTAAATGATTCAATGTACAGAAAACCTACACAAACAGATGTAACCATACCATATAATTCAAATCATCCTTGAACGCATAAATTAGCAGCTTATAATTCTATGATACATAGAGCATTTTTAATTCCAATGGACAAAATTAACTTTAATAAAGAAATTAGTATCATAAAACAAATAGCTACGTCTAATGGCTATCCAATTCATTTAATAAATAAATTAATTAATAAAAAATAACAGAAAATGTCACTACAACTAATATTTCCCAAACAAACTAAAGAAATTAAAAGTTATAAAAATATTACATATTGTGGAAATATTTCAACAATAATATCTTCGGCGACATCAGCATTAATATCATTTAAAACACAAGATAATGTTGGTACAAAATTGTTAAATGTAAAAAAAATTACACAAATTAAAAAAATCTAATGTTTACAAAATTAATTGTCCAAAATGTAATGCTGTATATATAGGTCAAACACAAAGAAATTGAAGTAAGATTTAATGAACACTTAAGAGCATATAGAGTAAAACAACCAGATAAGTGAAATTATGCAAAACACCTACTTCAACATCCAACCTCACTCTTACATACCAATGAGATCCAAATACTACACACTTGTGATAAAAAACAAAATTTAGATTTCCTTGAAGAACTTGAAATAAAAAGACATCTAGCAGATCCACAATTTAAAGTTGTTAATGAACAAATAAATCTTGGAAGTTCTCCACTATTAAACTGTTTACTTTGATTGAGTTTACATTTTATACAAAGATAAGACATAATTGTAAAACACAAATATATTAAGTGATTGTAAAGATCAGCATGAGATAATCCCTTAGGGCTATTAACATCTAGGCTTTAATATTGTTATGTCTTATTACTTCCATACTTGGTCTAGCCTTAATAATACCTAAACAACAGGTACCTAGCTACAAACAAACAAAATGTACCTAACCTAAATGTCAATCTGACGATGCTTCTTAGCGAAACTGCCGTCATTGTAATTTAAAACATATTTTTTCAAATAAACTTGAAAGTTACTTTGAAACGAAGAGTTTTTTTATTATTGTTGATATAATATAACCTATTATTTTGAACAATAATATTTTTTTAAGGTTTTATTGACAACATACATAAAGAATAAACTTAATTTTTAAAGTATATCTTAGTTTACGAGTATATATTCGCAATATTATTGTACAATTTATTAAAAGTATATCTCGCCTGCAGGTCGTGGCCGTAAACTTCACTTCGTGAAAAATATGCGAATAAAATACTACACTTTTATCCACGATCACTAAATATTTTTGCTGAAGTTTTATTTTAAAAAAATTGGTTACTTTACATACATATTTTTAGATACACTACTTTATTGTAACAACTGTTTATTTAGGAAGAGTAACTTAAAAAAACTATGCTAAAACTATAATAATTTCAAAAACTCAGCATTGAGACTCACATTGGGTGCCTAAAGAACAAGCCCTGCTGACAGTATTTATGCCGAAGCTAACGAACCACCGCTATCTTTCAGAAGACACCAACTAAGCTTAAGATATGCAGCCAGAGTAGCGGCTAACCCGAATAATTCAGCATACACCTATACCTTTTCCAATCACTTCCATAATCTATTCCTAGCAAACCCAAATCTTCCGCCATCATTTAGTAAAAGAATCAGCGATTTTAGAAAACGTCTTACAAGTGTTACACAAGATGATTTCATGTACCCACCCCCGTAGACCATAAAAATTCCACAATATAACCTAGAGCTTCTGAAATACCCATAAGAGGACACAGTTTCTCAAATCATTACATTGCCTATACCGTGTGTCCCAGACTAATTGATCCAGGTTATATCTCTTAAACGAGTAAAGATTCTCGAATGGGACAAAACCTGATCTTTTCCATTTCTAATACAGTTTAATATGGCGTAGAAAAAAATTGACCCCTAAATATTCATCCCTTAGTTACAACCCCTAACTTTAAATTTCTTAATGGCACCCAGTACAATTTTTTATCATTTTGGATTTGGTCTTCCATTGTCTTTTTAACAAATTTAGCAAAAACAAAATGGGTTCGTAGGTAATCAAGAAAATATCATTTTATTTTTGTTAAATTAATGAGGAAAACCTCAAAGCTTAAAGAAACAATAAAAATAAATGTAATAAAAATAACAATTAACTGATTAATATTATTTTCATTAAATGTTAGAATTGTAGTCTACCTAATGTAACAGAACCTTACCAGAAGATTTCGGGTATGTAGGTAAATCGTGCTTGATTTGTAATTTTTCCGTTTTTCACATTTTCTATCTATTTATTGAAGAAAAAATTTCAATGAGAAAAATGTTTCTGTTATACTTATAAGTGTACGAACTTTTGGTATTTAATTTTTTTGATATTTTTTTTATTTTCTAAATTTGGGCTTCGTAGGCATCTTCCAAATTGGTGTGCAAAAATTCACAAAAAATGGGTATCTTATAATAAAGCCACAATATTTGAACTTTTTCCAAATGATATACGGGGTACAATTGAACGCACAGTAAGATGTGACCAAAATCTTTTAATCCAAGGTGTCTATTGGAACCCTCGCCAATAAAAGTGGTATTTCAAGAAGTTCGGATAACATAATTTTAAAAGATTTTAATTACCATCATAAAAAGTGCACTAAATTCAAGGATTACAACATGGTGATGACCAAAGACGTCTTGATTTTATTGCAAGAATGATGTTAAAAATTAATGATGATCCTCTTTTTTTTATCAAAAATATTGAAGAGCGATGTAGCTAGTTTTCACAATAATGGTATAGTCAACAGTCACCCTTTTTACTTTTTTAAGGGCACTCTAACAGGTGTTCGATTTTTTAGAAAACATACTTTTCGATTTGTTAGAAGATATTCCTCTTAATGAACGTCAAGAAATGTAATGGCAACAAGGCGGAGCACCTCCACATAATGCGAGAAACGTTAGCGACCATCTACAAAACCGTTTCGATAACCACTGGACAGCAAACAATTCTCCAGAAATTATGTGGGCGGCACACTCACCTGACTTGTCAACTCTTGACTATTTCCTTTGGGGAGCGATAAAAGATATTGTTTAACAATCAAAACCGCAAAATGTAGAAGAATTAAAAGAAAATCTAAGACAAGCATGTCGCATTACTGCTGCAATGATTCAAGCCACATGTACAAGAAATCTTCTGGCAAGATTCGAGATATGTGTGTTGCAGGTGGACTACAATACGAACATCTAATATAAATAACAATAATTAGTTATTTTTTATTTTTATTACATTTATTTTTATTGTTCCTTTTTAGCTTTAAGGCTTTTTGATTAATTTAACTGATATTTTCTTGATTACCTAGAAACCCATTTTATTTTTGGAAGCCGTGATTAATGAGTCATTAATCACTGCAGTGATTCTGGACATGGATCAAGGGTGGAGTATCTAAATAAGATTGGGAAGAGGGAAACTGGAATGTGCGAGTGGTATGAGGTGGAAGATAATGAGGGACACGTATTTAGATATGGGAAGAACGAGGAAGTGTTAGAAGTTGGAGAAGCAGTGTATTGGGAAAACATTGTGAAGAAAATATTGAGAGGGGAGGTAAGCTAGGCAGTACAGAGTATGATTAGCGAAAGGGAACATTGTTGATGGCGTGAGCCTAGAAGTATGTTAGGGTAGTGATTCCGAGGCGGGGGTAACGGCGAGTTTTGAGGTGGGTTTGGTTGGTAGGCATCATCTCAGGGGTGAGTCCAACATTATTGGGTTCTGGATAAGGACCCATCGAACATAAGTATTTCATGTCAGTCTTAAAAAAATCACTGCCATGATTAATGGATACTATTATGGTCGAGCAAATAGACGTATCATGAGTTTATTATGTATTAGTTGTGATGAATTCATTTATTATCTACAATTTAAATTAGAATTATGGACATATTTTTTAATGTATAAGACAAGTGTAGAGTTATCGTTTAAAAGAATATTCAAGAAATAAATTTAACATGTATCATTAATAAAAAGTTCGCGTTGTTCTAAAAAGAGCAAGAATGGAAAAAATATTGATATTCTTATGATTTGAAAAAACTTCTGTTCGGTTGACACATTCTCATTTATACCAAAATTATCATCTTTGGTATTACTGTTTAACCAGTTTAATATTATTTTCTACCAACGTTAACTGTTTTGCACTTCTTGCTTACCATTTTATTGTGTTCTTTACAGCCTGATGATGGTCTGATCTAAAACGAAACTAATCGCGATAATTGAACATTACTTGAATGAAAGTCTGTTGTTTTGACTTTGCATTTTATTGGATCTTTTCTATTTTAATTTGAGTTAAAAACTATAAAAACTACACTATATCATCAAACTGGAATTTAAAGAAAATCCTTGGAAGAACACTGAATTTTGGCACACAATTCAACTTACAAGGAAGCGTGAATCTTATAGTTCTTCTTTAATCAAAATCCAAGAAAAAAGAAGAAATTTAGTTAAATTCAATAATAATTTAACAACTGTGGATATTCTTCCGACATTAAATTTATTTAATATAGTTTTTTCTTGAAAAATAAATTACAGTTTGTGTTAAAAAAGGCCTTTTTAATAATTAAATAAATTTGGATTTTTTCTTGGTTAAACAGTTAAAAATGATTCCTTTGCAATAATAAATGTATTGCTAAAGGATTTTATTTCAAAAGATCCAACAGAAATAAGGGTCTAATTCTGTAACCATTCCGTTAAATTTTAGAGGGCGTTAAGATTTTAACGGACGTTAATATTATTTCGGTATTCACTAACTAAATTTCCGTTAAAATTTTAAAGGATTCCGTTAAAACAATCCGTTAAAATTGTATTATTTAGAGGCATGTTAAAGCAAAGCTTTAAAAAATAAAGGAGTGTTAAAATGGCGTTTTGTGATATTTGTTAGAGAAATTTTAAAAGATAATAGTATTGAAGAAAAAAAAGTAGATTTAGATGATCACAATGAGGATAATAATATTCATAGAAACAACAATTGGCAAGCAATATGTCAATAAATAATGGCTATATGATGATGCATTAATATTTTATGAATTAATAATGCCATTATAATTTATTGAAAAGTACTCCACTAATTTATAAGAATCTTTGAAATAACATGTTTGATTATTTATTATAATTGTATAATTATAACAAAACCAATTACAACAAAATATTTATTAAAAAACATTACTAGATTTTAAAATATAAACAATCATAAAATTCCTGGCAGAAAAACAAAAATACTGATCTGAAAGTAACAACATGAGTAAAACTATTTTTGTCTCTTTTCTACTTGTTTTTAGCCAATTGGTTTAAAACTGTGGCTAAACATCTAATAGAGCAGGAAATTGCAAATTTGCTAAATTTTGCAATTCCTTATTGTGTGAGTTTATTGCATTTTCAGCACAAACTTTTCTAGTTTTAACCCTCTCCCTTTGTTTTTTTTTTCTTCTCTTGATACATTTCCAACAGGGAGAGACAAGTTTACTTTTTCCAATTAAAGTGCTTCCTTGGTTGAGAATTCCTTAAAATAATATTAAATGAATAAATATTAATTAATTTTGAAAGAGTTTAAAAAATACTATGAACATTTCTTAATAGGTATTTACTATGTTTACAGTCTCATCATAATATATTATAGGTGCATTGCCAGCTTCATTATATGAAGGTGTATTTTAGGTCTCATTATAAGTAGGTATAGTATCAGACTCAATATTTAGAAATATAATGTGTCTGGTATTTCTTCAACTGAATTATTTAAATTTTGAGAGATTCCAGCCTCCACTAAATTTGCTCCTTCTGCACTCATAGTTAAAATAAGGGCCAGTAGTCTTTCTTCTAAGTTATATGTTATTAAGTTAAATGTTATTTTAGACTTTAAGTGAAGGGAGGTAAATATTAAAAGACGGACAAGGGACATCAAATATGGTCCCCAAGGCATAGGAGGAGGTGGTCCAGTTAAACTAAATATTATAATAGTATTTTATATAATGATAGCCTTGATTAAGTGTATTATAAAACAGAAGTACAGTGTTTTTTTTAATACTTACATCTTTCTACTGGTTTATTGTTTTAGGTGAACACAGACTATTTAATTTCGTTGTAATTCATCTCAACCGTTCATTTAATTTAAATAAGTCCATAGGTTTTATCTTGCTGCCCATCAAATTTTTTTTTCTAATAGGAAACTTACAAAATATTCCTTTTGTTTTCTTGTTATTCTTTTAGCTCTAGACAAATTCAGTTAACTGTTTGAACACAAAAATATTACAATAAACCACAAATTTAATTATATATCACTATTATAGGTTGTAATTTCTTCTTTTTTGCTTTCTTTGATTCACAGAGCTAACTTATATCAATGTTGCCAAATGTTGTACACTATTTTTGACGGCATCCTTTAAAATTATATATTTTCAACGGTCCTCTAAAAATTGTGCCAACAGAATACCTATTCCGATATTATTATATAACGTACCTTTAAAATATATATTTTTAACGGCCTTTAAAATTTAACGACATAGTTACAGAATAGACCCCTTAATCGAATAAGTCCATCTGAGACATAAGACATGCAAATATTTATGCAATTTACAAATATTTCAACGATATTTACTAATAATTTTTCAACTTATTCAAATAAATTAAAAATTATTATTATTATCCATTACAATAAACGTATATTTAGATTTGTTCTTTCCAAACTTATAATAATTTTCGATGTACGTTCATGGTAGTATCCTTGAGAAGGTCACTGGCTTGTCGCAGTCTCCCCGGATCGTACGATCTGTATAAATCACAATGCAATATCGACGCCTCCGGTTTGTACTGTTTAACTAAACCCTGATGCCCTTTTTTAAAGCTGCAGAAGCGTTGCACATTTACTTTGCTCTGAACTGAACGATCATATCAGTAAAAAAACTGCTAAAACTTGATTCAGCAATAATTCCAAAAAGTCTGTACCTAGTTCTAGGAAGTTTAAATAATATTTATATGAACACTAAATCGGAAGGTATATTTATTTATAAAACTATACTCGATGCAGCATATACATTGTAAAATACAGTTATTGCGATTTTTATCATTTCCTCTATGAAAACTATCTTTTATACCCCTTCGTTGAAACGTAGGTGCCGCCCACACTCGGCCCAACCTTGTTCCTATGAGGAAATATGGCAAGATTTTAGATATTGTATTGAAAAAATTACAGTCAGCGTTGTTATGGCAAAAAGGTATAAATTCTAACGCCTGCAAACTAAATCAATATTTATAAAAAATATTAAGATTCTATCAGAACCATTAAAATTTTCTTTAAATAATATACTATATAATTATGTTCATGTTTTGTAAATGTTTATTTAGTACACCTTAGATTTTCCAATATTAAAATAATAATTGCAGTTTGTTATTTTAGCAGTGCTGGAGATAATCCATTAGCAAAATCTAAACCCAAATGTCCCCATTCATTCCTTCATTGATTTATAGGTTCAAAAGTATTTATAAAATAATAACATTTAAATGTCATGCTGCACTCATAAATAATAGTACATTATATACCGCGGGACTGAAGTAGTACATTTAATCCTGAAGGATTAAATGTACTTCAGTCGCAAGGTATATACGATACTTTTCGTACTTCCGGTATGATTTTATTAATTATATCAATAATTTCAAGCAGTTTTTTCTCTCTTCAACTCATTTAATAAACTGTCTTTAAAATAAGTTACCATAGTAACATTGCGTTGTGACAGTTATAATTTAGAAACATTGTCCTCATTCTCGCTTCCTGTTTCCGCAGGATCTTGGAAACAAACACCAGTTCAATATGAAAAGGACCTATCTGTTACTCGTCAGTTACCTGCTGCATTAACCCAGGAAAGACTGGTCAATATGACGAACTGTCACAATATTAATTTGAATATTAACGTTAATTACCATTCTAATTAATTATATTTTTCAATAAAATATCCCTTAAATTCGTTTGTTTGTGATTTAATCGTTCCGGGAGTTTCGTCAATATTTAATCCCGGAGGGATTAAATGTGACACTTTAGTACCTGTCACAAGGGAGTGAAGTTGTCACTTTAGGCCCGGAAGTACGAAAAAATTCATATAGTCGGTGCAAAACAAAGTTTGATACACGTCATCATAATTTTACGTCGACACGTATTGACAGTGTTGCCGGACATTTATAAGTTTACAAGATCTAAAAATCGATTCGAATAAAACTTTCCAAAACAACTTATTTGAAGTGACATCAAACAAAGTACCAACATAATTTTTATATATTTTTTTCCTTTTGGGTATATGGGTTTAGTAAAATAAAGAGTATAATAATATTTCGAAAAATTGTAAAAATAAATATAAGTGAAAGTGCAGTGTCAGATAAAGTTTGTGAAATTGCAAAGAAAAAATGGTTAGCATTAGAAACCAAATATCTGTACAGTAAACGAAGTATGCTTGAAATAGAGGCATATGGACTTTACAAAAAATTAACACATAAGTTAAGTAATGTAGAATATGAATATTGGTTTGAATTCCAAAGAAAGATATTTAGGGTTATTCATTCAAAATTTAAGAAGAAAATGTCGATCTTGAGTAAGAAACTAAAGAAATTAAAACCAAAACCTAAAACAATTCTTTGGAACCTATTAATATTGTTGAAAATATTTCTTCCCAAACTTTTGACAGTAGTGAAACAGAGTTGTTGAATTTTGCCGTGCCTTCTCGTGGGGACCTGGGTGAATTGATTGGACACATTGAAAGTTCTGTTCAATATTTCTCTAATGATGCCAAAGTTTATGTTCGGGAAGCTTGTAAGAATCAAATTTCCAAAAATATTTCAAATAAGAACAAAAATTTTCAGGGAATTAAGAAAACTAGGAATATTGTCAAAGGTTTGAGACAGAAGGAATGTTTTTACTTAAAAGCTGATAAAGGAAAAAAGGTTGTTATAATGGACAAACAAGACTATTTCGAAAGAGCGGATCACTTGATCGAGAATGGTCCTTACGTTAAGATTCAAAAAAATCCACTAAATAAAATGATTTTCATGGTGAAGAGCACTCTCAAAAGTTGTAAGAACCTTGTCACTGATTCGTTAAAGTATAAATTAACTGTAAGTAACCCTACATTGTCAAAGCTCTATTGCCTTCCTAAGATACATAAACCTGGGAAGGCAATGAGACCTATTGTTTCAGCTATGTGTACACCTAGTTTTAAGATTTCAAAATGGTTATCGAACGAGTTTGAAAATCTGCCCAAAAAATGTAACAGTTTTTCAGTGAAAAATTCATAAGAATTTATCAAGAAAGTTAAAGATGTTGTTCTAGAAGATGGGGAAATTTTAATCTCGTTCGATGTTAGTTCTTTATTCCCTAGCGTACCGATTCCACAAACTTTACAGTATCTTGAAGAACTACTCATCTTGAATGATTTGGGTGTTGAAGTTAGAACTGAATACCTACGATTAGCTAAACTATGCATGGACCAAAATTATTTTCAATACAACAATCAGGTTTATCAACAATATGAAGAAACAGCAATGGGTTCGATTGATTGAATGAAAACATGAACACTACATAATCAACATCGGGTAGTTACCTTAAAAAAACAAAATGTAACTTAAATATGTCAATCTGACGATGCTAGTTTTTAGCGAAACAGCTGTCATGTAATCTAAACGCTAATTTTTAAATAAACGTGGAAATTAAGTTCTAACGAATAGTTGTTTATTATTCTTAGTAAGTTGGACTTCCACAGAGTAATGGTTAGTACAACAAATTTAATATTTGAATATAATTTTAATTCTAATGCTTTTAACATTTTTATTATTCATTTAAATCAAAATGAAAAATATCGCCAAGCCTATGAAACACGGGCAATGCCAAGATAAATCTATAAGTGATTTAAAACGGCTGGAGTGGTTGTTTATGAACGCTAAGTCTTGGAAAACGATCTCGGCTATCACTGTAATGTTATATCAGAATTTATCGTTGTTGTGTAATGTGACAAAATATATGCAACCTCTGTGTACATATATATGAGGATGAAAGGAACTTTTCGTTAACTAAGTGATAAATCATTTATATGTGGTGTTAAAGAATATAAGAATTTATTATCAATTTTAAAAATGCTAGAAAGAAAATTAACTTTTAAAATTTTTGACATTTTCCGCTTTTTAAATCATTACATCCTAACCAAAAACGAATGAATTGAAATTTGAATGGTGGATGAAACTGACTAGATAGCAGCATGCAAACACTGTGAGCTTGTAGATGAAGACCTGAATGCATGTTCCCACTCCTCTAAAAAGTGCAAGGGGTCTACACTTTGTAGCACATACATAGAGGAGGGAGATCTATCTCATCTGAGGCCGATCAACATCCTGACCTTCATAAGGGATATGGGATTAGAGCCGATTCTACAATGTTGGAGAATAAACGAGACTTGTTTTCAGAAAGATACCGAGATGAGATTTTTAAAGGTCTCGTGTGAAATCCTATGTGGGCAGCAGTTTAACTTAAGGGTAGAAAAGCTCCTTTTGTGAATACAGTAAAATATCTGGACATCTTAGATGAATCCTTGTTATTATATAAGTTATACAACTATCAAGTTGAAGTGGCAAACTTATTTAATTAGAGGTATCCTCAGTTGTCTAATATTTCACAAGGTAGTGTGTAAAATGTATGCACAATTCAGAGAAATTGGACATGTCGAACCGTTAAAGAGAAAACCGCACTTCGTTAAAGATGATGTGAAAGTGGATATTATGTTAAGTTTCGTGGAGAATCCAACGTCAAATTCACGTAAAATTTCTCGTCAAAATAATATGTCACACAACTGTCCTAAATTGTTTGCATAAAGAAAAAATTAATCCATACAAATTAACTTTTGTGCAAGGACTAATAGAAGACGATCGTAGAATGGATCGTAGAATGGATTTCTGCCAAAGAATTATGAATAAATTGAACAGAAATGACATAGATGTTGGTACAATTCTTTTTTCCGATGAATTAACATTCACATTGAGCGGGGAAGTAAACAGACAAAACTGTAGATATTGGTCAGAGGAGAATACTCATTGGATGCGTGAGACACATACTCAGTATCCTCAAAATTTGAACGTTTGGGCAGGTATTATATGTGATCATATTATTGGTCCTGTTTTTTTAGATGGAAATTTGGCAGCCCAAAAATATTTAAGCATGATTAGAGACGAAGTTGTTCCTGAGCTGGCCAACTTATATCCCAACGCAATAGATCCGAACCTACCGGATGAAAATACCTGGTTCTAGCAGGAAAAAGCAACACCCCATTATGCTTTAATTGTAAGAAATTACTTGATTTAAATTTTTCCCCAATAAATGGGTTGAGCGAAGAGGTACTATCGAGTGGCCAGCTTGATCGCCATATCTTACGCCCTTGGATTTTTTTCTGTGGGGTTATCTCAAAAACAAACTATATGCAACACAGCCAACTAGCATTGCAGACCTCAAAGAAAGGGTAACTACAGAAATACGGGCAATTTCACCTCAAACTTTAAACAAAGTTCAGGACGACTTTAATAGGAGACTGTGTTATTGCCAACATCAAGGTGGAGATCATTTTGAGCATTTGTTTTAATGTAAAAAATCAATTAAGTCAAGTATTTTATGTATTTACTATCTTGAACAAAATTTTAAATAATTTCAAAAGTTCACCCTGTACGATTCATAATAGACCCTACATGATATATTTCGTTGAGATCGTATTATTAAGGAGCTTTTAAAATCATAAAAATATACAGGGTGGTTCATTAAAAATATAGGGTATGGACGATGATGCCAGACTTGCGTGTATCACCCTGTACATTTAATTTTTTACAATCTTCTAAACTAAGGTATTCTGAGGTATTCTCAGAGATACGCAAATATTTATATAACAAAGGAAAAGAAGAATCAACTACCCTTTGCCTATCTTCAGCAACTAATTTGTTTTTGTAAATTTCTTATATTTTAATTAGAAGACCTTTAGAATTATTGTCTTAAAATTCTACCGACAAGTGGTTACAATCGGCATAGTCAAAGTATTGCTTAAGTTGACCCAAGAAATTATATTTTGCTTGGTCACAATTAAGAGCTTTTATTCTTAAAAATTACTGCTTGGTTAATTATCATCCATGGCTTTTACTTTATTTAATCACAATAATAACGCCGATTTAAATATTAGGTAACTTAATTTTATGGTGTTATGGTCCGGCTACACACAGCGTTTTGCCTTGTTTGCGCAGGTTAGGGCGTGCGTATAGACGCGATGTTTATGCGACGCGTCTTGCCGTCTACACGCACGCTCTTACCTGCGCAAACAAGTCTTTGCAGGCATGCCCTCAGGTAAAACGTTGTGTGTAGCCGGACCATTAGTTTCTTATCTCATGATATAATTGGGAGAACAAAAAGCAAGCATAGTAACCTTATAAAAAAGGTCACTTGAACTTGTTCAAGTAGATCAGCATGCCGTAGTCCCCAGATTCCAATGTTAAGGATGACAAAGTGTAACCATAATTGGTCCCAAAAAGGCAGGAAGCCAATTTGTAACCATATTCTTCCAAAGAGGCAGCAATAATCTTCCAAAGAGGCAGGGCGCCAATTTGTAACACTAATTACTCCCTTGAGAGCTGTCCCGGCTTATGAGACCTTTTAACTCAGGAGTGGGTACGCTCCAGCTTAGCGACACTCTGCATATAGGATATGATTGATGGGTGAGGGCGCCACTGCTTTAAATTCGACAAAATTTAATAACTAGGTGTAAAGCAGAACACCTTATTTACTTTAAAGTTTAACTAGAAAGAAAAAATGAATATTAAAAATATTTTGACTACTTTAACACAACAATAAAAAACTAAAATGCTGATACCGATAGGCAACCACACACAGCAAATCTGTGGGTTTAAAACAAACACTCAAGTAAGAAATTCAAATTTATTTTGCCATAAAAAGGTTAGGTACTTAGCTTAGGGTTTCGGATTTCTCCCACAGCGGTATGTGTACGGCTTCGGTTGGTTACAGATGTTGACGACTTCTATAGGAAGGCAGACCTGGGGGACTTCTCCGGAGAGTTAGAACTTCAGGTGTAGTCAGCTGGATCGGTGCTTTATCGGTAACTTGCTAATAATTTGCGATATTTTCAACGGTAACTTGGAGCTAATAATTTGCGATAGTTTCAACGGTAACTTGGAGCTAATAATTTGCGATAGTTTCAACGGTAACTTGGAGCTAATAATTTGCGATAGTTTCAACGGTAACTTGGAGCCGTATAAATAACGGCTAAGGTAAGAATTCGTTAATACGCAAAATGATGCTCATTCTTTGAAGGCAGAAGGCTAAAGGGAAGAGTTCTCGCCGCGCTACGATGATTTTAAAGGTTCATTTCCGTTAGGGGAGGAATTCGAGCGTTCTGATTGGTTAGTTTTTAACGGGTTCTCAACGTTCAAAAACCGTTGTGTCTATTGGTCGTCCGAAAGGTATTTTTTTAATGGTTTGAAGTCGTGAGATAGTGAAAAATGTTTATCATTTATGATTAAGTGCAGGATTTAATTATACGTGTGATTAAATTAATTTTACGCTTGGAACATGTCAATGAACATGTTACAAAAGCTATAGAATTATATAGTTTCAATCGGGCATTCCAAGAGTGTAATTTAGAACGACACATCATATTCGTGACAGCAACTGTAAATTGAAAAGTCTTAGATACTGTTTTTTGCCATATTTAGAATCAACGATGACGATCAGAACGTCACACCTAAATATGTAAGGTATTTTACTATTTTTACATTTTTGTTGTTATATTTAACTTTTAAGTTATAATTACTGTTATAACCACCTTTAAAAATATCATTAGTGTAGTTTATTATATTATTAAATTCATTTTTTGCATGTTCACATTTTAATTTTAATTTACACCAACTACTTGGTTTTGATTAGATTTATGTTAATTTTTATATTTATATTTTAACCTTAGTTTTGGGTTTTTCTATCTGATAATTAAAAAAAAACACCATAAATATAATGAAAAACTTATATGTAACACAATATCAATAAAAAAACAGGCTTTTTAAATCTAAACAGTTAAAAAAGAAACACCTTGTATATGTATTTACGAGCATGGTATCGCATGAAATTGGTTTGAAAGTTCAAATGAAACGCTTGAAATCGAACGAAGGTTATTTGAAATAATTTCTGCAACTGAAATTATGAACGCCAATTACAATAAGTTCCGCTAAAAAAATCTGAACTTACTGGAGGCGTCGGATAATTTTATTTCAGTTTTAATCGTTTATTTATCAAGTCACTTAAGTATTAATTAAAAACATGTGTGAAGCTTTATCTGATGAGATAGAGCAAGCAAATATCGCCCCTTTTCTGTTAATAATGGAAAAAGCATGATAACTGCTAAGGACAATAAACAATGAAACGTTTGAACAATACTTTATTTAAAAAATTAGCTTTTTAAATAAAAGTGGAAGTTTTCAAGCATTTATATAACAGCTTTGTTGCCGTTGTTTATTGTGGATTTCCACAGAGTAAGGGTTGATACAATACATTTTATCATAAATTGTATTTATAAAAAAATATATCCATCATTATTATACGAGTTGTTTTCAGAAAATATCAGGCATTTTCGTTTTTGGAGTAAAGTATTTATTTTTAACTTTAAAGTTTTTTAATGAAAATACACCCTTCCTTTCACCTACAATTTATTTATTCATCTAAATTTTCCTGGTCGCCCTTAAAAAAATACCTATTAGATATTATAAACTTCTGCAGCGCTTTTTCCAATAGTTAAAACACTTCCTAAACTAGACCTTTGAGTATTTTATTGTTTCGGCCACCAACAAGCTATACTGTGAGCAGGAGCATTATCGTGATATAAAAGCCATACTTAACAATATATAAAATTCTGGAGTGGTTGAAGAATATTTACCTAAGATTTGCATGAAATCGAGAAAGTTATATTAATAAATGGGTATTGGTTAACAACATTAGATATGTAGATATTGGATTTACACACAACCTAGAAGATCTAAAAGCTCTTGTCAACAATATGATAATATAAACAGAAAGACGGCAGCAAGGTAACTGACAGACAACTCTATATCAATAGAAAAAGTGAAACACTACAATAATTATCTTGGCACAATAATAAGTGAAGAATGGGCCAAAATAACAAGAAAATAGAACACGCCAGATCAACCTTCGACCAGACTTCAAAAGCCTGTCTCTATAGAATTAGAAGAATACTAAGGATCCTATGGACTAATAGGGTCACAAATGAAGACATTCTCAGAAGAATAAACAAGAACCGAGAGATATGGTCCACCAAGAAATTTCGAAAGCTACAATATTTTGGACACATTATCCACCATACGCTATCTAACAAATTATCCTGCAAGGAAAAATATTCGGAAGGTGAGGTCTAGAAAGAAGAAGAACGTTAAGGTTGAAGAAATCTGGTTCCAGAAATCAATTCTGCAGATAAGGTCAAGATTGCTCTGATAGGATAGACACAACAAGAGGAAGGAGAAAGTCTATGAATTGTTTTGTCACCAATTTCATCATTTGGCATCTTGACAAGAATTCATGATGCACTATGCCATTAAAATCAAAGAAAAAATTGATCATAAGTACGTTAAACCGTACTTGCCGAGCCTTTTTCGGTCTTGGCGATTTAGAATGCTTTTAATGGGAAGATTAAGCCTTAGTTTTGACGTTATATTCATAAACACGTGTTTCGTTACCTGTTATAACATATTTTAGTAATTACATATTACACTGCTTATCTCATTAAATGACTAGTCAACCATTTCTAATAGCCGCTGTTTTTGATCGAAATTTAGTTTTGGAAAAAGTTTTTGTTATCACTCAAAACTATTCTAGTTTAAATCGGTTGTTGATTAGCTGGGGCGTCACGGGTGTTCGTCATCTTCAATGTCTGCGTCGCCACCACGGAACAGCTTATACCACTCCGACTTACCATAAGCCTCTGTTGATGTTTTACTCACTTCTTTTCATTTTGTGAGCAAATCTTTTTACAAATCCTTTGATGTATTTGTTAACAAACGAAAATCGCCCAGCTTAGACTAAATTTTTCTGGTTTTGTTTATTTATTGATAGAAGTTAATATTTATTTCATATTTTATTACACCAAACTTAACAAAAGTGGGAAATTTTAACCTATTCCATAATTTTTTTGATAAATCTGTAACATGCAGATGGGAGAAGACAGCTCTGGTGAACAGGCTAGTAATCGTCTCTAGGGTAAGCTACCATTAAATAAAGAGCATGTGGACATTGTCCGCAAGGAGGAATTTTGTCCCAACCCCAGTAGTGGGCAACCTTAGTAGACGATCGTCTCAACAAATTTTTCAGAACACACTTACTGTCTAGGATATGCGGACGATAAGACGATTGTCGTCAGACTCGTGTGAGCAAGAGAGACTAGAAAACACAAATTATCAACTTTAACAAAAAGAAAACACTGGCAGCCTTCAACCACTAATGCTAGGAGAAAATGGTGATTACAGTAGCCAAAGAAATAAAATCCTTAAGGTTATTTTAAGATCAAAGGCTCTCATGGAACACACACATACAAACAACCACATACAGTGTGGAAAAGCCAAATGAAATAGATTCATAATTTTGTTACTGCACATATTTATAGGAAATCCCGAAACTCGTCAAATTTAAGACGACATTCTTTAAAGTGAAAATTTAATACCTATCTTCAACCCCCTTTGGATGATAGCTACAATTTTTTAAATGGAAAGTATGGGCTTGTGATATATCGTTTGAAAGGTCTCTTTATTCACATAATATTCATGTAATATTTAACTGTTCATAAAGTAAAAAATATGAATGCCAATAGTAGATGTTCAAAATGCTGACATTTTATATATGTCTTGTAACTTTAATTAACACGTGGTTTAGTTTTATTAACAATATTTTTGACATAGCCCCATAAAAAAGTCCAATGGTGTAAGATCAGGTGATCTTGCCGGCCATTCTATTAATCCTCGCCTCCCTATCCAGCACTTGGTAATGTGGAGGTGCTCCATCTTGATGGAACTATATAGTATTTCCTGGAACTTGAGGGTTTCCTGGATCAGGAAATAAATTGCCAAACTTGGCATCACATCATTTTATAGTAGTGCTAAATAATTCGGTGTTTTCATTAGAAATAAATCAATGAAATTCCTTTGTAATCATATAGTAAATTATAAATATTTAATCCCAAACTCATTACAACGCAACAATTCTGTTTATTTTTTATATAATATCAAATTGAAAGTAAGTTAAAATCGATAAATTCAAATAGAAGTCGAAACGCACCTTCATTGGTCGTGACGTCAAAACTCATATCGATGACAGTAATTGAGAGAGTTGGACTTTTATTTTTGATTTTATTGTGAATTATTGGATTTATTTGTGTATTTGTGCAATCATAAAATGTCGTCAGTAGGGTTTGTGAAAGCATTGTCAAACAATTTACCATCCTTAGACATTTTCATGGTTAGGTTAGGTTGGGTTAGGTTAGGTTTCAATGCAGCTGAATATCGAAATGTAAAAGCAACTGCGTAAATACTTATTTTGTGCTTTTTGCATTAAAAAACGTCTGACTGACTTATTTTTATGAAAACCAACAAAAAATAAAGAAAAGAGATGAATAAATATAAATAAAAAACTTCGCACAGTCTTGCAGATACCCTGTTTACAATAAAATGATGACACATATGAGTAGTGACGTAGGCCACCCGCCAACAGTCGTTTACGCGGCAAATTTCTGAATTTGAATTTGAGGATGGAATAACTATGCTACAAAATTTTTTTAATTTAATTTTTCTTGGTTTTTGGGGTAATTGATTGCTGCTCTGTCTTCCTGCATGATTTTGAAAAAAATGGAAAACACCGAATTATCGCTATTTAAATTCCTCTCAACGAAAAAGAGATCAATAATATGGTTTTGAACAATCCCTCTCCAAACATTATCCTTTTAAGGGTTTGTGTATTGTCCTTTCTCATCCAGTAAGGATTTTCCTTTGACCAGCAGCGGCAATTTTGTCGATGATGAGGGTTTGTAACTATCTCTCGAATGGGGTTGAAGGTAGGGATCACATTTTTACTTTAAAGAATGTCAATTTAAAATTTAAATCGAAATAATGAATTTATTCCATTTGGCTTTTCCACTCTTTAGAAAGATGTATTGTTTTAGAGCAGATGAAGAGGAATGTGTGGTAAGAATTAGCCCTAAAATGAACATTAAGTTAAAGGCCGTTAGCATAAAAATTGCCGTAATGCAAAATTATGAAACAAAGTTTTTAATTAACATACGAACCAAACGTGACTTGTCTGACAATTTATTGCAGAAAGTATTTTTTAATTAATATTAATAAAGAGAATTTTTTGAAATTTTGAATTAATTAATTACGCCTACCAATTGCTACCTTTTTCTTCTGATTACCCATGTAAATCGTACCTATGGAGGTGTCACGTTTAAGTTTAGTTTTGCTAGTAGGTTTATTAAAAAAATATGACTTAAATCAGCAATTAGTAAAGATAGAACAAAAACTTCAAGCAATCATTTCGTTATAAGATAATACATTATTTCGAATTATATGTGTGTTTCAAATTTATTTACAATGGCCACTAAACTATTAAGCTGTATCAATAAAACAACCGTTCAAAGCATTTCCACACCTACGGTAATAATAATTGTAAGGATATAAGGACGTGACGGTATCAATTAAGATATGAAAAATGTCAATTGAATTACTGCTTATTTCGTATCATAGGTGCCGCGTCGTACTACTTTCTATTTTCAATTGACTTATCTTTTTACGCCTATTCTCACCGATTTACGGTAACATTTAACCCTAGACCAATTTAAATGGATAGATAATTTACTTACATAATCCACCTGTTCGCAATAATACTCAACTGTTTCTAATAGTACAGTTATTATTTTAAAAAAAATTAAGTACCTGTATTAGAGAATAATTTTTAACCCCAAAAAAATTACTGATACTTCCAAAAATTGTTGATGAACAATTGGAAGTAAAAAAAATCCCCAAACCCTTAGTTCAATAATTATCGCGGTTGTTTTGTTAAAATTTACTGCAGAAAAAGTTTATTAACACAAGCATAAATAATGAAAAAATGGGAATAAAATTTTCTAAGAGCCTATTTTATCAATTTTTAATATTCATATTTAATAATTTTAAATAATTTTTTAGTTACTGCGTCAGAGTGCCTAAAAATCAGACTACCCGTTTTTGGTACTATTTTATGGGCTCTGTAAAAATTATAAGTATTGTAGATACAGTTCAAATTATTTTTTAATAGTTTGAAAATCTTAAATATTTTTCGAGATATTCAAAAAAAAGTAAGCCACCAGTTTTTTTAACTTTTTTGTTTATAACTTTTACTATTTGTTGGCCCCTTTTGGAATAATTTCTTAAATGAGGTACATAATAATCCGGATAGAATGAAACCTTGTTCATAATTTTGACTATTCAAAAATCTTATCATAAATCGTTAATGTGAACCATACTATAAGTTTAGTAGCAGATATAGTAGTTTTCACAATAAATAGTATTGACTGAAGACTAATAACACCAATTAGACCCTTAAGTTGTAAAATCCGAGATGCACATCATAATTGTAAAAGGATCTGATTCAAGTAATTTTGTTTCTCAGAGAGGGATTGTAGAGGATTACAGCTTACACTTCTTGTTCATTTTAGTCCTTATATTTTATCGGAAGTGTTCACTTGTGTTACGGCGTGCAATAATTTTATAACATTTATTTGTTATTACAGACATTAATAGCAAATATTTTATACCCCAACGTACAGAATAGGTAGTATATGGCGTCCGTGGATAAAAAGTAATAGTGCTTCTTCCATTGGTTCGTTAAAGAAGAATCACTTATCTTGTGACGCGAAAATCCTTATAAAAAATGTGTATAGTTCCTTACTTCAGAAAGGATATAACGCGGGTGCTGCAGCAAGAGTAACCAGTAACTTGACGAAGGTGTCTCTTACTTCAGTTAGACGAATTGTTGAAAATTCTATGGAATCAAGAAAAAAGTGTAAAGATTCCGGTCTGGACGACTGGGAAAAATATTTAATAAGGTAAAAAATCTACAATAAGTACCATGAGCAGCGTGTTCCTACAATCAAAAGTCTAAAACAGCGGCTCATCAATGACGAAACTCACATCAACTGTGGCCTCACTGCTCTTAGGCGAGCTCTGTCTGCAATGGGCTTTAAATATCGCAAAATTGACAAGAGGCAAGTAATAATGGAATCCACACGTTTAATAAACTGGCGTTCTGAATATATAACGTCAATAAGAAAATACCGGTCTGAAAATCGGCCAATACTCCACCTCGACGAGACGTGGTTTGACACACATGACACCCCTTCCAAACGATGGTCTGATTCCTCTGATAAGTGTAAAACAAAAGCACCATCAAATAAAGGGAAGAGAATCACAATATTACACGCAGGATCAGAAAATGGTTGGATCCCAAATGCTATGTGGCTTTCTGCCAAAAATATTAAGGACTCACGAAGATACGACAGCAGATTGGTTTAAAAATTGTCCGTTACCCAACATTCCGCAAAACAACGTTATAGTAATGGATAAGGCAAGCTATCATAGTTGACAATTGCAAAAAATGTTTGGCTTAAAGAATACGAAATTGGAGATTCAAAACTTGATGCCTTCAAATGACATATATTTCGAGAAAAATGTCTCGTCTTTATAACATATAACCAAATCGTCAAAATACTTCAAAATGTATAAAATTTCTCTTTTCTTCTTTTTTGTTTAAAGAAACAAATCAATTTTGCTTCGTGTAAATCCACAATCGAACAGACTTTTAATTAAAGTGTCATTCCAAGCTTTTGCCGCTGGTTTTAAGCCATAAACTGATTTTTGTGATTTTTTTGTTTCTCTTGTATAAATAATTCTGGTTGGGTCATATTAAAATCATCTGTTAGTTTCCTATCCAAAAAAGCTGTCTTTACATTGTAATTTTGCACTTTCAATTTTCTAGCAGCTGCAATCTAGAATGCTAAAACCAACAGTTGTTTTAATTACTAGGTTTTATTTTTTAATAACTAATATTTATGTAAGAACAATAAACAACTGAACAGTTAAACTAAACTTCCAGTTGTTTATTGTTCTTAGTAAGATGAACTTCCAAAAAGTAGAGGTTAACACAATCAATATTTTTGTAGCTAATGGTGTTATTTGACCTCTTTATTTGATGGGATTTGTTGTTTTCTATGTCATGGCAACGGTTTTAGAACTAACATATTTTTAAAATAAACTTAAAAAAATTTTCGGTCAACAATAGAAATGCATTTCGTAACATTTACCGTGCTGTAATAACAAGAAACTGTATCATTGTCCACCTTAAAGCACGCCTTCCCTCTTACTATTTACCTATACACAACTTGTCGTCGACGAATTACTTAATAACGACGTATGAGTTTCATATTTAATATCACATCGAAATCGATAAATCTCATTTTCTTAAATTAAAAATAAATCCCACGTTTCACATATTCCACGTTAACAAGTTTTCAATATTTCGTTTATACTTGCTAGCACTTTCTATGCAAGTTCAAATGGTACACATTTCGTATTGGCTAGAGAATATTTACTAGTTTAGAAACTTTAACAAACTTTAATTGTTTGCTCCCACACTCACAGAAATAAAATTACGCTAGCGTGAAAATATTCATGTGTTTCTTTATTAGTAAACCCTTTTATGTTGTATGCAATAAAACGTACGTAACGACATATTTTCCCCAATTGATCCTGAAAATAAATCACTTTTGTATAAGAATTTCCATCATCGTAAACCTACTTCTTATAGTTTACAGTAAAAGATGTTTTATTACACCAGAATAGCCCAATAATAACATAATATTGAGGACAATTCTTTAAATGATTAATTTACAACTTTTACAACAAAAATATTTTATTTATAATCATTTCTTCTTAGTTTTAACGTCATCTTTGTAACAATGATTAGGAATGATCATTATTTTGAGGTGGTATCTCAAAGGACAGTGTAGGTACAGTGAAAAGACTCAAAAAGTCAATTTTATCTTTGCTCATTTCCAGAAGGCATTTTCCTCTTCCAGGTGATCTACAAACCTTTTAGCTTGCCTCATTTCTGGCGTATTCATCGAGTGAGATCGTAGTCTATCCCACAAAAGTGCTGCGGACCAAGGGAAGGTAAAATAGCCCTTCTTTTTTGTAAGTCTATCAGTTTCCTCATAACTTGTTATCCCTTTGTGACCTGGCACCCACTTCAATGTGGCCTTGTTGTTTCTTGCCAGTTTGTTAAGGTAATTGACATTCCCAGATTAGCTTTGACTAACAAATAAAATAACTCAGACACGAACCCGACAATACTGACCACATTACTAAATGACTGCCTTAAGGAAGGAGTATTTCCAGATATTTTAAAAATGGCAGATATCTGCTGGTTACCCAAAAATGATGGGGAGAAAAGACCGATATGTTTATTGCCAGCAATGGGTAAACTGCTAGATAGAATAATTGCAAAACGACTGACGCATTACCTTGAAACAAATAACAAAATACATCCAAGCCACCATGGTTTTAGACAAGAACATTCGACCATACACGCTATTCAGACTATAATAGACAAAATAACACAGATCAAACGTGATAAAATGAATACAGTTATCATAACACTGGACTTACAAAACGAATTTAACACGGCATGGGTTCCCATGAAACAAACAAACTAAACGAAACACAAACGTCACAAAAAATTAAGCAACCTTGCATAGACTTTCAACAATATAAACAGATACAGATAGAAAACATTACACAAAACACTTAGAGAGGATGCCCTCAAGGCTCGTGTCTGGGACCAATACTTTGGGCACTGATCATGGAGGACTGGTTTAAAACAACTACACAGACTAGACTTTGACGAACATTGACTTAATTCAGGCATTAGGTGACGACCAGGTTATCCTACTGGCAGGGAGCTCATCGCAATTGATCGAAAAAAAATGGGAGGGTATTTGGAAATCTTGTCAAAATTGGGCGCGAGTAAATAAATTAAAATATAAAAACACAAGACCTCCTAGATTAAAAATTGACAATACTTACGTAACATACACGAACACTATACGTTACCTAGGAGTAACTATAGACATGACACAATTATGGCTCGAACATGTCAAAAAAAATAGGGCAAAAACACAGGATATCGGTCAAAAACTTTTAATTATAGCAGGTAAATCATGGGGTAGGAAACCGGCAGTATACTTAAGACCATCTGCAAACAGTCCATCAAACCAATGCATTTGTATGGGGCAGAGGTTTGGGGACATCGCGCAAACGATAGTAGAATTGTTAGACAATTACAAGCAGCCGAACGACCCTTCCTTTTGGCAATCACGAAGGCCTACAGAACTACACTAACACATGCACTACACATACTATTTGGCACCACACCTTTACAAATAGACGCACTCACCATACACACCATACACAAAACTTACAAAACAGACATAGACAAATACAAAATTATAACCTCAGAACTTCCACATCCAACAGCCAGATGTATCAAATTGACAGAAACATACACTAGACAAGACATACAGGTATACACAGATGCTAGTGCCCAACATGACAGCAAGACTTTGGGTATACATATAAACTACACGACAGAAGAACTAGAAATTAAAAGACATCTAGCAGATCAACAATTTAAAGTTGTTATTGAACAAATACATCTTGGAAATTCTCCACTATTAAACTGTTTACTTTGAGTGAGTATTCATTTTATAGATAGATAATAAGACATTAATGTAATACAAATATATTATGTTATTGTAAAGATCAGCATTTTATAGTTTTTTCCTGGTTTTTCCATATCATTGCACAGCTTATTCTGATCTTAGAGGGAAGTACATGCAGGATAATCTCTTTGGGCTAATAATTTCTAGGCTTTAATATAGTTATGTCTTATTACTTCCTTACTTGGTCCAGCCTTAACTACTTATCAACATCAGGTACCTAGTTACAAACTCAGAGTAATAAGTGAACATAGAGGTGCCACAACAACACAATAACATACAGTTTGTAGTCAATAGCAATGAACCTATAATTGAGAGAGATGGAAAATCTAGAGGTGTAGGTAAACACGGCCGTACAGTGGCGTGTAATTGGTTAGAGTTCACCGTAATACCTATATAAATGTTAGTTAAATAATTTAATACGCATATTTTGGTAAGGAATTTATATCTACACTTATGGCAAGGCACCATACTTCTAATATATTTTTATCGGAAGGAAATCTAAAAGGATTACCTATGTATTTAATTATTAATTTGATTTTATTAATTGTAATAAATTTTAATTGAAATTGCTAATTGTACGCCAATGTAGTGAATAATTTACCGGTGATAGGTTGGATTATCATTTTGCGAAGTACCACAAATTATACACGCTTTTCGGGGTTTCGCCATTTTCAATATTGAAAATAAACAAAAACACTTTATAAACTTCACTTAAGTACACAAAAATTCAGAAAAAATCGAACAAAGCTCTAATCACCTCTAGACAATAACAAACAAAGGCACTGATGCCAAATTTTTGATGTGGGATATTTGATACAATTGGTCTAAAACTTTTTTATCAGTATTAAAGAAAGGTAAGAAAGTGAATATTAAAATGTATTAAAGAATATTTTCTCTGAATAAAAATCTTCTTTTAAATGTAAAATTAAATTGTTGTAAATTATATTCTTACGTTTTTGTTTCCTACTTTGTACTTACAAAACACAACGTCTGGCAATGCTTTGCTGGTAAACAAATTTGTCTCGACGACTAGTAGGGAATATGCCTACTCTATGTTTACTTATTACTCTGAGGTTACAAACAAACAAAATGTAACTTCAATATGTCAATCTGACGATGTTAGTTTTTACGAAAACAGCTATAATTGCATTTAAAAACGTATTTTGCTAATAAATATTGGAAGTTTTGTTAAAAAAGTTCTATTTTTAATATACTTAGTAAGATGGACTTTCACAAAGTAAAGGTTACCACAATAAATTTCATGAATTTGAATTATTTAGCAAACAACGTCTATATTATCCATAAAATATCTGCTCATTTTCTAGTATTTTTATTGTCTAATGTAAATGTTGTCTGGTTTTATTTACGTTTGTGCTTTGTGGTTATTTCAAATAAATAAATATTTTTCCACAAACCAAGACTACCGTTTATCTAGTTTTATGTTATTTAACGTTTTTATGCTTATTGCGTTAACTACATAATAATAATAAGTAGCTTTTAATATTTTATCTACTGCACTGATTGCATTAAAACAAAGAATGCGGAACTAATTTTAATTTTTGTCCTTTCACAAAATAAATGTCTAAATTTCACACGACTAAAGTCTATCCGCGAATGCTATATAGCTTTATTAGCAATTCCATAGATGAGGGGCTGATTTTGCGCTCTTCTCAATAACCTATGATCATTAGTCACTGCGTTTCATACGATTCGATCTGTTTGCGGTGATTTTCTACGTGGAAGTCCTTAACAACGCTTTTTTTGTCTTAGTCGTTTTGAACTTGATAACCGAGCTTTCACTCGATATTCGACGCACGAAATACACGAAATAAATACATTCAACTACTTACTTAGATGATTTTCTATTCTTTAAACGTAATTATACATTTTTCAAGGTCCATAAACTTTAAAATAGAATCCGAACAAAATAATAAGCGTCGAGATAATGAAAAAAATAAATTGATTTTATTGATAAAGTTGCTGTGAAAAAATTTCAACCAATCAATAGATATTTATTGTAGAATTTTAGATCACTTCCGGCGAAGTACAACTATTTAACATGGGAGTTTATAATTTGGCAGGCTTGTCTGAAATTAGTTATAAATCTGGTTATTTTTAAGTTACACAAATGTGCAGTAGATAGCGATAGTAGTTGCAAATTCGCACTTTAACAATAAATTTCAACATTTTTACAGCTTGCTGAACTTCTTTATCTGAGACAGAAATCAAAATATCGATTTTGCTTCGTAAAAAGTTTGGAATAATGGAATATTTCATCTTTTTATTAATTTTTATAAGTAATATGATATAAGTAAACATCAATTAAGAATAATGAAAAACTCTTCGTTTTACCAAAACTTCCAATATTTATTTAAAAAATTGCTTTATTAACTTTAATGACAGCCGTTTCGCTAGACTTAGCATCGTCAATTTAAGTAAACATCATTTTGCCACAACTCTTACCAATACTAAATAAATCTCGAAGTCAGATAAACATACAAAAAGAATGATTTATTCTTTTGAGGTGAAAAATGTACAATGCATTACAAATTTTTTAAAATAAAGTAATAAGCAAAAAAGGTTTTTAAATAAATTTAATAATCAGTATTTCCTCCATGGGCCTGTATGCATGACTGTTGTAGGCGATGTGGCATGCTATCGATTAAATGGTCGAGCTGGGCTTGCGGAATTCTCTCCCATTCTTCACAAGCAGCATCTTTCAGTTCTCGTAGAGTAATTGGGGG
This sequence comes from Ophraella communa, assembly GCA_035357415.1. Lineage (NCBI taxonomy): Eukaryota > Metazoa > Arthropoda > Insecta > Coleoptera > Chrysomelidae > Ophraella > Ophraella communa. The sequence goes on along the minus strand of CM068991.1, from coordinate 29,893,647 downwards.
AGGGTTTCGCTTCTTAATGCGTGTTTTAAGAATGTCCCAGGCATGTTCAGTGACGTTCATGTCAGGGGAATTTGATGGCCATCCTGATGTGGATATTACTTCTTCTTCCAAAAAATTTTGTACTGCAACTGTTCGATATGGAGGTGCATAAACACAAATCCATCACCTACCGCCCACCGGAATAGACGCACAACAAGATTTAAAACTTCCTCAATGTACACAGCACCATTGATTCTTCTCTCCAAAACCAGGAGAGGCGTCCGTGTACCCCTCATAATACCACTCCAAACCATAATACTCCCACATTCAAATGGAACACGTGGTTGGGCTGTTTCTAATCGGGCTTGTCGTCCTCGGGCCCTCCAAACTAGCGTTCTTTGCGAATCAGAAACCAAGCCAATTCTTGATTCATCAGAAAACATCACGTAATTCCAGTTAAGACCATAGTGTTACATTTCTTGAGCCCATTGCAACCTTACAATTTTTTGTTGATAGGTTAGTTTGGGAACACGTAGAGGTCTTTGCGATACTAATTTACCGCATTTAATCTTCGTGTAATTGTTTGCCTTGAGATATACAGTCCTTCAAGTCTAGCAATTTCTCTGGGACTGCCACTTCTGGGACGATCCTTCACATTATTTGTATCTTGGAATTTTTTTTTTAATTTTTGATAGAGCACCTTGAGTAACACCAACAATATTCGCGATATCACTTTGACTAAAGCCCTGTTGCAACAAAGCAATTACTCTAGACCTATAAAAATATGATATCATGTTTCTGGGCATTTTTAAGCAGCTCAAATAAAATTTAAACAAGAATTGGAATAATGTGAAAGCACCTAAATCAATTAAAAATGACCAAAGTAATACAAAAACGAATTAAATTTAGTATTATTTTGATTTAAAAACGTTTTAAAATAAATATCAACAAGAGTTTTTAAAAAACCATAGGCGTAGATATATTATTTCTAAATATTCCAAACTTTTGGACATAATATGTGTATCTAGGACATATACAAAAAATTTGACCCTGAGGCGATAATATTTTCATTTAATTATAGGTGTACTTAGTGTTCTTACAGATCTGGAACGTCATTATTTAAAAAATATCAAATTTTTCATAACAAATAATTAGTTAGGTATAGATATTAATTATAATAAAAATATTGATTATAATGTGAACATTACTGAATCTTAATATGTTATATTTAATCACGATGTCCTCAAGTGAGGACACATGTTTTGTTATGTTATGCAACCCTAAGAAAAATACCTTTCATTTTTCTATGTTGATTTCTCTAATTACAAAGATATAGCTTTATTATGCTAAGTGGCATAGCAGAATTCAAATAAAGTTAAAATTTATCTGTTATTTGCGAAGTTGTCAGTTGTTAACAGGTATGTATACCTAAATCGCTATTTATTTCTTTCGATTAATTTAATCGCTGAATATTTTTGATAAAATAATTCGAGGGCATCAGTACTTAAAGGAACCTAAATTCAAAACATACGAGAACGAAGAATCATTGTATTTTTTTTATGATAAATCCAAAAAGGAAACATTAAATCTACTACATTTTAGAATGGAGATAGGAGACATACTTGTGAAATTAGGAAAAGTCAGCTTATTGGTTTGATGTCCAACAAAGATGAAATAAATCTTATCAATCTTACCAGAATTCAGATTGATTTTAATGAATCGAACTATTTGATTCTATTTAATTACTTTGATGATAATATTTTTGTTAAATAATGTAATTAAACTCAACTTTTGATTTAAAAAATGAGGTTATGATACCAATTCTCACCGTATTTAAGATGTCGTGATTAACTTCAATTACCAAACGGAGAGATAAGATAAGAGCGAATAAGAGAGAATAAGAGCAAATAAGAGGACGAAAACCAAAATGCACGGCCTTTTATACCTTTTCCCTAATTATGACACTAATGACATTAAATTAACAATCAATTGTTTCAATTTGCAAAATTTAACCTAAATTTACATAAAATGATAAAAATGTTTAACATATTTGAATACTAATTTGACTTGAAAGAATGAAAATTAGGCTTTTTATTTTAATCTATAATATGAACTTGATAGCAACTATTATACTTGTTTAAGTGAAATTTTCTGATATTATCAAAAATAAAAAAAAATTATAACTAATGTACAAACTTAAATTACTATTTTACATACATTTTTTCTAACTAAATTGCTTAACATTAAGTTTTATCAACTATTGTTGAAATAGCCTTTTAAGTGGTAACTATTTGAGTTTTGATAATAAAGTAGGGCTACACTGTCTATCACTGTAACATTTATAGTTAATCCACTGATTTCACCCTTGTCTGATAACATTTATTAACACAGTTTTGTTTGAATACATATTTGTTATCGAAGCACTACAAAATGTTTACAGGCAACAATGTAAGTACTTCCACCTTATAACTAATATTTACACATTTAACTACCTAAATTACACAATTGTTTATTAAAAATATGAATTAAATTAATAGTTTTAAGTATATTCTTTTGGTTTTGGCTTTAACTTCCAGAGAAAGCTATATGAATTGGAACTTGCCTGATTGTTATGAAATAGTATTATAGAATTCTATCCAAGATAAAGTCGTTACATAAATTCTTCCTCTATTTAAATGTTTAACATTTAAGATTACGATACCAAATATTTTAAACTAAATAAAGAAAAGTGGATGATATATTCAAGGAAATTATTCTTATATCCTTTTATATTCTCATAGTAGCCTGGTAGCCTTCTGCTACCTATTAGCTCATCAGACGGCGGCACCATTCGTAATCGTAGGTCAGATATGTCCAATACATTTTGTTTGGGATTCATCTCCCATTACTTACCGTATCCAGGGAGGATACAGTAGAGTAGATTCTATATTTTTATGACTTAAAAAGGAATTTGTTTGCAGTTTTGGTGAATTTACTTAAGAATATTTTTATATTTATAGTAAAAAAATTTGTTTCAAAAGCGAAAATAATTGCTTTTTACTAAATGAGCTGTCTTGAAATGCTATTGTTCTTGTTTCATTTTATTTAATATATTGGACCAATTTAGCCAAAGAAGAAGCTTCTATTGTCTTGAATGTAGTTGTATTTTCCTATTACGTAACAATATCCCGAAACATGGACGGCAATAAATAATGCGGATTATTTTAACAAGCCTTCTCGCCATTTATGTTACTATATTACCAAATACAGATGCGAACGTAAATCTCGCACACATAGTGACCTCCAAATGTCATCACTACCGTCTAGAGAGAACAATGAGAAGAAGAGGAGGTTATTCTTTAAAATCTAAAAGTATTACGAGACACTTAAATACATTGTAAGGAAATTTACTTTTGGACGTATTCTGTAATTTATAAACGCAATTTTTTATTTATAGGTAGCGGTTAATAATTTACATAATACGCTCTATTGCGTAAAAGAATTTATAAGCACGATATAGTCTAATCTTTTTCTACGTTAATTTTACTAACATAAAAGATGGCGCAGTACGCCTTCTTTTAAAACAGGGTACACTTAAATCAAGGTGGTTGTAGGGTACCTTTAAGAGCATTCCTACGGCTGAATATTTAAGCAAAAACAGAGGTTTTGCTTGTGGCTAATTGTACCTTTCTTTTTTTAATTTTTTTAAAACTGCCTGTTGAGGCTACAAGATAAAAGGTGTTGCTAGGGATTTATAGAAACAAAATAATGAATATTTTTTGAACATTGCTATTATTGAGGGAAAAAAATGTTAAAAATTAGGTATATTGAGAAAAATTGAATTGAAAAATCTAATTTTATACATCTCTAGAATCGTCCTTTAACTATTTTCCAAGTTTTTCTTTTTTAAAAAAGTTAAAAAATAAGGTAGTAATCAGCTCTCGGTTGAACCTCTGCAAGCTGTATTTTTCGATCCATAATGTGGCGCCATCCACACTGAAATTTATTAACACCGAAACTTTTATTTATGGGTGTGTTTTACATTTTGAACGGAATAAAAATTTTAACAAACCACTCATGAATTAAAGAACTTGTATTCTGGGTATCTATATATTTGTTAGAATAAAAAATAAATGACATATGTCAATCTGACGATGCTAGTTATATAGCGAACCAGCTGTAATTGTAATTTTAAACCTAATTTGTTCAATTAAAGTTGGAAGTTGAGTTAAAATAAGAGTTTTTTATTATTCTTAATAAGATGGACTTCCAAAAAGTAAGGGTTAGTACAATAATTTAAATGTAAAAAAATTGATACCATAATTTTTAAAAGTAAAAAAATGTATTTTATTTATTTTCACTTAACTATTATGTAATAAAAGGAAAATTTTTTTGTAAAATTTCGAATAATATTATAAATACCTACAGTGTGGAAACCACTTATCGAAGATTAATGCTGGTCTTAGTTTACATCAGACTTATTGAGTAAAGACAAGAAAACGGTCAAAACTGTAGTAAGTCTGTTGATGGGTCACTGTAAGCTAAACAGGCATCTTAAGCTGATGAGGTTGACAGAGACGGATCTGTACAGATTCTGTCACCTAGAAGAGCACATCTTATGTCAGTGCGACGAACTGGTAAATATACGGTTCCTGACTTTAGAAGAAGAATATCCATTGGCAAGGGAATATATGAAGGTTACAGTCTCAAAGCTTATAGACTTCGTTAAGAGAGTCGGACTGGGGGATGTAATCTAGTTTTTCGAGGACCACAATAGATCTGAAAAGGTCGCAGTGGAATAGGCTTCTGGCCACCTCTTAAACATCTATCTAACTATCTATCTATAGTTTACGGAATTATGAAAAAAGCTGACACATGTCAATTTTCATTTATATTTATTTATATATTTCAAATTATTATAAAGTTTTGCTCTATCAATTTTACTAATGAATATAAAATACGAATAATAAACCATGATTAAAAATAAACAATTTATTACTTTTATAAACATGCTTTCCTGAAAATACGTGTGCGAGTGTGTGCATATGTGTATAGAAAGTTTCATATGAATTTTCACAATCTCAATAATTTTAGCAGACTATTTCCAAAATATCAAACTCATAGGCTTACGTTAAAGGAATTTATTAGGTTTTATTTAAAAAAAGGAATTAACTGATTTAATTAAATTTTACTGCAAATCTTTTAAAAAATCCAGCTAAAAAATCTATATTACAATTTCTATTGAGTATTGATGGAAAAAAGGTAGGGGCAGAGGGAGACTGCATATATGTCGTCGTAAGTATAGGATTAAACTCTTCAGGTAGGCATAGGTGAATTCCGGACAATAATCTATATTAAATCGACAATAAACAGATTATTTTTATGACGAAGTCACGCAGTTAAATCTCCAAAATACAATTAACGATACATAGTTTACAAATAATAATATAATTGTTGGAATTTCCACAACGACCATATTAAACCCTTGTAAACACAACAGTGAAATAATTGAAATAATAAATGAACATTATTAAAAAAATACAAAACTTTTTTTTTACTAATTATTTATTGTCGTTGAGGTTATTAGCGACAACGAGAAATTACATTATTTTACAGTCTAGATTTTATACAATAAATTTAATGAATTTAAAAAGTCTATGATGGGTTTAGGTTTGCAATTTAGCGACTAAATTATTTGGTATCTTATACAACGCTCTTTCCGCTGCGTATTTCGGGCATTCTACCAAAAGATGTTTTATGTTTTTAAATAAATAGGAATGTGTATATTTTGAGTGGCCTAATCGTAGCCGTGTTATAGTTACTTGAGTTTTCCTGCTCTTTGTCGGAGGTTGCCAAATTGAAATGTCACTTTTTATATTTTGCACTTATAAAAATCTTCATTATAAAACGCATTTGCGTATCGTAATGTAACTTTTACGCACGCAAATTTTTGTTTTAAAAAGTTGACGACCTGAGTGAAGTATCTAATGACAAGACTATTGACAATGACATTTGTGGCTAATGGCAATTTATTAATTTTATATTTTTCTTTAAGAGAGTATTTGTGAATATGAATATCATCTTTTACTTATATAATATATTATTATTAGTGTATTAGTAATTTTAAAATATTTGAAAACATTAACATTTCATAATTTAAATGTCAAAACTGTCAAATGTCATAAATTACACAGTGCTACCGACATACCTTTTAAAATCAAAATTTTCGTAATTTACATAAAAATAAGAAATTAATTTAAAAAATGATAAAATGGCAAAATATAAAAAATATTATAAACAACTTATTTCATATGGCTGTTGTGACATTCGTTTTTTAAAAAACTCATCGCTTCGCGATTCGTTTGTTAAACTTCAACTCGTGTCATAACAGAAAGCCATATGAAATGCGTTGTTTAATATACTATTTTACTTCCCTAAGTTTTGTGCGAGATTCGGTCCAAACCCGCTGCGACGCACTTAACACTTTCTTTTTAAAAAATACTTTTACGTCACTAGCTACACTACGGCACTAAGGGAATCCGATAGAATTAGGCTATTTGTAATATTGTTTGCATTTACTAATTGAAGTGCTTTATACAACGCATATAACTCAGCAGAAAATATGTTCGTACTAGTAGATAGCCTGTATTGAGAGATCCTGTTCGAGGTAACAATAGCAGTTCCAACTTCTGTTTCACATTTAGATGCGTCCGTGTATATCTGAATGCAGTTTGAATATTGTTTATTTATTAATACCTTTAATTCGGTAATAAAAAAAATTAAGGTGAGACGGCACACCAGATAAACAACATAAGTAAACATCTGTCAAAGTTGTAATTAAAAAGGAAAACTAAGATAATTTTAAAACTAGAAAATCTATTAAACTAGGAAATCTATTACTATTTTTATTACCTATCTACATCTGAGGTTTTTATTTCCGTTTCCACTTATTTTGTTTCTTGTCTCTAGAATATATTGCGGTTCTCTAATAGGCATATTTCTAAATTTTATTGAATCGATAATTTCAGGTAAAATACAATGAAAGTAAAATTTGCAAATAACTGGTTTCATGGTTCTTGCCCAGAATTCAGGATCATGAAATATAGTTTCGGTTTTTAAACCGTGATGTGTCCAAACCGCAAGTACACAATATGACATTCTGGAAATTTGCTATTGTTCTTGTTCCTGATAATACCAGGTATGCATTTTATTAATGCCATCCTTTTTCCAAGAAGAATTTTTTGTGGTTTTAATACCTTCTTCAGGCGTCATATTTTTTACCTCTATTTTTAAAGGAAAATGCTTACGCTTTAGTCTCTTTGTACTTAATCTTAGATGGGCCTTATCTCCTCTGCGACAAAAAGTTTCTTTTTTCTGTTGTACCTTATCCATTTCTAAATGTATGCGTACGATTTTTAAAAAACACAACACAATAAACAATCACGAAAAATATCTATAAACAATATAAAAAATCCCGCAGAGCATTATTAACGAAACAAATCTAAATAAATCCTGACCTGTGCTGTGTAACCCCAGAATCCGAATATTTTCCCACTCTAACGGCAAAATAATTGGGAAAGGGATAAATACTCAACTGACACGCCTTCGTTAGCTTTGAAATTTTTAACCGCTCGCACCCCCCTGGATATTTTAAGTTCGCAACCGTTTGAAGGATGAGACTTAATTGCGTCTATAGGTTGTCAATCGCACTACTAAACTTTTCCGTCTTTACCGAACTTTTTGGGTTCAACGGTGGAAGAGCTATCACTTCCACAAGGACTAAAACTTGGGGAAGGTAAAGGATTCGGGTTACACTTGAGTGGGTCCTGAAGGCGCTTGGTTTTTGCTCTAACGAGGGGTGCACTTAACTATTCAACTGACACCAACATCGATAATTAATAACGTAATAATGACAGTTTTATTTTAGTTAAAAAAATAACAGAAGGGCAGACTCACAGAATAATGTCGACTCCTTAACTTATTGGCGTCTACTGACTAGACTTAACTTAGAAATGGTCAGGATGACTAAATTATAATAGAACTTAAAAGTTTGACTCTTCCCGCTTCTCTTCGGAGAATGCCACGCTTTCTTCTTACTCCTCCTCGTATCCATGCGATGGTAAATAGATTTAATAGTGTTTTAATATTATTTGCTAAATTTTATTAATAAACAAATGTAAACCAAACGAAGAATCAATGTACATGTACATATAATTCAAATATTTCAAGTCACAAATCTTTAGTTTTGATACAATATAAACTTAACCAATTTTTCTAATAGTACAATTATCAATGAGTACAATTAAAGTCTGTACAAAAAGTACGAGGAGTAATAAACCCTAATTAAGTATGCAAAATCTTTACAGGGAGCACCATGAAATTTTTGATAAATCTCTTACTTTAAATTACATTTCTTCCGTAAATCCAAAAACCAGGTAGATCGACCCCGTATTTGTTTCAGTTGTAGCAAAGTTTAGGGTTTTCTTCATTGTTAAAGGATTAGCAGATAAGCAATAACGCAATGCAGTGGTGTGTATTTTGGGAAAAAAATACGTTTTAAATTATAATATAATAAAAAATGAAAAGAAATAATTATTGGAATACATTTATTACTTACATTTTATTCTATATCCGACTCGGAAAAGAAAGAATCGTTCTTGACATTAATAATAATAGGGTCGATTAAATCATCACAAATATTGTCAATTTTCCACATATTTGCCTCTACTTTGATAACATGCTCGATACAGTTTGTCCAATTTTCCTTACTAACATGACTTACAGCACTCTCAAACAATTTCATAACATCGTTTATTTTAAAAGTAGTATTTTTTTTCCAACTTCCCCCTTTACCTGAGCCCAAATGGGATTAAGTTCACAATGATAAGGGGGAAGTCGAAGAACTGATATACCACGAGAAGAAGCCATTTCTTCTACAATGTAGGTTTTGTATTTATTCTTGTTAATTTTTGCAATTGTGTAGAGTTCTTTCCTTAGTGGATCTTTTGGAAACTTAATATTTTTCGAAATAAGCCACTCCAAAAGCTCTGCTTTACGCCAACGACTTGTCCATAACAATAACAGCCCCTTTTGGAATCCAAGATTTGAACAAACCATTCCTCGAAGACATCCCCATTCATATCTTCGTGATAGTCCCCCGTGCGTTTTGAAATAAAAGTTAATAATCCACCATCAACAAAACCTTCAGAACTTCCAACATGGACAATGATAAGTCTTTTTCCTTTTCCAGCTTCCGCTTTTAATGTTTTCATCTTGCCAAGATTTGGAAACTGTATATCCAGCAGTTATCCATATTTCGTCTAAGTAGAAGATTTTCAAATTTTGTTCTCTGGCATGTCGAATGCTTTTTAAATAGTCTCTTCTATTTCCGGTTTATCTATCAAGAGAGATTTTCTATTATGTTTTGTATATCTGAAACCCACATCTTTCAAAAGTTTGCATAATGTCATTCTGGAAAATTTTGTATAGTCCGTATCTTCTTGCACTGATGTCATAATTTTGTCAAGTGTTGGAGTTTCCTTTCGTAAGTAAAATCCATGGACTTTACGCCTTAGTCTTTGTTTTAATGACTCATCGATCTCAATTGGTTTTCGGCCTGAAGGAGTTTTAGGGGGTTGAAGAGTTCCATTCTTGCTTTCTTTTAGTAATCTATAAATTGTTGATTTAGCAACACACAACATAGCAGCCGTTAATTCCACAATATCATCAACACTTGCATCAACACGGTATACCCTCTTAAAATATATTTTGGTACGTCTATGAAATCTACTTAAATGAATGATTTATTACTCCTTGTCCTTTCTATATAGACATATCATCCAGTGATATTTTTTGGACTAAATAGATAAAAATAAATTTTACCTCATGTGTTCACGATGCCCCGACATCGCCTAATTTGGAATAAAACAATAAGTAGAACAATAAGTTTGATTTCTAAAGTATTGAAAATTAAGTTTTATTTTTAATTAAACCAGTTGTTACATTCGTTAGGGCCGATAATTTGGAACACCCAGATTATAAATACCTATATGTGGTAATAAAAGATCACTTCCACAGCAATATTGTTTACACAAAAGATCTAAGATATTCCATTTCAGAAAACCGTGAAAATAATTAACACCTAATTTGGGACTCTAACAGTAGAATTTATGTGAACGTACGACATCCCGCGGGTGATAAATTCCCATATTTTTTACACCTAAAGAACTAATTTAACATCAAGTCGTGAAAGTTTATGGCTGCCCATTAAACCACAATAATACATTTATAACGAAATTCCTTACTCTGGCTAAAATCTGATAAATATCCAGGAGAAGTAAAGAACAAAAAATACACTCATAAAACATATTGAGATAATTTTTCCCAATACAAATTAATTTTTTTTTGAATTTAAAATTTTTAAATTTTCTTTAATTAATAAGGGTTGGGTTCTAACAAAATTTATTAAAATTTTTATAGTGAAATTTGAATAATACCAAACAAACTTATCTACCTAAACTGATACCTAATTATTTCCTATTTAATTCCTGTCTATTTGCTTATCTAAATCCTATCTAATCTTAACTACCTTAACTAACCTTAATTACCGCAGGGTCCTTTTCTACTTTCACTATTTTCAGACTCCTTCTATATGTTTCCTTCCTCTTCTGACTCTTTCTTGTACTTCCTGGTATTTTGATCTCCAACTTTCTACTCTTATAATACACCTTTTTTTATCTTCCTAGTCTTATATAAATTTGCTATTTAATTTTATTCTATTATTACTCTTTCCAAATCACCTTCTCCAATGTTCTAATCCACTAAATATTTTCTTCTCTTCACTTTTATTTTGTCTATATAATTTGTATTTATTTATTTTATTGAATACGTATACTTTTCAGTTTATATTAATATTCAATCTTTTCCTAAATATCAAACTTCTATTTATTATTAATTACCACCTCTTCTATTCGACTTTTACTTCTTTATAAATTATACTTTTTAAACCTGTTTAACTTTTTTAAAAATTCATTCTATTCTTCTCGTAACTTTTTCAAAAACTAACTGTCAAACTTTCATCCCCTGGCTACGAAACTTCTTCATCAGTACTCACTTGCACTTCATACTTTCTTACTAACATTTCTTATCTATACTTAACCTAATACAAGTTTTGTTTACATTACATAATTTTTTTTAATCTAAATTAATAAAAATTAACTTTGACATTTACTTCAAATTTTGACATTTCTCCGAAAATAAAAAAATAAAATATTTAATTAAAATAAATTTTGAAACGACCCTTAAAAATACCTTTTCAATATAAAGTGAGTATAATTTAGAAATGGTAACTATTTACAAAAATAAATTACAGTAAACCACTAGACAACAGCGAAGTGGAATTATTTCGTAAATGACTTTTATGTAGGCGTAGCATTATGATAGAAAACGTTTTGTAAACGTACTTCTTGCAGATTTTACAAAGAAATCCATTCTTTAACCTTTCCAGAAGTTTGGTTAACCGATCGTATTATTATCTATGTGACAATAAAAATCTCATTTATTCAAATGAGAAACACGTAAGGAGAAATGGTGATTTTAGAGAAAATCAGCATGGGTTCACGAAGGAGAAATGGTGTATCTCTGCGCTAGGTAGAGTGGTGGATTTGTCGGAAAAGGCTAGGGATGGCAGCTGGAGAAGCAAGAAGCTGGCACTACTATTGTTCTTCGATGTGGAGAACGCGTTTAATAGTGTCAGCAGTGGGGCGGTGTTGAGCGCGTTGTTGAGGCTCGGAGTGGGTGAGGGGTTGGTTAATTTAGTGGAGGATCGGTATTGAGACCGACGCTCTAAAAGTGTGTATTTGACGAGGTTTGTCGGATTATATGCGAAGAGGGATGTGAGATAACGGTGTATGCGGATGATGTGTGCGTGGTGTGGTGGTGTGTACGGCAAAGGGAGAGACGGATATAGAAAGGCGGAGAAGATGTCCAATTTTATGTAGGATATCATTTAATTGACTAATCCAATTATATTTTGATACTATTTTATTTTACTGGTGTAGTTGAAAGATTTTCTAGAGTGCTATCTTGGGAAATCTATTTACAGGTAACTTTTTAATCTTTAATAATTATTCTAGGGCTTGCTTTATAATAAAATATCCAACTTTTACCAATTTTATTTCAGCTCTCAAAATGTAACTGGGCGTAGTTTTCTGTAAATACAGAAAATTTTTCCAGAAGTGATTTTGAATTAATATTTCTTCTTCACTCATATACCGAAGTCCCCATATTCCACTGACGTACGAGTAGGTTGGAACTACGATGCTGTAGTATAGAGACTTAACACTTTTTATATCGGTCATGTGTGAAGATTTAATTACATTCTGAATTGCGTTTTGTATTATTTTAGCTTTCTTTATCCGCGATTTTGAGTTTTCTGAAAATCACCCCTAAATAATTGTGCTCCCTTGAAATCTCACTTATCCAGGTTTGACTGTACTTGAACTTTGATAAATATAAGAAGAGACGCAACGTAATGTAAAATTTTCTGCCTAATGGAGAGTCCAGCGTATCCCCCACTATTCATTTAAATTGGTACTGTATTCGGGCGGCGCGGAGTTTAAACATCCAACTATTCATTTCTCTTGACCCTGCACCTCGCCTCGTATCCACGTCGATACCTGTTTACGGACGAATATTTATTTTAAAAGCGGGTTCTAGTGGTTTTTTAGTTAACTACATACAATATTTATAAATTTATATCGTTCGATATAAATTCTCATGAAAGAATTATAATGGCGTATTGAAGGAGTTATTTTTAAAGAACAATTTACAATTAAATTTATAATGTAGTTAATTGTATAAGTGTGGAGTATAAATTAATAGTAAAGTAAATTAGTGTGGTTCACATGTACGATTTTTCATAAAATTTTTGAATAATAGCAATAGTTGTCAACAAAATTCAAAAAGTGGGGTTTTCCTTTTTTCAAGATTTTCGAAATATAAAAAAAGATTTAAAAATATCATTAAATTTGATAAAAGATTTCTAATTCCCGTAACTGTATATCCAATATTTATAATTTTTACAGAGTCCTGAAAATGGTGCCAAAAACGGGTAGTCTGACTGAAATACTCGCTGATAATTGACTCCGATTAGTAAAAATTTGAAAAATTGTAACATTTCATTGGTTAATATAAAGCACGGGAAATAATCATCCAATAAGGTATAAATCATTTTTATGCACGATAATGCAAGGCCACACGCTGCAGGATTGTCAGTGAATATCTAGATGAGGTAGGAATTAGGCGGTTTGATTGTCCAGCATGTAGTCCAGATATGAACCCCATCGAAGCGTATTCGAAGGCATACACCAGCCCCAAGAACTACCCAGGAGCTAAGAGAGTTCCTATTGCAGGAGTGGAATAACATGGATCAGAATGTAATCCTTAATTTAATTCACAGTATGCCTCGTCGAATGCAAGCGGTCATTAATGAAAGAGGGAGTAATACACGTTATTAGTTATATTGTTATTTATTATTATCAATTTTTTAATAATGTCAAGTTGTAACTCTTCTCAGGGGCGCCAATTTGTTACTAAAAAACTCTCCAAAAGAGATCCCGGCTAAGAGACCCTCTCCAGGGGTCGACCCAAGTTAATGCTCACTATAGGAAGGATTGGGATGTATAAGTAATAAGGGCGCCACTATCTTTTGAACGCTATGGAGTAAGCAAACAAACTACACAAAAACTAGGGTGAGAAAGATAGAAACACCTTGTAATTACTTTAATTAAACAACAAATAAAGAAGCTACTTGAAATAAAGACCTACCACGCTACACCCTTAAGACTTATAGTCTAAGGTATATGAATGAAGCTGTTTTTTTTTAAATTGATTATTTATTGAAAATGTAAGTAGGTACTTTAACGTTTTTCTTCAGACTCTTCAGTCGGCCTGTTAGTCGATGAAAGGAGATATGGTTGCCTTACTTGTCTGTAAATAGTCTTGCTTAAAACGAAAATCGTGTTTGTGCCATTTGTCAGAAGAAATGCGTTCGTTAGTCAATTGCAAGCGAGGGACGCGTTCTTTGATTGGCCTCGGCCAAGAGATAAATAGTTAGCGTCTATAAGGGGTGTCTCGTGTACAGTAGCATTAACAGTGAATCGGGGTCGGTTTTAACGGTAATAATAGCGGTATCGTTTACGGTGGGTAATAGTGCAAGGTGACATGACGATAGACATGTTACAAAGTTTTATTCCTTTATTTTGTTTCCAATAACAATATTCGTTTAAAATGTAAAGTCACGGTTTTTCAAGAATAAATCATAAAAAAAATGAATTATGTTGTCTGATTCCATGTTCAAAAGGTACAAATATGTAGTAAATAAATTTACAATTAGCCAAGTATAAGGTGATACATTTAATTCTTTAAATTGTTTGCAATTTTTTAAATAATTTAAAGTGACCTAAATTTTTTTAACGGCAGTGTATTTTTGTAAGCAATTTTCTGAAATTTAAAACATATCCACTTCAAACAGTGTATGTCGCTTTCACCCGTACGTGTAGAAAAAAATTAATATTTAGTTTTTTATGGATAAAAAAAGGCTTTAAATTTTGTTTGACGAAAGTACAATGGAGAATAACATCAATTCAAATGTAGACATTTTCTCAACGTACTAGAAAATGCATACAAATAATATATTGTCATTTATCTCTACCAAGAAAATCACATTACACGAAAATCAAAACGAAAACATTAATTTTATTTAAAGAAGCTTGTCGAGATCTGAGCGGGGTGCCTCGCGACTTGACTTTATTATACTCGTGTTTCTGTCAGACTTGACCGAGCGTCAAAATTTTTTATCGATTATCATCAATGAATCTCTGACGCGAAACGTGACGTGTACTTTTCGCACACATTTTACAGCACCTGATTTAAAAAATAAATAAATGTGCATTCTCAGATGATTTCTTAGCTTTGTTTATAATTCTATGACAAATAGTACAGTTCCTGGGGGATTTCACCTCTGAAATATAATGTACGACTCCTATTAAGCTGAAACTTGGACAGCAAGTAAAAAAGTGCACAAGAAATAAAGCCACCCCTTCTAGGGGTGGAAAATATAAAATTGAAAATAACTTTGTGGAATCGATGGAGGAGCAATTTCTAAGCAAAAAGTTTCTCATAAACATTTTTCATTAAGTTAATATTGGTGATAGAAAATAACATTTTTTTGTTAAAAAAAACATGTTTTTTAAAAGTTTTTCTCGAATAAGTCGGAAAATTGACGTTCTACAAGAAAAAAAATTGGAAAAGAAAATGAAGCTTATAAAAAAAAGATTGGTTGTTTTTCATTCCTTTAGGTGCAATAGGTGCTGAGATAAAACTGTTGTAACTTAACCTCATTTTTTTAGGTAACAAAATGTTATGTATTTAACGTAAAATAATTAAAAAATTTCCCGTTCTTCCGAAAAATATCTCGTACATTTTTTGAAGTACTATCAAAAACCTTTAAAATAAACTTGATTTTATGTCATTAGCATAAAAATTAAAAAAGTATTATAAAAAGAAAATTATTTATTGACTTTTTAAAAAAAATCAGCACAAAAAGTGATGGGATTTTTGATAATCGTAATATTAAAGCAAATCCTTCAATAATAAACTTTATTTAGGTGCCGACAAATGCTTAACCAGCCTGCACCGCAAGAACTTAAGAAAATGATATTCTGCAATTGCAAAGCAGGATACGGTGCAACGTGCGGCTGCTGAAAAGTTGGGCTGTTTTGTAATTCTACATGTGGAACATGCTCTGGTGACAATTGCCAGAACAATTGCTAGATGAAGAAGAGCAAGAAACTGATATTATTAATGAATTAAATATGTCAATAACTGTACATTTTATATTTTAATAAACTTTTTAATCTGTTAAAAAATGTCCTTATCAATTAAGGGTGGATTTTAAAGGTTAAAACAATGCGATAAGTTGTGCTGTAAAAAGTTAATAATAATTTATAAAATCATATCAGTTTTTTTAATTAGTTAATCATACAAATTTATCAAAAACTACTTTTTTTCAATTAAGGGTTGAATTATTGTAATTAAGTATTTATTACACCGTCAACTATTAAAGTGATTTTTATTTATAATATCTACCTCATTTACAAATTTTAAAATGTAAAAATCTATTTTTTCGGTGATTTTGTCATAAAGGGTGACTTTTAAGGGTTGTAACGTTATAAATATAATGTAAATTATAATTTCTAACATCGAAATATACTTATCCTACATATTTAGAAATTATTTTATTCAATAGAACATCTATTTTTAAGGTTTTTTTATATTTTTAGCATAAGGGGTGATTTTCACCGTACATAAGGTTTCAGAGGTGATATCAGATTTTCCTGCCCAGGGACTGTACTAAAATAATTAATTTGCAATACAACTAAGTAATTTAAGTTCAGATCTATTAGATCAAAACAATATAATGTGCTGTAAAATTAATAGCAGGTTTAATTTTTTAACATCATTTTTTTAGTTCTTTTTATGGAAGGTCAAAAGTAACATACATGTCTTTTCATCATTTATTTTTATAAAAAAATAGATATTATTTTTTTTGTTTAGAAAAAATTCACTACCAAAAAGGTCTTTTTTTTGGTCGTCTCGGATGAATTGGCCTCGAAATATGAACTGTCACTGATGATTCCGGTATCCCTGTCAAATCGCTGGTTTCTCTTACAGCAGGAGTAAAAGCCCAACCCCTTTGGACCAGCTTCTGATGAACATGTCTGACGATTTCTTTGGCATCAAGGGATAACATTCGTCGTCGAACAGTAGCACAGGGCGCCGCTGATGTAGTTTCCCCAAGGACGAAACATTTTTCACAAAAATTATTAAACAGCTCAGACTAACTCTCATTACGGGAACACAAATGTAAATGATTATACTCAACCCAAATTATACAAATACAAGAACCGATCCTGTGTGCAAATTTTGACCATAATCAATAAACCGTGACAGACGATCGCAATAAAAGTGGTTCATTACCATCAATCCCCTTTTATTGAAGGCACTATATTGTTGAACACATTTTACATAGTTTCAAACCCCTAATTCTCAGATTTACACCGTAGAAAAATGTTTCAAACCTGTTTTCAACATTTATTTTTTATTCTGCTTGAACATATCCTTAGACATACATTTGCATATTTATACTTCTGTCAATAGATGTTTTTTAACAACTTCTATTAAAATCCAAGTTTGATTATAAGCTAAAAGGAAACATTAATATAAAAATGTACTATTCTCTGAGTTTTAAATGTGGATATCGCACCTTACTGAAAGTCAGAAAATATATATTTTTGTATCTATAATTAATTTGGTGTCGTAAAATAATTTAAAAGCAATTGGTTTCAGTCAAAAGCATTGGGTATATTTCTATTTTTCAGCATTACCAGAAATAAGCCGAAATAACAAGAACGATGTCCTTAATTGCAGTTTAACATGAATTTAAAGTGGAACAAAGAGAGTGAATTCTTTTTCAAATGTAAACCTAATAATCAAAAATAAAAGAAAAAAAAACGTTAATATTTTCTTGAAACTAACGTCGACCTCACGAATTAGAACAAAGACAGAAAATTTTAACCATTAGAAATTTATCCTCATTCAATAAATTACGATAGTAAACAGATCGTTCTTCATAGTTATCGAGAATTCCATATAATTGAAAATAATTATCGGTTAACCGAGATATGGATGTTCTTCCTACAAACTGGACTTATATATTGCGAAATTATTAAAAAAATTATAATTATCTGACTATGGGGTCTATTCTGTAACCATTCCGTTAAATTTTAGAGGGCGTTAAAATTTTAATGGACGTTAATATTATTTCGGTATTCACTAACTAAATTTCCGTTAAAAAATAAAGGAGTGTTAAAATGGCGTATTTTGATGTTGTTAGAGAAATTTTAAAATATAATAGTGTTGAAGAAGAAACAGTAGATTTAGATGATCACAATGAGAATAATAATATTCATAGAAACAACAATTGGCATTCAAGATGTCAATAAATAAGGGCTATGATTATCCAGCAATATTTTATGAATTAATAATGATAATATAATTATTAAAAAGTACTCCACCAATTATTTATGAGGATCTTTGAAATAAAATGTTTGATTATTTATTAATCAAATTAATAAAAAAATACTAGATTTTAAAATAAACAACCATAAAATTTCTGACAGAAAAAAAAACACTGATCTGAAATGAACAATATGAGTAACAGTATTTTTGTCTCTTTTCTACTTGTTTTAAGTCAATTGGTTTAAAACTGTGGCTAAACATCTAATAGAGCGGGCACTTGCAAATTTGAAATCTGGCAAATTTTGCAATTGCTTATTGTGTGAGTTTATTGCATGGTCAGCACAAACTTTTCTAGTTTTAACCCTCTTCCTTTGTATTTTATTTTTTTATTCTCTTGATACATTTTCAACAGGGAGAGGCAAGTTTACTTTTTCCTTGGTTGATAATTCCTTTAAATAATATTAAATGAATAAATATTTATTAGTTTTGAAAAAGAGTTTAAAAAATGAATGAATATTTCTTAATAGGTACTTACTTTATTATTATTATGCTTTATTTATCATAGATAATGTTTATAATAATAATAATAATAATGTTTATTCAATAAAATATAAATAAAATAAAAATAAATAAATAAATAAAAATAAAATAATGTTTACAATAAAAGAAAAATACATATTCAATAAACAGATGATCAAAAAATAATTAGATAAAACGGAAAACAATGCAAAAAGTAAATTGTGAATTATAAAATATAAGTATATAAATATATAAGATGTAAACATAACACATAAATAGAAATAGAAATGCACAATAAGTACCTAATATAAATAAAAAAGTATAAACAAATAAACAAATTGTACCATAAATAAACAGAAATATGTATAAAGTTACCCCAAAATAATTCAAAGTATAATACAAGTAAAATATGAATTAAAACATGCACAAAAATAAAATATAAAAAGCATCAAAAGTACTGTATACAAGCAATTACACATAAACTTAAGATGGAAAACATAACATATTATAAGAAATGTATATTATTAGAAATAAATATGACTTCAAATATGAATATGAATACATGAATACATAAATATATAAATATGAACCACTATATTTCTGTAGGATTACTGTTAATGTATATAATCAATGATTTTTTAAATATTTTTACATTTTGACTTACTTTTATGTACTGTGGTAGGTTATTAAATTTTACAACACCTTTATGGAATAAATTGTTCATTGAAGTTCCTTTAATGGTTGTTTTCACATAAAAATTGATTGAATTTGCTGATCTTGTGTTTTTATCGTGTATCTGTGAGATTGGCACTAGTTTACTATGTAAATATTGCGGTAAGAGATTATTGATAATTTTGAAGATAAAAATCATTGTTTGTACATACAGAAACTTTAACCAATTTAAACAATTCGTCATCAACTCCACACTAGTATAACTATTGCCTCCCCCAAATTTCTTTCATCGTTCATAACTAGCTCTAGAACAACCTGTATAAATTAGCGAACAACAGTAATAAAAATGTGGTAGAATTAATGTATTGTAAACCGTAAGCTTAGTATGGATTGACAGAAATGGTGAAATTCTTCTTAAAAAACCAACTTTTGTGACTATTAAATTTCAGTTCATGGTCCATCATAAAACCTAAATATTTTATTTCATGTACACTCTCCAGGTCCTGATCATTTATCTTAACACTCAAATTAATTAATTAATTAATTTAATTAATTAAAAATTTAGCACGCAAAATAGGACCACCAATGAACATAAATTTTGATTTGGATTCATTTACTTTTAGTTTATTGATCTTAAATATGTCAGATATTTTTTTTAATTCCGAATTGACTGTTTTTACAACTTCCACAAAATTATCTCCGGAATAGTAAATGAGATGGATATTACAATTATCTAGTACATTGCCCAAGACATTTATATATAATAAAAAAGGAAGGGGCCCAAGAACACTACCTTGTGCAACACCAATATTCTTCAATTCCGGATCCGATGTCGAATTGTTAAATTTGGTTATTTGATATCTGTTTTCTAAATTATGCTGAATCCAAGAATAAACTACCCCATTGAAGCCATATTTTCTCAATTTAAACAATAACATATCACGATCTATCGTTTCAAAAGCTCTTCTGAGATCAATAAAAACTGAACAAATTCCTACTCCCGGCTTATCTAGAATATTTTTCATGTCAAATAAAACCAGTTGGAGTGCCGTCTCACAAGAATGCGCATTACAAAACCCAGATTGATAACTGTGTAATATCTTATTCACATATATAGGTGCATTGCCAGCTTCATTATTTATATTTTGGGTCTTATTATAAGTAGGTATAGTATTAGACTCAATATTTATAAATATAATCTGTCTGGTATTTCTTCCACTAAATTATTTAAATTTTAAGAGATTTCAGCCTCCACTAAATCTGCTCCTTCTGCACTAATTGTTAAAATAAGGGCCAGTAGTCTTTCTTCTAAGTCAAAGGTGCAACTGGACCACCTCCTCCTGGGTCTTGGGGAACATATTTCATTAAATTTAAATAAATTCATCAAAATGTTCTTTTCTAATAGAAAAGTTATAAAATATTCTTTGTTTTCTTGTTATTTTTTTAGCTCTAGAAAAATTCAATTAAATGTTTGAGTACAAAAATATTAAAATAAACTACAAATTTAACTACATTTCACTATTATTTCTTCTTTTTTGCTTCATTTGATTGACAAAGCTAACTTATAAAAATATTGCCAAATGTTGTACACTATTTTTAACGGCATCCTATAAAATTAGATATTTTTTACGGTCCTCAAAAACTGTGCCTACAGAATACCAATATTATACCATAAAACGGACCTTTTAAATATATATTTTTAACGGCCTCTAAAATTTAACGAAAAAGTTACATAATAGACCCCTATATCCACTTATTATTATAAATCTGTTTTCTTTTCTTTCTTCCTAGTATTATTCAAAGAAATATAGGAGTTTTAATTTGGATCCTCGAGAGCATACTCTAAGTAACTTACATATATGTAACATCCACTTACATCGTTAGGGTTTTTGGTTTGAGCCATTCTTTCTGGAGGATATCCATTTCTGTAAGTGGGTTAAAAGAAAGTTGTTTTCTTGGTGTGGCAGATCTTCTGAATTGAGCTTAGTATTTAGTCCATTTCATTTTTTTGGAGATGTTCCTTGTAGTTTTCATCAGGTGTTCCAGTTTTTCACACCAACAAAGTGCATTTTTACCACAAACTTTTTTGGTTTTTCGATGATTTTTGTATATTTTATATTCGAGTTGCTGTTTGGTGTCTTTCAATGTTCCCTCCAGGGACCTTGTGCGCATCGTGGAAGTAAAACTAAGAGAACAGAACATTCGATCATACGCATAGCAAGAAGGAAGTCATATTTCTCTTCATCTATTCTAAATCAAAAGAAAATGACAGTAAAACAACTGACTATTTAAAGCTTACAAAAGGAGCGCGACCATTGATTGATAATGTACATAACCTAACTTTATTGTTGCTCTATGGTATATCCTTTGGGTTAATCTGTGTTTTATTTATTTTTTTATTTGAAACATAAAAGAATATATTAATAAATTAATAAAAACGAACGCTGAACTGCAAAGTGAGAGCTTTTCTTTAGGATTTACTTTCAAAAACACTTATACATTTTTATTCCCCAGCCTTAAACTTTTTATTTTAGACTAAACTACTCAAACAAACTGAATAAGATAAAATTACTCTTTCTACGGACTCGTGATTTTATCACATTTCAGTTTGTATTCGTATTTCTGTCAAATAAAAAAGTTTTCGTCGAAACTAAAATTTACCAGTAAAATTTTAAGGACTTGTGGTATTACCTTTGATAATACGTTTATTATTATACCCTTTAATAGTAGACATTATAAATTAAATGTGTGTGTTGAATTTAAAATTCAAGTAAAACATTTAAATAATGAAATTGATTGTGTTAACCTCTACTTTTTGGAAGTTCATCTTACTAAGAACAATAAATAACTGCACAGTTAAACTAACTAGTAAATAGTGGAAGTTTAGTTTAACTGTGCAGTTATTTATTGTTCTTACTGATTAAATAATTCACCACATAAAATTAATTTTTGTGTGTTGTGTGGATGAATTCTCGTGCGTGCCGGAAAATCTCCAGGAAAGTTACCGCCAATTTCTTTTTGACTAATATCGTTTTTCTAAAGGTGGTATCTTTCTTTGTTATTTTTGGTCCAATCATGTCTTTGAGAACGTCGAAATTTGTTTGCAACATGCAACGAAAATGAAAAAATTGTCTTGTTGATTTATCAGCAGCTATTGTTTGCAATATTTTCTCCCCACCATTTTGTTTTCTATGAAGAAGAATCTGCATTGCCTAGTAACGTCTTTTAGTTTTACATTTAATTAATATCTTTTTCCAGCGAAGATAATCTAAGAGAATTATAAACAGTGCATAGTTCCTTTTTAAAACAAGTAACATGACCAGCCAAGGAATAGAATATTACATAACGAATGTGGAAAGTGAAATATTACGCATGAGTACAGAAACGTAACGAGTGAAAAAATACACTTTCCAACGCGTTGTGTACAGGATTTTACTACGACCCCAATATTTCTTACAATAATGAATATTTTAACTTTATTTATATCAAATTGATTGTGTTAACCTCTACTTTTTGGAAGTTCATCTTA